>OU426893.1:11775000-13025000 GCA_911387775.1 Thymelicus sylvestris
AAATATTCACGTAGCGTAAATTACCGGGTACAAAATACGGATAGAGCTCTATGTAAATTCGATCAATGCGATTGCTTGGAGTCGAAAACTATTAATCTGATGAAATTTTTTTGCCTCGTAAGGGTTACATTCGGTGGGACAATTTTCGATGCTTTGTGGCTATCAGAAGAGTTTATATTTTTTATGCAATGATGACCCTGTAGCCTAGTTGGTAGCGACTCTGCCTGCGAAGCGAGGGGTTTCAGGTTCGATTCCCAGCCGGGGCAGATATTTATGTGACAGTTAAATATTTGTAATCGGGTGTGCGTTTATTCATTTATTATTTTTATGCAAACCCACACAACTACTCTATAAGGAAGCTCCTGTTGTTTAAAGTCGGGAGTTTATGAACCTTATTGGTTTTGCTACAGTAATAACTGGGTCTTGCAGTGTAATTGAAGCGTGGTGACGCGTGGAAGGAGGAGAAAGGTTCTGGGCTTGATTCCTGCCTAGCGCAGACAGAATCCTAGTGCACGTATAATTTTATTGTCAGTCTATTTTATGGCATAAGCGCGACGTCTAAATTAGTTAGGACTTACGCATGCAGCCTTACAATCAAAGGTACTAATCAGTAATATTATTCACAGGGCTTCCAAGCTTACTCGCATATGACAAGTTTGAGGTGTTGTAATAAAAATGTATAAGTCCCATTCACTGACATTGCCCGGCTAAGCCTGCGGGCGTTCACCTTCGGACATCAGACCAGTGGTCACGCGGAAGTGATCCGAATGCAAGACTTGGCCTGCTACTTAACCAGTACTTACTAATCTAGTTTATGATGCTTTTTTCACACTGAGGAATTGTTGTCTCTTTGTGATTTCGTTACCTAACCTGTTTTAAATAACATGCAAGAATTGCAGATTTGATCTTTAATGAAACCAGTTCCGAGTGTGATAAGACTCTTCCTCTTTTTTTGTTTACTGACCTAAATTAATTTTGTTTATCTTTGTTTAATTAGAACATTGTTTTTAGCAAGTCATGTTTGCGTTTTTTATGTAAATAAATAATTGGAAAACGAGCGACTTGATAGCAAGGGGTCACGTCCATGGACATTAGTTACACCAAATTCATCACTGATACGATGAAGGTCAAAGAGATGCAGTGGCATTAGTTCTGGCTCTTCCAAACTCGGACTGGCACGTAAAAACACAGTTCACGGTCGATTATATAAATTGAGAGGCAGGCGGGTACTATACAAATAATACCTTACCACCACATTGGGATAAACTGGGATCCTGCAACCTCTGAGATCTGATGGCAAAGCCTTGGGTGCACGACGGGCAGGGAAGGTTGGCTTGGACTCAAAAAGGAGCAGCCCTTTAGTTCCCATATGTATGTATTTTTAACCGACTTTAAATGAAGGAGGTTTTCAATTCCTTTTTTTTAATTTGTAAGGGGAATTTTTATTTAAAAAGGGGATACTTACTCACCGGTCCTATATTTATCAAAATTTAATTCTGACGATGGGACCCTTGAAGAATCAAGGGAAATCCGTAATATTATAGTTGATAGTAGCCTATATAATTGGTGACCTTGCCTGTGAAGCGACGGGTCCTGGTTTTGATTCTCGGCCGGGATATTTATGTCACATATAAATAGTTGCTCTAGGGCCCTGCACGTACGACAGGTTATTTTTGTAACTTATGCAAAAATAAAATTAAAACCATCGTGAGTTTATGAGAGTGGTGGTCAGAGGTCTCTGCTCCTCATATGAGAAAATGCCTTATTATATCCCTTATGTTGCAAATAATTATGAAGGTGACGGACACGTACCATCGTATGATTCGGGTGCCTGATTCCTTACTCCTATAAAATAAATTCCAAAATAGTCGTTCGCGTGGAAATGTCATTTAGGTAATTTCCATATTTTCTTTTTAAGAACGATCTTTTTACGAAAATCCAAAATGCTTTCAAAACCCTTAAGGGTTCTTGAATCTTTACCAATCAACCGGCTTTTCTATATCCATTGGTTCAGGCCCACATCACACGAATAATCCGCCACTTTTTTAAACTTTTGCATTAATATTCTTTTAATTCATCAATTAATGAGTGTAAAAAACTGTTTTATTTACAGCACGCGATTTTCCCACTTAAAATCTAAAATGGGTCCAACTCTTTGTTTTCAAGCCGTAAGCTGTCACCAGTGTCTCAGTCGTGTGATCTGTGATGAGACTGGTGTCACCACGTGGGGCGGTTCATTTCCAGCCAGTGAAGCGGAGGTCGAACGCTGTCCTATATAATACGATCACGCTACTGAAGCGCTTACAACCCGACTCAAGCGCAAGCCGCCAACATCTACCTACATCGCCAGTACGTAAAGAAAATAATCGTTTTAAAATAACGATCCAATCGTGTCTCTACGGCCAAGGTCAATTGCGAAACAGTTTCCACATCCCCGCGATTTTCATTAGATACGTGATAGTGGTTGTGTGCGTGGCATTGGATGTAATTGTACCACCACTGTTGCAGCGGGACCCACTGCTGTCTCGTCCAGTCGGCCGCAGTCGCTCGGACGTTCGTACCGACACCAGCGACTACCGTCAACCGTCGTACCGTCGTACCGTCGCCGTCGTACCGCAGCACAGTACGCGTCGCACCCCGTGTGTGATTGTGACTCTCTCGATACCAACTCGAAGTCGACATGACCAACTACTTGACAATAGTAAGTCACTTTTCTTTTGTTTAGGTGAAAACTGATAAGCTTTTAATGGAATGTTTTAGTTTTGTTTGTTGAATTATAATTAAATTAAATGCGTAAGGGTTTTTCTCTTATTGTTATTTGTAAGGTTTTTGACCTACATGATAATTTACTAAAATATCAATTAGTGTATTAATTAAAATTTTATTAATTTTGAAATAAGGGTTCAATTGCAATTTAATTACATTTTCAAATGTTGGATTTTAAGTTTTTTCTACTTCAATTACAATTTACTTCGGTACATATTGTGCCCAGACTATCGACATATCACATGACACTGTTAAAAAATATGGCCAAGGATCCTCACATTTATTGATGTCCACAAAATGCGTTGGTGCAACGATTTAAAAATAACATGTTAACATACAATTTCGTAATAACAAATCTTTCAACAGTCATTAATGTCTTTAATTCAGTGTTAACTTTTAAACTCATAAAATTTTCACGAACGCATTTATAAATGATTTATATCCATTACATTTTATGGCTTCAATTACGTTATGTTAATAAAAAATGAATTCAAGTTAAGTTAACAATGTTTATTATATGTAGAGCAAATAATGTAGACGAAAACGAAAAAATACCATTTCTGTAGCAAATTAGCCGTAGCAGTCATTCACAGAGGGTAATGATTCAGGTAAGTTATGTCATTACCATGGTCATTATGTGTTATAACCACGGACATTATAGCAATACCTAAATATTTCCAATGTCATCGTGCCTCCTCTTTTATTCGATAATGACCAAATTTTTATATTGATTAAACAACGTTCATTATTTCATCGTTGCTAAAATCACGGAAATTGATGGATTTATCATGGTATACAGGAATAGAGTCACATAACTTTTCAAAAGTTCATTTTGCAAGTCGCAAAGCAGTTCGTATTACTTTGCCTTAAACCTCTGTGGCTTATACCATTGTATTGTTCGCAAAATATTGTACGAAAAAAACATTACGCTATACAATTCAATGCTTTATTTAAAATAATCGTTTATTGAACGGTTTAGTAAATTTAGGTGCTTCAAATGTTAATGTATGCAAATAAAATAAACCTTCAGATTAAGAATTCACTACTTTTTGCACGTCTTAACTAATAGTATTAGAAGATATGATTGTTTGCACGGTACTCATCTTTAAAACAAATATTTCATGATAAAGAATACACTACAACTATCTAATACTACGAAGGTTAATTAAACTAATATGACATGACAAAATCTTATGTAAAAGACAATGATGTGTTCATGATGCTAAATATTTTTATTACGTTTTTTTGAAATTTCAAAGATTGAACTACGTTCCACGAAAAATGACATAAAATTTTGGATTAGGTTGTATTATTTATTTTGAATCAAGATAGACATAATTCCCAAAAGTAAGAAAAAATAGATTAATATCACCTGTATCACTAATAACGTCTTTGTTTTTTACTCTATGTTATCTTCTAATCTTAATTTTTGAATTATGTAAGTAATGAAATCAAAGCTATTGTTCATGTTAGTAGTTAACTAAAATTTCGTATTAAAATTGCAAGAAATAGGTTTGAGACACTTTTTTTTCTCTGGTTAACTAACATTCGAAACTAGGCCCTAACCGCGTCTGCTAGACGATGACAATTTAAAAAAAGTATCAAATTTTTTTGATGACCATGAAAACGATCATAATTTTGTTTTGTTACGTCGACTAATCTTAATTTTACTTACTTCTTTATCTCATGACCTTTACATGGTCAACAACGAAGCTTTTCATATTCAAATGATTTATTGTGGATGGTAGCAGGATGGTGCAGAGTTTTGATACAGAGTTAATAATTTGAATAGCGATAAGCTACAACTTTCAATAGTTAAAAGTTAAAATTTTGCTAAATTATTTATTAAGAAATAAACTAAACAGGCTGAGTAATTCAACCACGTTAAGTGAATTTAGCTTTATGTGACAATGATATAACTGTTTCTGTCTAAGTGGAAAGAAAGACCAGAAGTCGAATGTAAATGTGTCGACTCAATATAGGTAATGGAGGCTCGTGACTCGCTCGGGCTGGTATCGGAACAAATTTCTTAATTCGACCATGTAATGTGGACATTACCTAATCACTCTTATATTTGTGGGTACAATTGAATCAATTTCAAGCGAGATCTGACGAGATGTTTTTGAGTTATCCCTAATTTTGGAGTCGGTTATTTTTTGTCAAGACTTTGTTTGTGTTATCTGATTGGAGCTAAAAGGAAGATTTTACAGACGAAAATAAATAAAGTAAAAAAGTGAAGATTGATGATAAATTAAGATCGTAGGTACTATTCACGAATTAAGAGGAACAAATTTTATAATGATGCGAATGAACTTATCTATGTGTGTAGACTTTTTAGGTTTTTGAGTTGAACTCCTCATCAAAATAAATTAATGTACGTTAATGTAGCCTGGTAAGGAATAAACATTTTGCGTTGAATCCTCTACGCAAATAATATTATCTTAAATATCGACACTTATTATAATAGAATAGTATTATTATAATTGCGGCACTTTGTGTTCCCTAGTAATGGTCAACACCAACATGGGTGTCCAATTACCTTGCTCTAACGACATTTTGTACAAAGAAACAGTGAATGTTACCATGACAATAATGTTACGTAATCCTTATTTAAGACCCACATTCCATGGTGCTTATGTATATCGTGTTAGAACTAACTTCAATTATTTCACACTAATTGGCAATGATTTCAAAAGAAGGACAAGTCCGTCGGAACATTTCACACAAATGTTCTTCATACAAGCAAAAAGTAGCACCAACTCACTCTCTTAGAATTACGACTATAGCTATGGGGCCAATTTGCCGTAGAAATCTTCATGAATGGTAAAACACTTTTAGGTGTTTAACTAATACAATCTGTAATAATAATCTCTCAAAGTATATTATAAAATTATATTATAAAAAGTATATCTCTCAAAGTATATTCAAAGCTCCGTCTGTTAGGGAATAAATAGCAAAACTCATAAATTGCTCTTGCATAATAGTGATCTAGGAATGACTTTCTGCGCACCTATATATTGTCATTTCAATATTATAGATATTTTAAGTACCAAATCATTACTTTACATACATTTAAATAATACTTACATTATAATTAATGTAAGTATTGTTTATTACCAATCACAAAATGTACAGCATTGAAAGCAGCATACGTCTTAAGTATTGTTTCAAAATAACGGTTACAGTAACATTTATGGTGCCTGTTTTATTACTAAAATAATATGAAATAATGTAATTATGACAGACTTTGTTTAACTCAATATTATTTATTTGAATAATACGTTCATTAAAATACAATGCAAACGACACAAAGAGATCGCCGAATTTTATCTTTTTTTTCACGAAATGATAGGAGCCTGCGAAAAACTTCTTAGAGCATAATAAAATTGTTTTCTCATTAAATGAAGGTTACAGGTAATTAGTGGATTTGCTTCACATATGATGTATGTACGATTATTATAATCGCATCTAGTTCACCAGCTTAGGCCATCTAAATCGCTTATGTTCGCACAATTTTTTCACGAAATCGTTCTTTAGAATAACCTCGAACCTCTAAATAACAATACCTGTACTTCTGTTTTCAACAATAGAGTAAATTTAGACACAAGTCACTAACTCCAAGTATTTAAAGTAACAGAAAAAAAGGAAACGTCTATTCAATAGCTAAAATATATCCTTTCAATCAGACGTAAGGTAAAAAGATAGTTAAGCATTCAATTTCTAAAACATGTAGCATCTAAGAATCTAAAACTTGATGACAAATTTGCGATCTTCATAACGTATGATATTTGGTAGTTTTCTAATTATACTAGGTAGGTAATAACTGCTAACTAATACTTATGAAGTTCTGTAATTTTCAAAGTTTTTTTTTGTTACCACCAAAGAAGATGCAACAGACTAAGTTGCCAAGGTGCATCTCAAGTTGCTGGTAATATGAAACTTCACGCTATAAAGTAGTTCGTTATTATATTTGCTGATGATAGGTACGAGTAAGTTCAAATATAATAATCTAAATTTTACTAACAAAAAATAACCGACTTCAAATTCTTAAAAACTACTAGTCAGATCTCGTTCAAATTTATGTGGGACCACATGACAAGCACCTGCTTTCGATTAAAAAAAGAATCATCGAAATCGGTTGGCGTGATATTGAGTTATTCGTCAATTTGTCGCGCACATCTTAACACAAATTTACGACTTATGTGGTTTTCTAATGGATGCCATTGTCAGATCTCAATAAAATTTATGTGGGACCACATGACAGCCACCAGCTTTCGATTAAAAAAAGAATCATCAAAATCGGTTCGCCCAGTCCAAAGTTCTGAGGTAACAAACATAAAAAAAAAATACAGTCGAATTGAGAACCTCCTCCTTTTTTTGAAGTCGGTTAAAAATTATAATTTGACTAGCCATGCGGATAGGTACTTCAGAAAATTTTGTAATACCTATCTTATTATTAAAATTTTATAAATCAGATTTGGATGAAGTGAAAAGCAACTCATTGAAAGGTTATTCAAAGAGATACAATGTCAACTTATGAAATAGTGGTATCACTATCAAACGTAATAGTAGTAATTATTTTAAAGATTTCACAATTAGTGATTCTATCTATATTATAAAACACTTCTTAAAGAAGATGCTGATACTATCCGTTTTGTTTCACTTTCACGACCGGACATTTGCAGGTAGGTATATCGTATTTAATTAATTTAAAATATAATAGGTAGTTACTTGGTGTAACCATAAAATAATATAATAATAGCATAAATTTAACAACAACTGTAACTGTAGTAACGCAGCAAGATATAATTTGCAGTTAAATCTAACACTCCAACTCAGAGTCACTAACGGTTACTTTAATCACTCCTTAGTAATGAATCACCATACAAATTCTGTACTAAGGAGCGATTTAAGTAACCATTTGTGACTCTGAGTTGGGGCGTAAGAGAATTTATTCGGTGATGCTGTGTTACGTTTTTACACTTGTTACAGTATCATTAGCACCGCTTATTTAAATATTACATAATTTAACTCACATCGCCTTGTTAATTTCCTCGTTGGGAAACCTTAAAATCGGATAATTAATATTGTTTGCACAGAATGCCGCTGCAATATAAAGAAAAAGTAGGCCGAAGAATACATGCATCCATCAAATAACATTGATTAATTGCGGACAAGACGCATAATATTATACACGGAACAATGCGGATAGGTTCTCACGATAGTTGCTATCGTTTTTAGCGTTGACCATAATCGACACTTTACCATCCAGGCTGTTTAAAATTATTTATTAAAATGTACTTATTGGGGTAAAGACGGTACAGTTAACAGTGATATTTCGATTATAAAGTGGGTGTAAAACGCAGTCGTAGACGTAGAGTTACTTGGGGTTAAAGACGTTGAATTAAACGTTCCAAAACTAAAGAGTTTTACTAAAATATTTAATATAAATAGGTATACTCCCAGAAATCATTTAATAATCCAGGTTTGAATTGTCTAATAAATGAAATATGTTATTATTTCATAGAATATTATTGACATTGAAAACCATGTTAAGAGCTTTTAAAAATATCTTAATTGAACGAACTTCGTACTCGTATATTACAAGTTACGGCATCAATTTTTCAATACGTCCTTGCTAGACCTAGAAGTAGAAGATAGTGGTTTGGACGTGGGACTTTAATGTGCTTTTTCTGGACTTTTGCATAATTATTGCCAAAGCACAGCAAAGGATATAGAGGAATCTTCTTAACCCCAAGTTTAACATTATTCGATAATTCTGTGTGTGACGTCTGCCAATCAACAATCTGATAATTAAATATTACTAATTATATAATAATACAACATAGATTACCTATCTATCTAGAGAAGACAAAGTTGCAAACAAATTAGAACAAGATATTTTTTTGTTGATCCAATGTTTATTATTTATATTACATTACCATTTATTATGCTACTATGCAATGCAAATTAAAGACGTGCTGTCAGCCGATTGTTTAAGACGTCGTATTGTAAATATGTCGCACATAAAATTTTGCATAATAGTTATTTATTTATTTAAATTGAAGTCCACATATTCTAGAATTGGATACAAGGTCACAAAGCCCTGTTAGGTGCATTATAAAGATAATAATAAAATAATTATTACCTTTAAGCTGGACGAAAAGCTTGTAATATATTACTATGGATCTAATCACTCCCCAAGCAAAATCAATTTGTCGTTATAATTTATTATTATGATGGTATTTAAGTGGTTACAGTGATATTTAAGTAAATGGCTTTATTTATTAGATTAGATATAGAGCTTGTGCGTTAAGTTTTCGTGTAGTTCAAAGTTCCTAATTTACATAGCTTCTATTGTAGTAGTGGTAGACACTGTAACATAAGAGATAAGATTGACAACACTGACCGAGCGTTCATTCAACAATTGTTACAATGCCTTATCGCCTTGAAGAACAGTGCTAAATTGAACGTAACCCTAGTATGAATTCTGTAGTAATTTAAATTTTGGTGATGCTATACATACATATGTATGATATTATCTATGTATGATTTATTAATTGCATGATCAACTTGAAGTGGGTACGGGTATTTATATTTTGAAAACAAAAATAAAAACATGACTTGAGAGTATATGGCCTTATATTTCAATAAAATTATATTTTTAAGGTTAATTCTTATTCCGGTGCCAAGTGTAAACGTCCTTTACAGTTGCAAATATTGTGTAATGTAGAAAGCGCATCCACAAACAGGTACGTAGGTACCTACTTTGTGTTTAATATGCTTCTTTTACAGTGAAATAAATCGGTAAATCTTTTGGATTTTCAATGAATAATGCATGAGTGATGATTAGTATGATTCTAGTTTTTTAATAGACGTTTAAAGTTTTACATCACTCACTTTTTATTTGAACATTATACCTGCTCGTAATTGTTAAGTAGGTAATATTATTTTAGTTGTTTTATTTTAATCTACGTATACTTAATTGTTATCAGGTAGGTAGATACAACACTTTAAATGTGCATAGCATATTAAACAACAAATTAACAAGGAAATAGATTTAATAGACATACTTAAATAGATAGACAGTTTTAATTATTTTAATTTAAATGGTACAATAAAATCTTAACAATTCTGACAAGATTTTAGCAATTGTAATTTTATTTAATTCTCATTAAAATTCGTAATCGTTTCCTTCTTTGATTTAACGAAAATTAATAAATTTGTAATTGCTGATTAACAATATTTATGCAGTTAGTGTTTAAAAAAAACTAAATTGTTGTTCTAATTGCTGGTTTAATTAGCTGATAAATAATGAAATTGTAATTAAATTCAATTAGTGTTTAAATTTAAATTATAGACAATACTAATTGTCGTTTTTTATCAAATATGAAATTTTGTAAGAGAATTCGTTTAATATTTCAAGATTATTCCATCACTGTTTAGGAATAGGTAGGTATACTATCGATTTAAAAATATCCCAAACGTTGATCTTAGCATCAGGTTTTGCAGACCTTAAACCAATACTTATGTATGTTGATAATGAGGATTCGTTACTTAATTGTGCGTGTCGATCCCTGTGACTAATACATCGCCGAGTTAATTAGGGGTTGCGGCCGTTGCAGAAAAGACGCACGCAGGCTAATTGTGAATAACCACGTTTCTATTGTGATGCTGCCACTTCCTTCGAGTCATGATACTTGGCCTCAGTATATGAGCCAAGGCGAGTTCAAACGCACTGCTTTACCGTTTAATGTCGATTTAGGCCTTGTCATTGTAGGTTTACATAATTGTTGGCCTCACGCGTGATGCCGTTTTTTACGATTTCCATTTTACATTGTGTTTTAGACCCAATAAAGTATGGAATTTCATTAATGATAAAAGTTCAAAGTAATACTTTCCTTAACATGTTTTCATGTAGGTTTGACTTTGAAAATGTTGTATTTTAGATATATTGAATTCTAATGAAAATGTTTTCCCTACGCATTTGAAGTATATACAGTAAACATACTTGGTAATTTTTTACTGAATGTTTTTAATAATAACGCTATTTCCGTCTTCCGTCGATGCATAGCTTGGCAGAATATGCTCTAATACTTAGTTCATCAATTTTATTGACTTTTCAGGATTGACCTACGCTAGTTTACTCCGAGCATACCCAACTACAACCAAATTCGTATGATTCTAGTATTTCTAATAGTAATTAACTAAGGTAAATATTTGAAGTGGACTGTCACTTTTGCCCATTTTCTGCTTCCCTATACATAATAATAAAAAATAACCTCTACATAAGCTTAATTAAAAACAAATCATATGATGAGGTAAATCCTAGTACCTATGTATTTCACGGTCAATAGTTTATCCAATTCTAGTATAATATAATACATAATAAACAAAATTAAAGTCCAAGGAGAAACGAAAATGTATTTAAACCGGGATTTTTTAATTAGAAATAAATTATTATTGTTGATACGAGTAAGTATTTATAGCGGAAGACGGAAGTTCATACCTAAGACCGGTTAGGTTGTCCACGCACGAGTCACGCGAGTACGGGTATGTTAAACACCCGGGCTTAGGGTCACGACACACGGACAGGTAATGCGACAAGCACACAACATATTTTATGAACGCACTGACAGTTGTTGAAGTTCGAAAGTTGAACATTAATTTTATTCACGAGGTTCAAAGCTTTGTTAGATATTTATAGGTGACATTGTCAAGGTTATTGAAACAGGTTAAATTTTGTTTGATACTTGATTTTAAATCTTGATTGATATCTAGCTGCTACTTATAGAAATTTCTCTGCAATTTTTCAGTCTATTTTATTTTTTTATTTTTTTATCTTATACAATTCAGTTGCATTTTAAAGGGTTTTTACTAATTGTGTAGTATATTATTATTTTTCTTGTTAAAGGAAAAACGTTATTAATTTTGATACTAATTAGCCATTCAAATTGTGGAGACCTTCATGAATATCATTATTATCGAATAATAGTCAATTATTCTGAACCAACTTTAATTCAGAGGCAATAATTATTACAAGTTCAAGATTAGAATGTTTAAAATTCATAGATACGTTATAGTGGAAATTGAGTTATTGCTGTACCGACCTTCCAATTTGCAAGCTACTGTCCTCTCAGACCTGTCAAAATTTTATTTGCATGACGGGCAGTGCAAAGACCTCGTAACCTAATAATGTAAGTATAATATATGTGTGAGTTGTAGTATAATATTAAACGGAATTCGTATAGTAAATATCAGGGTGGCGTTATTTGTCATTTATGTATATAAAATTTATAGATGAGTTTATTGTTTTTTAATATAATCATCCATTTTCGGGTAACATCTTGAGATATCTTAGAAAACTCTACAAAATAAAGGTTGTCTGCGTAAAAATCCTAAAATAAAGCTATACAATGAATTTTCTATGTATGTCTAGCTGCATGTTAGGATTTATTACTGTTAATTAATCTGCTTAAAACGTCTCTACAAAACGTTCATCTGTCAGCATCCTAAGTATTTCTTACGTAGTATGACGTGTACGAGTTCGTAAGTCACCATTCAAGGTATGTTACTGGAAAGAGCGAGAGTAGATATGTGCAATATTTCACGTAAGCATTATGTAATTAAAATTAGGAGTTGGTTTCGAATTGCTTTGAAGCGTAGTTTTTTAATTAGAAGTAGTTTTTGAATTACTTGTTGTTGACCAGCTTGTAGCCTAGTTGGTAGCGACCCTACCTGCGAAGCGAGGGGCCTCCGGTTCGATTCCCGGCCGGGGCAAATATTTATGTGACAGATAAATATTTGGGTCATACTCATGGTTGTGATTGTGATGTGTTATATATGTATATGTGTCGTCCATGCCACCCGCGACACAGTATACCGATGTAGATAGGTCCGAGGAAAAGTTGTAGATGCGTATGAAGATACAATGCATTTATGTGCTCCAGCTTGCAGCTTGGTCTCCCTTACCATTCTTCCAAAATAATTGATAGCATACAAATTCATAACAACAAACTCATTATGATAGTATCGCTTAAATAATAAAAACAACCAAAAAATAGTACAATGAACACATTTTAAAGATTTTAGTGCGTCATTTGCTTTCTCGCTCGATCGTTGGTTCCGGGTAAATTACGTGGACATAAAATTAAATTATCTCGCAATCAACATCCTTTTAATTATCAAACAATGTACCGGATTTAATGAAATTGCAAATAACAGCATGAAATTAAGGTTTTACTTTAAAAAAATTGCCTGTCTGAAGTCCAAGCCTTTATCAATCAAAAATGGGGAATCAAAAAAGGAAAATGTGTGTGTGTATTCTTTACGCGCGATTGAAGTAAAACTTCTTTGACGTTGGTGAAACGTATTACAAAAAAAATCTTTAAAATAAATATCATATTACCGTTGACTCTTATTTATTAACAATATACTTTACAAAAACGAATATAAAGGTATAATTTTATTACCGTTCATAAAGCTATAATTATTCGTTACCCCCATGTTACCCCGTAATATTTATTTAATCTATAGACTTATCACAGATACAATTATGGAGCATTGATCTCTCTATTTTCCATGGATACAATGTAATCTAATAGAATTATGTACACATCTGTACTTAAATTTTGTTTATGGTTTTGTTTTCATTTTTAAATAGTGGAAACTGCGTCAACAGGCTATAGAGTATATGTATATAATTATTTTAATTAATATTGAAAGATTCCTGTAAATGTTTTTCGTAAAAGATTCCGCTTAAAGCCGATACTAGATTTTCTAGTAAGTATAGTTCCATTGGCTTCCATTGCGATGAAAAAAATACAGAGATCTCTAGTTCATAAATAATTCAATTTACCTGAATTTGAATAACGACAGCTGATATGATAATAACACATAATGAGAACGCATTGCTTTGTTCGAGCTCTTAAGGTAAACGGTAATAAGTAAATAATATATGGGCGCGGCAATCGATTTGAAGCTTGCGTGTCCATATGTAAACAAAGCATGTAATAAATAAAAACAAATGACCGCACTTTTGTATAATTCTTAGCTAAAGATCAATTAAAACTATTTTTTGAACAATTTTTTGATTTAGTTTTTTTAAAAAACGTTATTATGCAACTTTCTTAATGTAAAGATACTTAAATATTAATGTTGTAGCGTTGGGGATTCTTTCAATTTTCAAACAGTCAATCCAAACAGCGAAGAAGCAAACATCGAAATGAAAATTCATGAACTTAAAATGAAAATTCCTCGACTCCTAATTCTGTTGGCTACACTTGTGATCTTGAAAACCCATCTGATTAGAAGATAGTATAAATAATGTTGTTTACATTATGCAACGAGTCTTGTAATATTTTAAACAACACTATAACACGTTAAAATACAACATAAACAAAATCAGGGAATAAAAAATACCTACATGTAATTTTTAGGGTTCCGAACGAGAAAAAAAGTCAATTTTTTCCGAAACTACTGGACTAAATTTTGGTACTCATGTGCTTTTTTAGAACCAAAATCGAAGGTATAAAGAAAATGAATGAATTTAAAATAAAATAAAATCATAATAAAAAAAAAAACTGTTTCTGCCAATCGTATTGTGTGGCATGACAAATGAAAGGGATTATTGTAAGGATCTCAAATATTTTTTTTATAGTTCTACAATGGATAATTTTAAAATTATTCACGAAAGAACGAAAATAGACGACGAAAATTGCATATTCCCCTGTAAAAATTCGAGCTTCAGTGATTATGGAGATAAGGAGATAAGGATATAAGAAGTCTATTTTTTTTGGTCTCAAAATAGGAATAAAATGAATAAAATAGAAAAATATCGGTAAATATATAATCAACGTACGGAACGCTTTCCAAGCGAGTTTAACTCGCATTTGTCAAGTTTTTTTGAAGTGGTAACTACTACCAACAAACATGCTAGGCTGAAGGCTTGAGAGCCAGTTCTTTGTTTTCGTTTCCTTCTTTCTTTCTTTCTTGGCCGGCAAAGCTTCAGTGATGCTTTTGGTGACGCTGATGTTCATGGGCGACGATGGCCACTTACCATCAGGTGGACTGTCAGCTCGTTTGTTGGCTACTACCATAAAATAAATATTTTAAACAGATTAACTTTATCTGATGTATGATTGAATCAATACTGTAATAATTTGACTGGTTATCACATGAGGAAATTGCAATGACAAATACATATAATACATAGCCTGAAGTCGTCAAGCAATTTTATACAATTGTAGGGTAATTTACTGTACCAGTAACTGAATAACTCGGGGTAACCTTGTATAAGTAGGTGACACGTTGTGTTCTTGAAGATGTGTCGATAAGCACCATTGTAGTTTTTGTGAGACGTCTTTAGGATGTGTGTATCGCAGTTTTTGTTATGATTTAAATCTTTATTACCAACACATTTGTTTATGACTAAATATACGCTTTGTTGACGGTTGAATAAATCTGTTCATCATTGTGGCTTTAGTAAAAAACTTTTGAATAAGTTGCTTCAGTGCGAGGAATAAGATACATTATTTGAGACAACATACTTGACTTGGTTTATTTGATTGTTTGCATATTATTTAGTATCGAGCACCAGATTGGTATATTATGTAGTAATAATAGAAACAATAGTTGTTTCTTTTTAATTGAGAAAAGTTTTTGACAAATGATAAGTAGTTTTAAGTTCTGAATGAATTTCATATTAAATTATATTCCAGGACAGTGTATGTTAAATTAATACAATTATAGTTATGTATATAAAAAAATTTGACAGTCAACTATTATTGTTGATTGACAGGCACGTCATTCGTCTCTTACCGGTAGATACTATATCTACTATTTATTTTAATATTGTCATGAATATTAGGTAGGTACTTACTAAACAACGTCACAATAGCTCTAGTATTCTGCGTTTCTAGCCTTGAATGGGAGTGCAGTTAGCTGCTGACTGTTCACTACATAATGGTGTTGCAACATGTTTTCGTGTGAAATTGCGAAGCAAATAAACGTTAAGTGCAGTCGTAGGATTGAGACTAGATTGAATATTTAGTAAGTAAAGGTACAACTGGCCCGTGAATAATAATTATGGAAAATAAATCATATGCGCCAATTACCTAAACGCCAACGCTTTTAGTTGTATTTTTAGAGACCAGTCCGCAATTTGTTCATTTTTTTGTTACTTCTTTGCTATCAAAAATCGATAAGAAAAAAAAACCGGTCGAGTTTTGTACCGAACCGACAATGGTGGGAATCTAAGTAAGTGTATGTCAATGCATCTAAATGGATACTCACTGCGAAGGAAAACTTTAAGAATTAAAAAAAAAAATCTGAAGTAAGTTATTGTGCTCTGAAAATCGAAAACAAAATGGGTTTAAATTTTATTATTTACAAAGCGTTGTTTTTCCAAGAATCTTCTGCTCATCAATTTACATCAGTTATTCACTTATTCATCAACTACGTATGGGTACCCTATAATTCTCGCGTAAAAACAATTATTACTTCCGTATGATATAAACGGTTACACAGATACAACATAAGCACGTGTGAACTTAGTTTGTAACTGGCCTGCCTTCAAGCAACCTCAACTGAGGTCACATATCAAGTTCAGACGCCGTCCAAACCAGTCGTATGAGCCGTATCGTATGTGAACCCGGTGTGACGTAAGCTGCAGTTAAATGCGAATGAATGCGTGTTTCTGGCCCTATATAATGCTAGTTACTCGTATATTATACAAAATTGCATTGAGAGGAAAGTGTGACAAACAAAAATCTCAGAACGAACAATTATTTGATACAAATTTTTGATTTACTCAAAAGTCGAGAAACTCTTTATTAATGAGGTAGGGGCTCTATCGACTGAGTGGAGTAGTCCAATTGAAGTATTATTAGTAATTACTGATTTACATATAAAATGATTTACTATTAATAAGTTTATGAATTATGTAGGCACTAAATCAAATGTGAGTACAGGAATTAGTGCTACATTTTTAAATGACCTCACTCACGATTTACGTTTCATTTAATCAATAACCAGGAAGTTTTCTCCAAAATTTTCCGCCAAATAATTTTCCAAGGGATGAGTATTTTGCTCTTCAATTGACAGTCTTTTTTCCCACATTAAAGTCGAATATGTTGACATTAGCAATGAGAAGATCGATTCATATCATTCATAGCATTAGATTGTTATACAGTCTTACTGAGGTTAAAGTATTTAATTTACATGTCAAGTTCATGCCTCAAAACCAGTCGTAAGTGTTCGATATATGACGTAAGAACTGTATACATGTAAGTTTGTACACTAAATAAGATACATATTCGAAGTATTTATGCATAGGTAACTTTTAAAGAGCCTATTCACTCTCATCTTGGAGACTTTAATGTTATGACAATAAATCTACAATCTTAGGTATACAATAACCTTAAATAAAATAATGTATTTCTTTTAAAGTTATATGGTTTTTTGGTATGTGGATAATGGACTAGTATTAATTCTAGTAGTAATGTAGAGCTGTGCTTTTATTCTTATATTCTGTGCTTTTATTCTTATATTCTTATATCTTGCTTGTATTCGTATGCAGGTGATTCGGTAAAAAAGAATCGTTTTCTACAAGTTTTCAATAATTTTTTTCATGATTTTTATAATATAAATCGAACAATATAAATATGTATTAATCACTGTCCAATGTCAGGATTTATTCCTTGACAGCTACCTAAATTCTTTACTACCCGAGGTTCATAACTCAATTTTTTTGTTTGGAACAACATATCATTATTATTGTTAGTCATCATCTTGCTTAAATAGTAGACAAAGGGTAGACGGTTTCTTTACTGAGTTTCCTGTCATATCACAAATAGCATGATTAGTAAGCACCTTTTTAGGTAATGTCCTGAATTACCTACATCGATTGTACTAAGAGTTTAGTCAATACGTAGAATGCGACCGGTACACAATAGGTTAAGGAAATATAAAGTAATTGTTTGTCTGGTTTGAAAGCGGCCTACATTCAGTAAGGTCAAGGAATATAAAATCGTATTTACATTTAATTAAATGCCGGTTACCTATCGAAATTTAAATTAAAGGCAATTGCGACTGAAGAAAGTCAATATCAATTTTCTATGTTGGGCAAATCAAGTTTCTATGTCACTGCCATCTGAATTTAATTATTTTTTTGATTTAGGTATATCAAATAATATATAGTTATAATATAATTAAAAATTAAAAAAACGTTTTTATAAATCTATCTTTATAAAAACGTTTTGCTAAATGTGCTTCGTATTGTGATATAAAGATATGAACATGATAAAATATGAGGTACTTTTTTATTGTGTGTTATATTTATAATGTACCTATAAACATTATACATAGACACTAATATAATAAACGAACCGATTTAGGCACCTTATATTAATTAAAAATCTTAGCATGACTAAACACTTTTGTGATTTTATTAAATTTTGTAAAAGTAGGTATGTGATTTGTTCAGGTTTTTTTTACTTTAATTCCCACATAACAATCGAATAAAGTTATAAAATACATCATAATAAGTAATATTGTACAATCCAATATCAATTTATCAATCAAAATTATCAATTCAATTGTACCCGGGAATGAGAGTGGTTGAAGAGGCCAAACTCTTAGGTTCCTGGTCCGTGAAGATATAGAGGATCTAGCTGAAAGCATGCACTTTTAGAATTTTCCCAAGAAACTGACCTATCATACAGACTGCCGAGCTGGTTTTGATACATTATCTGATCTTTCCCCATGAAGGTATCCTTGGGAGATATCTCCCCTATTCCTAAGCTATGAACTTAATACTCAAAGTTTTTTTCTATCTTTACAGACGTTAGTGCTTTGTGGGTGCGTCGCGCTGTCGCTCGCGCAGTATAATCAGTTTGGCGACTTTTCGGGTGGCTATTTCGCGACTAGTTTCGGGGCTCCCAGTTACGGTGGACTCTCAGCCGCTGCATCGAGGGACCCTCGAGCTAATACAGGTAAAATATCAAAAATTGATCATGAAAAAGTTCATTGCTGGCTGGTAGTGTCCATTTCCATGGCACTTCTTTCAAACCGAGCAATGTATGTGTAGCAAAGCAGTTGTTACAGATTTTAAGCATTATGTTTTTTATGTCATAGATACAATTATAATTACCTATTTCTTGAGGCGGTAATTAAATCGTTATCAAATCTTTTTCAATGACGGTCGATTGACGAAGATTATTATCATAGTGTTACAGCGTTCACGATATCTTAGAACAATGAACATGGCGACAATAGAAGACATTATTATGCTGACAAAAAGCTAACTTGTTGGATTGAACACCTACTTAATTGATAGTGTCGAGTCACACAACACATGCATAAAGTAACAAATACTTGGCCAATCATAAGAACTCATCCTTAATGTCGGTAGTAAAAGATTTTCCTGTTTTTCAAGGATCCTCTTTAAAACAATAACATTTCCGATCACTCAAAACTTTTATTATTTTAAATACGAGTACCTACTATATGGATATTGAATTAATTAACTATTTCTATTAACAAGGCAAAAACAAATTCAAAAAGATAGGTGTATGTTGGTTTAATATATTTTATGTCTATTAACGGGTTAAAGAAATATAATATTAAAATATCTGTCACGTCATGTTCAAGGAGAATAAAGTTTATACCTAATAATAGTAGTGTCATAAATTATAATATATTCATGTTATATGTTTATTGCCCTGAATCATTTCACCAAGCAGGTGTTGTAAGCAATTGCGTTAACCTTGACAATCAAAGTTTGGAACCCTTTCTACTTCGGACAATCACCTTTTTAACAATGTCACCGTTTCTGCAGTTTGGTTTTATTCCAACGCTCATAAAATATACTATTTATAACAGGTTAATATGTCTGGGAACTACTTTTACTCAGTTCTATTACATTTAGGTATGTATATGTATTTGCACGAGTCTTTTCAAGCAACAATTTAGCAATCACAGTCAATCTTAAATCCTATTATGATAAGACACAAGGACCACAGCTGTTTTACTGTGAGGTTCAGGTTCTCACTAAACTTACAGTACCGTAGGAATCACCTATGCGTTGCCGACCAAAAAAGAAAGAGAGAGTGAAAAAAACATGTAGTAAAAATTGTAAAATAGATTCAGTAGTTCTAATCATAGAGATTAAACGAAGACAAAAGCTCTTTTGGCTAGCATAGCAACCAGTATAGTAACATTAACACCTTTCATGATGATTCGGACACCAAAACTGGAGTAATCGTAATAGGACAAGTTTTAAACCATTGTACTTTAAAGGGAAACAAGGGTCGTGTCGCTGTCGATGTAATCTCAAGGAATTTATGGACTTGTGTAGTAAAGCGTGGCCGGTCATCATTTGGTTAATAGGTTCCAATCATTCTTGCTTATCGCCTAAACATCTAGACATTTTGTTCACTATATTTATCAAATGAATGGCAAGCCGTGAAACTCTTATAGAAACATAATCGAAAATTTGAGACATTGTTTATCATTATGGTTTATAGCTTTTGGTTCGTTTTTGTTTGGTATTAGACCACTCAAGAATGGTGTCCAACTTCAAACGCTTTGAATCATTTAGTTTATTTGATACGTATAATTAATTTGTCATCAGAAATAGTAGCAGTAGCAATAGGTTTAACAGAACTGATCTGTGGAATCGCAATGATGATGATCATTGTGCTCATTGCGCTCATTGTGTATAATTAGTTACTTGTTAAGTTTACGTAGAGAACACCAAACCGTTTTACATTTAATGAGCAAACAGAGTGTCCATTACTCATTGCTATTTCAATTTCTACATCGGTAAAGTTAAATATTGATGCATACAAATGCAAAGTAAGTAGGTATTCGGTCGGTAAGTTAAGTTAACTCAACATAATGTAAATTAGCTTAAGAGGAGGCTTATTTGAACGTAAGAATAATTGATCGGTCGTTATTTCAATTTATACGCGGTGATAAACTTTGATTGGTTTATCTAGCTTCCTGGTTGATTAATTCAAAATAACGATATTCTTAGTTAGGTACGTCAATACGGTTTTATGAGGACCGCAATTGAACAAAAATAGTATCATTTTGAAAGTAAATAACCAGCAAACGAGCTGACGAGCTACCTGTGGTAACTGGTCAAGTGGTACCGTGACCCAGAGACATAAGTAACGGAAAAGGCCGTCGCTGCGTGGTCGCCCAAAAAGGTGCGGAAGACTTCCAAAAAATATAAGTTTAGCGCATACTCGATAAAAGTGATGGATATTGTCAATGATATTTAAAAAATATAGATATTATGTCCTTACAAATAAACCAAAAAATCTGTTTCGAAAAGAGCTACAACCCACACACGTTTATCTTTTGGTTCACTACACCAATCACATTGGTTTATTACACGAAGGAATTTTAACGCTGTATGTCAAATGTCAAGCACTTCTGACAACAAAAAAGCGTGCGTATCGTTTTGTATTGACAGAGCGACTACGAGCAGAACGGTCAATTGCCTGTTCTTACGCTCTTCATCGTCGGCGCGCGTGATATATCTTCCTCTTTTTTACATTATAATATCATTGGATATGCTTAGGTTTTAACACTACCTAGGTAAGGTGTCCCAATATACTGATGTAAGTCATAGAAAATTGCCTAAATTTACGAGTATGAAGACTTGTAATAACACATTTTGAATTTTTAATACTTAACTACGAAATTGCCATAAATGGAATACTTAACGGCTTGCCGGCATCCGATATAAGATAAGTAGTTGTTAGTGCTGCAAGTAGGCTAATTTCATAGTTTCGCTGTAGGCTGTAGGCATACCTACATTTTCACAATAATTCGTGTACGCAACAGTTAGCTTTAGAAAATAAAGCTATCGGCAGTACAAAGCGTTTTGCACTTAATTTGTATGATTGTTATGATGAATGCTCAGAATGGCAAATAATATTTAGCAATCTGTTTGCAAGCATTAATTTTATAAGGTACATTATTTTATATATTATTATGTAACGCTTAAAAGTCATTACTGTTCGCTTAAATTATGGAACATTGAGAAACATATTTACTCGTAGTGTAAATACGATAAAAGTTGTATTGGATTTAGGGCGAACCACCAAAAATCATGTTATGTCAGGATAACTGTGTCTCACAAACTCAACTATTAATGACAATGAATGAACATATCATTACCTACAATAGGTAAATAAAATACGTCTGAACGGTGAAACGTACACATCTTTGGAATTGAGAGCATTAGTTAAATAAATAAGTCAAATTGCTGGTTTTCGTGTAACGCTGCGCAAAAAATTTATTCATTTTCTATGCTGTTTCCAAAGCCATCTGCGCACTCGCACTTGGCTAGCAAGGTGGACCCATATCCTTAACCCCTTTTTTTCTATAAAAGACCTAAACCAAACAAAGGGTTTCTTATAAAGAAAATGATTGAGAGCTACAATTCATAAATCTATAACTACAGTTAACACATCCTACTGAACAATATTGGATATTTTACATTACATAAAATGAATCTAAGCTCATTTGAATTTAAATCCTATTAAATATGACCACCACAGACGTCATAGATTGTAGCTGTTTTGAACATTACATGGAGCGAGGTTACATGAATTACAAAACTGCCAAATGTTCGCGACGTTGTGTTGTATGCACAACTTATTGTTGGGTAGAGGGTCCATGTTTATTGATTCACATGAGATGTCGCATTTCGCTTTGGAGTGAGGTACTGTAATAGATGGTAAATATTTTGTTTCCTAATTTGAAAAATGATCATTAATTCATTACGTTTATGTGATGATACTAACATATTTAACAGTAAAATTTTAGTAACTTAGATATTATTTCAGTCATTCTCGTTAAGCATATTATTATTTTGTTATTTTTCCCACTGTTTTTATTACGCCCATAATATTTTATACTAATCTACCAAACATACCATTAAAAAGAAAAAGCTAACCAAAAGGCTTAATCGATCTAATTCAGTCCATATTGACTTTAAAAAAGAAAATGCTGTATGGTTCACTAAGTTCCTTTGATCCTGCTTTTAGTATTTTTGTTGTCACACGACAAGTGGGTAGTTAGAAGGGTCCGTTTAATGACAGAGTCATGCTCGGCCGAGCAAGAACCGGCGAGGACGCTGCACAAGTGCTCAACACACGGACGGACCGATCAAAATTAATTTCAACTCGTCCTCCCAAATTAATATGAAATCTTTGAACCAAAGGGTTTGACCAGCTTGTCATACTCTAATTATGTTATATTTGTACATAAATATGCGCAGAGTACACGGAAATGTGTTAAAATAAAACGATTTTTATAAAAAAAATGTTATTAAAAATAAAATTACAAAGATGTACTAGGAGTTTCTTACGACGTTCTTTTACCACAATGAAGATACTTTCAAAAAAATTTAATAGAAGCAGAAAATGACGTTTTAAATTGAAAACATATATTTTGTTTATACTTATTTTAAAGCGGTATCTGACAAAATGCATCAGACTTTATCGTAGCTATGTAAGTACGATATTACCACGAAATCAATATATTGTGTGAATTGACTCCAAATGGTCTATAGTCCTTTAGAATATCCATGACCACTGATGTAGCAGCTAATAAACATACCAAGATATTTTACGACGACACGTAACACATAATTGGCTCTACCGAGTGAAGGGCCCTGAGTTCGATTAGGTATTTGTCAACTGATCGACCAATGTAGCAAGAGAAAATATATTCCTGTAAATGTTAGACTTACAGTAGACACAAAGGATGATTTATTGCAGAAAAAGTTCTAACTATGTTATTTTTAAATTTTAGATTGTATTAAAATTTACTTCCCAAAAGCTGTTTCCAAGAGTGACAGAATAAAGGTGGCCACTCACGGTCGCGCCACTTGGCGTGGCTCCAAATGACATATGTCAAAATGGCGCGATTGGACATACAGATTTTTATATCACGCCATCAGTTTTTCACATTCACGATCAAATTTTGGCTGTATATCACGCCATTTGACGCGATGGATTGACCGTGAGTGGCCACCATAAGTATTTAGAACGATAATTAATAAACAAGGAAGATGTTTGTAACTTGACAATCTTTTCGTAAGTTTCTGAGGTTTTTAGTTACCCAGTTTCTTAACATCTAACAACAATGTTCTGACGTCTGTACCGACACGCCCAAGATTGACTAATTTGCCCATTAGACGTAAGATTGCCATATGCCGCTAGTTAGCGTGTAATACAATAATTTCGTAACACAACAAGATACGATCAAACAATTACTATAAGCATGGCTGTTTTAATTGTGTTTAAAGTGGAAGTTGTATAATCGTGGCATCAGAGGCTGGACGGCTGCAGTCACGTAGTGCTCTGTTTCGTGATATTTCAATGTCACACTGGACTGTAACACGCTTGCATAGCAACATGTTCAATCATAAACCTAAAAGCACACGCCTGCTTCTCAGGTATTGCATTTCAATTGTATTGTTCAATGTTCAATGTTCATACTCGCAAGAAAAAGGTCTTGTTCGACTTAGTGTGAAAAGACAATAGGTAGGCCATATTGCCTGAATGATTAAGTGTAGTTGTCAGTATAATTTATTTATTTAAACTTAAATGATGAAAATACAGACATAGTGATATTTGAAAATCGTGAGCCGAAATTCTCTATCAGCTAATCGCAACTTATAAACTTAGTATTGGAGAAGTAACACTCAAGTTGCTCTATTAAATGTAGAGATATTCTTCCTCTTCACCTTTTCTTCACAAATTGAGCCTTTTGAAGCTTGTTTCTTTGTCTGTAAGAAGCAAATACTGAATGGATCAATTTACTGTTATTCGAAAAAGTAGCATGCAGAATGCAGTGATAGCCTAGCCGTTAAAACGTTGGTGTCCCGAACGCAGGGGCCCGAGCTCAAATCCTGGCACGCACCTCTAATTTTCAAAATTATTATGTGCGTATTACAAGTTAATTATCACATGCTACGGTGAAGGAAAAAATTGTGAGGAAACCTGCACACTGGAGAGTTCTCCTTAAAGTTCTCAAAGGTGTGTGAAGTCTACCAATCCGAAGTTGGCCAGTGTGGTAGCCTATGGCCTGTACCCCTCACATTGTGAGAGAAGACCTCGAGCCCAGCAGTGGGACAATTATGGGTTGTTGCTTTGCTTTGCCTAATTCCAAAAAGAAAATAATTAATTGTCCTCCTTAGTACAATAAATAATAGTCAGAAATCAATTTTCTCAAATTCATGTGTAGTATCGACTATGCACGAAAATTGTTTATAAAATTATTTATGGAATGGTTTACTGAATAACTTAAATTACGCCCTAATAATGTTAATGCAATGACGTAAATCGTTAATCATGAAATAATTCAACCGTGAATCTGCTCCTATTTTGATTTATTTGAATGAAACAA
Organism: Thymelicus sylvestris; assembly: GCA_911387775.1. NCBI lineage: Eukaryota > Metazoa > Arthropoda > Insecta > Lepidoptera > Hesperiidae > Thymelicus > Thymelicus sylvestris. The sequence continues at coordinate 11,800,198 of OU426893.1, forward strand.
ATACGGGTTGGCTGTCATATCAGTTTAGGAAAATCTGACCAGATGCTATGCTACAAACAAATCCCTTTTACTTCTGGCTTAATTTGACAGTTTGATGAAAGCGCGCATGTTGTATTTTGAAACGCGAGTATTCGAATAGTTCGAAGCGATAATTTTGTTTTAGCAACATGGCGACCTATAAGTTTAATGGATAATTATTTAGGCGTTATGTTAGTCATAGCCTATTAATCTACTAACTGACAATGTTATAGTATATCTAACCTGTTTTAGGTATTAGTTCAGTTAATCTGTAATTACCGACACATAATGTTGGAGTATCTAAGTATTTTGAGATATCCTTGTAAGTAAAATTGGGTACAAAAAAATATAATTTAAAAGCAGCGACATTCATGTTTGAAATTATGTCTTGTGAGCAGCTCAAAATTTTGAAAGTGATGTATTTGAAAGATAGAAAAAACAATCCTTATTAGGAATTTGATTAAACAATAATAAAGATTGTTATCTTATTGTTTTAAGAGGTGGCGTTAATTTGACACGTATTTCATTACAGGCGTCAATCGAATTCAGATTTCTTCATAATGCAATCCGGCCTTTACAATTTTAATTATTCAGTTTTTGGTCATATAAAGTGCAGATACAATCGCCTCATTCCTTAACGATTTCATTATCCTTGAATGTCACTGTGATTTGTACGTGGTACCGGGCAATAGGCCTCGATTACACCACTTATCGGTCAATTACATAGAGGTAACATCTTATTTGAATTAGATCAGAGGGCCTAGCCAAGACACCTTTCTACAATTGCTAACGCTTGAAAAATGTATGGAGCGAACGATAAGTCACGTGATCAAAATGAACGAATAGAAAAGTCGTAGCCAAATACACAAGGTTATCGAAGCGTTCGAGCGGATAGAATGGAACTAATCGTTTCTACAGTGTCTTTCGCTACATGCTAGCCATGTTGCTAGTATTGACATTTGCTTACGATTGTAAGCGTCGATTGCGTACGCTTATCAATCGTTCACTAGAACCCAGTAGAAATGCGATAGAAACGCTAAAAAATGGCGTCTCGTAATTCGGCTTACGAAGTACTTGAAAGTTATTTATTTACTTTCAAGTGCTTGGTGAGCTTGAGTAGGTAACTTGAGCTGTAAAATTTTACAGTTTAAATGCATACTTTAAATATGTTGTGGCAAGCTCATAATAAGGTCGGTAAACAAATCGCAAATATGTAATTGTAGAAAATAGAGGAAATGCGGGATACGTAGTTTGAATAGCGATTTCGTCTAAACAAGGTAATCAAGGTCAAGAGTTACGAGAAATAGGCCAATTAAAAGAAACTACTATAATTAGAAGGTAAAAGCTAGATTCCCTCTTTACGTGTTGTAATACGTCAGTGTTTATGCACATCATAAATTGTACGTTTGTATTGTAGGTGTTGTGCGCTCATAGTTTCTTGGCCACTGGATCCTACCAGCGTATATTGTTTATTCATTATTTACAATGTAACTTGTAATTTTTAAACTTTGCTTCCAATCGCGGAATGTTGAAACCATGGACATATGCTCAAGCTGGATCGACGACTTTGTAGAGGTACCTGACGCGATGACGTTCAATTTTGATAAAACGTCATCGATGACATCATATCCTAATGAACCATTCGAACCAATCACAGGCCGGATTGAGGTTGTCCTTCATAATTATAGGGTATCCACACTTACATACTCAGAAAGACTATGTCCTGTTTTGATATAGTTCGTCAAAATGTTTTCTGTAGATAATTTTTCTATAGGTAAAAATTATATTTTAATAATACTTTTTATTAAAATTTCTTCAAAATTACCGAATTTAAATTGCAGTTAGAGCAAACCTGAAAAGATTGCACATTCCAGTTATTCATTAATGAAATTTAATGAGTAATATTTAATATACAGAATTATGTTATTATTCTCCACTTTAAGTTGCTTTACGTGTTTTTAGATTTACGATAGCAAACCCACCGATCCTCTGCTGCCCATGACAATATTGATTACCTATAAACAAGACTCGGGAAGGGACTGGGAATTATTTAGTTAGGAAAGGATATTAACACGACTATCACTGATTTTATCGACAAAAGTACAACACCACATTTTATGCAACACAAACAAAAACGACGAGTACCTACGACGACCACAATCTTCACAAATCCCCGATGACCATAATCGCCACTCTGAAAAATTGCATTGATTTTTTGGCGCAGTGTTGCAAGCTACCACACAATTACGGTACCTATAACATTCATCTTAGATGTTTTTATATCATTATTAGCCCGCAGCTTCGCCCGCGGTAGAGATCGATTTTTTATAAATCCTACTTACTTACTTTTACCTAGTTAGACTTAGTTGCCTATGATTTAAGTAATTTACATGTATCATTTGATACCGTGAAATGCAAATGAATTTTACTAACGCCATCTATTAACAAAATCCGGAACTAAATATCTAGCAACTAACAGAATATCGATCTTCCCATGGGGATGTTTTACCGCGGTAAAAAGTACCCTACGTTACTCTCCACCCTCCTCACTATCTCCACACACAAAAACCATACCATATAACAGCTTCATTGCGACGTGAAAGACGGACAAACAAACAAACAAACACACTTTACATTTATAATATTAATAATAAAGTATGGAAGTATGGATAAAAAAATCATAATCAAATGCATCGAATGATATGTCCTGGGACTATAAATAACATGGACACAATGGAAATATGTTCATTAGGGTATGACACTATGACGTATAGGCTTTTACTAAGTTAATGCGTTTTAACACCCATGTAGTCAAGCATTAACTTATAAGATATAAAAAAGACGTCATCGAACGTCAGATACCTCTACAAAGTCGTCGATCCAGTTAGAGTATATATCCATGGTTGACACAGTCGATCCAGCTAGAGTATATATCCATGGTTATCACAGTGACGTAATGTCAAATGTGACGGTCTTCGTTTGACATACATTTTGACACCACAAAGAACGCTAACCATAGACTATACCCATGGTTTTTTCTCTCGACACTGTAGAATGAGCGTCAGACACTATTATGTGCTCTTGGCTACCAAATTATCGCTTTCTCCGATCGCGAACGTTTAAGCGTACGCAATCGTAAAAATAGATTAGATACGAAGCGTTTGTGTTTTGGCTAAGGGGGCAGTTCTGTTGCAAGCGTATAACTGATCAATCAAAACGTAATTAGTATTCGCTTAGAAGGTTAATGAAAGAATTTGAAATAGATAATGTAGGTATGGTAATTCTTTTATGGAACGTACTGCCCACGAGACATTTAATTGGACGTTAGTCTTATTTTGTAATTTAATATTGATTCTGTTTAGAACAGTCAAACTGACATTGTGATTGGACCCCTCAGATGTTGTGTGCAGAATCAGACGTCTTGAAACGTTTCCTCAGAATGTACCACAAACTTCTGTTAAAAGTCTTCTTAGTCGTTTAAGCTATTGCTTAGAATTCTCTTCCAACATAATGTCTCGAGAGTGTCTATTTTCTTATTAGTTTCTAAGACCTAGCCTTTTCTTGATGGCCGTGGTAATGTTTCGGTTCTTCCATATTTCCATTAATCTACGTAAAATATATTTATAACCATATATCATTACATATCAATTTTATATTTAAAAATAATAACATGGCCTGTGGCATTGTTACCATCACTAGATCAGCTCTACTAAGTGAGTTCGTATCGGGTAGTACGTAACGAAGAAATCTACACTTACTTTCGTCACTGATATCCATCATCGAATGGTAATCCTTTGAGAATAGCGAATCACTTTAATTTCGTACACTTAAATCAGCCAACTGGTTCACTTACTTCTCTTCTCACGTACGACTTCTACTTATCTGTTGGGTCGGTCAATCGTCCCTATTGTGAAAGAACTTGGAACGTGAGCGGTGGTCACAATGGCTACATCTCTACGCACCTCGTAATACATTCGAGGCTATTTGAATAATATAAGCCCTAGGACCACTTTACTATGCAACTTAACAACGACCCACGTAATAAAATCCTTAAGTAACTACACGTGAGTTATTAAAACGTGACCAAGTTTTTATGTGTATTGGTATTTAACCCATTTCAGTATAAATATGAGGACCGGTTGTCAATTGTGACTCCCGGCGACATGTAAATTCAGCACATTGCTAAGCCAAATGTCACATATTTCTTGACACTATATTTAGAGCCTTTGTCTCGAAACGACCGCATAAAACGCCTAACTAGACCGTGTTGAGTTCATTACTACCTAAGTTTACATTATCTTACGCTTGGTCGCAACTACTGGTCTAACAATAAGTTATGTCACATTTCGAAGAGCCGCCAATGAGTCATGCTAATAATTGACATTTTCGATTTTAACTACTGTTACCACAGAATACTTAATAGTACCTATTGGTATTGTTACTTTAAAGTTTTGTTGTTAGAAAGTAAACTTTACATTGGTCAGTCAATTAACGCTCAACGCTACGCTGAGTGTAGCAGGTCATGCTTATCGCAAAAAAACAATTCGTGCAATTTCAACTCCTTATGATGAGAGGAATGAGGAATTAGGCGTATCTGACGAGAGTGAAAAATGAAGAACTTAATCTAATTATATTCTATTCTACTAATATTATAAAGCTGAAGAGTTTGTTTGATTGAACGCGCTAATCTCAGGAACTACTGGTTCGAATTGAAAAATTCTTTTTGTGTTTGATAGTACACTTATCGGGAAACGCTATAGGCTATATATATAACATCACATATTTTATTATTTAGTTTTTTCCACAAATTAACGCGGGTGAAACCGTGGGGCACAGCTAGTAGTAATATATGTGTTTTTGTGGTCGCACTCCTCCGAAACGGCTCGACCGATTTTTTAACAGACTTCAAAAAAAGCGGCCAAGTGCGAGTCGGACTCGCCCATGAAGGGTTCCGTAGCAGCAAGTAACATAATATAAAAGTTCTTGAAGTTCGTTGTAACTTTGATCGAGGTAAATTGCGGTTTACGATTTATGACGTATTAAAAAAAAACTACTTACTAGATCTCGTTCAAACCAATTTTCGTTGGAAGTTTGCATGGTAATATACATCATATATTTTTTTTAGTTTTATCATTCTCTTATTTTAGAAGTTACGGGGGGGGGGGGGGGGGGGGCGGACACACATTTTTCCACTTTGGAAGTGTCTCTCGCGCAAACTATTCAGTTTAGAAAAAAATAATATTAGAAACCTCAATATCATTTTTGAAGACCTATTCATAGATACCCCACATGTATGGGTTTGATGAAAAAAAAATTTTTGAGTTTCAGTTCTAAGTATGGGGAACCCCCAAAATTTATGGTTTTTTTTCTATTTTTGTGTGAAAATCTTAATGCGGTTCACAGAATACATCTACTTACCAAGTTTCAACAGTGTAGTTCTTATAGTTTCGGAGAAAAGTGGCTGTGACATACGGACGGACAGACAGACAGACAGACAGACATGACGAATCTATAAGGGTTCCGTTTTTTGCCATTTGGCTACGGAACCCTAAAAAGGAGGAGGTTCTCAATTCGACTGTATTTTTTTTATGTTCATTACCTCAGAACTTTGGACTGGGTGAACCGATTTTGATGATTTTTTTTTAATCGAAAGCTGGTGGCTGTCATATGGTCCCATATAAATTTTATTGAGATCTGAGAGTGATATCCATGATAAAATGTGTATTAAGTATGTGCGCGACAAATGGACGAATAACTAAATATCACGCCAACCAATTTCGATGATTCTTTTTTTAATCGAAAGCAGGTGCTTGTCATGTTATCCCACATAAATTTGAACGAGATCTGATAAGTAGTTTTTGAGTAATTGAAGTCGGTTATTTTTGTTAGTAAAATTTTGATTATATAACAAAAATTGTGTGGGTAGGTATATTTGGTAGATATGAGAATAGGTCGTAAAGTATGTTTCACACTGGTGATTAGAGTTCCCAGGGGATCGAGATTTACACGGGAACTACTCCCACGCGAACGAATTCGGGGGCACAGCTAGTATTGTATAAATTTCTCTCCTTATTAAAAAGACATGATGTAAAGTAAGTTAAGTAATAATTCATTACAACTATAAATGAAAATGTCAGAAATATTTGGCAATATAAATAATAAAATATTATGCTGAGTCAGTGTCATTTAAAAGCAGTGTCATTTATGTAATTAGAAAGTTTGATTTATACGTTCTATTATCAATTTACTACCTATTCAAAACTTGTCTGTGAAGGTAGGGACAAAATTAACGGTTTTCACAATATGGTCAAAATTATAGTTCGTTGTGTTCAGATTGACAGACATCGCACGCTTTTGAGAATTGTATGAAGAAGTCTGTCTTCGAACGAGGGGTACTATTTCCTCACGATGTTTTCTTTTTGCGAAGCAGGTGACTAACGCTCACAGAGACGATTATGTTAACATTTAAAAAAGTGGCTGTGACATACGGACGGACGGACAGACAGACAGACAGACAGACAGACAGACAGACAGACAGACAGACAGACAGACAGACAGACAGACAGACAGACATGACGAATCTATAAGGGTTCCGTTTTTTGCCATTTGGCTACGGAACCCTAATAAAAGACGCTATGTAGAGATGGAACTTTTTAATCGTATTTCGTATTAATTTATCATGAAAAATATATACTTATTGTTATACTTATTCGATATATGAAACAAATATATTATGTAAAATAGTTCTATCGTCACTGACCTAATAAATAACACACTCGACTTGGAATACTATTAACGCGTTTTTAACTACTGAATAGTTTTAGCAGTAGAATAGTGAATAGTTGTAGTCAAATTATAGTTACTATTACCCAATATAGATGACATCACGTGCGCACGTGTGACAATGGATTACATAAAAACTGTAAACAATACTAACACGAAACAAATGACGCGAGCTTTGTAATGTTCGTAATAATTGTTAGTTCAACCTAGTCTTATTTCTTTTAACTCCAAATTACCGTAACAAATGATTACCATAGCAATGTAAGTAGCGACTATGTAAGACATTTCTTATTCCCGTGGGTATTTTGGAAATACATAATCAAATATCAATATGATATCAATATCAATCAAATATCATTTGTAAAAATTACAAGGCTAGCTAGCCTTCTTTTGAAATCAGCCATAATTATGTTGTTACAATTTATGTCGGTTGCAGTGTAGAGCCAGTTAGAAATCGCAGTTCTTAATTTTTTTTAAAACAAACATTTTCTTAAAATTTCGCACCAAAGTCTCAGACGCGAAAAGTTACGAAACGCAAACGCAACCACGAAACCATCAATATACTCGTACCTTCGTGGACACATTCGCGCATGCTATGCTACGAATGCCGCTAATGTGCCTAATTACTGGCTTTACGGATATACTGGCACCTGTTAAGAGATCACTAAGTACAGCTATTCATCACTATAGACATTCAAGGTAACTAGTGAGTTCTTTATTAATTACTCTATGTTTAAATTAAAATAAAAAATCGGTAAATAGAGAATCGGATACGTGGGACTGGGTTCAGTAATATTTTTATGTAATGTAGTATATAATGTAGAATTGGTTTGTTTACAATAGCTACTTATGAAATTTTTAAGTTATTGTTATTCTTATTGTTTGATAATTATGGCACCTGATCGACAAAACTTAACTTACTGTTTAAAGCACTTTATTTTATTTGTCGAAATCTTATAAATATTTCCCAACATTTCCGTAAGGGAAATTCGGAGAAAATAGACTGTTTGTTTTGTCACAAGCAAACAGACAAGCCACTAATCCAATAAGGGTTCCAAATTCCAATTTATTTCGGATATGGAACCTTAAAAACTATTATGTGTTAATACATAATACTTTTTTTAGAATCACGAAGTTGTGAAGGTCTGAATGGTCAGTCAGAAAGTAATAATTAGAACAGGTTGACTAATAACTTCCGGTTTGGATGCTGAAGTTCAAAATGACTCAATTTCGATTTTATTTTGATTGCAGTTTCTTTGTCTATAGATGCCGTAACTGTATCCTTTGTTATATAGGCAGTTAGACCATTGTTAATATGCCAATGATCTAGAGATTACGATAATTAACAGGTAATAATTGAATGACACAATTGTTGTTGTGTCACATTAAAAGGGCTTTGTAGTGCTAACAAATAATTGACGATGATAATAATAGATTTTGCTATCTTCTCTGTTTGGCTGATGTATAATCGTGCAGAAAATGAACCGAGCGATGTTCGAAAGCCTTTGGAATTGACTTAATAAGTTGTCAAAATTTCATAGTCGCATAGGTAACGTGATGTTAAATAACTGATAGAACCGAAGTGATAAATCTCTGGGGCATGTGTAATCTCATACAGCAAGGAAAACTTTCTTGCATTTGAAAATTTTGCCGTAATTACCTTGCATTTGCAATTATTTTTGTTTAAGTATATTTATGTTACTAAACTAACATTAAAGATGTCACCGTCCTAGCTTCAGTTTCAATACAAAAGAGTGTATCGGTTCATCGAGATTCAATGCAATAGCGATAAATTATTTTAGAAAGCAGGTTATTGTTATCATAATTTTGTTGTTACCAGTGAATGCTCGCGACAGTGAATGTGAATTGTCAAAATATGATTACATTATTTTATTGTGCGCTGTCTATATTTAGGAAATCGTTGGATAATATGCAAAGATTACAAAGTAACAAGCGTTTCTATTCACACTAGTTTCTTTGTGGAGTCGTCAATGATCATTTACTATCACATGTTATAAAATATTATGTTATCTAATAAATCAACGAATAGTGTTGTATTAAATCGATTAAATCTTTTTCATAATTAAAATCGATTGTTATACAAAATTAAATCAGACTAGCATTCCAACATCACTGATTGCATTGACTAAAATTGAATTAGGTAAAGTAAAATTGAATTAAGTCTACTTATATCAATTCACCTCGATCAGTAGATTTAAAAATCACCTGGGTGCATAGGTGAATAAAGTACACTACAAGTAGACTTAAGATACCGGGTAAATTAACTCAGGTCAAATAAATTTCCGTTATAATGTATAACCTAACCTAACCTTATAAAACAGAATGTCCTAAAATAAAAATATCTAGTTTTTTTCCATTAACAAATTGATTCATAATGTCGATGAATGATAATTTTCTATGATCAATTACCATGTTTTATAGCCATGCCGAATGTTACGCGTAGTTCAAACAATGTCTTTAAAAGTCTTTCTTCATCAAGAATCACAAATCTGGCTATAAAGCTCTAAGCCGGAACACAACGAGACGTATGATGGTAGACCGTAGCAAGAGGGTGATACGGGGTAGCTAGTATACTGCTATATACCAGTCATGATATTAATTTGTTTCATTTTTGTTTCCCAGGTCCCGTCGTGTTCCCCCCGTCTCCCCCTGGAGACCCGTCGCAAACCAGTGGCGTTGTCGTAGGTGCTTCTGGATACGGTTTCCAGCCGCCCGGCGCCCAAGGTAACCACTACGGCAGATAAAATCTAGTCAATAGTTAGCAAATACACGGCTATGGAGTTTAGCAGTAGGCATCTGCAACGCATTTAATACAATGAGAGTTCAATGATCAATCAAATCTTTATATCTTAAATTATGACTTCAAAGTTTATCTTTATCACCATGGTTAATACCTCGACTGATTTCAATCATCTCATATTGTTTCTACTATACTTTTATTTATTTCAACATTTCTTTTATTATTTTATTTCCCCTCTTTATTACATTTGTTTTTTGATCAATTTTGATCAATCTTATTTTCATTCGACCCTATACTCAATTGATCAGTTCAAATGAATTGATCAATTGAATTTTACTATGTTTTTTCCATCATTCTTTTGAAGTCAAGATTGAAATTTCAGCGGAAATTTGAGAGTATTTGTAACCTTGGAAACCTTGTAGAATCTTCTCCAATCTGATTGTGAGTATGATAAAAGAGTAAATATTAATCCTCCATCATTCCTTCTTTCTTAGTAACTTTACGTCCATATTGTTGCTGTTATCATCTGCTGTTCCGTGACTTCCTTTCTGTGTTTTTGTAGAATAATTTGCGGTAGTTATTTAATATTTTAATAATTTATTATCACCGAACTGAAAGGTTTTATGCGTGTTATGATAATTACCTGTTCCCATGTTAGTAATTTAAGTTATGCCAATTTTATCTTTATGGAATTGTATTATTTTAAAATGATTTGTACAATTTTTAAGGGTGTGCCACTACGAATAATTTTCTTTAATGTTTATTTTTGTCAGTAGCATAATTGCAACTGTTGTTTTGTTGTAAATATCGATGTAAATATTTATTACTAAATAATAAATAGTTAAATTGGTCAAATGTTTTATTGTTTCTCCTTTTACTTTTTTGTTGTAGTACTTTTTGTTCCGTGTTGTTTGTTGTAAATATAATATTGTGGTGTGATTAAAATATATGTGTTTCAACACGCAATTTTAATGTGAGTTGGTCAACAAAGATAATAGATATGTCAGTCCAATCAGTAAATATTAATTATTGATCATGTTATACATTAGAAAGTGATATCGATTGGACAGTACAGGGTCAAAATATAATCACAATCCATAAAATAATAGATCACAGAACTTGTACATTTGTTATCTACGCATGATATCACATAACAGTCTAATTATAATTAAATTATTTCGATTAGCTGTGCGTTATCTGTCTACGACATAGTAATGTTATGTTCCGTTTTGTTATATTGCGTATACTTATAAGAAAGTAGCGCCACATTTAACTTAACCGAACGTTTAGTGTTATGGCTAACACTGACAAACAACGCAGAGCTTATACTGAACCAGTGGACTTCAAATCTTAACAGTTTAGGCATATCAAGTTAGTATTAGTCTACTTTGCAACAATCCGCGTTTAACATGTATGATGGTATATACTTAAAACATGCGTGGCACCTCCCTCCCTCCCACAACGGAAACATGCACTACAATAATTAAACGTATATACCAACATACATACCAGCACCGAGTTTAGGCATAGTTTTCTTATAAAATTTAGGCGATCCTGTAAGGTAATTTTGGAAACAAATCCCCTTAAGGCGTATTTGATATGAATTGTATGCATATAAAATTTAATTTCCGTGGACGAAGTAATAGTCTAATTATTTAAATACCCGGAGAATATTTTGTTACTTTGTGGTCTAAATATTCACGAAAAGTAAGTGACTGTTAAATCGTCAAATTGAAAACGGTCATAAGCGACATAACCTTGAAATTCCCGACGAAGTGTCGATTCATAAACGGTAGTGGTGTTCTATGAATCAGCCGCTCTGAGGGTTGTCCGGCCTGTGGCCCGTTCCGGCTGCGCACGCGCATATCTAACCGCTGACCTTCTTGCTGCCGGATAAGGCATAGATAACATTTTAGACGCGTCAAATAGATTGACTGATTTGAGTAGAAAGGTAGATAAATAAAGTTTCCTGAATACTACTGAATACTGAATAATGTAAATATAGAAATTAAAGATTATTTGGTTTCATTTTACGTTCTAATAAAAACGGTATATTATAATAACAAAAGATACTAGGCACGTCAGTCATTTAATTTTACAGGTTCATCTACTGTTCAAATGCACTGAAATGATAAATTGATCAAAAGAGGTGTTTCTATTTTTCGCCAATAATAGTAAAAATATAGTAACTACATTGCATGTTTTTGGCGACCATGAAGTCAAATAACTATTATTTTGGTTGTTTTTTCAAAGCCTGTTTTTTAGTTAGCCCACTAAAAAGTAATACAAAGTGCGAGAATATCTTGCCACATTTGACTTACAAAATGATGTTGCGTGGTCATTATAATATGAACCTTTCGTTGTCTGAACCGCAAATGCTTGAATACCTAAAGGACTGTATGCGGGCCCATAAAACCTAGAACATGATGTAAGTAAGTCAGGTATATGGAGAGTCATATCCATACTATACATGCTAAGAGAAAAACTATAATTGGGGCTATGTAAGAATTGAAGAATTAAAACATGAACTTGAATGTTTGGTACAATGTAGTGTATCATTAATGCAATTACAATTTTATTAGGATATTCAGGGTACCTTAGCATGTCAGTGAGTCGGCGCTTAGGGTTTTATTTTAATCAATCGTTGAATTCAATGATCAGTCTGTGAATTACTTTTAATTTAACAAATCTACTTTATTTTTTCTAAATTGGATAAATTTTTAACTTAAATACACAATGAACATTTTAAACTAAAACATGATAGATATTACAATTACATGTTGAAAGTAGTCAGTCATGAAAAGGGCATAGAGTGCCCTTCCCCTTCCCTTATACTTAATACACCAGATATCAGGGTATAGTAATTCATATCAAAGTGCTTATGCTTATGCTATTTCTCAACTTTAATAACAAATTATCTGTGATCAGAGATACCTTCTAGTCCAAACATTATGGAGTATCAAAGATAAAGTCTCAGTAATGAATGACTCTTTCAATCCGGTCATGACGTGTTTTTATTTTTGCACTTAGTGCTTTAATTGTATTGTGAAGTTTGACATTTGCTGTTGAGGTTAAATGGTTAGCTCAAGGGGCTAGCTAGAAGCTTAGGTCACCGATAAGCTAATCTCATGATGCTAAAAGGGTTCACTCTGATAAGCTCATAAGTACAGAATGATTTGTAGTAAGTGACGTTGACATAGATAGCAAAGTAAAGGTGCCATTTTATAATTATAACTAAAAATTAATGTGAGTTATAATAATAAAGTGTCCTCACGGTCCTCACTATGGTTTTAATTAAGAATAACGGAATCTGTTGCCACAAAGGGACGTAAATCAGGATGAGATTTCAATTATTCATGTTGGCTCTTTTTAATTGTATTTGCCGAAATTTCTCGATGACTCCGTTTATATTTTGGGGCTACAGTGTTAACGTGTCCGCTCAAACATTCAATTTGGGTTCTCTTAATCTCCAGCCCTTATGGTACGGTCAAATGCATTTTAATTATGAAATTGACATATCATAAGTTGGGAGCGGAGAGTCGGTAGCGCGTACATTTTATGATTTAATAAAAGAGTTTGTACTTATAAAATTAATTGAAGCCCAACATTCCCGCCTCGGCCATTTCTAACGGACCTTTTGTGATATTTGCCTAATGCATATTTATATGTTTGACCGCTAGTAGGGACCGTTCATTTCGTATATTTGTTAATTAATTCGATATAAAAGTTAGCATTGTCTGTTTTACGTTACGTTTTAGTATGTTACTTAATATAATATAATTATTCGTTTGATAGTGTAACCACAGAAGACATAAAACCTACGTGTAACTGAAATCACTTAATAGGAAAATTATTTTGAATTGGAAAAATAAAAAAATATGGGCGTAATAAGTGACTTAATTTTGTCTTATGTTACGTTTGCTTACTTTTTGTCATCACTGATAAAATTTACATTGTCTGGGCTCCTCATTTGTTGTGCTTATTATTATCTTAATTGATTTTACAATTACTGTAACATGACTGTAATTAAAACCATAGTTTTTTTAATCTAAATGCTTATCTTAACAATTATGGCTGCAGAGACTGCAGCTGGTTTCAATTTAATTAATGATATGATAAACGTTAGATATTTATCATCGTTAGTACATAACTAAGGTATAATTGCCCATTTACTGGGTTCAGGTTCGTTCTCACAATGACCAGGAAACTATTTAACGATAAAAATAAAGTTACATACGTATTTATCGGCTTTAAATGGGGCCTGTCAATGTGGATTCACATAATACTCTGCGGACGAAACTGTCCATAAATCCTATGTAGATTAGTGTAACTGCAAACTTTTTTTTAGTTCGATGGATTCAACCGTGTAAATCAAGAGAACTATTAAAGGAATACCTACTCATCTGGAGATTTGTCTTTCAAGGAGAGATCCGTGCTCATTAATAGGTTGAAACCACAGTATTACCACAGAAGAAATAATAGTATTAAACTTATAATTACAAGTTTAACATTTAGTTATCTACTTAACTACTTAATACGTGTAAACCAAACTTTACATTGACAAGTTCTATCTTTATGTTTGTAACCCGCCACAGCCACAGAAACAAAATTTAAAAAAAATATTTGGTTTGTTTTTAGCTTTGACAAAGCATTTTCACGTAAATCCAAAAAATGTAAGGTATAGATTACTGTTTAACTAATAATATTTACACAATTTAAATCAATTTTCAGTCAGTCAAGGTGATTACTAACTTAGTTCAAGCTCCCTAGCTTTTTATTCAAAAACACTGTACATTATCACTGTGTAATACATTTAAGGAAAAAAATCTAAAGTATAATTAAATTACTGGACAAGGAGGACACTTTTCGATTCAATATTCCACGTGCGTTGCATATTAAGGGTCAATACCTATATCACAATTAGATTGGCGTAACATGTAAGCGTGTAAAAGGTGATCGGATCTACGGAACCAGTGAACGAATATTAGTTCATTGTACGGAACTCTACACTGCGTGTGGCTTGACACGCACTTGACCGTATTTAATTTAACTATAATATTGGAATTTCTATGTCGCAACAAGGAACACATTTCAAACTAAAGTGTTGATGTCATAACAATATTTGTGTTACAAAGTTTCTCCTGACGACGGTACGTATATTAAATAATTTATCTGTAAGGCCGTCTTACGTACTCCGGCCCACAAAGTGAATTGCTTTTAGATTACAGGCTGTTCAAATACTATCATACAATTATGAAACAAATAATCAATTACATTGTTAGTATTTGTAACATAGGAAATTGATTGAAAGTCTTTGAGGGACCTGGATTTGAATCCCGCGCATAATTCTAAATATTTAAAATGTATTATTTATTCAGTAAATCATAGTGACGAAATTGCATTAAGTGCATAGCGCCCACACTAGGTGGCGTTAGGCAATTTTATCCTGGAGACACCAACAATTAAGCAATGCAATTAATTACGTGTACTACGTACTACTACGTAATGTTTAAATAATACAATATTAGATATGAAAATAATGGAACTTAGCGGTTAGATACACAAAGACTGATTATTTTAGATTTAGTGCTCTATTATAAATAAACGATTTTTGTAGAGCGATATTTGATAGCATCCACATTGACCAATGATGAACTGAGTATGTAGTTAGTATTTACTTTAGTATAAACTGTTGTAGTTATCTGTATAACGACTTAATATCTTGTAATTTCATAACGCAATACGCAAATAAGATATAGACCCCTTTTAGATTTACCATGAAATATCTTAATTTTCGCAAGCGTTTAATGTTAAATGTACGCGATCTAATCGACTTTAGCTTGCGAAAAGCTTGATTCGAAGCAAGTAAGGGACTCATGGGAAACTAGAACTCCGTCCGCGGCTTTCTCATTATCCGGCGTGATAGGTATCCTATATGTTATATCTAGGTCATGGGTTATCTATGCTAAATTTCACAAAAATCTATAGTGTTTGCGTCAAAGAGTAACAAAGACATAATATGTACATCCTTACAAAATAACTTTTACCGTTAATATTAGTAGGATTGTTGAGTCACCTCATTTCCATCAGGTTTGTCTGCTCTTTTATTTACCCGTTGTATTTGTGGATTATTTACCCATTTCCACAGAATACATAATAGTACGCGTAGTAGTATACATAATAGTCGCGGTAGTAGGATATTGAACGGTTCGAAAGGAGAGAGTAAGTATATTGAAATGATAGAAAAATAATACAATTCATCTTCCATAGATCCGAGCGAAAATATTAAAACAAACTACCTTAAATGAAAAAAAAATCTGGCTGGGAAAGCCTAATTTTGCCTGTTTTCAAAATGAAAAATAATTATTATTCCTACTTCGAAGAATCGAGAAAGAACTACATTTTATTTCCTTAAGCTGCATGTGGGTATTAAAATGTAAATTTTAATGTAGTAGTAGTTTTTATAATTATGTACCAATTTACTGTTTTTTTAGTACTAAGTGTCTCTGCACTATGCTACGGACATGACAAAGTTGTGTTCCGTAGTCAGACTACATATAGCACTGCGGACCCACGATACCCCTGGCGATACCCCTGGTGGTATCGTGGGTCTTTTAAAATCAAACGATACCCCTGTTCGAAATGACCGTAGAGTATGTTGTAAAAATATTACGGTATTACATATTTTGCTAACAATCGGTTCAAAGTTATTTTCGTTATTGTGTGGGGTTTCACACAAAAAAATTTCACGGTATCTACCAGGATTTCCTGTGTAGATACTATTGAATTGTGCAATCCAAAAATCTTTATCACAAGTATCGACGTAATAAATTGCATAGTATTGTGATAGTAAAGATAAGGGTATTTTTTCGATAATATTGTAATTCTATTGTGATTTGCGACTAGTACCGTAGTTACTAGTTCATAGTGAAATTGTGACCACTTACCATCAGGTCTCCCGTCTGCTTTTCGTCAGCCCCTCATACTATAAAAAAAATTGATTGCTGAGCGCGGATTCCCAGGTTCAGTTTTCTGATAAGTCTTACGTTTAAATGTAATAGAAAATGATCGTTATTGTGTATTGATTGATGAAAAATCCGGTGTTTATACATAAGTATGTATACATAAATACCCACAAAACATAAAAAAGTGAATACTGTTTTGCGAGTGTACTCCACATTGTCATCGAAAGTTTAAAATTAAAAAAAAAATTGCCGCTTACTTAGTTTCATAGTTAAATAAGTATCTAAAGGTAAATACGAATAAATATAAGGTCGACTCTACATATCATACATTTGAAAGAAGAAAGACCCGCAAAGAAATATAATATAATACAAGACGTTTCTTTTGTCCCAATATTTTAGCAAAAGATAAAACTTTCCATTGAAAAGTTGTGATGTTATTGGCTTTTTGCCATAAATGCACAGACAGCTTTTTCTTTCAGGAAACTGGTGAGACAGACCACGCACTCGTATCAAATAGCGTGTCCGAAATTTTAAGAGAAAACTAAAGATTTCTGATAAATATTTTTTCCTAATAGTTTAACATGCCATAACAGTGCTTCAGTTGCCATCATATTAAGCTATTTTAGTTATTAATGCCCCAACTCAGGGTCACAGCTCCGTAATAAAGAATCACCATACTAATTCTGTACTAAGGAGCGATTTAAGTAACCGTTAGTGACTTTGAGTTGGGGCGTAAGTCGGCGTTCAATTATGAACAGTTGAAGAAATAGTAATAGTTTGTCTTGTTCGGCTATTAGCTATTCAAATCATTAGCTATCGATCTAAAAATCTTTGTAAACTTATGAAGAGGCCTAGAACACTCCATCACTATTAAGGGCTTATTTAAAAAAGCTTTCAATTACGTTTAATTAATAAGCCCTTGCCTTATATACTTACTACTTATATTAAAATTTAGGAGCAAATGATATCTAATAGAATTCTAGCAAAATTTTAATATCTAGAACGAATTACTTAAATTTAAAAATTACTGATTTATATAAAAGTGCAAATCACTCAACGAAAACCTTTTATAATAATAGGTTGTTCAACGATTCCGATGTTTTCTTAATGCATAATCCTTGAGGTCAGTTATAACAACTTGGTACAGAAACTGGCATTAGCATTGGACAACATTCATTTCAGCGATAGTGTACTTATGTTAGTTTACGCTAAATGTCGAGAATGAGGCACGCGAGCTGTCGAACAACTTGTTGCCAAATGATTTGTTCATCAAAAAACCGGTGCTACTTGCTAAATACTGCCGTTTAAACATTGCTTTGTTTTGTATTGGATTAAGAAAGGAATGTGTTATATGTGAATAAATTGTATTCACAATTAGGTATAATGATTTAATTAAACCCTTTTGTGAATATAATACGAAGTCCGTAGGCGATCAAAATAACCGGCTTAAAAATTAGAGATAATTCAAAAACTACTCGTCAGATCTCGATCACATGACAAGCACCAGCTTTCGAATATAAAAAGAATCATCAAAATTGGTACACCCGGTAAAACGTTATGAGGTAACACACATTAAAAACAGAGTCGAATTGAGAACCTCCTTCTTTTTTAAAGTCGGTAAAAATGTTATAGTCCAGTGCCGATAACTTTTGAAACGAAAAAAAATTATAGTAGAATGAAACCTATTGCAAAAGGAAGAGAATATGACGAAGATTATAGGAAAAATAAATTACGGGCGATCTGAGGTCGGGAAGGGGGGGAGGGGGGGTTTAAGGGAAAAAAATGGTTTATCTCGATTTCCGGAAAAACTACAAGTCCTATTGAAAAAAGTTGAATGGTAAAGTTGTAGGTAATAAAAAGATCTACAACTTTTGTATTTACACTTTTTTACATAACCTCAAAATTTATGTGAAAAATTAAAAAAACCACGTTTTTGGTTTTTTATTTTTATCTTTTACAAAAAATATTTTTTTTTCACGAAATTTGGTGAAAACTTACCTTTGTATGTCCTTAACATACTGTAATTTTTTTGATTCAAAAAAATATTTTTTTCCACCTTATTTTGACCTTAAATCAAAAAAACAACCTTATTTTCAGTCGAAAAATCTCACGTCAAAATATCTGATTTTTTTAAAAAGTCGGTAGTCCTTTTGTTCGTTGGAATCTCTACTTTCTAATGGTACATAAAAACCTATACACTACTATGGTAAATGTTCTCAGAAAATGCAATGAAACGACTCCTGTGCTCTCTAGCATTGCAGAGACCTTCTGGGACATGTTATGAATTAGTTATATGTAATGCACAACAAATAAATACTTATTTGGCATCGTCAGACAATTCAAAATTATGACGTTAAAACAAGATGTTATATTATGCCCAGTCCCTATGTTAATAAGCAATGTTTATGTAGTTTTTGTTTATCATTATTTCTCAAATAAATATTCCCACGGAATTCTGAATGTCAGTTTTTTTGGGAAACTTTATAGTGTATGAAAAAAGCATCAGGTTATTTGAACGATCAATGAAATAAAAGGTAAAATGAAATTTATTCTGTAGGAGTTTATATTAGATCTAAATATTTCCAATACAAACAGATAACAGGTCACGAGAAGTAACAAAAACAATTGATTTCAATTATCGTTAAGGTATGTGGGTAATCCCAAATCAGATTACTATTGCCAAATTGTATCTGTACAGTGGAAAATCCCAAAACTGTGCATTAAAATCACTTTAGGTGTAAATTGTATTATTACATTACTTTAGAAACTTGTGTAGTAATTAGGTTATAATATGTATTTTCACTGCTGTAACTAAAATTAATTGCTTTGGGATACATTTAGTGCTATATTTACATACATCTTTCTTATACAGTAACTATAATAAAGTTTGAAAGAATTGCATTAAACAGAACTTTAACCCGCAATTATTATAATAAAAGATTGTCGTATCAAGGAAAACGATTGGCTAGTATTGTAGTATAAGGATAGGCTAGTGTAAAACAATAACAAAGTAAATATAACAAAGTAGAATTAATCTTCTATCCCAAACTGTTACATCAAAGTAAAGGTTCACACTTATCAGTGTGGTCGTGTGTACCGGAAGTGACGTCTCGCCGTAGCGGCGCCGCGCCGCCGCGCCGGAACTAGCTGAAGGGTTGCCGTCACAAATCAACTTATGAGGAACGCCACAAAAGGAAACTTTGTGCATTTCCGCGTACTCGAGCATGAAATCTGCAGCGAGACAAGCGATTTTATTCCCTAAACTCATCCCAACAACCACCCTTATCCTTTCGAACTAATATTAATATAAGCGAGCCTTCAAATCCAGATTGGAAATGTGAACTCTCATTGTTTTATTTGCAAAGGGCTGTTGCGTTACGTAGATACGTAGACTAAGAATTATTATATAGAAAGCTATAAAATTGTAACAATTTGACTACGTCATGAACAATTATATTAATTACTTGAAATAACTATAAATTATCTTGTAAAATTATCTTATAAAAGTAATTTGCAAAAATCATGTATGTTATAAACTCATAATTATTATGAACTGTCACGTCGTATTAGTTCACGATTTGACTCAAATGTGTGAACATCTATGAATGTTGACGAATGTATAGTATGGGACGGTATAAGCCGTAACGTTAACGCAGATAGCAGGAATAAAAAAAAAACTCCATAGAGATAGCCTAGAGCTAGTAGTAAACCTATCCACAGCCTTAAGAGCTATGTACGCGTGTATCTATGAATAGTATTCCATTAGTATTGCGTGCTGACTCTTTCACTATCGAGATTGTAATCCATTGTTTCTTTGTTCCAGGACCAGCTCCGAGATATTACTTCAGAGGATATTTCTTAAGATAATAATTATGTTAAGCAGCAACCAACGCAACAAACCCGCAGTACCTTAATAAAATTAATAACAAAGTTACCCATTACGTTGTCATGGTAACGTAGAACCAATTTGTAAAGGTATAACTAATGTAAATAGATAATCAGAACTGTGATAAATATATTCAAGAGAAACTAACTTATGTAAGTAAATGATAAAATGTCGAACATCGTTTTGTTAGTTCACAAGGTGTCATGTATGTTTTATATATTTGCGTAACTTAAGCGCGTGTGAATTGTATTGTATTGGCTATGTATGTAAATAAAATGTGTGTACAAAATAAAGTAAATGTTGCGTTTTATTTTACAAGAGATTACTGCCGTGACTTGTGTTACAATTTAAATTTAATAATCGTGAATGAAAAAAATCTAAAATAATAAACGCACGCAAATAACAGAGAACTAACATATATCTGTGATATATTATGCCTGTACTAGTCGGGAGTTAAACCCGAAATCCTTTGCTTGGCAAATGAGGTCATTACCAACTAGGCTACAGGGTCGTCTTTTTAATGATGAAATATTTCATAATAATTTCCATATCTTGTTGCATGTTCCGTGTGTCTACATACTTATTACGAGGGTTATATGAGTACACTACCCAAAATTTTGAGCAGCTGTTATTTGCGAGCTCTCGTGTCGGAGGTCGATTCGTCTCAATTTGGGTCGCTGCGCCATCGGAGTAAGTTATTTGTGTGTTGTTTTGTAGTTAGTTGTTTTAATTATGACGCCATTTGTTCTACTATAATCTGAGCATGGACGTTTTAGGCTGAACATGAGTCTTCATAAATAAATAAAGAATACACACTCATAGCCCAATTAGTGTAACTCATAGCCCATTTCCCTGTGTCGTGGGTACCTTGTCAGATAACACACAGTCGTCGTCGTCACTATCACTAGATATCTGGCAATATTTATTCTAAATTAAATCGGTTCCTTACGTCAAGCTTCTCTATTTGTAATGTATGGCTTGAAGGATCATAAGAAATATGTAGTAAAGGCAAATGAGATTTCTCTCACAGATGGAGAGCTACTTTCATCGCCCTGTATGCATCATTTCGCCGCCTAAACGAAATTCAACGTGCCCGAATAAAGTTTCATACGTTATATGTAATATGGATATGACATTAACAAAATAATTTAAGAAAAAAGTAATTCGATTTATTAAGTTGGTGCGGTTACGGATTCTACTGCTTTCCTCTTGCCAGAGCACCCGGGTTATAATACTCGTATAAATATAGGTACGAAGAAAAAAGCATTTAACAAAGTATGAATAATTTTGTGTGTGTTTTCGGTACTCATGATATTTATTTTATACGCCGATATTTCAACCTAGTTGTACCTACAGGTCAATCGTGGTCATAGCTTAACCAGCACGGCTGAGTACCCGTGTCATAGTAAAATGTGTTCAGTCAGTTCACAATGAGTTAAGTTTAAAGTCATATGAATAATTTACTTCGTTCCACATTAAGATATTAATTAATGAAATATGATTTATTTTTAAATTAATGAAATTCCAAGCATAGATTGATAAGCTGAAGAACCTAATAATTATCAAGATTATTTTGAGCAGGTATCTCACGTTTTACCCTATTGCATAAAAGTAGCGGATTTATCCACATTTTGCATATGGAGGGCGAAATTTTTAAATCAGATTCCTTTCGGGTGCAACTTATCGTCTCCTGCTTTGTATTCGATAGACGGCCATTATCCCCAATCCGTCACAGAGCTACATACGTACATGATACCTAATAGTTTCATCTTCAAAGAACCACCTACGAATGAACAGAGCACCTTTTCGCTGAAATCCTTTTGATATACAAATAGAAAAACTCAATTCATCTGGTTCGTGGTTTCGGTATGAAACAGGGTTGAAAGGACTTGTAAATATTATATTACTACTACTCTACAGGTAATGAAAAAAAGTAACCAACATAATATTCATTACTATATTAAAAGCAACCAGTAATAATAAGCATCTAGTAATATTAGCAATACAAAAAATATTATCGTTACACAAACAAAGTTCAAGCTTCTCGTGAAATATCGATTTCCGCTGTTAAGGTTTCATTTATTTAAATATTTTCATTGCAAGATAGCGATTCTGAAAAAGGGTTAGACTGAAACAAAAGAAATGAATCATTAGGTAACGTGAAACTTATTTACAAGAACATGAATCACAAAATGAAGATATGGGACTAAAACACAGGAATTAAGCAAAAAAAAAATACTCAAAGAAATGTGGTATAAAAAGTATATTTTAATGACAGTGATATTTCAATTTCAAAATTATTCAATTCCCTTTCATATAAAAACTACTGAACGGATTTTGATGAAATTTTGCAGACAGGTAGACCATGATGAAGAATAAGGTATAGGGTACTTATTATCCCGGAAAACGCGAGTAAAACCGTAGGCAGAACACTAGTTTTAAATATACTAACACTGTAAAAGCATCTTTTGGCATTCTGGTTATCGTTGATATTCAAAGCCTGAAAAAAGGCTGGCGGGGTTGCGAGGTTGAACACTCCTATAAAAAAAGTTATTTACTTTCGCACACTTTCCAAAAAAATAAGGAAATAAAGAAATATAAGGTATATAAGGAAGAGAGTTCTCTTATATTATGCCGATTTCCTCCCTAATTTTATCTGCCACCACAGAAGAAATAATAGTACTTCTGCCACCGAAACAATAAATTAAATTTATACTTACTAGTTATAAAATTATATGTTAGACAATAAAAAGGTTTGAGTAGTTTAAATATAGATACGGTAAGATGAAGACTTAACGTAATTAAAATATGCTACAGTTAATTTCAGTAAACATCTCACAAAACAAAAATAAAGCAAATAATACAAACCGTTGAAGTTAGAGAAAAGTCTATTTAATCTCTCATATATAAAATCTGAAAATGCAAGAAATTATCTATACTCCGTCCAATTTATTATATTACTTTTGACTCATGCATACTAATGATCACACACACACATACACATACACACACACACTTATAGTGTGTTACCACATTATACATTCATACCTCTCCATTAGAATCCCCTGTGTAGCGGGTGGCATAGACAAAACAAATAAGATCATCAGACACAGACAAGCAATGCAAACAAATATTTTATATGCTGTGTCTTCATACGTTGTAAACAGTAATTACTTTAAAAGCTTTCTTTACAATTTGATTTGTCTAGTAAACTCTCTACTCAAAGATGGACAGACAGTATATTCCCAATTTGTTTCAATCCATCCGTTAATTAAATAATAATACCTACATTGAACACAAAATAATTAATCAAAGGTAACAAGAGCTTGTGAGAAAACATACAATACAGCTGTGACGGATACATGAAGATCTCCTCTTGGTTGACATTTTGTGAGGAATATTCATTGTCAGGAAATTCTTCCCCCGTGTTCACAGAATCTGAAAATGTTGTAAATAAAGTCTATTTTAACCGACTTCAAAAAAGGAGGTATTGAATTCGGCTGTATTTTTTTATGCTTGTTACCTCAGAACTTTCGACTGGGTGAACCAATTTTGATGATTATTTTAATCGAAAGCTGGTGCTTGTCATGTGGTCCCATTAAATTTGAGCAAGATCTGACGAGTAGTTTTTGAGTTATTTTGAAGTCGGTTATGTTTTTGTTGGTAAAATTCCGATTATAGTAATACTGGTTGTCGTAGATAAATTTTATTTTTCTAGACTTCAGTTTGATTTAATCGGATATTTCATATTCAGGTAATTAAGATTATAATAATAAAGGATTATATAATACATTTTTAATTACCATTAGAGGGCTTGTCAGCTCGTTTGTCCGCTATTTATATAAAAATACTAGCTGTTGCCCGCAGCTTCGCACGCGGAAATTATGCTTATCATATTATTTAGTATCCCTTACAAAAGAAAATTTAAAAACAGTTTCATTTATATTGAAGTACTTATATTTAGGAATTTACATACTGAAACTTACGATACAATCACAGATCATTCCTCAGGGAGCGGGTTTGGAATAGTAAACAACATTAACTTTTTTTTTCCCTCTCCCTCTCCCTCTCCCTCTCCATCTCCCTCTCTCCCCTTGCCCTCTTCCTCTCCCGCTCGCTGTCCCTATTTCTCTCCCACTCCCTCTCCCTTTCCCGCTCGAGGTCCTTCTCCCACCACATATCCCTCTCCCTCTCCCTTTCCCGCTCGAGGTCCTTCTCCCACTTCATATCCCTCTCCCTCTTCCTCTATCGCTCCCAGTCCCTCTCCCGCCCGCACCCGCGCCCTCTCCCGATTTCTGTCCCGCTCCCACTCCCTCTCCCGCTCCCTGTCCCTCTCTATCTCCCTCTTCCGCTCCTTATCCCTCTCCTGCTCCCTGTCCATTTTTAACTTAAAAAATGACAAAGATGCTTACTAAGTTCATTCCCCTAAATTAACTCTTTAAGGGATGATTTTCTAAGTTAACTTTTCTTTATTACTATAAACTTACATAAAAAAATTCACATATTTTATAACTCTAAAACTGGCGAAGTTGATTTGTATGTAGTTGACTACCAACCCCTATTTTTAGGGGATGAATTTCGAGAAAACAGTGGTACAGTTATTTTTTGTGTCTAACTATAAGCTCATATACAAAATTTCACCCTTCTTACTTCAAAACTGACGAAGTTGGCATACTAACTTGCACACTCTTATTTAACCCTTTAGGGGATGACTTTTCCAAAAAAATTTTGTTTCTAATCTGGAGCTAATATATAAATTTTCATGTTTTTAACTTTAAAAATGACGAAGTTGCGTACTAAATGAAATCCTCTAAATTAACCCTTTAAGGGATGATTTTCCAAAAAACCGTGTTAAAATTAACTTTTGTTCATAACTATAAACTTACATAAAAAATTTCATATTTATAACTCTAAAATTGGCGAAGTTGATTTGTATGTAATTGACTATCAACCCCTATTTTTAGGGGATGAATTTCGAGAAAACAGTGATACAGTTATTTTTTGTGTCTAACTATAAGCTTATATACAAATTTTCGCCCTTCGTACTTCAAAACTGACGAAGTTGCCATACTAACTTTCGCACTCTTAATTAACCCTTTAGGGGATGATTTTCCAAAAAAACATAATACTTACAAATTTTGTTTCTAGTCTGGAGCTAATACGTAAATTTTCATGTTTCTAACTTCAAAAATGACGAAGTTGCCTACTAAGTTCAATTCAGTAAATTAACCCTTTAAGGGATGATTTTCCAAAAAAATAATTAAAGTTAACTTTTGTTTATTACTATAAACCTACATAAAATTTTTCAAATTTATAACTCTAAAACTGACGAAGTTGGTTTGTATGAAAATGACCTCTATCCCGTATTTCTACCCCTTAGGGGATGAATTTCCAAAAATCCGTTCTTAGCTGACGTCTCCTTGGCATAAGCTATCTCCCTGCCAAATTTCATCATAATCGGTTCGGTAGTTTCTGAGATTTTTTGTTTAATCAGTGTATCTCTTTTCAATTTTATATATATAGATAAATATAAAAATTAGTCAAGTACATAATGACATGTGTAAATCTAATAACTAAAATCATCGCCGAATCGCATACATTCTAATTACACACAACAACGAATTATGTCACATTCTTTATTTCTTTTTTATAATATTAACGCCCCAACTCAGAGTCACTAACGGTTACTATAATCGCTCCTTAGCCTCCTTGGTAGAGAATCACCATACAAATTCTGTACTAATGAGCGATTTACGTAACCGCTAGTGGCTCTGAGTTGGGGCGATAAAGTTTTGTTTGCCTCTTACGATATTAATATTAATGGTTTAATTACCCTTTTATAATTTAAGTTAGAATACTCAAGTGTACCAAAAAACTTACGTAGACAATCTCCTTTTGATGTAATAATGAGTATTATAAGAGCAGTAAATAATACTTGATGCGACATAATGAAAATTATACTTGGAACTAATTTAATACAATATTTTTATTATTAATGTATTAATACGTTTTATTACCTTACTACACGTAAAAGTAACTAAACTTATTTTATGACACCTATAACTTATTTAAAATTAATGTTCGTGACTTATAGCAGCTAATATATATAAAATACAGAAAATGTTTTTACAGATGTCCTTTATAGACTCTGAAACCATCCAACCAATACGACTCAAAATGCTTTCATTTGAAAGGCATTAATCCGAAATTGGTTTGAGACCACTACAACAATACATTAGGCACATTCAGTCCTTTGATAAAGTAGATTTTCCACTTTTCCCATACAACAATTTGAAGAAAATAAGTAGGTATGTAAAGATGACGCATAAACAGATTGTCAACACAAAAACACTGATCTGTCATTGGCATCAGATTTTTAGGGTTCCGTAGCCAAATGGCAAAAAACGGAACCCTTATAAAATCATCATGTTTGTCTGTCTGTCTGTCCGTCCGTATGTCACTTTTCTTCGAAACTATAAGAACTATACCTACTGTTGAAACTTGGTCAGTAGATGTATACCGTAAACCGTGTTAAGATTTTCACACAAAAATTGAAAAAAAAAACAATAAATTTATGGGGTCCCCATACATGTAGTGACATGTACTGACTGAAACTCAAATATATTTTTTTCATCAAACCCATACGTGTGGGGTATCTATGGATAGGTCTTCAAAAATGATATTGAGGTTTCTTATATCATTTTTTTCTAAATAGAATAGTAAGCGCGAGAGACACTTCCAAAGTGGTAAAATGTGTCCCCCCCCCCGTAACTTGTAAAATAAGAGAATGATAAAACTAAAAAAAATATATGATGTACATTACCCTACAAACTTCTAACGAAAATTGATTTGAACGAGTCTAGTAACTAAGTAGTTTTTCTTAACACGTCATAAATCGTAAACCGCAAAAAACATCGATCAAAGTTACAATGAAGTACAAGAACTTTTATATTATGTTACTTGCTGCTACGGAACCCTTCATGGGCGAGTCCGACTCGCACTTGGCCGCTTTTTTTTAGCGTATTGGAACCTGAGATTGGAACACGCTTAAGTCCACTAGTTAATAATAATAATTATTATTAAGGTTACGATTTCGAAGCACATTAAAGTAAGTCGGTTGTACTTATCTTATATTTTAAGCTGTGATGCTATTTTTTGTTATACTCGTATGTATAAATATTAAATTAACATCATGATAGTCAATGGTAATCACGTTTAGAATATAGGTATGTAATAAATTGAGTTTGTAATACTTGAAATGCGTTTCATAAATTTTAAATATACTGCATTGATCACGATTTGCATTATTTTCACGAGAAACTATCTATAAATACAGTACCTATTCGCATTTACTTAATATTTTCAGTAATATGAGTATAAACAAGATGGGTATTAAAATTATGTTATTTTTGTGTCTCTTTGCCATGATAAATATGGCGCATGTATATGGTAAGACCATTTTGTCTATTTATATAAAAAAATGTTAAGTTGGTTTGTTTAAGCTTCAAAAACACGAAAAATTCTTCACCGATTGAGCTCAAATTTTGACACAATATACTATACGCTTCAAGGTTCATGTTTTTTTTTTTTTTTTTTGCGTCAGTAACTTATCTGCGAACAAAAACAGTTATGTTGCAGGACAACGTCTGTCGGGTCAGCTAGTTAACTATAAAACTGATAGATACTGAACCATAAGTATCAGTAATAGTAACCATAAGTATTAACTGATAAAAAAATATTGTAAACAATAAGAAAACTGCAAAGTGCAAAGATATTATTAAAGGCAGTGGTCTTATTAGACAAAATTAAACAGTAAGATTTTGGTTAATATTATGCAGTATAATATTATGTGAAAAAGGTAGAATAACGGCTAGAATACTGCATTACGTTGGAAAAAAGTTCATTCATATAATATTTTTTTTCTTTTTACCTATCACTTACTAATTTTTACTAACAGTTTTAATAATCTGAATTTTACCGTGAAAAAAATAACCGACTTCAAAATAACTAAATACTACTCTTCAGATCTAGTTCAAATTTAAGTGGAACCACATGACAAGCACCAGCTCTCGATTAAAAAAAGAATCATCAAAAACGGTTCGCCCAGTCGAAGGTTCTGGGGTAACAAACATAAAAAAATACAGTCGAGAACCTCCTCCTTTTTTTGAAGTCGCTTAAAAGGCAGACGGGCCAAAAGATGGTAGTGGTTACCATCGCCTTTAATTAAAAAGTCTATATTTACTCGTATATATCGTATGTATCCGTTTATCGTAACATAAAATTCATCAAGTTTTAAACATTATTTTATGAGTATTGTCCAAGATTTAGGAATCAGAGGATATTCCGCTTCCATTGTCGGCAACGCATCGGTGATGTTATTAGTATTACCGATGACAGCGGTGACCACTTTACCCTCAGCTGGTAACTGGTTAACCTTCCCGTTATTTATTTACATAAAATTTAATTTAATCTATTGTAATTTAATTTAACTTAATTAATGTAATGTAATTTAATTTTAATTTAATTTAATATGTTATCAATGAACTGAATGAATTAATTGGTGTGAAATTGTAATGATATAATCCTTAGATGGTTGAATTAAATGAATTATTATTATTATTAAAAAAAAATGAATATTGAACAGACAAATATATTTCAGCTATGCCTTATTTCTTTTATGATCTATATCTGGATCCAAATACGAATACAAACAATAATACAACTACGAAAAAGAATAATCTTACCTCTGAATATGGAGGATATGGAGGTGGATATGGAGGTTGTGGACCTTTTATTGTAAGTTGTTAACTTTATTTTAAAGTTTGTTTGTTTGTTTGTTTGTTTGTTTGTTTGTTTGTTTGTTTGTTTGTTTGAAGGCGATAATTTCTGGTACTGCCAGTAGGTTTTCAAAAAATTTACCCGCCTGCAAGAAACGGTAGTTACCTATGTATGATAGCCACATTCATTACGAATTCTTCAGGTTATATCCCTTTTATTCCTTCATCTGAGGTTATATCATAGATAATGTGTCTCTCTGGACGTCTAATATTTGAACTGTGAATATCTTTTAACCATGACAATTACCACTAACTACCACCCTGGTGGTACGGATCGGTATGGACGATGACCATCCTAAGAATCCTGTCCTACTAAGATGATAAACGAGAAAGTTTCTGAGGAATTGTGTTATTCTTTCACGCAAAAACCACTGAATGGATTTACATAAAATTTTGCACACTGATAGACCATGATTTGTTAATTTAGTCGTACCCGAGCACTTTAACTTTAAACTTGTATAAATTACAGGGCAGAATCTTCAGTTTCCTGCAGCCAGAATGCTTTCGACTTTATTAAGTTTTTAGTCTAATGCCCTAACTCAGAGTCACTAATGATTATTTAAATCGCTCCGTAGTACAGAATTTGTATGCTGATTCTTTAAGTTGGGACGTAAAGTAAGTATAGATAGTCGATTTTATTTGTTACAAGTATACGTAGGTTTTATTTTGTTTCACGAAATTTATTGTAATAAGTAGGTAGTACAAATAGAAATGTTGTATGCCACCACAGAACACCTAATAATTAGTTAGAAAGGGCATAGCGCGTAATTTGTATGTGAACCACTGTCGCCGTTCCGATCCCCTCCATTTGCTTACTCCTACAAAAATGAACAAATACGCACGAGGGTCGTTATGTGTGCGTGAGAGGCGTGACACTGTAGCTAAGGATTGACTGACGTAAACTTTTATCGGTATTTATTGTCGTAAGGTCGACAGATATGTAAAATAAAGGTAAAATATCATAATTATTGGAAAATAATATAGGAAACTTGCTACGTATGTCAGATTCAGATTCATTTGTTCTTCATCATACTTATTTTATTAAATATACTTATCTTCAAGGAAGAGTGAATAGGCTTTTGCTAATTTAGTGCGTTTTACCACCCATGACTACATCGCCACTTACCATCAAGCATTAACTTATAAGATATAAAAAATAGGATTAAAAAAATATATAGGTATATAAAAAATAGGATGTAAAATACGTCAATGTTCTTTCAAACTATATTTCAATGCATAAAATATTAAATTTATCTGGCCACATGTACATTATTTAAGAAAGTTGTTTTTTATTATAACTTCGAAAGAATCTATCGAATATCGATGTCATCTTTTACTACGCCCAACGCTAGAGCTACTGCTACGTGATCAATGAACTAATATACTAACGTACATACGTGATACATTACGCGTTCTCATTGATGTGTTAAAAATGACGAGCGCATGAAGCCCGCAATGTATATTTTTTGGGCAAAGAATCATTTGAAGGACATTTTTAAAGATTTAAACTAAAATATCCTAGTTTTTTACTTAACGATGAAAAGAAACGCTTCCTTTGTTTATTTTAAGCATTTCGCTTCTTGTACGGCAAGTAATTACCGTACATGTAGGCATTTATAAGTAATTTAGTCGCAGTATTTCGCAGTACTTTTCTCCGTTGGAGTTCGCGAGTCACTAAACAGCGCGATCGCGTGTTTTTGAGGATTGTGCTCGTTTGCGCCTAATATTGGCGCGCCTGCCACGCCCACAACGCCTTTCTAACTAATTATTAGGTGTTCTGTGTATGCCACCATATAGATACTTACTCTGAAATGTCTAGTTCTATTTCGTACTACTATTTGTCTATTTCGTACAAATTTTTTATCTTTTTATTGTAAAATGCTCATGTATTAAACTTGGTAAATATGATTCAGTTTTACAAGACAATTATGAGTTTGAAATAATAAAAAAAAAACGTTAATCAGAATCAGGAATCAGTATTAAAAAAATCTCTGAAAAGTTTATTCATCTTTATTTATCTAGATCACTGTATAATGCTAATGAGCTCAAATACGTGAAATACGATAACTTTGCTTTAAGCTGGTGAGGTGTTAGGTATCAGTGGATTCTAGATAATGTATATTAAATTATTAATGTATATTAATACATATAATTATTAATTGATACCTAACACCAGGCGCGACTTACGCGCGATCAAACGGAGGGTGGACTCGCGACTTACGCGCGATCAAACGCACATTACGTACGCTCGCTTGCAAAAATCTAAAACAGTGATAAAAACAAAAACTAAGTTTTAAAAAGTGTACCAAACTGTGACTAAAGACAAAAGTTAAATAGTGTTTCATCTTCTACTGGATTTCATCAAGTAAAAACGACGAAAATAAAAACTTCACCTACCAGTAACGTTCATTTTCAAACAACCATATCAACGCATGAGTCATCGTGTCATTGAACTGTGCTAGAGACGACCCGGAGAAATAAAACAGATTCTCTTCGAAAAAACTTGCTCGTCGTCAATATAGTGAGTAAAGCACAAAATTATCACTATTTTCTAACGTGAAAATAAATATGATTAGACAAACCCCGCCTAATACTCCAACAACAAATGTTGTTCAACAAAATGAACCAAATTTGACATCCCCTGGAAACGAAAATACAATTAATGTTACCCAAAAAAGAAGAAAGCGTAAAGACGAACTACAACACATTGAGATTATGATCACAGAAATGAAGGCAATGTTTGCTGATTTAGTAACAAAACAAACTCAACAAAATGAAAAGATAGATTCATTGAAATCAGCTATAGAAGACATAAGATGCCAAAACACCACAATCAGTAGCCAAACCTCAGAAATTAGTGATCAAATCCAAGAATTGAAGAAAACGGTATCATTATTATCCAAGAAATATGACGAAATCGAAACAAACATAAATAATTTAAGCACTAAGTGTGAAAATAACAGGAAAAATATAGAAATACTAGACCAAAAGATAAAAAAGCTTAGTCATCAAAGCAACACTAATATTCAGGGCAGAGAAAATAGCAATAACATAAATAAAATAGTTCTTTATGGCTTGACAGAATTTGAATACGAAACAGAGGAGCAGCTACACTACAGGATTGCAAATATA
The DNA here is from genome assembly GCA_911387775.1 of Thymelicus sylvestris. Lineage (NCBI taxonomy): Eukaryota > Metazoa > Arthropoda > Insecta > Lepidoptera > Hesperiidae > Thymelicus > Thymelicus sylvestris. The sequence goes on from OU426893.1 coordinate 11,832,580, forward strand.
TTCAGAGACATACTAAACATAGATATTATCGCTTATATAGAAGAAGTCAAAAGAATTGGAAAGAAAAGTACGAAGAGACCAGTTGTTATTGAGCTTCTGAGTAAAAAACTAACAAAATATATTTTACAGAATGCTCGCTTCTTCAAAAATACTAGACTTTACCTATCAGAGTATCTAGACGAGGAGGGATTAAAGCAAAGGAAAAATTTGCGAGAACAATTACAAGCGGCCAGACAAGAGGGTCACTATGCAACCATAAAAAATAATAAGCTTATTATTAATGGAAAATATCATGATAAATCTTACCTGCACAGCCAACGTGAAGAACAACCATACTACGCCACCCAAAATTCTTCTATAAACAACCCAAATATATCCTTTGACATTACTAGTACACAAAAAAGCATTCCCTCTCGTACTTTTCGTCCCTAATAGCACAATAAATCAAAAAAACTACAACTACACTATTTTATACCAAAATATGCAGAGTATTGCTAATAAGCTACACACGTTAGAATCGTTCTTACTTGATACACCAATATATCATGCAATCTGTATATCGGAAACATGGATATCAGCGGATAAACTACCATTACTTATGCTCAACAACTACAACATAGCTTCATCATTCTGCAGGCAAAACTATACTGGAGGCGGCGTGTGCATATTACTGCGCGATGGCATAGAATTTAGTGAAAGAAAGGATGTTGTGGACCTGTCGATTGAATTTGTAATTGAAATCTGTGCAATAGCTATTACTAAAATTAATATTTTACTAATTGTTATTTACTGGAATGGTAGGCAAACCGATTCATTTTATAATCAATTAACGTTATTACTGGAACTTTTAAACAAAAAATATAATACAATGAATATCATTATAGGAGGCGATTTTAACGTAAACATGCTGGAAAAAAACACACAATCAAACAAATTATTAAATCTTATGCTAGAATACAATTTTAAACAATATATTACCGAACCTACCCGAGTAACCATATCTTCATCGACTTGCTTAGATCTTTTATTCACAAACTTTTGTAAAACTAAAATATATACAGAAGTCCACGACTACGGCTTCTCCGACCATAAAGGTGTTATGTTAAGAATCAAAACTCCTACTGAAGAATCAACCAAACCAATGGCTTGGAAAATTGAAAAACGACTATTTAATAAACAAAATATATTAATGTACAGAAATATATTAAAAAAAGTAAACTGGACAACTGAATTGAATAAAGCAAACAGTGTAAATGAAAATTACATCCTTTTCAATAAGAAATTACTAGAACTATTAAATATATACATACCAAAGAAAGTTATTACTTTAAGATGTAACAAAAAACCTTCATGGGTAACTCGCGGTATAAAAACTTCTAGCAAACATAAAAGACTACTGAGAATTTTAGTAACATTTTGTAAAAATCCAATCCTAACGAAACACTATATTCAGTATGCTAAGATATTAAAAAAATCGGTTAAAAAATCTAAACGTAAACAATATATATATGAAATGAATAACTCTCAAAATAAAACAAGAACCATGTGGAAAATAATAAAAAGACGCACGAATAAAAATGTTAAAAAGACTAAAGTAAATATTCAACTAAAAATCCACAGTAAGATAACGTCTGATCCATGTGAGATAGCGAACCATTTCAATGAGTTCTTTGCATCAGTCGGGAATACAGGCAGTCAGCCGGGTGCATCCGCCGCATGCGGCCGCCCTGCTTATCACCGCCTTGAAAACACCTTGTATGTTAGTGAGGTAAGCACCCAGGAAATAAACTTGATCCTAAAAAATTTAAAAAGTAAATATAGCTACGGTGTAGATGAACTGCCACCAATCCTTATAAAAAAATGCGCTGACGAACTGACCTTACCTTACCATATCCTGGTTAATCAATCCTTCCAAGAAGGTACGTTCCCAGATTTATTAAAAACGTCGGTAATAAAACCAATTCATAAAAAATGCTCGAAACTTGATCCTAACAATTATAGACCCATAGCACTCTTACCTACGTCATCCAAAATATTTGAAAAAGCAATGCAAAGGCGGGTCGAACACTTCTGTGAAAAATATAACATATTTGACGAGTCCCAAAATGGTTTCCGAAAGAATCGGTCGACTATACTAGCAATATACAATTTTATGCAAAGAGTAGTAGATATCTTAAATGATAAAAAATACGCAATTGGAATTTTACTTGACATGACAAAAGCTTATGACAAAGTACAATTTAAAATATTATTGGACAAGTTATATGACATAGGGATACGCGGTATATCACATAAATGGTTTACATCCTACCTTAACAATCGAAAACAAGTTGTGGAAATTGAGCACTTTGAACATGATACAGGGCGTATTAATATGATCAGATCGGCAACCATTCCCGTAGTGAACTCAATCCCGCAAGGAAGTGTCCTCGGATGTATCTTATTCCTTTTATATATTAATGACCTCCCGAAAATAATAAATGACTTTAGTGTATTATTCGCAGACGATATATCTATATTGACATCTTGTAATAATGACTTTAATTTAAATCGACATCTTTTTGACATTTTCACTAATATTATTGATTGGATGACTGACCACAACCTTAACATAAATTTCTCCAAGACCAAAATAATGCAATTTAGACCATATCAGAAATCACCCCTTGACATAAATTTCGTGTATAAAAATAATAAAATAGAATGTGTTGACACTTTCCCGCTATTAGGTCTGGAAATAGATAGTAACGTGAACTGGAAAAAACATATCCAAAAAATTAAAACAAAGTTAGCAAGTTTCACATACGCGTTAAGGGAACTTAGAAACACAACCGACCTCAAAACCGCGCTAAGTGCATACTACGCATATGCATATTCCTGGATGAAATACGGTATCATACTTTGGGGAAACAGTGTGGATGCACAACAGATATTTATTTCCCAGAAAAAATGTATCCGCATATTAGCTAACATTAAAGAACCTGAAAGCTGCAAACCACATTTTATTAAAAATAACATATTAACATTACCGTCAATATATATACTAGAAATAAGTAAATTTGTTAAAAACTACCCTCAATACTTTAGAAAACAAATTGATGAACCAAGACACAACATATTAAGATCTATATATACGCATAAACTTAAGACACCTACATCTAAATTAAAAATACATAGTGACGGTCCAAACTCAATGGCGACAAAGATATTTAATAAACTCCCAAAAAACATAGCTGAAGAGACAAATGTTAACCTTTTTTGTACCAAATTAAAAATATATTTAATTGAAAAATGTTACTATAGTTTAACAGATTATTTTAACGACAAAAATGACCAGTAAGTACCTACTTGAATATTTTAATAAACTAATCAGATAATATGAAATTGACATTAAATTAAACTCCTTTATAACGTGAAATATGGTTTAATGATTATAACTGTAACTTAATATAATACAATCTTATTTAACTACACGATTTAATTTTGAATGGAATTTACTATATCTGGAAATAAAATGAATTGGTCCACCACCCAGAAAATTGCAACACCCTTTTAGGGTTATTATTGTGTAGGATGTGTTATGTGACTGCGTTATATACCATGTTACTACATATTTAATGCAATAAAGTATTGAGTATTGAGTATTGAGGTCAGGTTAGGGTTACTATACCTACTATGCATGGAAGCGGAGGTGGGGCGGTGCGGAGACAGTAGCGCGGCGACGAGGCGGTGTGAAGGCAGTTGGGAGGCGTTGCGGAGGTCTACACGTTATAGGCTCCTACATCTTGACTTTGTCTCTGCTATTTATTTAGTGCTCTTGGCAATAGCAATAATTTTTCGTCACTTTCATAATATTGTTTAATATTCTACATGGTTAGAAACCCTCTCCGGACCATCTCCGCACCGCCTCCGCTCCCGTGTAGTGTGTAAACGACATAAATGATTGTTACCTTTGTATTTTATTAATACTGTATTATTAAAATTGAAGAAAAATAAATGTGCTAGTGATAATAATATTTAAATACTGGTTGTTTTATTCAAGTAATTTTTTATACATATAATTAAATGGGTCTATCCCACTAGTCCCGTTGAGTTGTTTCGTGACGGAACAACTGGCACTGTTTAGCACATTTGAGCCCCACTTGTCCCTTTGAAGTACTGAAACTCAAATTTTAAGTCGACACCACGAAAATAATGGGATGGAACAAATTATATTTTTTATGACGTTCTGCCCAACGGGATGAGTGAGAGTCAGATGTACTAAACAGTGTCAGTTGTCCCGTCACGGTAAAACTCAACGGGACTATTGGGACAGATCCAATTAATTATCACGAGTTGTTGAGGACTTATTAACGATCCTGCAGCTCTGTTAGTAGCCTTCGAAGTGAGGGGTACCGGGTTCGTATCTCGGCCGGAGCAGTTATTATGAATATTTAAGTGCCAGCTAAAGCAGAGCAAGCAGTCTGTTGACAAGAGTTGTCTCCAGTAAACTTGGACTGTTCCTATTTTTGGGATGAGAGTGTGTCTGTATGTATTCATTTCAGTAGACATTCATGAGAGTTCCATTTATAGTGGCTGAGAAGAGTGCTGCAACATACCAAATAAACTTTAATAAAGTTTCAAAAATTGTGAAATAAATTTTCTTAATAATTCAAGATTTTTTTATTAAATAATACCCCCTATATAGTTATAGTTAGGCATAAATAACGTATTTTTATGTTATGAGGATAGCCTGCGAATGAGCTTGTAGTACCAGCATCTTTTGCTGCCTATGGACTGTGACGAATAGGAGACTCGAGGAGAGACTGTAGGAGGGTTAGTAGATACTGTTAGTGTTAGGTATTAATAAAAAGTTACTAGATAAAAGATATTAGGTATTCGTTAGTAGCAGAACTGTGAAAGTTAGGACGTGTGAGTTGGCTTCAACCCGGCCCTCTACTAAGCATTCTCCTCTCGAGGAGGCCTAGAGGATACTACACCACGCTGCTCCAGTGCGAATTGGTGGAGGGGTTAGTGACTAATCCAAGTATCGGAAGTCCACATGCCACCCGAAGGCCACCAACATGGCCAACGACTGCTGTCTTACGTTAATCCGGGACCAACGCCTTTACGCGCCCTTCGAAGCCTGGAAACGCTCAAGATTTTTTTCCCACTGGCGGTCACCCAGCCGATTACTTACCGCGCCCGCTGTAGTTTAACTTCGCCGATCACTTAGGATCGACATAAACCGCCAGACTATGAGCACTTCCGTCACTTTCATGTCCTGTTAGGAAATATTAGTAAACGTCCAGTTAAAAGTCGTTAGTATTTATCCCACTCCAAGATGGCCATAGATGCGTTGCTACCCCTGAGGAGAGATAGTCGCTTCTTGTATAGTGTATTCGCCAACTTACACCCGTACGACTGTAACACAATTGCTTATAAGACAATTTTTACACGGCAGAAATATCAGAGGCCGTAGTATCGCTCCGGGCGAAACGTATCTATATATAGAAGTTCTACCACTTACCATGAATAAATACGTGGTACCTATAACAACGTAGTAGGTAGGTACTTACTACATTGTCTGACTTTGGGATAATAAATGATCTTCAATTTGCTTCTGGATACCTTTTGCAAATAGCACCAGCACCGGAAACAATTTTATTGCTACTCAGTTTAATGAGGAGTGTTACCTAAACCAGGTAAATAAATCTTAATATTTTTTCATTTATTGCAATAGCTACACAAAACCAGCCAAAACATTGAATACTTAACAAAAACTGTCATATCAACTTAGTCCTATTCTCATGTGGGAAAAGATACCTCTCTCTGGATGAAAAGTAGGTAGGTGGTATTTTAGGCAACATAATATTGCCTGAGGTATTAAGTCTGCCCATGATACAGTATTACAATAAATAAATGGTAAACTCCTTTGTTGGAAAAAAAACTCTAGTGACTACCATCGTGTCTTCGTAGGAATATAAATCTTTCTGATTTATAATGCGTACTGTTCTATTCTACTACATCCTCCTATATCAAAGAAAGTTTTAATTACTAAATCTTAAGAGTACAGTACGTATCTTCCTACTCACTTCTTAAAATCGCAGTTATCAAGTGTACATTGAAAATACTAATATGCTTGATAATCGCTAGGTATTTATTTATTTATATCTTTCTTTCTTTCTTAGGTAATCCTACAGCGTTTACAGAATTATTATTGTATACAAAACAATTACTTAAATGCTATGGCCAAAAACGGATTACACAAAAAATACTAGTAAATTTTTATGAACAGTTATTCTTGAAATCGTGCTTAAAAGTAAGTGTGTGTGAATGCGTGAGTATGTAAGTGTATAAGTATGTGAGTGTACTTGTGTGTGTGTGTGTGTATGTGTGTTTGTGTATGTTTTTGTGTATGTGTGTGCGTGTCATATGCTACATAATGATATTTATTAATTTATTGGAGGTGCATTTTTTTTATTTCTTTTTTAAGTTGTAGGTATGATGGACTTGGTTTTGACTGTGGAAACGTTATAGTTTTATTATATTTCCCCATTGTTTGAGCTCACAGTGTTGTTTCTGAATACGGGCCATGTTTTTGAATTTAGGAAAATGTAATAGTAAAGCCTTTTACTTGCACTTATAGATCGCAACAGTTTATTTAAACACCAACTTCATACGGAATTAATTATGCTCTTTTGTGTCGCTTGTGTCTTCATTGTATAACATGAATAACACAAATAAGACATCACTTACATGACAGGATTCGAATGGATTCAAACTCGGAACCCTTCGCTTTCTAGGCCTGGTCCCGGCCACTACCTGCTTGGCTTAGCAGAGATCTTCATTTCGATTTTTAAATAAATAACGCATCCATACTAATATTATAAATGCGAAAGTGTGTTTGTTTGTTTGTCCGTCTTTCACTTCGTAACGGAGCGATCTTATGCTACTTTTTACCGCAGTAAAACAATTCATACCCATGGAAAGTATGGATATTATGTATGGATAGCATCCATCCATACTATCCATACTTAATATTATGTAAGGGATATGTATTAATATTTTAAATCCTAGTATTGGTATCTAGCTTCATATTTTACTGATTTTAGTTATTGCATTATTATTATAAAAAGTACAAATAAGAAGCGGAAATATATATAATATCTGATTCTGAAATAGAAGGCTTCTCATGACGAACGCACTGAGATATTACTTCGCATAGTATTGCTTCTTTACTTATACAAGTATTTTTCTTGAATACGGGGGTTAGTCTAAGTAAAAATAAGTAAGTAGGATTTGTAAAAAATCGATCTCTACCGCGGGCGAAGCTGCGGGCAAAAGCTAGTTCTCAATAATTATAGACGAAGTCAAATGTAGATCTTGAATTACATGCTGTTGTGAGTTGTGACTAAAATTTTATGATTTTCTACAGAGAACTTGGCACCTGTTTAGATCTTAATTCTTTTTTTTTTGAACTTGGCTTTTATTTCACATAATATATGTGTTTTTGATGAGATTATAATAATTATGTATATGTATAAATATAGCAGTACACTCAATGTATTCGATGCGTCTGCGCACTACATTATATTTTGAAAATTTGAGATAGATAATATTATTATGTCAAAGTTATTAGACAGATCCGTCCATCTGACAATACCGCTATATCTAAGTATGTATATGTAGCATTGCTAAAATAATGATGAAAACCTTATACGTACCTGTAGTGTACCTACTATTTGCTTTTCATGAAAATAGTTGAGTACTTTGTCGTGAAAGAGTAACAAACACCCATACATTCTCATAAATGAATTTTAACGTGTAAAATGTTAGTGGATGAGTCAGCTCTGACTATAACAAATAATTCATGGGGTAATTGTTCATAATTACATGTCACCATCCAATAAAATCAATCAATAAAACCATAATGACTCACGTTTTAATACTTTGATGCTTGTATCTATCGTATAAAATGTTAGTTAGTTAGTTAGTTTTTTCATTGTTAGTGTTTCAGTTGTAAGCGTGTGTTTTTAATTCCAGAAATATGATCTCCAGAAAAATATTTTTCAACATATTTTTTATAATCTCCTACGTCACAATATTTGGTAAGCAATATACCAGTGGCGTAGCGTGGAATTCCGCCGCCCGGGGCCGACCGAAAATTTGCCGCCCCCCCCAGTGATCTTTGCCGCCCCCATATTATTTAAAATATTTTTTTTATTAATTAAAAGTGCACTTTTTTGTTTTTTTCATAGCACAATTTACATAAAAATTTAAATAAAATTAATTTTAATGTATATTTTTTTCTTCTTTAAAAATCGTGTGGCTTGCCGCCCCCTGTTCATGTGCCGCCCGAGGCCAGGGCCCCCCCGGCCCCCCCCCCCCACGCTACGCTACTGCAATATACTACGTATTTCAATTTCAATAATCATGTTTCATTATTATATAGTTTCGTGACGTTCGAAATGAGCCTGAATCGAGTCTGAATTTATAATGTACGAGTATATTATATTGCAGGAATGTGAAGGAATCCGATATACTCGTATGACCGATCCACATTCACATCCACAGGCATTTGACGCAGCCACATGCGTGGCACCATCTAATATACATATAAAATTCTCGTGTCACGGTGTTAGAAGTTGAACTCCTCCGAAACGGCTCGACCAATTTTCGTGAATCTTTGCGTGCATATCGGCTAGGGTGGAGAATCGGACAACATCTATTTTTCATCCCCTACCCCTAAATTTTTGGCAGAACAACGTTTGCCGAGTCAGCTAGTAATATTATAAATATTGATGCATACAAAAAATTTACCACTTAACGTCATATACGAAATACTTTGATTTCAGTGACAAGTGAAGATACAGGAGCTGCAGGTGCATCATCCAATTTTCCTGTGGACTTAATATCAAAAGTGATATCGTTTCCAGGAAAGTTTTTGTCTTCATTTGGTAAGGACATTTAAAAAGCCTAACGTGAGAAAAAAATGAAACCTATTGAGAGGCCTTTAATAAGTAATTAAAAAACGCTAAACGTAAACACACTCATACCCCCGCAGTACCTGTGTCACGGGTGGCATAGAAAACACATAATAACACATCACAATGACCCATGACCCGAGTACAAATATTTATCTGTTACATCTGCCCCGGCCAGAAATCGAACCCGGGACCTCTCGCTTCCCAGGCAGGGTCGCTATCGCTACCAACTAGGCTACAGTAACTAACTTAGTATTGATATGTTTTGAAACTGCAAAATATGACGATGCTATACTTGTATTGGATTTCGTGGAGTCAACTTATCATAATGATGCTACAACATATCGGGCCGAAATGCGTGATAATGGTATTATGATAGCATTTTTTTGAAGTTATACATCTTTAGGCGCGTTATGAAATAAATGGAAAAAATGATGACAGCGGAATCCGCGTCGAGTTACAAAAGCAAAACAGAATAGCCTTGCTGGTCTCAAAATATACGTATTAGTCCTAAAGTTGAAATCTTTAACGTCCCAATTGTAAGCGTCGTTGGACTCTCTGAATCTCACTGAAGCACGATTACAGGTATTGTGGCTCTTCTTTCCACGAACCGTAAACAAACTCTATCATCAAATTGTATCTAGTATTAATAGTTTTAATTGCTACACAGAAAAATTTAAAAAGTTTAACGTATTTTTTCAGGTTTTCCAATATGAGGACGGTCAACACTTTTATTTTCTTCACCAGTTAATAAATAAATAATGCATATATGAATTCCGTATTTTGTTTTTATTTTTATAACCTTGAGGAACCCACAGATGAAAATAAAGCTCTGAAATATTTTCTGATTTAAGATGAAAGGCACAAAGACCACCAGATCTTTGCAACCAAATACAAATCTGATAATGACATAAAAAATAAATTGGTACATAACTTTTATATTTGTTAAATGAGTACCTACTTACCTACTTTAATTTAATTATTTTTTATTTTATTTTATCTAACACCATATAACTGTCTGTAAGAATATATCATCATCGTCATCCAAACATAGAATGAAATTGTAACTGATTGATGTCTGTATGCGATGATAGCCACTTACTGATAGGGTGAACGTCAGCTCATTCGTTAGCTATTTGCATAAAAAATCTGCATTACGATACGACAGTAGGAAAATCGCAGGTTTGTTCTATTCATTTCTTCAAATTATTGTCAATGTTTAATTGAATATTAGGAGTAATTATTTGTATCACAGTGAAAATAAAGCCTTCTCTACGACGTTTTACGGCGTTGTCATCGTGGAAAGTTGCATCAATTCTACTTCATATTTCGATCTCCACTCCCCATCAATACAGTGTAGCTAAAGAATTAAGTTTAATAATACCGATATGTTCGCATTTCAAAATATAACATCTATAGGGATGTTGACACTATCAGTAAATTAAAATAAATTTATGTTTAAAATATCAAGAAAAATTTAAACACCTAAAATCTCTCTCTTTACTCTTTTGTCGAAATCTATCACAATAAATTAAATAATATAATTATTTTAAAATGTTAAAAATAGTACTCACTGTCACGTGACCTCAAACGCCATTTTGAGCTTATGACGTCATTGTTCGTATTTTATATGCAAGCGCAACAAACTTCAGTCGACAGACAGTCGACAGAAATTTTAACATCTATCTTCTGTACGATAAACATACCCAAGAAAGAAAATACCGTGAGGAAACTCGCACACAATAGGTCGTGAACTGCACTGCATTTGCCTTTGGAAGGATGCTAGGATTTGGGAATTCCCAACAATTTCAAAGTCCCGGGAATTCCCGGAACTTCAAGACTTTTAAGAAATTTTTCTTTGCTTTTTTTAAGAGGAAAGCCTTTATTTGAAGAATTTTAATAGAGTTAATTTCTGGTGAAACGTATTATAAAAGACGTTTTTTTTTGTAAAAATCAAATCATAAATGAAATTAACGACTGACTGACTCAACTGACACAAACACATTCATAATACAAACGTCACAGAACAACCAGTATGGCGGCAAGAAGGCGGCGGCGGGCGCGGCGCGGCGGCGCGGCAAACGCATTTATTGTGTTGTGTACTCAGTTGTTACGTAGTAGACCAAGTAATTATTAATTAAACTAACAGATGGCGCTAGGCTCCTTCAATTATTTGAAAATAAAAATGATTACATATACCTACTCTCTTACAATTCTGTGTTCTTATTACCATATACACTCTCATCAGACCATCAGTCTAGTTTATCACTATAACATTTGTACGTGTAGATAACTGCTGTAAATTTTATTTTGATGATTCTGATTTAACTACATGCATGAAATTCATTTTTTTTTCATAAGATCATTAATAGCCAAATAGGACACGGTACTGTAATTTAAAAATTTAATGTTATAGAATTTATTGGCCTTTACAATTTTATAGCATTTTCATGTAAACATGATTACATGTCGGATAAATTTGACAACGGCAATTATTGGGTCACGATTATGGTATTACTGACGATTAAGTTGGTTATAAATACATAATAAAGATCTACGAGTATATTATTTGTTTTTATCGTTATTCTTGCGACGAATAGCACAAAGAAGATGAAAAACATATTATTGAATTTCATTGCATTACTACTAAATATTATTTAGGTGAATGGTAAGATCATTTATTTATTTATTTTATAATATATGTACTATATATGTACTACGGTAACAATAGATATATGAAATCAATAATACTAACGCATTTGGCTAGACCTGTAAGTATGTTTATGGACAAATAAAATAAATAAATAATATCTATGGGCTCGAATGACCGTAATTTATTATTTAACTAGCTGTTGCCCGCAGCTTCGCTCACGGAAATATAATGTTATTCAAAAAACGGCGAATTTATATTGAAGTACTTATATTTAGTAATTTATATACTGAAACCCACGATCACAAAGGATTCCTCCAGGAGCGGGTTTCGAAAAATAAGCAATATTCACATTCATTTGTATTTTTTTTCTTTTTTTTGCAAAATTTTGAAAAACTGAAAAATATGTGTTCCATAAATTTAAGCAAGGAACATTTGTTGCAAATTTGAAGCAAATCGGTTGATGTTTTAAAAATATTCCATACAAACTTTCATCCCGTTTCCCGGGGAAACCTTTTAATTTTCCGGGATAAAAAGTATCCTAAAATATGACCCAGAGTATTAGTAACAACTTTACCAATTTTCATCGAAATCCGTTCAAGGGTTTTCATGTGATGCCCGGACAGACAAACAGACAGACAGACAGACAGACAATAATTCTAAAAAAAATATTTTTGTGCTCTAACACGTTATTGAAGTGCCCCCTAATCAAATTTTTTTTTAAATATTCAATGTACATAAAATTTGCCCTTTGAGTTTTATTATAGTATAGATTTATAAATACTTAATAGACAAATAAATATCTTACCCGTTACATAAATAGTGTATAATAGAAAACAGAAGATAAACAAAAGTAGCAACATTTTGTTTTTCATTTTGTTCGTCTGTAACGTAAAAGTCTTAACAATATGTATATTCTTTGTATTTATAGATAAAAAATATATTTATGATAGAATATATAAAAATATAAAAGCTATAAAATTTATAAACCATTAGGTTTTTACTCTGAGTTTGCTCGCATAAAATACTTAGTACAAAAATACCTTAAAACAATAAATAATGTTGCGTTATGGTACTAGAAGATATTATCATCTTATATAGAAATACAATAATGGTATACAACATATTGCGAAACTTTTTGGCTGATAAACGCGCAGTATGAAATTTTCGGATTTAGTGGACAAAGATCTGAAAATTTCAATCTGTGGGTTTCTAGCGGTGATTTTTGGAACGAGTCATACCTAATATAGGTGTACCGGCATCTCATGGCATTTTTGACAAGCAGAAAAATGGGTTTTTAATATGGCAATGAAATTTTTTAAAACTAACTATTGTCAAGCGGCTTGTCAAGTCAAAAAAAGAGTTGTATGGAATATTTTTCTTTTTCTAAAATGATGATTATTTTCGATGTACTGCCGAAAACAACTTTACGATCACAAGCCACAAATGTTATTTTCAATTTTTAATGAAAAACATGTGAGGAAAAAGTTGTATTTATGCGACAATCTGCATTATTAATATTATCCATCTTGTAGGATTAACTCGTTTTGATACTTAGTTTTCGTGATTATATTTTCTTAGTAAATAATCTACATAATTGATTTCTTTGTATGTAAGTAAGATTAGCAAATGATATTAAATTAATTGAAATAAATAATACAAACATTGTTACAAATTAAAGGTAGCAAAAATTTTGTGAATATGAAATGAAAAGTTACATCATACAAGCTCACGTAACTGAAACGGTAGAGGAGCAATTTATTATTATTATATATTTGTTCTCTTCATCAAATGAATAAAAAATACTAGTATACAGATGGCAAATTTTAAATTCTAGTTGCATAAATTATTGTTCGTCCCTGTAATAATTAATTATAATATAAAAATATGTGCTTATGTAAAAAATGTGTAGCTTTGTCTTTTATATATTTTCATCTGAAGTTATAAACCATACCTACATAATTTATATTGCCTATTATGAAACTAACACTGTTAAAAATATCAAGGATCAACAAGTTTTATTCTAGTTTCCCCAACGCTGGGGAGTGTGTTGTCTCCAATTTTAATTTCCTCATTTTGCCTTCAGATTCTGGTACACCTATACCTACCTGCCTTAAATCTGTTTTTAGATTTTCTCAAAGGGACTATACTACATAAATAATTATGTTAAAAGCGTTCAATGATTAAAAATTAAATATAATATATACGCTTGATGTCAATGTATTAAACAATTTTGTAAATGATGTGTGATGAAACTTCATATAGTATGAAAATTCATACTGTAGACGGGGAGATTGATTAGAAAGGTTTTAGTGTAGATAAGTACATTTTATCAAAGGTTTGTGTAAATTAGCTGAGATAATTATTATATTATGACTCAATCATTGATATGTGGTGTAGTGGGTGAAGCCAGTGAGTGCCCCTTGCACAGCGGTTGGTTTAGTTATTTTATGTTATTTGACGAATTTCCTATTTTTAACCGACTTCAAAAAAGGAGAAGGTATTCAATTCAAGTGTATTTTTTTAATTAATTTTTTATTTGTATATTTGTTACCTCAGATCTTTCGAGTGGGTGAACTGATTTTGTTGATTCTTTTTTTAATCGAAAGCTGTTGCTTGTCATGTGGTCCCACTTAAAGAGCTAGGATCTGACGAGTAGTTTTTGAGTTATTTTGAAGTCGGTTATTTTTTTCTTGTTAAAATTCAGATTATTTTCTTATATTATTTAGATACCCGTACCATACCTTCTAATGGTAAAATAATTATGACACCAATAAAAATTATTATCTTGAACAATTTAATAGATAACATTTTTATGAACGTAAATAAATAACAATACAAGCACGATTATTTTAATTGTACTTAGTTGTTGTGATTATTAATTACCAGTAACCACTTTTTTATTACTATTATTTACTTATTATTTATGCACGAGCTTGTAAAAATGTTTTGTTGGAAATCTTAAAATTCTTGAAGGAATTTTTACGGGTCAGGGTACTGTTGACTGCTAATGGCAACATTAACATGGCATCATGTTAAGCCATCCGCCCCAATTGTTCATCGGCCCCTAATACGCTAAACTGAAATATGCCCTAATGTTCGGTTTACACATATTATGTAGTTAACTAAACTTTAACTAAATTTTAAATAAATTAATACGTGTAAAAGGACAATGAAGTAATGAAGTAGGTCGTGAAGTATTGTACAAACTAAAGAGCTTTACTAAATTATTACGTTTGGACGCGCACAAAAAATTATTCACTTAAAATTTAGTTATCTACTTAACTACTTAATACGTCTAAACCGCACTTAAGTCTCCTGAATTACAAGGATATCGCTTCCCGGCGCCCACGTCAGACTTTTTGTAGGACAGACATCAGAAATAATATGGGAGATTTTTCCTCCCATATTATGTATTATGTATGACCGACTTTTTTTAGGACGTGTGCGTTGCACTATTGCTATAAGTACGTTCTATTTTTCTCCTCCAAAAAATCGGTCACCTATTATCGGACGTGGGCGAATAGCCTATACCTACCGTACCAGTGGTTCATTCCGCATATATAGCACTAGCGCTCTGCCCACGGCTTTGCCCGCGTTTTCCAAGTTAATAATTATCTTTTTCCAGATCATGGTCTACCCGTGTGCTAAATTTCATGAATTCGTCTAATATTTTTTGCGTGAAACAGCAATTAACATCTATTCATCCTTACAAACTTTCACTTATAAATTCGATGTGTCTACGTTTGACGTGTCTGTGTATCTGTGGATCTGTGTTCGCAGAATGTTTGTTCGTGCAGTGGAACTAGTGGATGGATTGCTATAGAAACACTTTTATTACATTGGTCTAAATAACGTTTATTAAAATATTTTAATTCAAATTCAAATTCAAATTCAAAATCATTTATTCATGTAGGTATCATTGATACACTTATGCACGTCATTTTTTTAATTTACCAGCTTTTCGGAAAGGTGCTTTGTCATGGAGGAGAAGAAAAGCCGAAAGAAACTCCTCAGCACATCTTTTAAAAATAAAATACATTGGTATATTTCTTACAAAGAAGTATTACTAGCCTGTACGGAACTGGTTGCAGATCTGGTCATTTCCATGCGTCTTTGTCATTTATGTACTCATCTACAGTATAGTAGCCTTTGCCTAAAAGTTGAGATTTTACATGTTTCTTAAATAATTCCACTGGCAAATCACGTATTAACTTTGGGATTTTATTATAGAACTGTACACCACGGCCCATAAAAGATCGCTTCACTTTAGAAAGACGGTAAGATGGCGTTACTAACTGGTGCATTTTTCTTGTTTGGCGATTAGTGATATCAAAATTTTGTTTATACGCGCTTATATTATTCCGTATAAAAACCACGTTACTATAGATATATTGTGAGGCTACTGTAAGTATACCTATTTTTTTGAACTTGTCACGCAAAGTTTCACGAGATCTAAGTTTATAAATAGCCCTAATAGCTCTTTTTTGTAGTATGAAAATTTGTTCTATACTGGCTGCTTTGCCCCACAGCAAGATGGCATATGACATAATACTGTGAAAATATGCAAAATAAACCATCCTAGCAGTTTCGACGTCAGTAAACTGTCTTATTTTCCTAACAGCATAAGCAGCCCTACCGAGTTTAGTCGCGAGATTTGTTATATGTGGGCCCCACTGAAGTTTACTATCTAAGGTCACCCCTAAAAAGACCGTGGATTCCTCCATGTGCAATATTTCATTATTCAGTCTGAGAGATTTGTTAACTTTTTTAACATTAGGTAGTACAAACTCTATACATTTAGTTTTTTTTGCATTTAAAAGCAAATTATTGATAGTGAACCAACGCGACACATGCGAAAGAGCACTATTTACGTCGTCAAAATTTAC
Source organism: Thymelicus sylvestris (assembly GCA_911387775.1). Classification (NCBI taxonomy): domain Eukaryota; kingdom Metazoa; phylum Arthropoda; class Insecta; order Lepidoptera; family Hesperiidae; genus Thymelicus; species Thymelicus sylvestris. The sequence continues at coordinate 11,849,085 of OU426893.1, forward strand.
TTTATTCCTTTCACACTTAAATATTAATGATGTATCGTCAGCAAATAGTACAATATCCGCTTGGTTCTTTACATAATGTGGTAAATCGTTAATGTATACCAGAAAAAGAAACGGACCCAAGATCGAGCCCTGCGGTACACCCAACACAGCCGGTGACCCCGATGACTTAATATCTTTTATACTAACTTTTTGTATCCTATCACTCAAATAAGACGCGATCAAGCTAAGGGCCTTGTTTTTTATACCATAGTGGCCAAGTTTAAACAGCAATGTTTCGTGCTGAACACAATCAAATGCCTTAGATAAGTCACAAAATACACCTATGGCATTTTGTGATGATTCCCATGCTTCAAATATATGCTTTAAAAGCCTAGCCCCTGCATCGGTTGTACTACGGCCTTTAGTGAAACCGTATTGATCAGGATGTAATAAATTATTATTGTTGAAATGGGACAGCATTTGATTCAATATTATTTTTTCAAAAATCTTACTAAGAGTTGGTAAAATAGAAACTGGTCTATAGTTATTAATATCGGTTTTTTCGCCTGTTTTAAAAAGTGGTATAATTTTTCTGCATTTCATAAGATCTGGAAAGATACCTAGATCTATGCATTTATTAAAAACTATGACCAAATATGGTGCTATAATATCTATAATATGCTGTATTATTTTTACCGAAATGCCCCATAAGTCACCGGTATTCTTTACCTTCAGAGACTGAAAATTACTACTAATTACACAAGACAGCGTATTTTACTTCAGTTTTACACACAGGAAGGAAGGGCTAAGTACGAGCCCATAGACACAGAGCAGAGAAGAACCATAGATTAAATTATTGTTTATAACAAATTGAATGTTGCCTTATTTTAACAATCTGTATATCTGTCTGTGGCATCATATCTCCCAAATAGTCTCTCAACAAGTGCTTTCTTGGTCAACAATTTTCAGCAATCTCGGAAAAATATGAACGAGGTGTCATTCCATTCCATGTAGATGATTTTTGAAAAGAATTAAGTTCCGCTTGTAACGAGGTGTATTACCTCGTTCAATATTCCTTGGCTGGCAGATACATTTTTCTCCTAAATTTTTAAATTGTGACAGTTGGTTTTTACAAAAATGCATCTGTCAGCTGGGCTTCCATCATGGATGGAGGTTCTTAAAAACTATTTATTATTTTTATATTACTTACTTATTTATAAGTACTATTATTTCTTCTGTGATATGACTTTCATATACAATATTAATCATAGTATGATTATTTTTATCAGTTCTACTAATATTGTTTTATGTGTAATTATATTGGTGTTGGGGATCAAATAGTTTTACAACTATACAGCGTGTTCCTAAGGTTGTGCAGGAACTTTGGCCTGATATTCAGACCATTAAATTGGTCATTTTTTGTTATATATTCATTATTGAAATTTAAATTTAATTTTTTTTTTTCATTTTCATACAAAGTAAATACTTGAACGTAAATTGCCTAATGTGTAATCTCTTTACGCAAGCTGGCAACGACGCATTATGAAACTTTGACATTAGTAAACTTTTATTGACGTTAACAATAATTTCTCATCGATCTTGCTGTCTGTGCGACCAGTGACATTAACAAAACCAAATAGGTAATAATACTAGTTCTAAAAGTTTTATGATGTTTGTTTATTCTAAGGCCCATTTAGACGGAGAGTTTCTAGTATCTATCGTACACTACTATCACTAGTAATAATCGCCATAACATTATCGTATCACGTGTTTACACACAGGAAGGAACTAAATTCTCACTTACGATTATCTCATATGACATTCGTAACTTATCCATCAAGGCGATAATTTCCTACGTCTATTTAGGTCCATAAACATTGTACGTAAGATTACTTACGACAATCTAGACTTGTATTCGATTTACATTGTTTCAAATTCATACGTGTATCGTACAAGACGGTTGAAAACGTTTTGAGTGCGAGATTTGTCATTGGAGTTAAATTTACAATCAGTATTCCATTGCGGGGCAATTGTCGTCAAAGAGCGAGAGGTGTAAATGTAAGAAAGATTTTTTTTATTATTTCTCTTGTCATGCCAATTAATATGCGGACACGTTGTCAGAGCGCTTTGACACGGGTCAGAGCGCTCTGACAAGGTGACAGAGTGGCAGTGAAGGATTTGTTCTATCACTGTCGCTCTTCCGCATATTGATTGGCATGACAAGAGAAATAGCAATAATAACTTAATGTGCATGATCGTAATATAGATATCCCTGTTGTGCTTATGCTAAATACCGAAGAGTGAATAAGATAGTACATACTGTGGCATGTACGGTGTCACTGATGTCGCAACATCGAAGACTTCTGTTCGCCTAGTACCTACTCGCTTTAATTAATTGCTACTAGATGAACAAAGCCGATGAGAAAAATACCCCAGATTTGTTTTGGCACACTTGCTGCATGTTTCTGCTATCCTAGTACTGACTGCAAGGAACTTCGTTCCATTCGGGTGTCCCTTGACATATCTCATTTTTTTTTAATTTTTCCTTCTACTTATGTTTGTTTGTGTGTCCGGGGCTCCGGGCATCGATGTAGGTAAATTGGGTATACTAATTACGTCATGTCATATATTAGAAGCCTTTTTATCCCGGGAAATATAAAGGTTCCCTTAGAAAAATTCAATTAGTAGAAATGCTTCTTTTTAATTAATAAATGACATCTAATATTCCTTTTTCGTGCCAGAAACGAACATAATATTAGGCCTGAGGCTTTTTTTGTGCGGCAAATCCGGCGGCATAGTGTGTAGGAGCCATAAGATGGTGAGCGCAGTAACTTTGTAAAAACCTATTCACTCTTTTCTTAAAGACTAGATGAGTAGAGTGAATTTCCCAAGTGCTTTCTTGAGACGGCGAGGTTTATGATCTAAATTTTACTAACAAAAAATAACCGACTTCAAAGTCTCAAAAACTACTTGTCAGATCTCGTTCAAATTTGTGTGGACATAACAAACACCTGCTTTCGATTAAAAAAAGAATCATCAAAATCGGTTGGCGTGATATTGAGTTATTCGTCAATTTGACGCGCACATTCTTAATACAAAAAGACTTATGTGGTTTTCTCATGGATGCCATTGTCAGATCTCAATAAAATTTATGTGGGACCACATGACAGCCACCAGCTTTCGATTAAAAAAAATCATCAGAATCGGTTCGCCCAGTCCAAAGTTCTGAGGTAACAAACATAAAAAAAACAGTCGAATTGAGATCCTCCTCCTTTTTTTGAACTCGGTTAAAAATTAAATGAGTCTGCATGCCTACATCTAAAATGTTGCAAACCTTCTTGTTTAATATTTCAGCCGATATATTTTTATACAAATTCGCTCTATTTACATTTTCATTCTAATTTAAGTAATAAGAAATTGAAATTTCCGGTATCGTTATATTAACCGAACTATTGCCACTAAAAAGTATCACTAATTCGGTTAGTCCGGTTAACCGAACTACTGACACAAAAGTTATAGTTCGGTTGACCGAACTAATAACCGAACTACTGCCACTAGACCACAACTTTATATACGTAGTTTAAATAGTGATCTACATGATTGTAAAGTATTCAAAGGTATTTAATACATAGATTGTTAAGAAAAACAAAATCTAAGACCTAAAATCTAATTCTGGTGCACTGTCCGAACTCCATTTATTTATATATTTTATTAATTTAATTTTTTTTGGTAAATAAATTTTATTGAAAAGGAATGATTTTTAGAAATACATTAAATAAGACAATTAATAATATATAGGTATATTTACAGAGTAATTTAAGAAAGTGTAACAGTAATTATATTTTTATGCAGTATTATATATCTCAAGTAACAAGTAAAAGCAACAAAGCAAAGCAGTAAACGATCAGATCTGGTACATCGAGATGAGTACGTAGTGACGTGAGGTATCTGGAAGGCTATTCAGTTTTGTCACTTGACAGCGGAGTTTCAAAATTGACGTTCGAGTTCTAGGATCACTTCACTTCGCAAATGCGTACTAGATGATTAGATAATGACATGTCAATGTGATGCAAGTTCGCTTTTGTTTTGTAACTTGACAGTGGAATACACGATGAGTTTCTAAATTGAAGTTATAGTTCGAGACTCCCTTCACCTCGCAAGTGCGTACCAGATGATTAGAGAATCACATATCAAGATCTCGGACTCGAATTTCAATTTTGAAAGTCATCGCGGATTCCGCTGTCAAGTTACAAAACTGAATAGCCTTGCAGGTAGGTGAGTCGTGTGGTGAAGTGAGGAGAGGCAAGGTGTAGGTCGGTGAAGTGCAGTGCGGACTTGCGCAGTCGTAGATGAGATGAGTTGGAGGGCGTCCAGTGAGTGATACTGGCTGGCGAGCAGACCTTCAAGAAAAAAAGATGATTAATAAAAAAAAATGGAAGTAGGAGAAGGTATTCAATAGTGTCTTTGAATAAAATTATGGCAAATATTGTGAGCGTATTTATTTTTAGTTAATATGCACATTAGATGCAATAGATATGAAATGTTGTATATATATAACAAGTAAATAGTACTACATACTTATGTGTATGTGTCTAATATTATGTGTGGAACTACTACATTTACATATTATATGTAAGTAGTCTAAATTTTAATTAAGACGAGAATGGAAATAAAATACCAAAATAATGCTTGCCCTATATATTTAAATAACCAATAGGTAATACACCACCAAGATTATAACTTAATTTTGTGTTTAAAAGAAAAATAAATCATTTCCGTTTTCGAAGCCAGTCATATTTCTCTTCTTCTTGTTTCTCCTGAAAATAACATTACAATTGATTGATTAAAGAATTGAAACTTATCTTGTGACCTATTTAACTCATCTGGCTAGCCGATGCACCATACACTTAAGAGATTTAGGGGTCAATTGGCTACCCCAAAAATTACAGTAAAATACTTTAATGTGTCGGTTGCTAACCAATAAACTAGTTCCTTGCATTGCAGAATCTTGTTCCCTATTCTTCTTAATTGATTTCATTAAGGATATTAAAAAGGAATTTATTAATTTTTACCTGAAGTTGTTGCTGAAGTGCAAGAAGCAGTAGGTATACGGTACGCTTAATGTTCGATATAATAATATGCGTGTGTTCAGAATACCTACTACCTATTTGGATTTCCGCACCACACCGCAACGCATAAACTATATTTGTAGAGAGGTAGGCGGTGGATGGATTTTAGGGTTCCGTAGTCAAAATGGAACCCTTATAGTCTATTTATATACGTAAATGAACTAGCTGTCTCGGCGAACTTCGTATCGCCTAACAATCAGTGAATGTACTTTGTTGTTACTTTTAACTTTTATAGTTACAGTAGGTTTAACAAATCAGAGACCATAAAATTAGCTCTCCCTCTCCTTCCCGCTCCCCCTCCCGCTCCCCTTCTCGCTCCCCCTCCAACTCTCCCTCCCCTTCCCATCCCTCTTCTCTCCCCCTCCCCTGTTTAACTATAAACTAATATAAAAATTTTCACCCTTTTTACTTCAAAACTGACGAACCAGTAGTTCCTGAGATTAGCGCGTTCAACCAAACAAACAAACTCTTCAGCTTTATTATACTTGTATTAGTATAGATAAAGACAAATTAATCTAACTTACAGTTTCTAAACACTCCGCACAGGACAGGGGCAAAGTCGTGGCCTTGAGAAATACTACGCTAAGAATACTACGCTAGTATTCTAAAAGAACACAATAAAATTAATAAACATAAATAATAAACCAAAATTTTACACAAGACGCGCTTAAAATGTACGCGCTTAAAGAGTACATTTTAATATAATGATTACTATGCTTGATGATGGTTCTAATTTAATATAATGACACAGTTATAAGTATAACTAACAGGCAATTCCAGCAATTTTAGTAAAAATTCGATCCTTAACATTCATTATCCAATTGATTCATAATTATCAATCGATGTAAGTTGTAACTATCATCACAAAAGCCAAAAACAAAATGTAAAATATAACAAGATCTTACCTAACAATGACTCCTTTAATTCACGTAACAATTCAGGTAGAAATGGAATTCTCAATCTGTACGAGTATTTCAGTGGTCCTGGTCGCCGGTAGATAATAAAAGAACAATCATTATTATTATTACTATTGACATTATCTGCTCCACTTGAAGGTTTGGTTCCACCTGGTTTGGATCCTTCTGGTTTGGATCCTTCTGGTTTGGATACTTCTGGTTTGGATCCTTCCGGCTTGGATTCTTCCGGTTTGGATTCTTCTTGTTTGGATCCTTCTGGCTTGGGTTCTTCTGGTTTGGATCCTTCTAGTTTAGATCCTTCTGGTTTGGCATCTTCCGGTTTGGATCCTTCAGGTTTGGATCCTTCTGGTTTGGATTCTTCTGGTTTGGATACTTCTGGTTTAGATCCACCTGGACTGGATTCACTTGGGCTCGTACTTTCTGGACTTGAACCTCCTGGACTTTGATCTCCTGCATTTGGACCTCCTGAACTAGATTCACCTGGACGGGATCCACCTGTTTTGGGTCCACCTGGACTGGATCCACCTGGTTTGGTTCCACCTGGTTTTGATCCTTCTGGTTTGGATCCTTTTGGTTTGGATCCTTCTGGTTTGGATCCTTCTGGTTTGGATCCTTCTGGTTTGGATTCTTCCCGTTTGGAACCTTCTGGTTTGGATCCTTCTGGTTTAGATCCTTCTGGTTTTGATTCTTCCGGTTTGGATCCTTTTGGTTTGGATCCTTCTGGTTTGGATCCTTCTGGTTTGGATCCTTCTGGTTTGGATCCTTCTGGTTTGGATCCTTTCGGTTTGGATTCTTCCGGTTTGGATTCTTCCGGTTTGGATCCTTCCTGTTTGGATTCTTCTGGTTTGGATCCTTCTGGTTTAGATCCACCTGGACTGGATTCACTTGGGCTCGTACTTTCTGGACTCTCACTTCCTGCACTTTGATCTCCTGCAATTCGCCCTCCTGAACTGGATTCACCTGGACCGGATTCACCTGGACGGGATCCACCTGATTTGGGTCCACCTGGACTGGATCCACCTGGTTTGGTTCCACCTGGTTTGGATACTTTTGGTTTTGATTCTACCGGTTTTGATTCTTCTTGTTTGGATCCTTCTGGTTTGGATCCTTCTGGTATGGATTCTTCCGGTTTGGATTCTTCTTGTTTGGATTCTTCCGGTTTGGATTCTTCTGGTTTGGATCCTTCCTGTTTGGATTCTTCTGGTTTGGATCCTTCTGGTTTAGATCCACCTGGACTGGATTCACTTGGGCTCGTACTTTCTGGACTTGAACCTCCTGGACTTTGATTTCCTGCATTTGGACCTCCTGAACTGGATTCACCTGGACCGAATTCACCTGGACGGGATCCACCTGAATTGGGTCCATCTGGACTGGATCCACCTGGTTTGGTTCCACCTGGTTTTGATCCTTTTGGTTTGGATTCTTCCAGGTTGGATTCTTCCGGTTTGGATCCTTCTGGTTTGGATTCTTTTGGTTTAGATCCTTCTGGTTTAGATTCTTCCAGTTTGGATCCTTTTGGTTTGGATCCTTCTGGTTTGGATCCTTCTGGTTTGGATTCTTCTGGATTGGATTCTTCTGGATTGGATTCTTCCGGTTTGGATCCTTCTGGTTTGGATCCTTTTGATTTGGGTTCTTCTGGATTGGATCCTTCTGGTTTAGATCCTTCTGGTTTAGATTCTTTTGGCTTGGATCCTTTTGGTTTGGATCCTTTTGGTTTGGATCCTTTTGGTTTGGATCCTTTTGGTTTGGACCCTTCTGGTTCGGATCCTTCTGGTTTGGATCCTTCTGGTTTGGATCCTTCTTGTTTGGATCCTTCTGGTTTAGATCCTTCTGGTTTAGATCCTTCCGGTTTGGATTCTTCTGGTTTGGATTCTTCCGGTTTGGATCCTTCTGGTTTGGATCTTTCTTGTTTGGATCCTTCTGGTTTAGATCCTTCTGGCTTAGATTCTTCCGGTTTGGATCCTTTTGGTTTTGATCCTTCTGGTTTGGATTCTTCCAGGTTGGATTCTTCCGGTTTGGATCCTTCTGGTTTGGATTCTTGTGGTTTGGATTCTTTTGGTTTAGATCCTTCTGGTTTAGATTTTTCCAGTTTGGATCCTTTTGGTTTGGATCCTTCTGGTTTGGATCCTTCTGGTTTGGATTCTTCTGGTTTGGATTCTTCCGGTTTGGATCCTTCTGGTTTGGATCCTTCTGGTTTGGATCCTTTTGATTTGGGTTCTTCTGGTTTGGATCCTTCTGGTTTAGATCCTTCTGGTTTAGATTCTTTTGCCTTGGATCCTTTTGGTTTGGATCCTTTTGGTTTGGATCCTTCTGGTTTGGGTCCTTCTGGTTTGGATTCTTCTGGTTTGGATCCTTCTGGTTTAGATCCATCTGGACTGGATTCACTTGGGCTCGTACTTTTTGGACTTGAACCTCCTGGACTTTGATGTCCTGCATTTGGACCTCCTGAACTAGATTCACCTGGACGGGATCCACCTGATTTGGGTCTACCTGGACTGGATCCACCTGGTTTGGTTCCACCTGGTTTTGATCCTTCTGGTTTGGGTTCTTCCGGTTTGGATTCTTCCGGTTTGGATCCTTCTTGTTTGGATCCGTCTGGTTTGGATTCTTCCGGTTTGGATTCTTCCGGTTTGGATCCTTTTGATTTGGATCCTTCTGGTTTAGATCCTTTCGGTTTGGATTCTTCCGGTTTGGATTCTTCCGGTTTGGATCCTTCCTGTTTGGATTCTTCTGGTTCGGATCCTTCTGGTTTGGATCCTTCTGGTTTGGATCCTTCTTGTTTGGATCTTTCTGGTTTAGATCCTTCTGGTTTAGATTCTTCCAGTTTGGATTCTTCTGGTTTGGATTCTTCCGGTTTTGACTTTTCTGGTTTGGATCCTTCTGGTTTGGATTCTTCCGGTTTGGATTCTTCCGGTTTGGATCCTTTTGATTTGGATCCTTCTGGTTTAGATCCTTTCGGTTTGGATTCTTCCGGTTTGGATTCTTCCGGTTTGGATCCTTCCTGTTTGGATTCTTCTGGTTCGGATCCTTCTGGTTTGGATCCTTCTGGTTTGGATCCTTCTTGTTTGGATCTTTCTGGTTTAGATCCTTCTGGTTTAGATTCTTCCAGTTTGGATCCTTCTGGTTTGGATTCTTCCGGTTTAGATTCTTCCGGTTTGGATCCTTCTTGTTTGGATACTTCTGGTTCTGATTCTTCCGGTTTGGATTCTTCCGGTTTGGATCCTTTTGGTTTGGATCCTTCTGGTTTAGATCCTTCTTGTTTAGATTCTACCGGTTTGGATCCTTTTGGTTTGGATCCTTCTGGTTTGGATCCTTCTGGTTTAGATCCTTCTGATTTTAATCCTTTCGGTTTGGATTCTTCCGGTTTGGATTCTTCCGGTTTGGATCCTTCTGGTTTGGATTCTTGTGGTTTGGATTCTTTTGGTTTAGATCCTTCTGGTTTAGATTTTTCCAGTTTGGATCCTTTTGGTTTGGATCCTTCTGGTTTGGATCCTTCTGGTTTGGATTCTTCTAGTTTGGATTCTTCCGGTTTGGATCCTTCTGGTTTAGATCCTTCTGGTTTGGATCCTTTTGATTTGGGTTCTTCTGGTTTGGATCCTTCTGGTTTAGATCCTTCTGGTTTAGATTCTTTTGCCTTGGATCCTTTTGGTTTGGATCCTTTTGGTTTGGATCCTTCTGGTTTGGATCCTTCTGGTTTGGATTCTTCTGGTTTGGATCCTTCTGGTTTAGATCCATCTGGACTGGATTCACTTGGGCTCGTACTTTTTGGACTTGAACCTCCTTGAATTTGATGTCCTGCATTTGGACCTCCTGAACTAGATTCACCTGGACGGGATCCACCTGATTTGGGTCTACCTGGACTGGATCCACCTGGTTTGGTTCCACCTGGTTTTGATCCTTCTGGTTTGGATTCTTCCGGTTTGGATCCTTCTTGTTTGGATCCGTCTGGTTTGGATTCTTCCGGTTTGGATCCTTTTGATTTGGATCCTTCTGGTTTAGATCCTTTCGGTTTGGATTCTTCCGGTTTGGATCCTTCCTGTTTGGATTCATCTGGTTCGGATCCTTCTGGTTTGGATCCTTCTGGTTTGGATCCTTCTTGTTTGGATCTTTCTGGTTTAGATCCTTCTGGTTTAGATTCTTCCAGTTTGGATTCTTCTGGTTTGGATTCTTCCGGTTTTGACTTTTCTGGTTTGGATCCTTCTGGTTTGGATTCTTCCGGTTTGGATTCTTCCGGTTTGGATCCTTTTGATTTGGATCCTTCTGGTTTAGATCCTTTCGGTTTGGATTCTTCCGGTTTGGATTCTTCCGGTTTGGATCCTTCCTGTTTGGATTCTTCTGGTTCGGATCCTTCTGGTTTGGATCCTTCTGGTTTGGATCCTTCTTGTTTGGATCTTTCTGGTTTAAATCCTTCTGGTTTAGATTCTTCCAGTTTGGATCCTTCTGGTTTGGATTCTTCCGGTTTAGATTCTTCCGGTTTGGATCCTTCTTGTTTGGATCCTTCTGGTTCTGATTCTTCCGGTTTGGATTCTTCCGGTTTGGTTCCTTTTGGTTTGGATCCTTCTGGTTTAGATCCTTCTGGTTTAGATTCTACCGGTTTGGATCCTTTTGGTTTGGATCCTTCTGGTTTGGATCCTTCTGGTTTAGATCCTTCTGGTTTTAATCCTTTCGGTTTGGATTCTTCCGGTTTGGATTCTTCCGGTTTGGATCCTTCCTGTTTGGATTCTTCTGGTTTGGATCCTTCTGGTTTAGATCCACCTGGACTGGATTCACTTGGGCTCGTACTTACTGGTCTTGCACTTCCTGGACTTTGATTTCCTGCATTTCGCCCTCCTGAACTGGATTCACCTGGACCGGATTCACCTGGACGGGATCCACCTGATTTGGGTCCACCTGGACTGGATCCACCTGGTTTGGTTCCACCTGGTTTGGATACTTCTGGTTTTGATTCTTCCGGTTTTGATTCTTCTTGTTTGGATTCTTCCGGTTTGGATTCTTCCGGTTTGGATCCTTCCTGTTTGGATTCTTCTGGTTTGGATCCTTCTGGTTTAGATCCACCTGGACTGGATTCACTTGGGCTCGTACTTGAACCTCCTGGACTTTGATTTCCTGCAATTGGACCTCCTGAACTGGATTCACCTGGACCGAATTCACCTGGACGGGATCCACCTGATTTGGGTCCACCTGGACTGGATCCACCTGGTTTGGTTCCACCTGGTTTTGATCCTTCTGGTTTGGTTTCTTCCAGGTTGGATTCTTCCGGTTTGGATCCTTCTGGTTTGGATTCTTCTGGTTTGGATTCTTTTGGTTTAGATCCTTCTGGCTTAGATTCTTCCAGTTTGGATCCTTTTGGTTTGGATCCTTCTTGTTTGGATCCTTCTGGTTTGGATTCTTCTGGTTTGGATTCTTCCGGTTTGGATTCTTCCGGTTTGGATTCTTTCGGTTTGGATCCTTTTGGTTTGGATCCTTCTGGTTTAGATCCTTCTGGTTTAGATTCTTCCGGTTTGGATCCTTTTGGTTTGGATCCTTTTGGTTTGGATCCTTCTGGTTTGGATCCTTCTGGTTTAGATCCTTCTGGTTTAGATCCTTTCGGTTTGGATTCTTCCGGTTTGGTTTCTTCCGGTTTGGATCGTTCCTGTTTGGATTCTTCTGGTTTGGATACTTCTGGCTTAGATCCACCTGGACTGGATTCACTTGGGCTCGTACTTTTTGGACTTGAACCTCCTGGACTTTGATGACCTGCATTTGGACCTCCTGAACTAGAATCACCTGGACGGGATCCACCTGATTTGGGTATACCTGGACTGGATCCACCTGGTTTGGTTCCACCTGGTTTTGATCCTTCTGGTTTGGATTCTTCCGGTTTGGATCCTTCTTGTTTGGATCCGTCTGGTTTGGATTCTTCCGGTTTGGATTCTTCCGGTTTGGATTCTTCCGGTTTGGATCCTTCCTGTTTGGATTCTTCTGGTTCGGATCCTTCTGGTTTGGATCCTTCTGGTTTGGATCCTTCTTGTTTGGATCTTTCTGGTTTAAATCCTTCTGGTTTAGATTCTTCCAGTTTGGATCCTTCTGGTTTGGATTCTTCCGGTTTAGATTCTTCCGGTTTGGATCCTTCTTGTTTGGATCCTTCTGGTTCTGATTCTTCCGGTTTGGATTCTTCCGGTTTGGTTCCTTTTGGTTTGGATCCTTCTGGTTTAGATCCTTCTGGTTTAGATTCTACCGGTTTGGATCCTTTTGGTTTGGATCCTTCTGGTTTGGATCCTTCTGGTTTAGATCCTTCTGGTTTTAATCCTTTCGGTTTGGATTCTTCCGGTTTGGATTCTTCCGGTTTGGATCCTTCCTGTTTGGATTCTTCTGGTTTGGATCCTTCTGGTTTAGATCCACCTGGACTGGATTCACTTGGGCTCGTACTTACTGGTCTTGCACTTCCTGGACTTTGATTTCCTGCATTTCGCCCTCCTGAACTGGATTCACCTGGACCGGATTCACCTGGACGGGATCCACCTGATTTGGGTCCACCTGGACTGGATCCACCTGGTTTGGTTCCACCTGGTTTGGATACTTCTGGTTTTGATTCTTCCGGTTTTGATTCTTCTTGTTTGGATTCTTCCGGTTTGGATTCTTCCGGTTTGGATCCTTCCTGTTTGGATTCTTCTGGTTTGGATCCTTCTGGTTTAGATCCACCTGGACTGGATTCACTTGGGCTCGTACTTGAACCTCCTGGACTTTGATTTCCTGCAATTGGACCTCCTGAACTGGATTCACCTGGACCGAATTCACCTGGACGGGATCCACCTGATTTGGGTCCACCTGGACTGGATCCACCTGGTTTGGTTCCACCTGGTTTTGATCCTTCTGGTTTGGTTTCTTCCAGGTTGGATTCTTCCGGTTTGGATCCTTCTGGTTTGGATTCTTCTGGTTTGGATTCTTTTGGTTTAGATCCTTCTGGCTTAGATTCTTCCAGTTTGGATCCTTTTGGTTTGGATCCTTCTTGTTTGGATCCTTCTGGTTTGGATTCTTCTGGTTTGGATTCTTCCGGTTTGGATTCTTCCGGTTTGGATTCTTTCGGTTTGGATCCTTTTGGTTTGGATCCTTCTGGTTTAGATCCTTCTGGTTTAGATTCTTCCGGTTTGGATCCTTTTGGTTTGGATCCTTTTGGTTTGGATCCTTCTGGTTTGGATCCTTCTGGTTTAGATCCTTCTGGTTTAGATCCTTTCGGTTTGGATTCTTCCGGTTTGGTTTCTTCCGGTTTGGATCGTTCCTGTTTGGATTCTTCTGGTTTGGATACTTCTGGCTTAGATCCACCTGGACTGGATTCACTTGGGCTCGTACTTTTTGGACTTGAACCTCCTGGACTTTGATGACCTGCATTTGGACCTCCTGAACTAGAATCACCTGGACGGGATCCACCTGATTTGGGTATACCTGGACTGGATCCACCTGGTTTGGTTCCACCTGGTTTTGATCCTTCTGGTTTGGATTCTTCCGGTTTGGATCCTTCTTGTTTGGATCCGTCTGGTTTGGATTCTTCCGGTTTGGATCCTTTTGATTTGGATCCTTCTGGTTTAGATCCTTCCTGTTTGGATTCATCTGGTTCGGATCCTTCTGGTTTGGATCCTTCTGGTTTGGATCCTTCTTGTTTGGATCTTTCTGGTTTAGATCCTTCTGGTTTAGATTCTTCCAGTTTGGATTCTTCTGGTTTGGATTCTTCCGGTTTTGACTTTTCTGGTTTGGATCCTTCTGGTTTGGATTCTTCCGGTTTGGATTCTTCCGGTTTGGATCCTTTTGATTTGGATCCTTCTGGTTTAGATCCTTTCGGTTTGGATTCTTCCGGTTTGGATCCTTCCTGTTTGGATTCTTCTGGTTCGGATCCTTCTGGTTTGGATCCTTCTGGTTTGGATCCTTCTTGTTTGGATCTTTGTGGTTTAAATCCTTCTGGTTTAGATTCTTCCAGTTTGGATCCTTCTGGTTTGGATTCTTCCGGTTTAGATTCTTCCGGTTTGGATCCTTCTTGTTTGGATCCTTCTGGTTCTGATTCTTCCGGTTTGGATTCTTCCGGTTTGGTTCCTTTTGGTTTGGATCCTTCTGGTTTAGATCCTTCTGGTTTAGATTCTACCGGTTTGGATCCTTTTGGTTTGGATCCTTCTGGTTTGGATCCTTCTGGTTTAGATCCTTCTGGTTTTAATCCTTTCGGTTTGGATTCTTCCGGTTTGGATTCTTCCGGTTTGGATCCTTCCTGTTTGGATTCTTCTGGTTTGGATCCTTCTGGTTTAGATCCACCTGGACTGGATTCACTTGGGCTCGTACTTACTGGTCTTGCACTTCCTGGACTTTGATTTCCTGCATTTCGCCCTCCTGAACTGGATTCACCTGGACCGGATTCACCTGAACGGGATCCACCTGATTTGGGTCCACCTGGACTGGATCCACCTGGTTTGGTTCCACCTGGTTTGGATACTTCTGGTTTTGATTCTTCCGGTTTTGATTCTTCTTGTTTGGATTCTTCCGGTTTGGATTCTTCCGGTTTGGATCCTTCCTGTTTGGATTCTTCTGGTTTGGATCCTTCTGGTTTAGATCCACCTGGACTGGATTCACTTGGGCTCGTACTTGAACCTCCTGGACTTTGATTTCCTGCAATTGGACCTCCTGAACTGGATTCACCTGGACCGAATTCACCTGGACGGGATCCACCTGATTTGGGTCCACCTGGACTGGATCCACCTGGTTTGGTTCCACCTGGTTTTGATCCTTCTGGTTTGGTTTCTTCCAGGTTGGATTCTTCCGGTTTGGATCCTTCTGGTTTGGATTCTTCTGGTTTGGATTCTTTTGGTTTAGATCCTTCTGGCTTAGATTCTTCCAGTTTGGATCCTTTTGGTTTGGATCCTTCTGGTTTGGATCCTTCTGGTTTGGATTCTTCTGGTTTGGATTCTTCCTGTTTGGATTCTTCCGGTTTGGATTCTTCCGGTTTGGATCCTTCTGGTTTAGATCCTTCTGGTTTAGATTCTTCCGGTTTGGATCCTTTTGGTTTGGATCCTTTTGGTTTGGATCCTTTTGGTTTGGATCCTTTTGGTTTGGATCCTTCTGGTTTGGATCCTTCTGGTTTAGATCCTTTCGGTTTGGATTCTTCCGGTTTGGATTCTTCCGGTTTGGATCCTTCCTGTTTGGATTCTTCTGGTTTGGATCCTTCTGGTTTAGATCCACCTGGACTGGATACACTTGGGCTCGTACTTGAACCTCCTGGACTTTGATTTCCTGCAATTGGACCTCCTGAACTGGATTCACCTGGACCGAATTCACCTGGACGGGATCCACCTGATTTGGGTCCACCTGGACTGGATCCACCTGGTTTGGTTCCACCTGGTTTTGATCCTTCTGGTTTGGTTTCTTCCAGGTTGGATTCTTCCGGTTTGGATCCTTCTGGTTTGGATTCTTCTGGTTTGGATTCTTTTGGTTTAGATCCTTCTGGCTTAGATTCTTCCAGTTTGGATCCTTTTGGTTTGGATCCTTCTTGTTTGGATCCTTCTGGTTTGGATTCTTCTGGTTTGGATTCTTCCGGTTTGGATTCTTCCGGTTTGGATTCTTTCGGTTTGGATCCTTTTGGTTTGGATCCTTCTGGTTTAGATCCTTCTGGTTTAGATTCTTCCGGTTTGGATCCTTTTGGTTTGGATCCTTTTGGTTTGGATCCTTCTGGTTTGGATCCTTCTGGTTTAGATCCTTCTGGTTTAGATCCTTTCGGTTTGGATTCTTCCGGTTTGGTTTCTTCCGGTTTGGATCGTTCCTGTTTGGATTCTTCTGGTTTGGATACTTCTGGTTTAGATCCACCTGGACTGGATTCACTTGGGCTCGTACTTTTTGGACTTGAACCTCCTGGACTTTGATGACCTGCATTTGGACCTCCTGAACTAGAATCACCTGGACGGGATCCACCTGATTTGGGTATACCTGGACTGGATCCACCTGGTTTGGTTCCACCTGGTTTTGATCCTTCTGGTTTGGATTCTTCCGGTTTGGATTCTTCCGGTTTGGATCCTTTTGGGTTGGATCCTACTGGTTTAGATCCTTCTGGTTTAGATTCTTCCGGTTTGGATCCTTTTGGTTTGGATCCTTCTGGTTTGGATCCTTCTGGTTTAGATCCTTCTGGTTTAGATCCTTTCGGTTTGGATTCTTCCGGTTTGGTTTCTTCCGGTTTGGATCGTTCCTGTTTGGATTCTTCTGGTTTGGATCCTTCTGGATTAGATCCACCTGGACTGGATTCACTTGGGCTCGTACTTGAAACTCCTGGACTTTGATTTCCTGCAATTGGACCTCCTGAACTGGATTCACCTGGACCGAATTCACCTGGACGGGATCCACCTGATTTGGGTCCACCTGGACTGGATCCACCTGGTTTGGTTCCACCTGGTTTTGATCCTTCTGGTTTGGTTTCTTCCAGGTTGGATTCTTCCGGTTTGGATCCTTCTGATTTGGATTCTTCTGGTTTGGATTCTTTTGGTTTAGATCCTTCTGGCTTAGATTCTTCCAGTTTGGATCCTTTTGGTTTGGATCCTTCTGGTTTGGATCCTTCTGGTTTGGATTCTTCTGGTTTGGATTCTTCCGGTTTGGATTCTTCCGGTTTGGATTCTTTCGGTTTGGATCCTTTTGGTTTGGATCCTTCTGGTTTAGATCCTTCTGGTTTGGATTCTTCTGGTTTGGATTCTTCTGGTTTGGATTCTTCCGGTTTGGATTCTTTCGGTTTGGATCCTTTTGGTTTGGATCCTTCTGGTTTAGATCCTTCTGGTTTAGATTCTTCCGGTTTGGATCCTTTTGGTTTGGATCCTTTTGGTTTGGATCCTTCTGGTTTGGATCCTTCTGGTTTAGATTCTTCCGATTTGGGTTCTTCTGGTTTGGATGCTTCCGGTTTAGATCCACCTGGACTGGATTCACTTGGGCTCGTACTTTTTTGACTTGAACCTCCTGGACTTTGATATCCTGCATTTGGACGTCTTGAACTAGATTCACTTGGACGGGATCCACCTGATTTGGGTCTACCTGGACTGGATCCACCTGGTTTGGTTCCACCTGGTTTTGATCCTTCTGGTTTGGATTCATCCGGTTTGGATTCTTCCGGTTTGGATCCTTCTTGTTTGGATCCGTCTGGTTTGGATTCTTCCGGTTTGGATTCTTCCGGTTTGGATCCTTTTGATTTGGATCCTTCTGGTTTAGATCCTTTCGGTTTGGATTCTTCCGGTTTGGATTCTTCCGGTTTGGATCCTTCCTGTTTGGATCCTTCTGGTTTAGATCCTTCTGGTTTAGATTCTTTTGGCTTGGATCCTTTTGGTTTGGATCCTTTTGGTTTGGATCCTTCTGGTTTGGATCCTTCTGGTTTGGATCCTTCTTGTTTGGATCTTTCTGGTTTGGATCCTTCTTGTTTGGATCTTTCTGGTTTAGATCCTTCTGGTTTAGATTCTTCCGGTTTGGATCCTTTTGGTTTGGATCCTTCTGGTTTGGATCCTTCTGGTTTAGATCCTTCTGGCTTAGATTCTTCCAGTTTGGATCCTTTTGGTTTGGATCCTTCTGGTTTGGATCCTTCTGGTTTGGATTCTTCCGGTTTGGATTCTTCCGGTTTGGATTCTTTCGGTTTGGATCCTTTTGGTTTGGATCCTTCTGGTTTAGATCCTTCTGGTTTGGATCCTTCTGGTTTGGATTCTTCTGGTTTGGATTCTTCTGGTTTGGATTCTTCCGGTTTGGATTCTTTCGGTTTGGATCCTTTTGGTTTGGATCCTTCTGGTTTAGATCCTTCTGGTTTAGATTCTTCCGGTTTGGATCCTTTTGGTTTGGATCCTTTTGGTTTGGATCCTTCTGGTTTGGATCCTTCTGGTTTAGATTCTTCCGATTTGGGTTCTTCTGGTTTGGATGCTTCCGGTTTAGATCCACCTGGACTGGATTCACTTGGGCTCGTACTTTTTTGACTTGAACCTCCTGGACTTTGATATCCTGCATTTGGACGTCTTGAACTAGATTCACTTGGACGGGATCCACCTGATTTGGGTCTACCTGGACTGGATCCACCTGGTTTGGTTCCACCTGGTTTTGATCCTTCTGGTTTGGATTCATCCGGTTTGGATTCTTCCGGTTTGGATCCTTCTTGTTTGGATCCGTCTGGTTTGGATTCTTCCGGTTTGGATTCTTCCGGTTTGGATCCTTTTGATTTGGATCCTTCTGGTTTAGATCCTTTCGGTTTGGATTCTTCCGGTTTGGATTCTTCCGGTTTGGATCCTTCCTGTTTGGATCCTTCTGGTTTAGATCCTTCTGGTTTAGATTCTTTTGGCTTGGATCCTTTTGGTTTGGATCCTTTTGGTTTGGATCCTTCTGGTTTGGATCCTTCTGGTTTGGATCCTTCTTGTTTGGATCTTTCTGGTTTGGATCCTTCTTGTTTGGATCTTTCTGGTTTAGATCCTTCTGGTTTAGATTCTTCCGGTTTGGATCCTTTTGGTTTGGATCCTTCTGGTTTGGATCCTTCTGGTTTAGATCCTTCTGTTTTAGATCCTTTCGGTTTGGATTCTTCCGGTTTGGTTTCTTCCGGTTTGGATCGTTCCTGTTTGGATTCTTCTGGTTTGGATCCTTCTGGTTTAGATCCACCTGGACTGGATTCACTTGGGCTCGTACTTGAAACTCCTGGACTTTGATTTCCTGCAATTGGACCTCCTGAACTGGATTCACCTGGACCGAATTCACCTGGACGGGATCCACCTGATTTGGGTCCACCTGGACTGGATCCACCTGGTTTGGTTCCACCTGGTTTTGATCCTTCTGGTTTGGTTTCTTCCAGGTTGGATTCTTCCGGTTTGGATCCTTCTGATTTGGATTCTTCTGGTTTGGATTCTTTTGGTTTAGATCCTTCTGGCTTAGATTCTTCCAGTTTGGATCCTTTTGGTTTGGATCCTTCTGGTTTGGATCCTTCTGGTTTGGATTCTTCTGGTTTGGATTCTTCCGGTTTGGATTCTTCCGGTTTGGATTCTTTCGGTTTGGATCCTTTTGGTTTGGATCCTTCTGGTTTAGATCCTTCTGGTTTAGATTCTTCCGGTTTGGATCCTTTTGGTTTGGATCCTTTTGGTTTGGATCCTTCTGGTTTGGATCCTTCTGGTTTGGATTCTTCTGGTTTGGATTCTTCCGGTTTGGATTCTTCCGGTTTGGATTCTTTTGGTTTGGATCCTTTTGGTTTGGATCCTTCTGGTTTAGATCCTTCTGGTTTAGATTCTTCCGGTTTGGATCCTTTTGGTTTGGATCCTTTTGGTTTGGATCCTTCTGGTTTAGATTCTTCCGGTTTGGGTTCTTCTGGTTTGGATGCTTCCGGTTTAGATCCACCTGGACTGGATTCACTTGGGCTCGTACTTTTTGGACTTGAACCTCCTGGACTTTGATATCCTGCATTTGGACGTCTTGAACTAGATTCACTTGGACGGGATCCACCTGATTTGGGTCTACCTGGACTGGATCCACCTGGTTTGGTTCCACCTGGTTTTGATCCTTCTGGTTTGGATTCTTCCGGTTTGGATTCTTCCGGTTTGGATCCTTCTTGTTTGGATCCGTCTGGTTTGGATTCTTCCGGTTTGGATTCTTCCGGTTTGGATCCTTTTGATTTGGATCCTTCTGGTTTAGATCCTTTCGGTTTGGATTCTTCCGGTTTGGATTCTTCCGGTTTAGATCCTTCCTGTTTGGATCCTTCTGGTTTAGATCCTTCTGGTTTAGATTCTTTTGGCTTGGATCCTTTTGGTTTGGATCCTTTTGGTTTGGATCCTTCTGGTTCGGATCCTTCTGGTTTGGATCCTTCTGGTTTGGATCCTTCTTGTTTGGATCTTTCTGGTTTAGATCCTTCTGGTTTAGATTCTTCCGGTTTGGATTCTTCTGGTTTGGATGCTTCCGGTTTGGACCCTTCTGGTTTGGATCCTTCTGGTTTGGATTCTTCTGGTTTGGATACTTCTGGTTTAGATCCACCTGGACTGGATTCACTTGGGCTCGTACTTTTTGGACTTGAACCTCCTGGACTTTGATGTCCTGCATTTGGACGTCTTGAACTAGATTCACTTGGACGGGATCCACCTGATTTGGGTCTACCTGGACTGGATCCACCTGGTTTGGTTCCACCTGGTTTTGATCCTTCTGGTTTGGATTCTTCCGGTTTGGATTCTTCCGGTTTGGATCCTTCTTGTTTGGATCCTTCTGGATTGGATTCTTCCGGTTTGGATTCTTCCGGTTTGGATCCTTCTGGTTTAGATCCTTCTGGTTTAGATTCTTCCGGTTTGGATCCTTTTGGTTTGGATCCTTCTGGTTTGGATCCTTCTGGTTTAGATCCTTCTGGTTTAGATCCTTTCGGTTAGGATTCTTCCGGTTTGGTTTCTTCCGGTTTAGATCGTTCCTGTTTGGATTCTTCTGGTTTGGATCCTTCTGGTTTAGATCCACCTGGACTGGATTCTTTTGGGCTCGTACTTTCTGGACTTGAACCTCCTGGACTTTGATTTCCTGCATTTGGACCTCCTGAACTGGATTCACCTGGACCGAATTCACCTAGACGGGATCTACCTGATTTGGGTCCACCTGGACTGGATCCACCTGGTTTGGTTCCACCTGGTTTTGATCCTTCTGGTTTGGATTCTTCCAGGTTGGATTCTTCCGGTTTGGATCCTTCTGGTTTGGATTCTTCTGGTTTGGATTCTTTTGGTTTAGATCCTTCTGGTTTAGATTCTTCCAGTTTGGATCCTTTTGGTTTGGATCCTTCTGGTTTGGATCCTTCTGGTTTAGATCCTTCTGGTTTAGATCCTTTCGGTTTGGATTCTTCCGGTTTGGTTTCTTCCGGTTTGGATCGTTCCTGTTTGGATTCTTCTGGTTTGGATCCTTCTGGTTTAGATCCACCTGGACTGGATTCACTTGGGCTCGTACTTTCTGGACTTGAACCTCCTGGACTTTGATATCCTGCATTTGGACCTCCTGAACTGGATTCACCTGGACCGAATTCACCTGGACGGGATCCATCTGATTTGGGTCCACCTGGACTGGATCCACCTGGTTTGGTTCCACCTGGTTTTGATCCTTCTGGTTTGGATTCTTCCAGGTTGGATTCTTCCGGTTTGGATCCTTCTGGTTTGGATCCTTCTGGTTTAGATCCTTCTGGTTTAGATTCTTTTGGCTTGGATCCTTTTGGTTTGGATCCTTTTGGTTTGGATCCTTCTGGTTCGGATCCTTCTGGTTTGGATCCTTCTGGTTTGGATCTTTCTGGTTTAGATCCTTCTGGTTTAGATTCTTCCGGTTTGGATTCTTCTGGTTTGGATTCTTCCGGTTTGGACCCTTCTGGTTTGGATCCTTCTGGTTTGGATTCTTCTGGTTTTGATACTTCTGGTTTAGATCCACCTGGACTGGATTCACTTGGGCTCGTACTTTTTGGACTTGAACCTCCTGGACTTTGATGTCCTGCATTTGGACCTCTTGAACTAGATTCACCTGGACGGGATCCACCTGATTTGGGTCTACCTGGACTGGATCCACCTGGTTTGGTTCCACCTGGTTTTGATCCTTCTGGTTTGGATTCCTCCAGTTTGGATTCTTCCGGTTTGGATTCTTCCGGTTTGGATCCTTCTTGTTTGGATCCTTCTGGTTTGGATTCTTCCGGTTTGGATTCTTCCGGTTTGGATCCTTTTGGTTTGGATCCTTCTGGTTTAGATCCTTCTGGTTTAGATTCTTCCGGTTTGGATCCTTTTGGTTTGGATCCTTCTGGTTTGGATCCTTCTGGTTTAGATCCTTCTGGTTTAGATCCTTTCGGTTTGGATTCTTCCGGTTTGGATCCTTCCTGTTTGGATTCTTCTGGTTTGGATCCTTCTGGTTTAGATCCACCTGGACTGGATTCACTTGGGCTCGTACTTTCTGGACTTGAACCTCCTGGACTTTGATTTCCTGCATTTGGACCTCCTGAACTGGATTCACCTGGACCGAATTCACCTGGACGGGATCCACCTGATTTGGGTCCACCTGGACTGGATCCACCTGGTTTGGTTCCACCTGGTTTTGATCCTTCTGGTTTGGATTCTTCCAGGTTGGATTCTTTTGGTTTGGATCCTTCTGGTTTGGATTCTTCTGGTTTGGATTCTTTTGGTTTAGATCCTTCTGGTTTAGATTCTTCCTGTTTGGATCCTTTTGGTTTGGATCCTTCTGGTTTGGATCCTTCTGGTTTGGATTCTTCTGGTTTGGATTCTTCTGGTTTGGATTCTTCCGGTTTGGATCCTTCTGGTTTGGATCCTTTTGGTTTGGCTTCTTCTCGTTTGGATCCTTCTGGTTTAGATCCTTCTGGTTTAGATTCTTTTGGCTTGGATCCTTTTGGTTTGGATCCTTTTGGTTTGGATCCTTCTGGTTCGGATCCTTCTGGTTTGGATCCTTCTGATTTGGATCCTTCTTGTTTGGATCTTTCTGGTTTAGATTCTTCCGGTTTGGATTCTTCTGGTTTGGATTCTTCCGGTTTGGATTCTTCCGGTTTGGATCCTTTTGGTTTGGATCCTTCTGGTTTAGATCCTTCTGGTTTAGATTCTTCCGGTTTGGATCCTTTTGGTTTGGATCCTTCTGGTTTGGATCCTTCTGGTTTAGATCCTTCTGGTTTAGATCCTTTCGGTTTGGATTCTTCCGGTTTGGATCCTTCCTGTTTGGATTCTTCTGGTTTGGATCCTTCTGGTTTAGATCCACCTGGACTGGATTCACTTGGGCTCGTACTTTCTGGACTTGAACCTCCTGGACTTTGATTTCCTGCATTTGGACCTCCTGAACTGGATTCACCTGGACCGAATTCACCTGGACGGGATCCACCTGATTTGGGTCCACCTGGACTGGATCCACCTGGTTTGGTTCCACCTGGTTTTGATCCTTCTGGTTTGGATTCTTCCAGGTTGGATTCTTTTGGTTTGGATCCTTCTGGTTTGGATTCTTCTGGTTTGGATTCTTTTGGTTTAGATCCTTCTGGTTTAGATTCTTCCTGTTTGGATCCTTTTGGTTTGGATCCTTCTGGTTTGGATCCTTCTGGTTTGGATTCTTCTGGTTTGGATTCTTCTGGTTTGGATTCTTCCGGTTTGGATCCTTCTGGTTTGGATCCTTTTGGTTTGGCTTCTTCTCGTTTGGATCCTTCTGGTTTAGATCCTTCTGGTTTAGATTCTTTTGGCTTGGATCCTTTTGGTTTGGATCCTTTTGGTTTGGATCCTTCTGGTTCGGATCCTTCTGGTTTGGATCCTTCTGATTTGGATCCTTCTTGTTTGGATCTTTCTGGTTTATATTCTTCCGGTTTGGATTCTTCTGGTTTGGATTCTTTCGGTTTGGATCCTTCTGGTTTGGATCCTTCTTGTTTGGATCCTTCTGGTTTAGATCCTTCTGGTTTAGATTCTTCCGGTTTGGATCCTTTTGGTTTGGATCCTTCTGGTTTGGATCCTTCTGGTTTGGATTCTTCTGGTTTGGATTCTTCCGGTTTGGATCCTTCTGGTTTGGATCCTTCTTGTTTGGATTCTTCTGGTTTGGATTCTTCCGGTTTGGATCCTTCTGGTTTGGATCCTTCTGGTTTGGATCCTTCTGGTTTGGATTCTTCTGGTTTGGATACTTCTGGTTTAGATCCACCTGGACTGGATTCACTTGGGCTCGTACTTTCTGGACTTGAACCTCCTGGACTTTGATCTCCTGCATTTGGACCTCCTGAACTAGATTCACCTGGACGGGATCCACCTGATTTGGGTCTACCTGGACTGGATCCACCTGGTTTGGTTCCACCTGGTTTTGATCCTTCTGGTTTGGATTCTTCCGGTTTGGATCCTTCTGGTTTGGATTCTTCCAATTTGGATCCTTCTGGTTTTGATCCTTCTGGTTTGGATCCTTCTGGTTTGGATCCTTCTGGTTTGGATCCTTCTGGTTTGGATCCATCTGGTTTGGAACCATATTGGCTGGAACCACCCGGACTTGGTCCACCTGGACTAGAGTCACCTGGACTGGATCCACTTGGGCTCGAACTTCCTGGACTTGAACCTCCTGGACTTTTACTTCCAGTATTTGAAGGTCTATTTGCTGTTGTTTGAGCTGTGAAAAATTTAATAATAAAATTAAGTCAATAAAATACAATTTCACTATTTTTTTTTAATGTTGCTTCAAAATTTATTTAATTTTGCCACAAGATTTTTTATATTTGTTGATATTTTCGTGATATTTGTAGCAACTAAAAGAAAACAATGAAGTGAAGCAAATTATAACCTGAAAGTTAAACAACAGGCATAAATGAAACCCGACGCCTACGCATACGCACAGTATTATAGGCGATGGAAATAAAAGCTGAGTTTTTTTTTACCAGACCGCAACTCATGCGTCACTAACGGCCGGTCTCAATAATGTACTAACAGATGGAAGGCTGTGAATAGGGCTACCATTAGTATGTTATCTGTCATATTTGTCAATTTTTGCCTCTGAAAAATTGACAAATATGACAGATGACAGCCCTATCCACAGTCTTCCATCTGTTAGTACATTATTGAGACCGGCCGTAAAAGGCCTTGACATTATTACAAATGTTTTAATTTAAATTAAGAAGAAAAGAGTTGCTTATTGTCTCTTACTATTTTATGTTGCTATTAATATATTTTAGTTGTTTGTTATGCGTGCGAAATATTAATGCTAATCAGGATCAAAAAATCGTTTGAAGCAAGCTGTAGCAATCTTAAATTATTATTTGTAATATCAATAAATTAAATGTCAACAAATTATTATTTGTATACCTCTGGCATCAGCATAGGAATTCGCCGAACCGCCAATCCCGGTTGCTGTTAAAACATTTTAGATGTTTGTTATAGGTTTGATATATAAATGCTACTACGTCAATGACTACACAAAAATAATAATTTCGTTAACAAATTAACAAACTATAACATTTTTTATTGATATACATTATTATTATCATACCAACAGCATCAGCATACGCATTCGCAGAACCGCCATTTCCGATTGCTGATAAAAAGATTTCAAATAGTTTTATTATACTCGTATGTATACGAAATCAAAATGAGACTACATGAATGAAAAAGTATAAAACAAAATGGTTTGAGAAAAATCTAACAATTTTTATTCGAATAAACTATATAAATTAACATACCATTGGCATCAGCATTCGCATCTGATAAACCGCCATTTCCGAGTGCTGTTAAAATATTTCAGATTTTTATTCTAATACTTACGTGAAAAATCAAAATGAAAATACAAGAATGATTAAACCAAGTAGACATCGATTTAAGAAATACAAATTGTAATAATCTATCTCTAATAATCTATATATAGGCAAAAATAAAAAAATGTTTACACGGATGTCCTTTGTAGACTCTGAAACCATCCAACCAATACTTATGCCTCAAAATGGTTTCATTTGAAAGGCAATAAAGGTGGTTTGAGAACAATAAATTACGTACATTTGATCCATTCATGAAGTCGATTTTCGACTTTTCCCATACAAAAATTTTCCCAAAACAATATGTAACTATTTCTTTTTTATAAGTAATCTATTTTTCTTACCATTGGCGATGGCGTCAGCAATCGCACTCGAAGAACCGCCAAAAGCGTTTGCTGTTAAAGCCATTTTAAACCACGTTAAATAAAACCTTTCAAGAAATGTTCAATCGAACAATACGTCTCAATCATACAAATATAACACATCCGATGGCATCGATGAACCGATGAAATATTTAATGTTCTTTTAGTTTTTTGATATATCTAATGTAAAACTTAATAATACTTTTTATATATTTTTTTATGGCTGACGAAAAAGCAGACGGGGGGCAACCTGATGGTTAATTAAGTGGTCACCGTCGCCTATGGACATGAGCAATACCAAGGAATTGCCAATGCAATGGCCCTGAAGGAGAACTCTTTTTACACCTCTTTTAAGAACCCCATGTCATAACATAATTAATACTTTTCAATTACATCTTAATATATATAAATTACGTGTCACGTTGTTTGTCCGCAATGGACTCCTAAACTACTTAACCGATTTTAATCAAATTGTGTGCAGTTTGATCCAACTTGAAAGATAGGATAATTTACATCTCAAAATAAAAAAACTTTTGACAGAACGAAGTCTGTCCGGGCAGCTAGTATTATGTATTATTGAATAAAGATATTAATGTTTTTATGACAAAAATTAAACTGCTAAGTTTTTCTATGGAATGGGTTTACTATGGTACCCTAAAAAGAGATGAAGTCAGGTTTACTTACCTATTGCTCGAGCCACTGCGGTACTTACTGTAAGGTACATTTTACTTTAAAGAAGTGATTAAAGGTAACCGTCGTCGGTATTTACCTTATCATGATAAATAAAATAAATAGGTACTGAAATCCAGCAACGGGAGGTCATAAAATTGCAATGATCAATTTGAATTTCATGATAATCTATCGGTTGGAGGTGTCAGTTTTTAAGTTATTAGATATACAGGATGTCCCAGCGCCAAGTGACCAACCGGCGTCTAATGATTATTTGGAAAAAACTATCAACAAATACCCTTAAAGTACGCGTCTTATCGGTTTGTTTTTTTTTATTAACTTTTTAATTTTTTTTTTGTAGAGAAACCTGACTTGCTGCACTATTTTAATTTTTTTTTGTTTTTACATTTATTTTCATTCTGTTTTTTTATTTACCAGCTGTTATCATATTTCATCTATCCGAGGGATAAAATCTACCCAAAAAATAGAATATTTTTTTCAAGAATTTATCTGATTCTTTTTTTAATATTACCTCCTTTTATTTAATTTCGCTAAAAAGTTGGAAAAAAGCCTGATTTTAAAAATCTACTTTTCTTATTATCGAAAATGGGGTGCATATTTCAAGAATTTGTAGTCCGGTAAATGATTAAGATAATTACAAACATTTTTATGAGATTTTGTAGATAATACCATACAATTTAATAATAATTGATAAAATAATAATATTCATACGGCATTTTTCCAACTTTTTAGCGAAATTGAATAAAAAGAGGTATTTTTTTTTCAAAAAAATTTCAGTTAAATTCTTCAAAAAATATCCTATTAAATTTTGGGTAGATTTTATACCTCGGATAGATAAAGTATGATAACAGCTGGTAAATAAAAAAAAAACACAATGAAAATAAATGTAAAAACAAAAAAAATATTTAAAATATTTTGCAAATAGTGCAGCAAGTCAGGTTTCTCTAAAAAAAGTTTAAAAAGCTAATTGAAAAAAACAAACCGATAAGACCCGTACTTTAATGGTATTTGTTGATAGTTTTGTCCAAGTAATCAATAGACGCCGGGCGGTCATTTGGCGCTGGGACACTCTGTATACGTGTGGTTAAGTTCAATCTGTATTCTGTATAGTGCGTTCAAAGTTATTTTACCTCTGACACCTGTCATTGTACCTTCCCATTATGTTGGCATTACCTGCTGTCAATATTCCTGGATTTTTCTTTTGTATTAATAATTTTTAACTTCTATCATGCCAAAAAGGATACAAAGTAGTGGTGGAAAAAATGTTCTATCAGTGCGTAATTTTTGTAAAAAGGAAAAAGCTGAAAATGTCCCTCTAATCCCATTTAAGAATGTTCGTTGACGGGTAGCGGCCATGGCAGGTAGGAAAAATAGTGTTACCTGTTATTATTTTTTCTCGTAGTAGTGTCCAACTAAAATGATGTATGCGGTTACGGGTTATTAAAAAAATAGCTCGTCTGGTTTACATAAAATTCAGTTAACCATAGAATTGAATTGAATTTTGTATCGATACAAAAACATGCCGACCATTTATAAACACACAGATTTTTTTAAATTTAGTTAAGCATTTATTTTGTTTTGCTTTTAATAAAACAGTGTTCATGGATAGTTCTTATTTCAGGTATATCTGAAAAAACTGTCAGCACCATTACCAAGGAAGGCAAAGTTGCTGCTTCTACATCCCAAAAAATATTTTCACCTCGAAAAAACGAAATCAACAAAAGAAGATAAAGTTAGAAGATTTTGATCTGTGTGCGATCAGAAATAAAATACATGAAATGTACACATTCAGAAAAGAGATTCCAACTTTAGGAAAGCTATTAGCTGAATTAAAAGTTGAGATCCACTTTAACATGAAATATTTAATGTAAGGGAATCGTACAAACCAAACATGACAACACCGAGCTAAGGTTAGCCAACTTAATAGCCAGAGGTAAAATAACTTTGAACGGACTGTACATATCCGATTCTTGGTCTTTATGTCAAGATGGAAACCGAATTCGCCATATTACGAACAGAAACAATAGGAAACTATTTTATGTTCTTTTCGGAATATCCGTAATAAATAGAGTGGTAATCCGAACAAATGTTATAAATTAAGCGCATGCGTTTTTAAAAGATAAATAAATGACTAAATTTATATGCTTGCATGTTTTCCATTAACAAAACACTACTAATCTCAATTACTTACTCGCATTTTGTGCTAGTAATGTAACAGGAAACAATAAAAAAACTGTAACTATTAGAAGATGTTTTGTTCCCATCTTTCGAATTTAGGAATGATGTTTCTAGAATTTTTCCCTTTTTATATATACGAAAATAACCTATAAAAATTATCAACCTCAAAGGTGTGATACATAAGTAAAGTATATTTTATTACATTGCTATTATTAAAATAATTCGTGATCATGAACTTTGAAAACTGTCTCATTAAATTTTGAATAATTTTAATTACTGTTTGATTAGAGAAATACTATATTACATAGTCACGACATTAGGATGTGTTTAATGTAAAGAAATAACTATTACTACAGCATACCGTGTAACTAACAGCGTACCGTGTATAGTCGCACGTGACTAACAAAAAAACTATCAATTTTATTTACTAACCGACTTCAAACAAAGGTTCTGAAATTGTGTGTATTTTTTAATTGTTTGTTACCTTAAAACTCTGTCATAGTCGACCAATTCGCAAAATATTTTTTATCTGAAAGGATATAGGGTACATCTGGATTGGTTCCATACTTAGGTATAGTGTAAATAATAATAATAATTCTCGTTCACGGCCTTCTGGAATAACCCCTTTTTTAAGGTAACTTTTAGAAGTTTTATATTTTTTATCTTTATGTTTTTAATCATTTTTGTTACTAAAACGGGACATGCACATCCTTCTTTTCCTGCAACGCAGTTGTGATTGTTGCGCACCCACGAAAATGTATACCTACCTAATAAAACACGGTAAATGCATAAAAGTAAATATCGAAATTTTCCTTTCTTTAATTTCTCAAGGGCATTACGGAGTTATGACAATAGCCACTTACCATCAGGTTTATCGTAGCTCGTTTGCCGGCTATATCCAAAAAAAGATAGTCCTAAGTAACTATATCTGTTCAACTTTTTATTAAAATCTATTTCTGCTGTCATTGTCATAATACTCGCGTTAGCAAGTTTCATTGTGCCGTTCCCACAATTCACGTAGACTTCAATAACGGGGCAAACACATTGAGATTATGGTTTTGGTTCAAAGCAAAAGGTTTCAATAAAGCCATTGTCAAGCCTGAACCCCGTGTTCATAATTGAGTCGCTTCATGTGTCATATTTAACTCTTAATTTTTTTTTCAAAAAAGCTTGGATGTCCTAGAATGTAATATAGACAACATGTTTATATATAAATTTCTAAATCATAAATACAATTAAAATCCTGAATTAAAATTTAATGTGCAGAATAATTTTCGGTGTAACATAAGGATAAGTTAGTAAAACTAAGTAAATCTTGTAATATTCTGCCATCTTTTTAAGGATATATTGTGCGTAATAAGTTAAAAAGCTGATAAGAGGTGCTGCAAATCTGAAACAAGATTAAAATGATCGTTAAGATTATTAAGTTTAAAATAGTATAAATTGATTTCCTAATAAATTATTACTATTAATTTTTTATTATTTTATTTGGTAAAATTTTCAGTAACGGCACCAAGCGGGAACGGGTGGTACAAGTTAAGCTTCATTTAATTTCTGCTAGATGTCACTACGTGTATCAAAATTTTTATTTCTGCTCATAAAAAGTTTGGTTGATTCATTATGTGATCTGAAAACAATTTGTTGTTTAAAACCAAGATTCATTGGTTCATTCAATATCGTTTAAGCAGTTCCAACCATCTTCGATTCCTGTGACAGATTTTATTTATGCTTTTATTTATTGTAGGTGTACTTAAGTATGTTACCTTTGTGGGAGGAAGGAATGTGCTACGCATAATACATAAACCACGTATGTATGAGGAATATACATTAAGATGTATATTCCTCATACATACGTGGTTTATTGCAAGGAAGAGTAATATTATCATAAAACAATGGATTAATAACCTACTCTGCTAAAAGTTTCCATATTCATGGTTATGTAGCCATTACCAGACAGGGTAAAAGGTTTCTGTGTGCGCATCATCAACATTAATAGCATTCTCTTTGTTTCTGGAGTTGCATTAGGCCAATCGGAAGCGTAGATTGATTCAGCAAGAGCTTGACTCTGAAAACGTATTGAATGTATGTTTATTAATTAATTATTGCCAACGGCTATTTTGGGTTGGAGAAAGTTTTGCGATACACTTCTTCGACTCCAAATTCCTTCTTAGCTCTAAGATCCACAAAGAGAGGTACCCTCTTGTTGATCCGTACCGCTGATAAGCTTCTTCTTCTAAAGAAGTTTCAAACTTAAAAGTTTTAATGGGTATTCGGTTATAGTGTCGAAACCCCGTTTCATTCTTCACAAACGATGCGAGCGACGCTTTTGATGTTATTCTCCATGGTCAAGAGTACACCAAAAATGTGATTGTCACTTAATAACTTCAAAATAATATGTTATGATCAGAATACAACTTATTTAAGTTATTTCTCCTTACATGATCACTTAAAATTTGTCCTATGAGGCACTGATTAAAGATTTCCACTAACAGTGATGTGCACATGAAAAAGTACCGCACTTGCTTGTAGAAACTATCGACTACCTGAAATAAAAGGAAAATTTGTAAATGATTCGTGTTGTATAGAAAAAGTACCCACAATGAACAAAGTACAAACATAGTTTAGTTATAATTTAACATGATTATAATTATGTATTACGTATACATAATGTTATTGCTGACGCACGTATTTTACGAGTCCATAGTAAACAAAGTCGATAACTATAGAATTTTAAATAGGTCTCGTCGTCAAAGCTAATAAAAATTAGTATAATGGTGGTCACTCACGGTCATTCCATCGCGTCATTTTTGGAGCCACGCCAAGCGACATATGTCAAAATGGCGCGATTGGACATACAAATTTTTTAAATCACGCCATCAGTTTTTCACATTCACGATCAAATTTTGGCTGTATATCACGCCATTTGACGCGATGGACTGACCGTGAGTGGCGACCATAACAGTTGAAGTTTCTAGTATAAATATGTAAAAATCGTATACCGTGAATGTAAAAGCCGTGAGACAAATGAAAACAGATCCAAGAGAATAGTTTAACAACATGGCGTCACCTAAAATTGCGTCAAGTGCTGAAGATTTTCTGCAAAATTTAACGATAATGTTTATTAGTATCGCCCAACTTTATCCAAGACTGTTTAGTAATAAATTTAAAAAGCGATAAAAGTAAATGTAAACTCCGACACAAATATTTAGAAACATTCTTCGAGCTGTATCTACATGAATTTCAGTGCAACCAAAACTTAAAGTAAACCATTTGGATAAATAATTGTAAAATTTAATACGATAATGTTTTAACTTCAAGGTACATTAGTTCAGTTGCTAAGTCTCACGATCACATCAATGGAATAATGTAATGCAAAATCTGATATTGTAATATGTTTATGGTGCGTTTAAGTTGTTTATACTTTGCCAAGAACTCGTGCTTTGCGATAATTATCTTCAGTTTCTTCACGGCGGCGTTGTGAATTTCTTCGACGTTCCTCCCCGCTTTTATGTTAATCACGTCCTCAGGGCTTATTAACTCCTCCAAACAATTTCCTAGAATTCTCAGCTCCATGCATATCAATATTATGTATGACGCGTGTATCATATTTGAAAACGCATAGACGCAAATCACCACTGCTGTCATGAAACTCTCCCAAATGTAAGCAACGGCATACCACTTCACCTTGTCAAAAGGATACCAGCCATCAAAAGGGTATAAATGGACCAAACCGTTAGCAAGAACTCTGTATTCATAAACCATAACAATATAAGGAAACAAGTCGACAACAATTGTCAAAGGAATGGAATAATATAAGAGAAATCTGTTGATGATCATCGTATTATTTTTGTACTTCTTCACACACTTTCGATGCCTCGTAGACTGCGATGATACGATATCCCACATGTCCTCTTGAAAGTGACAAAATATGTCATTATATATTTCCTTGTTTGTTTGTATTTTGGTGTATTTTATAAGCGTCATGACACAAACACCAAAATTGGGAAATATGTTTATAAACTCCAACCAATCGGTGGTCCCAGTTTGAAGTAAAGTTAAAAACAATTGTGTGTTGACACAGGCAACTATGATACACATAATCACATAGCCAGTTAACTGAGTTTTAGTCTTATCGACAAAAGGGTAGAGAAATATTTTAGATCCCATGGAACTTAAAAAATCAAGTTCTAATAATATTTGCCGCTTAATAGGAAATACGTAAGCAGACATCTTGACGGTAGACCGTTGGCAACTACACAAATATTTCAAGTGTATGGATTTCCTCAATTACCTATACCTATATAAAAGAGCTATTTAGTGTGGACCAGGAGTTTTATGCCGCAGTAAATAAGTAACAAATCTTCATAAGTAATACAAAATTTAACTTTTGTTTACTATTCACTCAGCTACCCTAGTCGTGATAGTTTTCCTTGATATTATTTTGTATTCAACGATACCCCACACTACAGGGTAGATGAGATTTTTGTATCTCCACTTCACCTGTGGTAGGGGAGGTAAATATTTTTTTTATTTTTTTTTTATTATTACGATTAATACTGTGCAGTTTTTCATGCATGTATATTTATACACGGACGGACGGTGGGACGGACGGATGGACATTTCGTTTTGTCCTGACATTATTGTGATTAATTACAACGCCCATCTAAAATTTTTGGAGCTCGAAAGCTAAAATCCGTACACATGTTTCTTTTATAATGTAGACACGTTTTATAATGTATTATTTGCACAAGTATTCTTGAAAATAATAGGGATGCACTGGCTGCGTTTGGTTAACCTGTGCAGTTTAGTAAAAACTGTTTGAATAACTTTTTCCTTTACTGCTCTCGGACTACAGGTCTTCTAGATTAACTACCAACTTATCAATATTTTATAAGGTTAAGCAAATGAATAGCGGCACGATCTTTACATTGTCAATCACATTGTCTATAAAATTATAAGACTGTCTTTTATTTAACTATACGGTCATCGATAATTTTACAGTCAAAGGTTTCATACTCTTATTACAAATGTCTTATTATTTTATGCGCATTAGAATTTATTCCTTACAGTTAAAATGATAGAAAATAAATACACGGTAAAATATTGCTGGTTATTATTTAATGACTGTAAAGATTTAAGTTTGAAATCTACATTTTTGCAAAGAGTATAACGTACTAATGTATTGTCAGAAATATGTAGATTTTAAATATAATATAACAAGCTTTTGC
Organism: Thymelicus sylvestris; assembly: GCA_911387775.1. Taxonomy (NCBI): domain Eukaryota; kingdom Metazoa; phylum Arthropoda; class Insecta; order Lepidoptera; family Hesperiidae; genus Thymelicus; species Thymelicus sylvestris. The sequence continues at coordinate 11,882,769 of OU426893.1, forward strand.
CCGCAGCTTCGCCCGGGGTAGAGATCGTTTTTTTACAAATCCTACTTACTTTTACTTAGTTAGATTTTATTGCCTATGACTTAAGTAAACATATATCATTTGATAGCGTGATTCAGAACTTGTAAATGAATTTTACTAACGCTATCTATTAACAACAACAGGAATTAAATATCTAGCAACTAACAAAATATCGATCTTCCCATGGGGATGTTTTACCGCGGTAAAAAGTAGCCTACGTTACTCTCTACCCTCCTCACTATCTCCACACAAAAAAACCATACCATATAACAGCTTAGTTGCGACGTAAAAGACGGACAAACAAACAAACTAACAAACAAACACACTTTCACATTTATAATATTAGTATGTATTAGAATCAAACGTGATTTAAGATATTAAATTGTGAGAAAATTAATTTGATTCAATTCTGATACGTACGTAATAATTTATTATTCGCACATATAGGTCAAGATGCTCTCAAATTCGCTACGCTATAATTTCCTCGTATTGTTCGGAGAATCACAGAAGGGCACTTCACAATACCGTTTGGAGTCCTTTGATGCATACCTAATATGGGTATTAATCTGATGGAAGTATGTCAACCACTTCATGCTAATGTAGGCATGGGATGGCTTACGTTTTGCAATTCTCTTTACTTAGGGAAGTCACGTAATCTCTTGCGTCTTTGTTTTGAGGTGCCGATATTATAATTTTTAACAAAAGAAAATGAATTCTCTTTTCACCGATAATTATTCAGTGAATAATTTAGGACATAGTCTACACAGAGTACTTAATCACTACGTTTTAGTCTACACAGAGTACTTAATCACTACGTAGTCTAAGTTAAACGACATACTAATATTGACTTAATTATGACATTGTTACATTTCTTTTGTAATTCTATAAAGAGGTTTCATGAAAAACAAGAAGATATTTTTCCTTGACAAGCAGATGCGTATGAGATGCGTATACCATATGCTCACAAAATATTACCGTATTAAGTCCGAAGGAGACGCAAATGTTCATTCAAATTGCGAATACGAAAAGGCATTCATCTTTAAATTGTGTTCATTTGTGGAATCCGTTCTGAATCTTTATAAATGTGAAGTCGTACGAGTCGTATCGGTCTGGAGAGGCAGGTTAGTTTAAACTGCGTCGTGCCATGCCAGGGTTGTCAAAAATTTTTAACAGTCTTTGAACAAGTAATAAAATAATATCATTATCAACCTAGTCGAAGTTAATTAAATACGCATTATTAGGATTAGATAACTCCTATCCTTAATAGGAGGATTAGATATCTCAAAAACTACTAGTCAGATCTCGCTCAAATTTAAATGGGAACACATGACAAGCACCAGCTTTGGAATTTAAAAAGAATCTTCGAAAATAAAAAAAATATTAAAAAAAAACGAATGCGTATAAAACAAAAAACAAATAAAACCGGGCAAGTGCGTGTAAGGCCACGCGCAATGTTAAGGTTCCGAAGTAGTAAGTTTATCGACTATTACTCATTAGCTACTTAGCTAACATAGCCGTGATAGTTTTCCTTGTAAATTCATCATATAACGTATTTTTGAGAATTGTTTCACTAATCCAACTCCAACCGTTTAGCCGGTGGGATACAAACATACATACTTCCTGGCAGTCGGGTAAAAAGAACATAGTTGAATTTTATTGAGAACCTTCTCCTTTTTTTGAAGTTGGTTAAAAATATTAAATTGAAATACCTACTTTGATGAACATTTTGAACATTTTGAAAACATTTTGAAGGCAAAATGTTGTTGTAGATTTTATCACTTATCCTACTATTTAATATGAATGTGAAAGTTTGTACCTAAGTATGTACGGACGTTTGTTACTATTTCTCGCAAAACGACTGAACTGAGTGAATAAGATCGCACATACTGTGGCATGTGCGGTGTCACTGATGTCGCACCCTCGAAGACTTCTGTGCGCCTAGTACTCGCTTTAATTAATTGCTACTAGGTGAACAAATCCGATGAGAAATTTTATTAAATTTAGCTTTGCCCCAGCTTTGTTTTGGCACACTTGCTTGCATGTTTTTGCTATCCTAGTACTGACTGCAAGTGAGGGGTGTCAGGTTTTATATCGTTACAAAATTTCTTGATTCGGTCGCCGCGCTGCGCGCAATAGCTTAAAAAACTGTATTAACATTGTTTATAGTTTATACACATCCCTAGGTGATTCTAGATGAAGGAAGCTACAGATGGCGTATCCAATGAGGCGCAAGATATCCAAATAGATCGGCGTTGTGCTCATGTGTGCCTTTATGTGGATTTGGTCAGATGACGAAATATTACCTCTGAACTACAGAAAGAGTAGAAATTCACTTTTTATTTGAATGTATGCACGTGCCGTACAAAAATGTTATTTTTTGTTTTATCGCCAACCCAGATATAGGTATACCTATAATATTTTTTTAATTTAAATAAATAACCTTTTACACACATACCTTCGAACTAGGATTCCATAACGCGGTTGGCATGGAAAACACAAATAAGACATCTACACTACACACGGCAACTATCACTAAAAAGAAAAACCCCTGAAGGAATAGTAACCTATCTGTCACATAAACGTTTGCACCGACTGGGAATCGAACACTGGTTCCCTCCCTTCGTAGACAGGGTAACTACCAACTGGATTACATCAGAATATGTAGTGTAAATACACGTGTCATGAAGAATAATTATGATTCTAACTTTGCGTTCTCTACCTGTGGATAATACATAGATATTTTCTTTTTCCAAAACTTATTTCTTAAATGAAAAGTATTTGTAATATTGTGTATTGTCAACCACCTATTATACTGCGTAATAATATGCACACGAAATATTCTGCGTAATACGTCTTAATTTCTTAAAGAATAATTCAGCGAACGAAGGATATGAGGTGGTGTTCCATACCGACTCCACACAATGGGGCGAGCGTTTTATTTGAGACGAACGAGGTCTCACACGTCAAATTTCACATCTTGAATGGCGCTCACCCTTCACAAGGAATCTTTATAAATAGTTGCGTAAAGGTGCTGTTTAATTTGATGGAAATCTCTGTCTCCGTGAATGGGTGAAGAATGTCAGGAAGTCAATGGTTTGTTGGAGTTAGTGAATAGCGGTGCGATTTAATTGAGCGATCTTGATTAAGTTTCTGAATTCATTATCTATATACGAGTAAATTCTTATTTTTAGGTTTGATATAAGTATTTTGAGAATCATTAGGTACAATCGTTGTCAGATGGATATTGTTTTAAATGACATCAAAGGAATCAAACTAGAATTTAATAGCGGATATAAAAAGGGCCCTTATAGTCCAGTGCCGATAATTTTTGAAACGAAAAAAAATTATAGTAGAATGAAACCTATTGCAAAAGGAAGAGAATATAACGAAGATTATAGGAAAAATAAATTACGGGCGATCTGAGGTCGGGAAGGGGGGGGAGGGGGGGTTTAAGGGAAAAAAATGGTTTATCTCGATTTCCGGAAAAACTACAAGTCCCATTGAAAAAAGTTGAATGGCAAAGATGTAGGTAATAAAAAGATCTACAACTTTTGTATTTACACTTTTTTACATAACCTCAAAATTTATGTGAAAAATTCAAAAAACCACGTTTTTGGTTTTTTATTTTTATCTTTTACAAAAAATATTTTTTTTTCACGAAATTTGGTGAAAACTTACCTTTGTATGTCCTTAACATACTGTAATTTTTTTGATTCAAAAAATATTTTTTTCCACCTTATTTTGACCTTAAATCAAAAAAACAACCTTATTTTCAGTCGAAAAATCTCACGTCAAAATATCTGATTTTTTTTAAAAGTCGGTAGTCCTCTTGTTCGTTGAAATCTCTACTTTCTAATGGTATATAAAAACCTATACACTACTATCGTAAATGTTCTCAGAAAATGCAATGAAACGACTACTATTTTCGCATGTTTTTTGCCATCTCATATGCAATCAATGAAATCCGAATTTTTTTTGCGAAAATCTCTACTTTCTAATGGTATATAAAAACCTATACACTAATATGGTAAATGTTCTCAAAAAATGCAATGAAAAGACTACTATTTTCGCATGTTTTTTGCAATCTTATATGCAATCAATGGAATCCGAATTTTTTTTGCGAAAATAGTTGTCGTTTCATTGCATTTTCTGAGAACATTTACCATAGTAGTGTATAAGTTTTTATATACCATTAGAAAGTAGAGATTCCAACGAACAAGAGAACTACCGATTTTTAAAAAAAATCAGATATTTTGACGTGAGATTTTTCGACTGAATATAAGGTTGTTTTTTTGATTTAAGGTCAAAATAAGGTGGAAAAAAATATTTTTTTGAATCAAAAAAATTACAGTATGTTAAGGACATACAAAGGTAAGTTTTCACCAAATTTCGTGAAAAAAAAACATTTTTTGTAAAAGATAAAAATAAAAAACCAAAAACGTGGTTTTTTGAATTTTCACATAAATTTTGAGGTTATGTAAAAAAGTGTAAACACAAAAGTTGTAGATCTTTTTATTACCTACAACTTTGCCATTCAACTTTTTTCAATAGGACTTGTAGTTTTTCCGGAAATCGAGATAAACCATTTTTTTCCCTTAAACCCCCCCTCCCCCCCCCTTCCCGACCTCAGATCGCCCGTAATTTATTTTTCCTATAATCTTCGTTATATTCTCTTCCTTTTGCAATAGGTTTCATTCTACTATAATTTTCTTCCACTTTTTACCGTTTTTAGAGCTATCGGCACTGGGCTATTATAGTATCAGTAGAACTTAATTAAATTCAGAGTCATTCTTTATTTTGTGAATCTTGTTCGCAGACGGGACTTATACTGAGAAATATAAATAATGTTTTGTAGCGAAACAAGTTGCTGTAAGAACTCGAACGAACGATAAGTAGACCCTCGTGCTAATTAAATTAACAAGGCACATAATGAGGACCGTACCTACTATCGTACCAAGCATTACAAAGGAAATGTGTAGTTACAAAGAATGCAGCAATATCACAGCAGTGAAGCGTTGCAAATTGGATTTTATGTTTCGTGTGCTCTCTTTGAATTCTATGAGAAAAATACCTTGTGTTGAAATGCTTTTGCTATAAATTTCTTCTCTTGTTGGCTTGTCGGGTGTCTCTACACGCGTTGTACGTTGTACTCTTACAATTCACTATTCCAGTACGGAATGGTGTAACCCACGTATGAAGAAGACCTTCGACATGACGTAACAAATGCAATCTATTCTTATAGATTCCAGTAAGAACTGGTATTGACGGCTTAGTAAAAGAAGCAAATGAACGCTCAAAATAATAATAATAAATAAATAAAACTTCACACTCATAGCCCCACACTAGGATTCCCTGTGTCGTGGGTGCCATGGACAACACACTAGACAAGGACATTCACACCCAGACCGAGAACAGAAATTCAAACTCATCATTCAAATTTCCGCCTCGCTGGGAATCGAACCCAGGACCCTCGGTGCGTCGAACCGGCATGGTAACCATTGCGCCACACGGGTCGTCAAAAAATATGATATATGACACTACCGATACAAAACTCAACGTAAGTATCTACGTACGTATCTACAAATCCAGATGTTTCACGTGTTTTATTTAATAGAAACTGCCGGTAAACGAAGTAACGATCCACTTGATGGTAAGTGGTTATCGTCGTCCATGGACATCAGCAACACCAAAGGCATCACTGATGCGTTGCCGGCCAAGAAAGAGAGAAGAAAAGGAAATAAATAAGCGGTTGGCTTAAGCAAGAGGGCGGTAGCTATCCAGGCAGACCCCACGGAGAAATAGTTATAGTAATAATGGTATTAATGAACTATTAAAATCAATATTACCTATATAATCTCCCTGAGAAGCTCTACCACCAGCGGACCGGATTTAGTCGCCTCTACGACACCCATCCGACGAGAAATTGGGGTTAGTATCGTATTCTGAGCCACCATAATACGGCGTTTGTTTATGATATCCATAAACTATTAGGTTACCTAATTTTAATAATTTTAATAATTTTAATAATAATAATCTAATACCTTTAAACGAGCAATTCTTGTATGTTTATATATTTTATTTTATTTGTTTTATTTTATTTTATTTTATTCTTTTCGGAAAGCATACAGTGATCTTATTATAATATTACAAATTACTTAATTAGTTTAGAAAAAATAACACCTTTTAGCTGCTTTCTATATCTTCTATATATATAAAATTGAAAAGCGACACACCGCTGATTAAACAAAAAATCTCAGAAACTGCCGAACCGATTAAGATGAAATTTGGCAGGGAGATAGTTTATGCTAAGGAGACGTCCACTAAGAACGGATTTTTGGAAATTCATCCCCTAAGGGGTACAAATAAGGGTTAGAAGACACTTTCATACAAACCAACTTTCTTAGTTTTAGATTTATAAATTTGAAAATTTTTATGTAGGTTTATAGTAATTAACAAAAGTTAACTTTAATATATTTTTTTGGAAAATCATCCCTTAAAGGGTTAATTTACTGAATTGAACTTAGTAGGCAACTTCGTCATTTTTGAAGTTAAAAACATGAAGATTTACATATTAGCTCCAGACTAGAAACAAAATTTGTAAGTATTATGTGTTTTTGGAAAATCATCCCCTAAAGGGTTAATTAAGAGTGCGAAAGTTAGTATGGCAACTTCGTCAGTTTTGAAGTACGAAGGGCGAAAATTTGTATATAAGCTTATAGTTAGACACAAAAAATAACTGTATCACTGTTTTCTCGAAATTCATCCCCTAAAAATAGGGGTTGGTAGTCAACTACATACAAATCAACTTCACCAATTTTAGAGTTATAAATATGAATTTTTTTATGTAAGTTTATAGTAATAAACAAAAGTTAATTTTAACAATTTTTTCGGAAAATCATCCCTTAAAAGGTTAATTTAGTGGATTTAATTTAGTATGCCAACTTCGTCAGTTTTGAAGTAAGAAGGGTGAAATTTTGTACATAAGCTTATAGTTAGACACAAAAAATAACTGTACCACTGTTTTCTCGAAATTCATCCCCTAAAAATAGGGGTTGGTAGTCAGCTACATACAAATCAACTTCGCCAGTTTTAGAGTTATATAATATATGAATTTTTTTATGTAAGTTTATAGTAATAAACAAAAGTTAACTTAGAATTATTTTTTTTCGGAAAATCATCCCCTAAAGATTTAATTTAGGGGAATGAACTTAGTAAGCAACTTCGTCATTTTTTAAGTTAAAAATGGACAGGGAGCAGGAGAGGGAGAAGGAGCGGAAGAGGGAGATAGAGAGGGACAGGGAGCGGGAGAGGGAGTGGGAGCGGGACAGAAATCGGGAGAGGGCGCGGGTGCGGGCGGGAGAGGGACTGTGAGCGATAGAGGAAGAGGGAGAGAAGGACCTCGAGCGGGAAAGGGAGAGGGAGAGGGATATGTGGTAGGAGAAGGACCTCGAGCGGGAAAGGGAGAGGGAGTGGGACAGGAAGAGGGAGAGCGAGGGGAAGTGAGACAGGGAACGGGAGAGGAAAAGGGACAGGGAGCGGGAGAGGAAGAGGGCAAGGGGAGAGAGGGAGATGGAGAGGGAGAGGGAGAGGGAAAAGAAAAAAAATGTTAATGTTGTTTAATATTCCAAACCCGCTCCCGGAGGAATGATATGTGATTGTATCGTAAGTTTCAGTATGTAAATTCCTAAATATAAGTACTTCAATATAAATGAACCTGTTTTTAAATTTTCTTTTGTAAGGGATACTAAGTAATATAATAAGCATAATTTCCGCGTGCGAAGCTGCGGGCAACAGCTAGTATAGTTATATTCTCGGAATCTCCGAAACGGCGCCTACGATTTTAATGAAAAGTATGCAGGGGGTTTCGGGGCGATAAATCTATCTAGCTAGGATTCATTTTTAGAAAGTGTCGTTTTATCCGTGTTTTCAGGCAATGAAAAACTGCTACACTATCTTTGACTCTTCCTGACATATTTTTGCGTGTAATAATACTATTATTATTGGGAGTAAATAACTGCTTTAAGGATACAGAGCTACTTCAGTAGATGACGTTGTTAAGGCGCGGTATGACTACGATTTAAAAACGTTGATTTCACTCACACAACCGCATATCTGCGCTAATCTAATGTTACATTTACGTGACGCTGAATAGGGTTCAAAATTGCAAAGCATATTTTTACTAACAATGTAACTAGACTGCGAATAAACAAATTTTGAGGGGTTTCCTAAGATAATTCAGAATATACACATTAAATACAATATCTGTCCGGTTAAAGTTTTAATAAATCCATATACCTATTATATTCTCAAAAAAAATATGTTGTTACCGCTGAAAATACAGAGAATTTCGACGCTAAAGCTCTTTTTTGTGTAGCAAATTACGATTTTTTATTGGCAATATTAAACAACTATTTAATATTCTATACGGTTAAGTTTTTTGTTTAGACCTTTTTCTATGCTCTGTATTTTTTGCGTGCGATATTTTCATTGGGTTTCCTCGTACTCGAGCATCAAAGAAACCCAGTTTTGTGAATATTGAGATCACACCGCGCCTTAAGCAATATTAAAATACAAAGCAAAGCTCGGTCATTCAGATATTAATAGTTATATGTAAAAGCCCATTTCAATAATAATAATTGCAATAGTAAAAATAATTAAATTACAGTGTCTAGTGTTAATTCATAATATAAGTAAATTACCCTTTAAAATAAATTACCCTTTAAACATGACTAACTAAATCATAAAAATAATTTGTTTCAAAAATAAAAATTTGTTGAAGTTTCATGCTAGTCACTTAACTTTGAATTATTGCAAAAAATTATCAAAATGATATTTTGTTACACGAAAAATTTGCTAATTCTTGTATGAAATGGCGGTGGACGAGACACGAACAGTTTCATTACTTATTTTAATAGCCAATAAACTTGTCCCAATTTATTGCAACTATTTCGCGTGGGGAATCAAGCGTGACCTCCCCGCTCATGAATAATGGGACGAGACCTTTAAATTTTAATAAAGGCTATACATTGTACGAGCATTGTCTTATAGTTTGCTCTTGTGATTCTTAAATGATGTTTACGAATATTATTTATAAGATGACACATACGTGTAATAAAAATACAAATTAATATAAATAATCTTAATCTTAATATAATATATAAATAACGTGTCACGTTGTTTGTCCGCGATGGACTCCTAAACTACTTGACTGATTTTAATCAAATTTGCACACCATGTGCAGTTTGATCCAACTTGAAAGATAGGATAGCTTACATTAAAAAAAAAACTTTTGACAGAACGAAGTCTGTCCGGGCAGCTAGTATAATAGAAATAAAATTATTATACGCGTGTATTGGACAATCCAAAATTTAATTACAAATTCAAATCAAATCAGTGATGGATGCATTTTGAAGTACAGAATATAAAAACATTTTAGATTTATAGCTGACTTAGTTACATCCGTCCATTGATTTTAAATTTATTAAACAATGCACAAACATAACATGTTACGGCTTTAAAGCAGAGGTGGTTATAGCTATCGCTATATTCATTGAGTTATAGCGTTGGGTAAGCGACAGATCGCTAATATTACTGTAATAAATCGCAACAGACACCGTGGTCGAGGTGGTTGAACCTTCGACATTAACTTTATAATGCAACGTATTCTTCACAAATAATTTATATTTAATTTTTACTACGTAACCACCCTAAAAAATAAAATATAGGAAAGTAATAGTGTTTACTGAAAAGCATAAACACGCTACATCATGTTTTATACGATAATCTAAATACTAACCAAAAATAACCGACTCAGATCTCGTTCAAATTTATGTGGGACTACATGACAAGCACCTGCTTTCGATTAAAAAAAGAATCATCGAAATCGGTTGGCGTGATATTGAGTTATTCGTCAATTTGTCGCGCACATCTTAACACAAATTTACGACTTATGTGGTTTTCTCATGGATGCTATTGTCAGATCTCAATAAAATTTATGTGGGACCACATGACAGCTTTCGATTAAGAAAGAATCATCAAAATCGGTTCGCCCAGTCAAAAGTTCTGATGTAACAAATATAAAAAAAATACAATTGAATTGAGAACCTCCTCCTTTTTTGAAGTCGGTTAAAAATAGAATAATTGATGAATGAATACTAAAATACAATACGTAAACATTGATGAACAATTTTTTTTATAAATGTTGTGTTACCTAAGTGTTATGAATTATCTTGAAAAAGGAAATATTCCTATTAGATCAACAATAAGATTCCGTTGCCATTCACAAAGTATAAAATAATTTTCAATCTACCTGAACTACACTTATACTTAATTAAGTAAAGTAAGTAAATGCCATATCGCATAAACTAAGTATACTATATTTTTTTATTACAACAGCGGTTTAACAGTAGGTACCTTTACAACAGTTACCTAAGCGACGTCAATCATAAACTGCGTATTCAAATATGCCTTGCATTATTGAGCCTAACCAACTGACGATACAGTGTCGCCCTAAACATCATTAAGGGAGGTTTCCCTGCCTATCCCGCTGTACCTGTAACAATGTTACACCCTGATCAATGCCCGTCGGAACAATAAACGTGTGGTCATCCTTGAAACTCGGGGCTAAATTCAATAAATACGGACGAACGGGATGGGATGTCCACGAAACTTGAATCGGTGCGGTGTACTGCACAGAGGGGCATTCTTTTGTCCACGAAATTGCCTTTCTGTACCAAATAAGGGTTTCATACGTAATACAGATACATAATATGTCTTTGTACTCTTTTGATGTCTCCATATTATTATTATTATACTAAGTTTATTTCAACAACAAGCCAGTCACTTGATTGACTCGCTGGCTTCATCCTTCATTGGTCAACTATTGTAATGGGCTTCCTAAACAGTAGTTAATCGGTTGGGTGGTCTTTATTTCTTACTAACACATATTTTTCTTTGTTTTTATTGTTATTACTTACTAGTTAATTTAAGAAATGCCAAAATAAATTTTATTGGCAATTAAGTCCCGCAAAAAATACATTTTTTTAGGGTTACGAAGTAAATTGGAACCCTTAGTGCTACAAAGCTGTAATTAGGCATAGATATATGTACATATTTATTAAAACTCCAGAATCGTAGAATAAAATCTTGAAAAACATTTTTTTTCAGGGTACCTCCCCTACAGGTAACATGAGGGTGAATTTTTTACGTTCGTTGAAAAAGTTTTTCAAAAATATTGTGGGTCTTCTAAGACCATTTTTGGAATTAGGGGTGCGTTTGCGAAATATTTGGCTTTAAATTGCTAATTTTGGTTAGAGTCAAGTGTCCTCCCCCCTGCCGGCTAAACGGTTGGAGTTGGACAAGTGAAAAAATTCTCAAAAATAGGTTATATTATGATGAATTTACAAGGAAAACTATCACGGCTCTGTTAGCATAAGTAGTTAATGAGTAATAGTCGATAAAACTACTACTTCGGAACCCTCACACGCACTTGCCTAGTTTTCTATTTTCGTTTAATTTTTTAGTTTCATTAAAGTGTGTCAAATACCTACCTACCTACATGTTTTTCTTTGTAATTATTTACCTAAATTGTCTATTATTTCTATCCAGTTACATAGCATTCAAAATTTTAGTTACTCTATTTTTTAATATAGGTTTATATTATAAGATAATATACCTGTTGAAAACTTATAAGTATTGTCGTTGTGTCACAAACTTGAATTCGTACAACACGTTCAATAAACAGTATTATATTGGTAGGCCTTAGTACCTTGTGGACGAATCGCCTAAGCTTAGAAGGTACAGCAAGAGTAGCATTATGTAAATTGGAAACCATTGGAATATTTATTAGGCGTATCGAATTTGTAATTAGATATCGTCGTCGGCAGTTCCTTGGGGAAATCGTTACATGCTGAATAGACGTCATGCCGGCGCATGAATTAGCTGGTAGCCCCGATATATCGTTAGTTGATTAGCGAAATAACAGAGTTATTGTCTAGTTATACTTAGATAATAATAAAAGTAACTGATCCTTTTATTTACACGGAAGATATTCGTAAAAACTGAAAAACTATTAGTCGTATTAATTAACGCGATTGATCCCATAAAATATTTTTTATTAATTTTTTTCGGTCTGTTCGGGTTGCCGATGCGGTTTTCACTGAGATATTATAGAAAGTTTAGGGCATTCCGTTGTAAATTGGTATTATTTTAATTTTAATTTATTTAAAAAATGCTCATGTTTAGGATCCTATTATCTACCAGTGGGGACAAATGGGAAAAAAATTCGCATTCAAAAAAATCACCAGTGGTGACAAACGTGGTGGGGACGAATGGGAATATTTACAAACTACGATTGCAATAAACAAACATAGTTTTAATAATAATAAAAAAGTTTTAATAATAATAAAAAAATAAAAAGCTTGCTTTATTGGCCACTCATCAGGCGGCTCTTTTGCTGATTGAATAAAATACACATAAAACTTAATTATATAATGTTGCTAAGAGCCCACTTTACTTCTGAAAGGGATACATTGTATGGCCAAGTTATAACTACCAGAAATGACCAACACAAAGGAATATTTCCTTAATTAGTGTAATATTTGAAATTTGCCTCCTAATTGGTTGGATGGAGCGGGTAGTTCGATTAATTAGGGGTCTGCTCTATTGACTTGTCTAAAGGCAATTGTTACTGACCAGTGCCTGATACATACGGGCAGATCGAATAATAATATTACAACATTTAATAATTTTGTAAATAAATCATTAAGTTATTAGAGAGAATCTTCTAACCTAAATTACAACTTTAAAAATGCACGAACTAAATTTAACAAAAAAAAAAACTAAAAAGTATTTGCCTAATAACCTAGTGTTTTTTTAAACGCTAACACACTCATACAACGCAGCAGGTTTTCACCTGTGTCGTGGGTGGCATGGACGACACATATAGGTAACACATCACAATCACACCCATGACCCGAGTACAAATATTTATCTGTCCCGGCCGGGAAACTCAAACTATGCTACAGGGTCGTTGAAGTTGCTAGTGACCAAGTCGTAGCAAAAACAATAGCAGTTTGGGCACATAATCTAACAGTCCATGTGTCTCGCAAGACAATGAATAGCAAAATGAGCATCAAGGTGGGGCCAGTGGACTGACGCTTGGGATTTGTTGCGATATAATCCGAGCCGAGAGGGTGTCCGTCCGCGGTGCCGTCATACTCATTGCTAATGAACGAGGGACCATCCGATGCTGACGCCGTTCGACCGTTCGACCGTTCCACTGATCGAATATCCTATGAGTATTTTATAGCAGTTGAAAATTTTATTTTGATCTCGACCAGGTAAATATGCATATTATGTTACCCCAGAAGACTTTCATTGAAAATCACCTGAATAACTATGACTTTATTTTAATTATTTTTTGTTATAAGTTAATGCTTGACTACAACACCATCTGCTACTTTAACATTAACATTTAAGTAAGTATAAGATGTACCCAATTTCATTAAAAACTATTTGAACAGACAAATTGCAACAGATATCTAATAATATATTCTATTAAAACATTTACATAAACTTACTTTAAAAATACGAATCCAATATATTTATATTAAATTGCAATCTTTTTCTACACGTAGGTACAAAGGACTGCCAAGTGTTTCTGCTGAACAATACATTTTCAATTATTTTACGCCTCCTTTTCTCTGAGAATCATCATATTCTAGTTTTAATACGAACTCCAACAAAGAGTTGAATACCAACAAAGAAAGTCTTCTTGCCTTTAGCCAGTTGTATTTATAAGAAATGAAAGACGAAACTGTTAGCGAGAGTTCCGTTTAATACCTTGTACTTGTTATTTATAATGTAAGAATATGTATATACCTAGATTTAAGAACATATTATTAATGATATTAAGTATTATGAAATTCAGTATTTTATCGTTATAAGAAACAACTTTAATTCAAAGTCTAGGTTTAAGCATAGTAAAGTACAATAAAAAAAGTTTTGACACGAAAGTCCATCATTTACATAAGCTTTGAGTCCCTGCATTTGAAGTCAAGATTTCCTTTGGAAATCTTAATATATATAAATTACGTGTCACGTTGTTTGTCCGCGATGGACTCCTAAACTACAGAACCGATTTTAATCAAATTTGCACACCGTGTGCAGTTTGATCCAACTTGAAAGATAGGATAGCTTACCTACATCTCAAAATAAAAAAAAAACTTTGACAAGACGAAGTCTGTCCAGGCAGCTAGTTTAGGTATAAATTTTATCCTACTGTATGTAGCGCTGTTACTGAGATGACTCTAGAATTATTTTAAGTGTTAAAAGCTAAACCTTTACTTTGAATTCTTTGCATTTGCCTGGAATACTGTGGAAATTTTTACGGTTGCTGAGTTTCGTAAGAGCAAAACTTAGCGTGATTTTATGTAAATTATTTAACTATTTTTAATAGTCAACGTGTCAACTAGGACCTCGTTCACCAATATAGCAACAACATGTTTATATTCAAGTTATGCAAGCTTTATGTATCACATCTATCTGGTTTATATAGCTATATATAACGAATTAGTGTCCAAATATGTTGTTTCAGTAAACAGCTAGGTACTTGATACATTTTTATTTCCAACCCAACTAAACGAATATTTTAGAATCTATTTATTTTATTTTATAGTAGAATCCACTAATTTATTGCGTTGATACAAGAGTTGAATTGTTGGGATTATGATACGAAAATCTATCGAATGGTTGGTTAACAAAATTATAACCACATAAAACCTCTAAGATTACTCAAAGTCATCTGATCTACTCGTATATGAAACTGATATGCTTTAATAAACCAAAACAGTACAAAATCACAAGCAGCAAACAACCGAATAAAATAACCATTGGATCGAAGCATTGCAACCGACAAATAGCTTCACGTCGCACGTAACCACATTGCGTTACCAACTAATCTTTATACCAGCACGGTCAATCCAACGCGAGTATCGCCTATTTATCACAGCCGGCTCGTTTGTTAGGATATTCGTAAATATTTCAAGCGTTATTGCCGCCATCAACATAATGTTATGGGGCGAAATTTTGCAAAACGGAAACAAAAGATATAAAGCTTCGACGTGGTTCTGAATCTCTGTTTCTGCTTGTGTATTAATGCTGCTCCGAACGATATTATTTACAATTGGAACAGTGTCTGAAATATTGAAATAAAGTTTAGGTTTACCATTGGCTTTTATCCTTATCTGATAAATATTCAGCATTTTAGGGAGACGCCAGTCAGCTTAGCAGTTTCCTACCAATCACAAATATAAAGTAGAGTGGATTTTTTATAAGTTTCTCGAAAAAAGACACATAACAGTTGACTTACGTTTAAAGATTTTTTATGAACTTGGATTTATTTATCACATTTATTGAAATAAAGATATACTGTGTTTCAAGCTCGTGGAGTAGGTAGGTATCTCTTTAAAGAATTCAGTTACACGAAGGTTCCATTACTTTTAATATTTAATTCACAATTTAAAATTCAAACGAAGATAAGAGTTGAGACTATTTAAATGAAACTTTAAATAGTAACAAAATATTTTTTTTAATTCAGTCCCTAAATGGATTATGTTTATTACCTATGTCGATTAAGCAAATATTTAAAAGGTGTATTCTTATTTATTCTCAGAACTACATTATATAAATGTATGTGTTTAAATCTTAAAAAGTCTGAAATAATGTTCTGAATTACATTCGATTTAAAATCTAAGTAAGATTTTAGGTATATAAGAGGACTAGTATTTGCTCGCAACTTAATTTGTACGTGTATTTTTGAAATATTTTTTTTTATATATCGGTTTCTAAGCGATATATCAAGATAAAACCTTTTTAACTTACAATTAGACCTCCAACAATACTTTTAAGAAAAAATATTATGAAATACGTGATGCGCATGCAAGCATATAGACAGATTCAAAAATTCTAAACAGACAAACAAAATTTACATCGTTGCACATAATAATAAAATTTCATTTCAACTCGTTTTTCTTGCGATACTTTATGTAACCGATGATCCTTAACGTACCCAAATTCGTATTATAATAAAGCTCGTCTCACTCTTTAAAAACTTATAAATATGTTGTCGACAAAACTAGTCCCAAAAATCCTCGATGTTAAGGGTTTTGAGTATACTTTTTTTACGTTCCGAATATTCTTAAAATGTTTTCAAACGACTAAATAAGCCCTGTTGTAGTTGCCTACTTGACTCTATTGCGAGCGTCTCATTACCTGGATTGCGCGGTTGTTTCACGAAGACAAGTAAGTGCTTCCATATTTTTTATTCGTCGGTCTGTCGATCTGGTTTTGTTTTGTCATTTTTATGTTTTACATTCTCGTTTTCATTACGCAGCGAATGAAAAACATAGTCTGGTTTGAAAAGAACAAAATAATGACGACGCAAAGCAGGTAGCTAAACGCTGTATAACTTATTTGCAATTCGGCCTAATGAGAATAACATAAACTTGAAACATGGCGTTCGCGTTACCGCAAAGCGAGTAGGTACATACCCACCCGTCCCGGAATGCGGCCCGGTCTATTTAGAGATCCCTAAATTGGAGGTTATTGAGTGAGTTATTTAATACGAAGCGACCACGTAAATTTTTGTCTATTATTATTATTGAGGCTTACACAAGCCCGGCTTAATCCAATGAACTTTCATTACGGTGCGTTTCGGTCGAGTTTATTTGCTTGCGTAGCTTTACCTCAAGCCTCCTCATACCCTTAATAGCACGCTCTCCGACAAAAATTGTTGCATTTGGGGCCCAGTAAAGTAATTATTAAAAATTGCTTTGCATATTACTAAGTGAGGGTATTGTTTTTATTTGCTGGGCGTTTTATTTATGACTTCGCTGTTGGAGAAACAATCTGCTTTAAATTGTTTTGCATCCGAGTATATTGCTTTACTTTGTTCTTAATAACTTAGGATAATAGTAAAAGAGCGTATCAAACAGTTCTCATGAATGTTATTAACTTTTTACGTTAAATTTTTGCTATAAACTCAACTTCAAAGAGGGTTCCCATCTTAAAAATTAAAAGTCTAATTTGAACTAGCTAATGGACTGGGAAGCCCACCGTTTTTCTAAGCTGAATGTAGACTGGCTTTAAAGATAGAAATAAAATTGAACTTTTGCCTGTTCGTAGTCGGGGATGGTATGAGAGGGGAGGGCAAGAGTCGGGAGGGGGGAGGGGGGAGGGCTGCCCGCCGCTAAGCATCATGTTTATGACTTCTATAGGGAAATAGCATCCGACGATGTACCAACTAAATGGAAAAACTTTTATTCCCATACATGAACGATATTAGGTGCATTTTCATATTTTCGCCCGTGGACCCGATGAGTTTTTTATCTTTATGCGCTCGTAAAGTTACTGCTCGTTATAGTTTACGCGACAATGTTGCCCGATGTGTTTACGTCCCTAATATTAAATTTTCAATGTGAGAGCCATTTTCAGATTATTTATTGGAGGGACATGATACTTTGGTCTACGATGTTTTCCTTTTTGTTTTAAGGGTCATAAAAGAAGCAGAACATTTTCATCTGCTTACGTTCGGGTTGTAGGAAACCAGCCATCGTACCTTCTTAGTACCTATCTACTATCTATCTAGTAGGTACTACTCTAGTCTTGCTTGTATTGTTTGGATTTTAACGCCAATAATTAAAAAGTAATTTAAGTTTTCTGCTGGTGATAGGGCCCCTCGAGGGATTATATTGGTTATATTAAGGTATATTACCATTATTACTATTATTATTTCTCCATGGGGTTCGCCTGGATAGCTACCACCCTTGAGCATGAGTCAGCCGCCAAACGACTCTCGTGTTCCGGCTGGGGGCTTGAGAGCCAGTTCTTACTTTCTTTCTTTTTCTTCTTTCTTGGCCGGAAACGCATCGGTGGTGCCTTTGGTGTTGCTGATGTCTATGGGCGACAATAGCCACTTACCATCAGGTGGATCGTCAGCTCGTTTGCCGGCTATTTCTATAAAAAAAGTAAATTAATTTATATTAATTAATTTATATTAATCCACAAAGACAATACTTTTTATGTGGATTATAAGTTTAACTGTTGTATCTGTGAGTCTATCTGAGCCATCCTAGCTCGTGGCATGGATGGAGCAATATTATTTTTTTGACATATTATCATTTGATCGATTGTTCTTTGCTATGATTGAAGAAAATTTGTTGAGCTGTTTGTAGATCATCAGCCCTTTTCTACTTGTTGAAAGGATTTTAGTAATTATATTTGATCAAAACTTCAATGACATTATAATAACATGGTTACCCCGATATGATGTTGCACCAAAATCTGAAATCGATTACACACCTACCTCAGACGTTCCATGTTTGAACTCATTAAAATGGTCTCAACGAATAAGTAAACTTTTCAGACGTTTATGGAGAATTTTTTTTTTCAATTCTAAGTGTATAGAATAGAAAAACGAGTAAACATTTATCGCCACCAGTTCATATTATCATTGTATCGATAAAAATCGATAAAGTTTTGTTTAGCAATCACATGTGATTTTGAATTTGGTGAATAAATTACGATGGAAACGTCGTACACACATGATAGTTTTTGTGCTGAGGAGTTTCTTTCGGCTTTTCTTCTCCTCCATGACAAAGCACCTTTGCGAAAAGCTGGTTCATTAAAAAAATGACGTGCATAAGTGATAGGTATTGATAGTGATAGGTGATGATTTTGAATTTGAATTTGGCAACGACGTTATATTCAATTCCAGGATGGGCCAGCAACCCATTCCCGGCCAAAATAATAACAAAAACGTTTCATGATGAACACATCGTATATCGGATTGAAAAATAAATTTCCAAAACAGTCATAGAAATACTTACTGGTGAATCAATCGAGATTATTTCTCGGAGAGCCCACGAAATAATCACGAGGGCATTGTCTGTGTGACAAGCCCCGCCTCTAGGGATTACCGTCTATTGACGCGACCACCAGCCCTGATGGCACTTCAACACAAACACAATTTTAATCAATACATCAAACAAAACTTAGCCGGTACAGCAATAATAATTAAAACCGAATCATTATATGGAATATTTGCAGAGGACCAAAGGGGTCGCATCGATTCGCCCCCGGCCATCTCTCTATTGCATAAGTAAGACATAGTTGTAAGCCTACGCCTCTGTAATCCTGGTACAAGATGGTGATTGCGACCCATTTTAGTTTACAAAAGGTAATCCGTTTCGAGAAACTATTGGGGAATTTTGACCCGCGTTTGATACGATGGTTGTTAGTGTTTACGATGTAAATTTGGCTGTAATATCATAAACCTCTTTGATTGGATATGTTCAAAGTTTCAAAGGGATAAGAACTTCATGTTTTGATGAACTAAATGGACGGCCGTAGATGTAGATTGTAAGTATATATCTACCCTACAGTTGTATAAATTGAGCATTTCTTCAAAGCATTATGTGTTTTAGATAAGGAAGTATAATACAAGTGTAAGGAAAGGAAGAGTCCTTTAAAGATAAATGTATCCTATCTTTATTTATTTATTTATTAAGTAAGTCAACATCGCCTTGGACGTCATTAGCGATGCATGACCGATACCTATTCCTCTTTAACAATTCAAAGCTTGTATAATATTGATAGCCAACGTCCGAAAAGTTGGAAAATATTCCCCATTCATTACACAACATTTCACAACCCTCATCAAAATGTTATATTATCAAAACGTGGTTTGTCTGTCCGAGTGTCTGTATCTCTGTACGCCGCGTGTTCTCGACGTCATAATACGGAAGCCTCTTGAGGCACAAAAGAGCATTTCATTTCAACGTACCCAACCAAAGGGTTATTCACAAAAGACTTTTAAAAATACTTTGGACAGGCACGACTTTGTTTGCTAGAAATGAATGATGAGTGTTTTAAAATACGATGATAACTAAATTTGTTTACTAACTTGCGATATTAGATTATTTAATAAACCAAATAAAATTTTTAATTAATTAGTAGAAAATTTACAAGCACTTTTTAATACTAGATTTTTTTACTTGAATTGACCAGACAGCTTATAAGCCTAGTTCAAAAATGGATCGTGGATATGATACACAATTATTACAACTGTAAAGATAGACAACATGTTCATGTTATAATTGTAATAATGATGTATCCCTTAAATAAATCCATTTTTTTCGTAGAGACAAAAGAGACTCAAAATTGAATTTATGGCTTCCCAGGTGGCAGGAAATGATTCTTGTAAAAAGGGTGATGTTAACCCGAATATTGCCATGTGCTTTTGAATTTTCGATAACCCTCCCGCTGGTGCTCTTGTTTAGAAACAAGTGAGCCAAGTGTGACTCGTAAGTAATTATTTCGACAATAATTCCGTATTAATTAGGGAGTGGTTCATTGTGGTTTCTATAAATACAGTTCTCTTTATATACCATGGAATATTCTGAAACTATAACATCATTAGTGTTCCATAAAATTTTGTAGATCAGTATTGGAGAGGCTAAGAATACTAACCTCAATCTCGCACCGAATTGGTGTCGAAAGAGGCGCCTAACTCCTGCCCGCTGGTGTTAGGTAGGGATGTTCCGATACCATCAAAGTATCGATACCTACTCATTTCGATAATACTCAAATCTTTTTTCGATACTACTTAAACAAGTACTCCTAAAGTATCGATACTTACTGATATCGATACTTTTTAGTACTTTCATATTTTTTTTATTTTGAGGATGCTTACAATGAACGTTGAAGGACAATAATTAAAACAAAATTGAGAAGAAAAAAAAACTATTTATTATAAATCTTTTACTAATACTTTTTAGTACTTTTATTTTTTTATTTTATTTTGAGGATACTAACAATGAACGTTGAAGGACAATAATTAAAACAAAATTGAGAAGAAAAAAAAACGATTTATTACAAATCTTTTGCGTCACGTGTATACTTTAAACAAAAACTCTTCAGCATTAAGTTTTTTTTTTATGGAAATAGCCGGCAAACGAGCTGACGATTCACCTGATGGTAAGTGGCTATCGTCGCCCATGGACATCAGCAACACCAAAGGCATCACCGATGCGTTGCCGGCCAAGAAAGAGAGAAGAAAAAGAAAGAAAGAACTGGGTCTCAAGCCCCCAGCCGGAACATGACGAGTCGTTTGGCGGCTGATGAGTCAGCTCGAGGGTGGTAGCTATCCAGGCGAACCCCATGGAGACATAATAATAGTAATAATGGTATTAATTAAATTAATTACTCGTGAACAATAACTTTCTTTTCACTTGTATCATCACAATATGGCGGGCGGGCGCGGGCGTCTCTCTCGCTTTCGGCTCGGGCTCGGGTGAAGTCGAACGAATTCGGCTTGCCTGGCGCGAGACAACGGCGACAACGCGACACTCACGCTGCCACGCGACGCGACAAATACCGATTACCGATAACTCGGTAACCGAGCGCGATCAGCTTTTGCTCACTCATTCTGTATTAAGTTGGTGGTCTCATATTGTGGGTTGGTCTCATATTGTGATGATGGGTTCGGTTTTTTTTAAATGGTGATGCTGATTCGATTTGATACCAAGTAGTTTTGTTTCGATACCGAGTATGTATCGCAAAATTGATTCGATACAATAAGTACTTGGTATCGAATCAAAAGTATCGAGTACTTACTCGTATTTACTAGTATCGGAATATCCCTAGTGTTAGGGCCCTTTGGAGGGATTACATTGATTTTAATGAAATACCAATATTAAGTGCTATTATTATTTCTCCGTGGGGTCCATCCAGATAGCTACCACCATCTTAAGATCTGATTCAAAATCAGCAGCCAAATGAAACACACACCCAGACCAAGGACATTTTAAACTCATTATTAAAATTGTGCCTGGGAATCAAACCCAAGACTCTTCGTATGGCAGATCGACGTTGGCATTGAACGAGTCTTCAAATATAAGTTTGTTTATGATGTAGTAATATCCAAAAATTGAAGAAATTTAGAAAATTATATTAAACATAACATCACAATTTTATTTACATTCAGTAAAATATGCATGATTACAATAAAACGTTAGGGCCATCTCAGACGGGCAAAACCTTAACATCGATAAACAGGAAGTGGCCCATTTTGTATGAAAAGGAATACGGAAAAACTCGGCGGGCGGTTAATATCCCCCAGGAATAAACTGCAATTTCAGGAGTACCAGGATGGAGAAAACAAAAAGTTATGAACAGCAATATTATAACAAGTTACATTTTATATTGAGGTTCAATGTTATATTTAATTTTACTTTTATATTACAATGAGTTCAAAGTTAAATGTTTCATTAAGTTCCTAGACATTAATAAAATTCTACTAGGGAGTTTCTTGTGCTTCTATTTCCGGCAGTATTTATTATTTCGATGGCGTATATAGTTTTCCATAAAATAGTAAACCTATTTCAAAATTACAATTTTATTTTCAGTCTAAGCTTAGATCAAAATTTTAATTATACTAAACTTCACTTCATTTAAAATTTCTAATGTGACTAAGTTATAAACTTCTTTCATATGTAGGTATTCCTTTATATCCAGGATAAAAGTTAATCTGCAATACTCAAGCGTTTGCCTTGTCCATAAAAAAGAAAGACTAAGCCAACTCCAGACGGATAATAATATTGTATTGTAAATAGCACCATAACAATTTAATGGTGGAGTAGTCGCAATATCATGGATATAGAAAACTGGTAGCTATTAGAGTCAGAATTACATAATACAAGCAAATCCCAACCTTGTTGCTATAGTAATAAGAACCACTGACTCACTGTTATAATATTGTGCTATAGGACACTTCGTTGACTCAATAAAGTATACTTTGCATACCGATCTGCCCGTGGCTTTGCATAATTGCATAGAGCATACTGTGCGTGGTTATTAATTTATTGATATTGAATGCGGGGAAAATAATAACAGCTTTAATTAACTGATTTAATGTAACGTAACTAAATGTAACTGATGTAATGACGTAACTTTATGGATGATATTTTATCCTTTTCACGTTGTGTATAAACAACTTAATTGGTGTGAGTTCAAACTATTTTACTTCAACTGAACGTCATTACATTCCACGTTTTGTAATAGAGACTATAGAGATCAAAAAACATCCGAATAACTTTAAAAGAAAAATGAGTAACTGACCCTCTAGGGTATCAGGATCCGAACGGAATAACTCAAATTTTTTTACCTAAAATTAGCGCAATCGTAGGGTCTTTAGTGTATTGTGACAGTGTGGACATTTTGGGTTGTAATCATATTTTGGGCGTTATTCAATCTTGAGTCCAAGTCAAACAATCAAAAATTTAAAAATGTTTTCTTTCTCTTTCTTTCAAACACTCTTTTGTGCACCCTGGTATGGATGACGCTAAGGTGAACGATCACAGTCACTACCGTCATTGTTCGCTGGGTCATGTAACCTCAGTTTAATCCCGACGGTGATCATGGACACCTTTTTGCTCACTGGACTACCACCACCTTTCTTCTAAAATAGATCGTGAAGTGATTCTTAGGCGTTTCGGTTGCATTGTCGAAGAGCCTGAAATATTTAGAGTCCACGGCTTCTTCGCTGCCGGCAAAGACTCAATCGGTGATGCCTTTAACAAATGTTTCGAATGTCCATGGACGACGATGACCACATAACATGTACAATTACTTAAATTAAAAAAATGTAAAGAAAATATTATCGTTCTTTGTTCCTTTCTATCTTTTTCTTCTCTCTTTCTTGGCCGGCAACGTATCAGTGATGCCTTTGGTGTTGCTGATGTCCATGGGCGACGATAGCCACTTACTATCAGGTGGATCGTCAGCTCGTTCGCCGGCTATTTCCATAAAAAAAATTACGGTCAAAATAACGTTAAATTAAGCTGCGACATCTCATAATCTCGATAGTGTCACATCATATGAGCCGTATCCCACTTCATTTGCTTTTAATCTGCTATAACATTAGTGGCAACCCTATTCAAACAAGTCGTAATGGCGCCGGCGTCATCCGCACCTCATCAAAATATCGCGTTACGAATCACAAATTCATTCCGTGACGCCAATTATCCGTGCGCGCTCATTTTCCGACTCATTCCCCGGTGATTTCGACAGTTATTTTGCATTATTTATTTAGTCGTGGTTCGGAGTGCGTTTTAGTCTAAAAAGCACTACAGCAGAATTTTTACTTTTTATATAAACGCATAGTTGACGACACGAGCCTCTTGATGGTCACCGGTACTCATAAACAACAGTAACACCAATACACTAATGGAAACGAAGAGAAGAGAAGTGAATGAAATTTATCTTCTTCTTTTATTACTTATATCATTATTCTTTGAAGTATTACATTAATGCTTGTTTATTCTTATTTTAAACCATTTTCAAAAAACGAGGAGGTTCTCTATTCGAATGCATTTTTTATGTCTTTGTTGCCTCATAACTTTTTACTGGTTGTATCAATTTTGATGATTCTTTTTATATTCGAAAGCTGGTGCTTGTCATATGGTTCCATTTAACCTAATTTGAGCAAGATCTGACGAGTAGTTTTGGAGTGATCCCTAATTTTGAAGTCGGTTATTTTTTGTCAAGAATAATGTTCCTCTTTTAGAAAAAAATACCTACCTAGTACTTTGCTATATGATGTCGAATAATTCTAAATAAATAAATTGTAATAACATATGTACCTACTATAAATCTATACTGTAAGATATGAGTCAACAGCAGTACAAGCAACGTCATCAAAATATCATATTACAAATCACAAATTCATTCCGGCCTGTCAATTATCTGAGCGCTCATTTTCCGACTCATTCCCGGTCGAAATGATCACGTGGTGATTCTGACAGTTACTCAGCTCCCAACAAAAGGGTACTCCGCTCAATATAAGGCTGTGTGTACACCGCCTTATTTTGAGAGCAATGAAACTAGATCAGAGTGGAAGTTATGTTAAAAGTTATTTTTTTATGTTCATAGCTGACAAACAAACAGACTTGGCACCTGATTGCGAGTGGTCACCGTCGGCTATAGACGTTAGTAATTGGCACTACGTTGAATGTGCGATATCCGAATACTGTAGCGATCTAAGAATACTGTTATCTTTAGATTGTGTTGACATGGAAGTTTCAGCTTGAACTTGACCCCAATCAGACGGACGAACAACCAAGTGATGTGATCCTACAATAGTTTCGTTTTTTCCTTTTAAAATACGGAACCCTAAAAATAAGATTTTGATTTATTCGACGCTGGCATCCAAATAAATAAATCATCCAATGTGCACGCAGAATTATAGTAGAAGTGAGGGGTGATGCAAATGGCATTCGTTAACTTGTATTGCGCGTAGTCGGCCTTCTAATTAGAAGAACTAGCGTGGATCAAGATATTATTGGGTTATTAAATATTTGCCCTTATTGGACTTTCTACACCTTATATGTGTATAATAAACTGGTAATAAAGTAAAATGTTGAATTATCCTTTCATACAAGACATTAAACATACTACAATACCATCACAATACAATCATAACAATTAGGTATAGAAAGAAACAAAGAAAGAAAGAAAACAGTTTTATTGATACTAAATACATTAAAAACACATAAGAACTTACATCTAATACATACACATAGTTAAAAAGAATAATTATACTTTTCGTTGACATTCTGTAGGTACTTTATCGCAATTATCAGGTGAGTTTGTTGTTATACAATAAGTTATCTTAAGTAAAATAAAAAAGGAATATTTGGAGTTAACAATATAATTTAAATATACTTTATCAATAGATACTTTTCACATCTACTTTAAATAAGTTGGGATAAAAAGTGATTTACATAGTTAACACTGATTATAATACGTTGAAACTTAAATAATGTTAACATCTCATTTAGTAAAACTCACAAAAGAAATAAACCTTTTCTCCACAAATTTCTTATTTACGATTCAATGAGCGAATAAGAAGCGAACCGCAAAATCGTGTTGAGAATAAATTGAAACATAAAATAAAAATACATGTTGCTCAGAATTTATTGAAGTGGCAGTTAGGAGACGTAGTTAAATTAGTTCTTCAAGATTCTGAGACCGAAAGAGCAAGTTTCGCTCCCTCCTTGCTCTAGCCTCCGCATTCAAAGCAAAACGGGCATACATTAAAAGTTTACCGGCAATATATCACATGTTTTACTCTATGGTACACTTTCTTCATTAATAAATTAATGGTATCCGTTTCTAAACTTAAAATTAGTCTACTTTGCAACAATCCGTAATGACAATGTACTATTGTATGTCATAGTAAGCTAAATATAATGGTTAAGAAATGCGACCATGCCTGTTCCTTCCCTGCCTTCCAATACATAATTTACGAGAACATACATCTAAAATAATTAAAAGTACATAGCTACCAATAGTCGAACAAACATATCAATACAAATACATATTTTACTCCAAAGAAAAGGGTAGCATCATCAAGGACTCTACCCTAACTTGAATAAATTAAAATTCCAATATTTTTATTCAGAACTACCGCTCTGATCGCGGCTTTGCCTGTGTTTTCCAGGATAATAAATATCTTATATCTTATTTCAGATCATCGTCTATCTGTGTGTAAATTTCATGAAATTTGGTTCAGTACTTTTGCGTAAAAGAGTAACAAACATCCACTCATCCTCGCAAACTTCCACATTTGTAGGATAATTTTCATAAAATTAAGTTAAATGGTGTTAATAAAAACATTGGTAAGATTTTTTATAAAATAGCATTCACCGCGTGTTAGATTTCTCTTCCCATATCAATCAAAACCATTAAAAAAATGTCTGTTTAAATTCAATGATCTCAAAAACTTTCGCTCGAGTATTCTTGTGGTTTTATAGATTAATTTAGGTTTAGGTAAATAAAAATAAATGTAAGAATAACATGCCTGATAAAACGAGTCACAATTATTTCAAGCGCATTTCCTCATTGTGAACGAAATGATCATGCGCCCCAAAGCTAGAAGACAGCTTTTTACATAATCTAAAAATACTTGAGCAAGAAATAGAAAACGTATCTAAAAGAGATATTGAAGGAAAAAAAGCAAGAACAAGCATTTTCGTTTCGATTTTAAAGCGAAAGTATTTGGCTGAAAGCCAAACTCGAGGAGGACTTGCTTCCTAATTGGAGATGACTGCAGTGGATTTTGCAGACCCGTGTATTGAAATAACACGTAAATAGCAATAGATATCTTATTTTTCCTCATTTCTGGATAGATATTTGACGTGTATACGGAATAAGGTGTTTACCAAATCTCACACGTAAATTATTGTACAGTTTTGTTTCAAAATAATTCTTGACGAAAAGGATATATTTGTTACCAACGGAATTAAATTTGGAGTGTTGTAACCTAACATACAATGTTTTAAATTATTATAAGTGAGAACACAGTACAACGAGAGCAAAATTCTTAAAATAATTGTGGACGTCTTTTAAATTTATCATTGACTAAGGACATTTCACATGTCTACTATTATAAATACTCCCTAAAATAGTCTTCCGATAAAGACTTCACAGCACAGGGGCATAAAAATATTTGTCTCAGAAGGTGTATTTTTATTTACGTATTTTAACAAAGATCATTGTCACAACAAAAAACCTTAAAAATATACACTCTTACTTCAGTAAGCGAAAGACATTTATCGTATTTTTGATAATAACAGCCTCTAAGTTACATTTATAGGTAAACTTATATCTATTTGTCTGCCAATTTCGCTAACTTGTTAGTCTCTGAAAGCACTCTCTTCACATATTGCTTGTATTGGAACTATTTGAGGAGAGTAATTGCTTTACATATTCCTATGTTATAGAACCGATAGCTAATCTACATTCTCAAATACACTATAATAGCTGAACTCATGAACCGGCTGAATTAGAAGACCTTTGTTTTCCATTAGAAACTCAAAGAACGTTTATGCAAGAACACTCCAGAAACAGGTCTTCTTAAACAAGTCGTGTACCACGTGCTTGGCAGTTAACATAAGTAATCAAGTTACGCAGAAATGAAGGGTCTTGCTAATATTGAGCAGGTAATTAAGTTAAACTTCAATTGCTTTTCTTATTGTCAATCACGATAAATGTATTGACAAATGATTACTCTGTGAAATGTTATATTAATTGAATATTAATGGGTTTTATTGAACACTAGCTGACCGGGCAAACGTTGTTCTACATGCTCCCAGATTAATAGACTGACAGACAACATATAACCTGGGTAGAGTCTAGCTAGAACATGACATTTGATTTGGCATCACTTTGAGAATTCTGACATAATTCAAATGTTTGTAGAGTAAATACTATTCAGAGTAATGATATTGTTAGAAACATAAATTAAGTATTTCGATCTACAAATTGTTATTATGGAATGGAGATAAATCTACTTAACTAATAGGGTCAGAGCATAACATTTTGACACGGGTCCTCCGTGAGGATCCGCAAGTACTAAGCCGAGTCTTTGAAAAATCATTTTTTTTGTATTTAAGGGAATTCCCACCAGAAGAAAAAATGACATGAAAATCTTTTTAAATACCAATTATTTATGTAGCTGCCCTATCTGTTTTACAAAATCTTTTACATTAATTTTTATCTTTACTTTTATTTTAATGTGTAATAATATTTTGATATCATTGTTGAGATTATAAACTTTACTACATTTTACTAACTAGGGTAACCACGACCTCCCAATATAGCGGTCCTGGTTTTGGCCCTTCCGCCAATTATTATAATTAACTATAAGAGGAAATGACCTTTTGGGTTCCGGGGAACTTTGACTCCTTGCCTATTTGAGAAGATTGATGGCAACAAGGCAACTAGATTAAGATCGTTGTCGAATATTTACATACTAATATTATACACGATTTGTTTGACATCTTCGTCGTATCGCTCTTGCCAGAGCGTTTCTTATCTTCATGAGGTATATTATACATGGGGCAGATATAACCTCACGAACTTGGTGAATGACTAATGGTAATTTCTCCCTATTTGTGGTTAGTCTGGTGCACTGTAGGGGACCTTCCAGTGCAGTACACCAGACTAACCACAAATAGGGAGACCAGGGGACCTTCCAGTGCAGTCTTGGTTTATCTGTCCATCGTATGGGTGACCACCCAAGCGGTTTCCTTCAACCTTTCCCTGTACAACAAGGCAGTCGACAGAGGTATTTTGTCACAAGGAGACGTGTCCAAAAATTTGAAATTTGTCTGGACTGCTATGGTTGACTTCGGCCTGTCTAACTTAAACAGTTGTAAACATAATCTTAGAAACCAACTTAAATAATGTAGACAGGGACATGTTTGAGTTGTATCAAAGTTGACGTCGTAACATAAACAAGGAATCCAAGTCAACATGGACGACTCCAAGTAAGCAAAACATATAAAGGTATAAATAATTTGACTAGGTATAAAAACTCGTGATGTCATGAAATTGATATAAAATGAGCTCGAAGGTTTAGACAGGCATGTGATTTCTATTGTACCATTCACTGCGTGAATGTACGCAAATAAGACATAATAACAACAAAACCCGATAGCAATTATATGTCAGATATTATACACAAATATTTGATTTGCTGGGAATAAAATCCCGGACCATTCGGTAGGCGAGGCAACTCCATATTTTACAACGTATTATAAGTTAAATACATTGTAATAAATGTTTTATTTAACGGTAATAAGTTTTTGACAAACAGCTAATAAGCAGAACAAAATAATGATATCTTTCAGACAAAACGCAACAAGTAACGCAACAAAAAAAAAACATTTGTAGGGATAGTTGCAAGATTTTTTGCTGAAAGAATGGCATAAAGACGTCATAAGTGGTTCACAGGTTTTAGCCGATGTCTTAGATAAAATTTAAATTGGAGTCTTTCATTTAAAACATACATAATATGTGAATTATAATGAGTATTTAGTGACTGACTGACAATATAAAATAGTCAATTAATTTAAAATATCTGATAGAATTCAAATACTTGAAGTGCAATACGTTCAAAATATAATTGAATTGGTATATACTGAACAGTTACATCGTAATTCATAAGTAATTAAAACTTTAATTTAACAATGCACTGCATGCAGCTGACGTTCAAATAGTTTGAAACTCAAGTAGTTATTTCATATTTTTAATTAACAACGGTAGCCAGGAAAATGCTATATGAGTTTCCTTCATTAGCAAATATTTGAGCGGGAACAATACAGCAGAACTAAATGTTTCAGCGAAACTCTAACTCATCTCACAATTGGTGGCTGAAGTCATTACTTGTACATTGCAAGGCATGTATGTAGTCTCGATCGCTTAATTGTAGAGAAGTTAATACGCTTTCACTTCATACTGACGGAAAAGAAAGAATGATCTACGATTTTAGAACAGTATCGTTATTGAATCTCTACAAAACTTGAGTAACACCGGTTTAGATTAGAATACTTTTATCAAATAAGCGTACCTACACATATTTACGTAAAGGAAATTAGGAGAGGACTTAGGAGTTTCACTTCCTAATACTTACTATAGTGCCCTCCATTAGTAGATTAGATTATTTTTACAGTTTTGGGTTAACAGCTAACTTTTTTGCCTAGATACGAAAAGACCCAAGCATTTTATGAACGTTACTAATTTAGAACAGTCAAGAGTTGAGACGTAATTATTGTGACTTTAATTTTTCTAATGAAATATGGGGTACGTAGAATGGAATACTTTTCACATAATAAATTTATGCTCAAATATATTCTATTAAATTTCTTACATTACACATAATCTATATATCTATATATATGTATTATAAAACTGTAACTCGATAATGTCTGTACATTGAAGATATTTAAGAAAATTTGGTATCAGGGGACTATATAGGACCAATAGATTACGAATCTGTCATTTTTAAAAATCTTGTCTGTCTGTATGTTTGACACAGCATCACATCAAAACCACTGAATGAAATTGAGTGCGGTTTTCACAATTGTATTACTGGTGGTCTAACTTAAAATCTGGTGTATGTTTTATCGTGAAACGTCGCTTAGAAGCAGAGATATCAATAAATAGGACTTTTTGATACGTCACATAACTGCAGGAAATACTGAAAGTGCCCGATAGAGGGATATAAAAGATTTTTTAGTATCGTAAATATACGTTATTTCTTCAGAAAATCAATGTGTACCATTTTTTTTAATTTATAATTTTGCTGTGAATTAGTTCTGCTAATCAACAATAGATGTCAGTTTAGGTAACTAGAAGCCATAATTAAAAAATGTACGTAGGTCTGAGAACGAGTCAACAAATCTTTTATTGAAATTAATGTATAACTATACATATTTACAATATTTAAAACATTGGGTTTTTAAGAAATTAGTTACCCTACTCAATCAATAACACATAAATATGTTAGATTGTGCTAACATAATAGGTATAGGAATCTGTTCCTATATTCAATTCGTTGTATGATGGTGTGGGTCAGAGTTAGTGATAATAATATTATTATGACACAATTTAGGAAAATTTTATTATCAAATATTGTTTTACCTGCAGATAAATAAAAATCTTAAATTTTGACAAAGTATTACAATTTAGTTTTTCTTATTGTGATGTAGGAAAAGAAAGTAGATATTAATAAAAATAAAAATCACAATGAGTAAGAAATTAAAATATTTGCGAATAATCGTCTACTGCTGTCACCTACTGGTCAATGCGTACCAAGCCGGCGCAGCCCCGCATAGGCTAATTATGACCGGATATAAGTGCAATACAAATACATAACTAAAATACTTTTGAATTTGCAAATAGCCACGTAAAAGCAGATGAGCCACCTGATGCTAAATTGTCATCATCCTCCATGGATGACTAAAAGCATCGTCCGTGACCAGATCAAACTAAAGGCATATCACCCATTGGTTGTTATCCAAGAAAGAAAACAAGAATGAAAAAATAATAAATTATGAAGATGATTAAATTTCAATATCAAGTTTAGAGTTAGTAATTTATGATTTAGCAGTGAGATATTTATTATTTAAATAGTATTAAAAATAAATTAATGTTATGGTAATGCAGGCACGCTGTTTAATCCACAAATGGCGAATCAGTTTAAACAATGAGTTTCTTTTGAAACGTTTTATAGGTATAAAATATACGTCTGGTATTTGGGCCAGGTTCTTGGACGCTTAAAAATCCCAAAGTCATTCAGGAATAAATTCAGGAGAACTAGAGTCTCCCGGTTGAGAGGCGGACCCTGCTGTCGGGTAGGGGATCCTTTCACTACCGTAAATCTAGCTGGTACCGCGGTTGCAAAACTCCCCAAATAGTCAGGGGGGTGTGATATTCCTGGTTTAGGGCTTAATAAAGGATATTAATAGAAATGCGTATTTTACTTTCGGCATTTAATCATAGAATGGCAATGTCTTCTTGACATATCTAAAAATACCTTTCCTTCTCTATATGGCCATATACCACACTCCCTCACACTAAATTTTTACAAAATTATAAACATAACTAAACTAATAAAATAAAACTTTCTATTGTTCATAATAAGTAAAGTAAACAAAAACAGTAAAATTAATCCTTATATCGTGGAGGTTTAACTTTAAATATACGGCATCTTCGTACTGGACGAGATTGAGTCGGTACAGGGGTGACCATTTGAGTCTGCTCATTTAAAGGCGTAGAGAATTGCTCGCCATCAATATCTCCTCCTGCCAAAACCCTGGCTGGTGACCCACCTGGCTCGCACGCCGTCGACGTTCCCGCAGACGGTTCCGACTGGTTTTTAGTGTCAGTTGTACATACAATAAGATTTTTGTTCCTGCGTATAAGTTAGTCGACGTGTCTATGGATTTCTTTACCGTCTGAATCAGCTAATTTATAATCAGTCATATATTTATAGTCAGTCAACCTGACGCTGTTGGCTTTTTACTACTTTAGACATTATGTCTGGTTTTAAAATATCCAAATGTGTACGTAATCGTCTACCCATTAATAACATAGCCGGACTTTCTCCGGTTGAGCAATGTTCGGTATTCCTATAATATAACAAAAACTTATTAATTGAATGTTGAATATTCGACTTTTCAATAGTCGCTTTCCTAATAACGTTCTTAATAATTTTGACCGCATTTTCCGCTGCCCCGTTAGAAGCAGGATGATAAGGAGCCGTAAAAATGTGTTCCACCCCGTCAGACGATAAAAAGGTTTGAAATTCCCTACTTGTGAACGGCGGTCCATTGTCGCTAACAACTTGTTTAGGTATTCCCCACCTAGCCCATAGTTCACCTAACTTTTCTATCGTGGGACCTGCAGCAGTACTAGGTACCTGAAAAACTTCTAACCATTTGGACATTGCATCGACTACAATCAAGAAAGTCTTTCCATCGACTGGGCCCAGAAAGTCCACGTGAATCCTAGTGAAAGGTTTAACCGGATATGGCCAGCTACGTGGTGTGTGTCGCGGCGGCATGTCCGCCACCGCTGCGCACACTGCACACGCTCGGCACTGCGCTTCAACCGCCTCGTCGATGCCAGGCCACCAAACGTAACTCCGAGCTAAAGCTTTTGTTTTTGTTATGCCCATGTGTGGTTCATGCAGGATCGACAAAACTTTTTTTTTTTGACATCCTCCCGGTACAACCACCCTGTGGCCCCACATGACACAGCCCAACTCTTCATATAATTCCGACTTCCTATTAAAATACGGTTTCAAGCCCTCTATTTCATATTTATCCGGCCAACCGTCTCGAATAAAACTAAGCACTCTTACTAATAACGGATCTTTAATCGTTTGTTTTTTTATCTCATTGTAATCCAATAGTAAAGCATCTTGTGCAAAGTGCAAATAAGTCTGTTCCGGTATCGTCTCATAACTATTACTACAACTTCCGTTATTAATAGGCATTCTTGATAAACTATCAGCACAGTTTGCTTTAGTGTTGACATATTCGATGTCGTAGTTATAAGCCGACAAGATAATAGCCCATCTCTGCATTCTACTAGCCGTCATAGTAGGTATACCCGTATTCGGACCAAAGATTGATACAAGAGGCTTATGATCCGTACGTAAAATAAAATGACGCCCGTATAGATATTGATGAAATTTTTTTACACAGAATATTATCGCCAAAGCCTCTCGATGAATCTGCGAATAATTAGTTTCCGCACTGTTGAGAGTGCGCGACGCGAACGCGACCGGCCGCTCGCCGCCGCCCGGCGCCTCCTGGGTCAGCACGGCGCCCACCCCGTGCGCACTGGCGTCGCAAGTCACTATCAACCTCTTCCCCGGGTCGTAGTGAGCTAGCACACTTGCCCCTGACAGTAACTTTTTAACCTGTTCGAAAGTCCTATCGCACTCAGAACACCAATACCAATCTACCCCTTTACGTAATAAGCTATATAAAGGTGATAATACTGCACTTAAATTCCTAATAAATTTACCGAAGAAATTTACCATTCCCAAAAATGATCTCAACTCCGAAACATTCGTCGGTTGTTTCATTTTTAGAATTGCATCCACCTTTGACATATCCGGCTTAATACCGTCCTTAGATACTACGTACCCAAGATATGTAACCTCTGAAGTTAAAAACACGCATTTACTTTTCTTTAATTTGAGACCATGCGCCAGCAACCGTTGGAACACAGACTCTAATGCCTGCATGTGCTCTATTTTTGATCTGCCACAAATGATGACATCATCCAAAAATACTTGAACATTAGGAATATTTCCTAGTAAGTTTGTCATAATACGCTGGAATATACCCACACTTGATGACAACCCGAACACTAAACGATTATACCTAAATAACCCTCGGTGGGTATTTATTACTGTGTAACGTTTGGTATCGTCAAGTTCAATCTGATTATAAGCTTGGGACAAGTCTAATTTACTAAAATACCTACTCCCGTTTAAATTAACTAAAATCTCTTCTATTTTAGGAAGAGGGTAACGATCGACCAACAAATACGGGTTTAACGTAGCTTTATAATCAGCACAAATTCTTAGCGAGCCGTCCGGCTTGTTAATCGGTACCAGTGGAGAGGCCCAGTCGGAGCAGTCGACGGGTTCGATGACGCCGTCCCGCAGCATGGCGTCCAGCTCCGCGTCAACACGTTCACGCAGCGCGTACGGCAACGGCCGCGCGCGGTGAAACACCGGCATCGCACCCTCTCTAACCCGGAGAGTTGCGTGTCCTCCCGTGTACCGACCCAGTCCGCCCTCGAAGAGCACCTTATATCTGGTTAACAAATTAAAAACTTCATCATCTAAACTAACTACCTTATCTACAAAATTACAACAAACTTTTGGAATATCTATCGCTAGTTCCGCCAACCACTGCCTTCCTAGCAAGGAAGTCGTGCCCCCCTCAATGATAAACAATTCCAGTTGTTTTTGGCAATTGCCATATGAAACGGTCGGCATAATAATTCCGAGTGGTTTGATCTTTGAGCCATCATAAAACTTTAGAATCGTGTTATCCTTTATAATGTCTAAATGTTTAAAATATTGGTCGTATGTAGCTTTGCTTACACAAGAAATTGCCGTACCCGTATCAATTTCCATTTTAACGGTGACGTTGTCTATTTTTATCGGTAAACTCACCGCTCGGTAGTTATTCAGACATAACTGGTGAAGGTCCTCCTCGATATTACCACCGAACTCCTCACTTGTATTGCAATCGGCATTACCAAAATGAACATCTCCGCGCCGATCGCGCTGTGCCGCTGCCGCCGCAGCTCCTCCGCGCCGGGCAATCACCCGCGTCGCCCCGCACGAGACTGTAGAAACACCCGCCTCCTTGCATACTCGCCGCAAATGGCCCGTTTTCTTACACTTGCTGCACACATATTTAATATAGTTAATAGTATCAGGCGTTACTTTGCGGAAATCCATTGTTATTAAGTTAGTATTAGTCTACTTTGCAACAATCCGCGTTTAACATGTATGATGGTATATACTTTAAAACATGCGTGGCACCTCCCTCCCTCCCACAACGGAAACATGCACTACAATAATTAAACGTATATACCAACATACATACCAGCACCAACACGTGTTTCGCCCCGAAACGGAGCATCATCAGGGTAAGTTGACTCTACGATGGTTAGTCGGAAAGTGAGCATCGTTCACTGAGCGTGGTGTATTTATACCCAACTCGCCCACTGATTATCTAATGATGTTGTAATAATTAGTAATTAGTAATTAATTAATTATTCAATCAATTAATCAATCGATTAATTAATTAATCAATCAATTAGTGATTCACGCCGGCAGGAACCGGGTCTGACGTAATCTGGTGATGTGTAATAATAAAACATAATAATAATCCAAGTTTTATACTGCTGAATGAACAAATAAATGTATCCAACTCGCCTTTACTGAGGATTTTCAACAGTACACATCACCAGATTACGTCAGACCCGGTTCCTGCCGGCGTGAATCACTAATTGATTGATTAATTAATTAATCGATTGATTAATTGATTGAATAATTAATTAATTACTAATTACTAATTATTACAACATCATTAGATAATCAGTGGGCGAGTTGGGTATAAATACACCACGCTCAGTGAACGATGCTCACTTTCCGACTAACCATCGTAGAGTCAACTTACCCTGATGATGCTCCGTTTCGGGGCGAAACACGTGTTGGTGCTGGTATGTATGTTGGTATATACGTTTAATTATTGTAGTGCATGTTTCCGTTGTGGGAGGGAGGGAGGTGCCACGCATGTTTTAAAGTATATACCATCATACATGTTAAACGCGGATTGTTGCAAAGTAGACTAATACTAACTTAAGCACACATATTTGCGAAACTTGCAGTTTGCAAAATCATGATTTCCTGCTCCGCAAGCGTAGCACCTGATTCTATGATTGCCGTCGGGCAACCCATGCTGCACCTTATTACACGAGGGTAAAATAGCGTGCAGTTCATTTGCCCCGACCATATTTGCTGACAGCTTCGCCGGTTCCATCACAGCCGCGTCCCGCTCCGCAGCTTCTAACGTCGTTGCAAGCTTGACGGCTTCGCTGAACGTAACCGAATCGCTTTCAGCAAACAAGCGCTGCCGTATAATATCGCTATAGACTCCACAAATAAACTGATCTCTCATATCCTCATTTAAATTTGCCCCAAACTTACAAAATTTTGACAGCCGTTTTAATTCCGATACGTACGTCGAAATGCTTTCGCCCATCTTTTGCTTCCTCTGTCTAAACCGGTATCTCTCTGCCAAGGCGGACGGAGTCGGTTGTAAATGTTGGCTCATTAGTTCATCTGCCTTTTTATAAGTTAGGTCGGCCGGTTTATTGGGACTAGCCAAATTTCCTAAAAGTTCATATGCCTCGTCCCCCATGGTGGCAATTAAAGTGGGTAATTTCATTACTTCTTCCACTTTATTTACTTTAAAATACATGTTAAGGCGATCAATGTATGATGACCATGTTCCCGTCAACACATTAAACTCATTCAATTTTCCGACAGACATTATTATTGATCAATATGAATACGTACGTTTGTTTTTCTTTTCTTTTTATCTCGTCGCCACTGTGATATTCCTGGTTTAGGGCTTAATAAAGGATATTAATAGAAATGCGTATTTTACTTTCGGCATTTAATCATAGAATGGCAATGTCTTCTTGACATATCTAAAAATACCTTTCCTTCTCTATATGGCCATATACCACAGGGGGGGGGGGGGGCTCTTTTGACTCTTCGCGCAGAAGCGTTTAGCTCTCAGGCAGTCAAATACGGAGGGGCAAGACGTCCCTGTCGACTCATGTAGCCCGTGGTCGGTGCGATCAAACATTGACCGATAAACCTGACATATGGTACACTACCAGCAGTATCAGCAGTATCAGCTACCTGCTAAACCACCCGATCTGATCATGGAGACAGAGCGGCACGGCGGCAGCGGCAGTTCGCGTGATCTGATGAGCAGCATGGAGACCGTCTTACAGACATTACTTGGTCAGATGAAAACACATAATAAGTCGAAAAGAAGGAAGAAATAGTGCCAATAAAACACTACGTAATTAAAATGGAAGAAGAATTCGATTACTTTAGGTTTTGCTGTTTATTTTATTTGTTTTATTTATTTGTGTACCTATAGGAGTTGTAAAAAATTGTCGACGTCTATGAATAAATAGGAGCAGTCCAGTATTCCCGTAGTCTGAATTAAACTGTCATTTATAATCTCTAACTCCTACAATGTCCTGGTTTAATTTCGAGGAGGTGTAGTCAAAGTAAAACCTTTTTTTCAGTTGTCTTTATTTATCTCTGCAGATATATCTTAATTGACCAGGGCTGAAGCCTTTGAAAATGGTAAGTGAAAAAATAATAGTAGGATGAAACCCATTTAAAAAGGAAGAGAATATAATAAAAATGAAAGGAAAAATAATTTACGGGCGATCTGAGGTCGGGAAGTGGGGGGGGGGGGGGGGGTGAGTTTTTAATGGTAAAAAACAGTTTATCTCGATTTCCGGCAAAACTGCAAGTCCTATGGAAGAAAGTTAAAGGGTAAAGTTGTCTCTGAAAGATCTACAAGTTTTGGATTTCCATTTTTTTCATATAATCTCAAACTTTATGTGAAAAATTCTAATAACCAAGTATTTGGTTTTTTATTTTTCTTTTACAAAAAACAAATTCACGAAATTTGGTGAAAAGTTAACTTTTTATGTTCCAAACACACTGTATTTTTTTTTATTTTAAATATTTCATTTTTCACCTTATTTTGACTTAACACCGAAAAAGCACACTAATTTTCAATCGAAAATTCTCAAGTCAAAATATCTGCTTTTTTAAAAAGTCGGTGGGATTTTTTCCATGAAATCTCTACTTTTTGGTGGTATAAAAAATACATTATTATGGTAAATGTTGTGTGGTAGCTGCTACGAAGTAACAGTATATTGTATTAGGGTCTGGGCTGGGTTGGGTCTGGTTGTGTATCTTAGCGACAGACTATGTAACTCCAGAATGGGTGGGAATAACTGTTTTAATAATATTTGTTGATGGTCACGTTGACATAGCAAAACCAGTACAAGTTTGACCAATTCAAGATCTGATGGTGTACGTATGTATATAAAATCCCACTAATATTTCTTAGGCGTATAATAAGATATTTTTTACGCTCGCTAAAGCGGCTAAATGGATTTAGATGAAATTTGGCTCACAAATATTTCATATCTCGCATCAAATAACAGGGTGCATGTCGTTCAAGGTCGGAGATGGATCTACTTCTTCATCAGGTCAAGGCTATAATTTAGTTTGGAAGTTGGGTTTACAGGTTATTTATTGTTTTAGAGTTTTCCTCAAAAAAAAAAACATAGCCCTTATAGGATCACTTCGTTGTCCGTCAGTCTGTCTATCTATCGACCCTATTTTCTCAGGAATGCATATCATTCCAAAAAAACTTAAACTTATTTGTATTTGGTTAATTGATCACTATGTCCATTTATAGCAACGACAGTTTTACAGCGGCAAAGTTAAGTTTGTTACTGAATCATTTAATATTGCTCATAAGTCCGGTTCTCTAAATTTCTACAAAACCCTCGGTGCCAAAAAAACTCGCATTTCCCGGGATGTTTTTAATTGCTTTCATTTAATTCTCAAGTCCACGCAGACGAAGTCGCGGGTATAAGCTAGTAGTTTTATAAAAACATGCAGTACCTAAATGCTATCGACATTGCCTCGATGCGCTAAATAAACGAACAGTACACGCTAGCCCAGCTATTTTCAGCCGCGCAGACATTTGAAAGACGAACTTGGTGGTTCATTATAGTTTTTATTCTCTGCTTTATTATGTTGAATGTGATTGAGTCTAAACAAGAGGAATGAATTTGCTGAAAGGGCGGACTTGCCCCGACAGCCAATAAAACGTGCACCGATCAATGCTGGTTTCTTAAGTGGAAAACTTGGTATTGGGTATTGGCGAAGCAAAAATCTCTCCGTGTATGTTTAGTCTAGACGAGTTATTAAAAATTTATACTCATAGAATTCGCTAACGCATCCCGGATCGGTTGTTTTGTTTAAGTTACAAAGTTAATAAGGGTATATTTTAGGAGCGTAGCAGCGTAGAACAATAAAGAAAAACAAATTGTACTGAACGTTGCACAAATATAACTGAAAGAACTAAAGAATGGAAATTAAATATTAATCAAACTAGCTTTTGCCCGCAGCTTCTCCCGCGGTAGAGATCGATTTTTTACAAATCCTACTTATTTTTACTTAGATTTAGTTGCCTATGACTTAAGTAATTTACATGTATTGTATCATTTGATAGCGTGATTCAGAACTTGCAAATGAATTTTACTAACGCCATCTATTAACAACTTCTGGGACTAAATATCTAGCAAGTAACAAAATATCGATCTTCCCATGGGGATGTTTTAACGCGGTAAAAAGTAGCCTACGTTACTCTCCACCCTCCTCACTATCTCCACACAGAAAAACCATACCATATAACAGCTTCGTTGCGACGTGAAAGACGGACAAACAAACAAACAAACACACTTTCACATTTATAATATTAGTATACTAGTATATAGTATATGGATTTAAAAGGAAAGGATTTTGAAGATTTTTTAAATCTTTTTTTGATTTTAAACTTTGAGGAGTATGTAGTTAATCTATTTTTTTGTGTTATAAATATCTATACTTATATTATAAAGCTGAAAAATTTGTTTGGTTGAACGCGCTAATCTCTAGAACTACTGGTTCGAATCGAAAAATATTTTTTATATAATATTCCAACTTTAATGATAGTCGCACACACTGCTGACTACGTAATTTTAAGGTAAATTATAGGTTTAATCTCTAACTGTGGGTAGGCATGTTAAAGTAATAGTATGTACCTTACGTTATAAATTTGGATAATTGGTCCATGAATATTTTAGTCCTTGGTTGGTTGAATTATTTCTCTATCCTGAGCTTCGTTCCGGGCAATAATTCTGGTTTTAACGACATTATTAATTTGTAAGGGTGACCAATGAAATACTTACGAACACTGTAATTAAGAGATGTAAAAATAATTTAAAATAAATACTGAACAGAATATAATAAAACAATCGGTAATAGCATCTAGGTTTAAAGTAAGTCCTTTGTTGTATTAAGAAAAAAAAAACGTTTTATGGAACTCAAGAATGAAGTACTTTACCTAGAATCTAAGACTTAAATTATCTCCACCTACCATGAGATGGAAATAGGATCAAGCTGTTAAGTGTAAAAAAAAATACTTAAAATAAGCATTCCAAATACATAATTCTGCTTCATCGTATGCTTAATGGCAAGGTTTAATGAACATTGAACATCATAAACGTTTTTATTTTTTACCGACTTCAAAAAAGGAGGAGGTATTCAATTCCACTGTATTTTTTCTGTTTGTTACCTCAGAACTTTTGACTGGCTAAACCGATTTTGATGATTTTTTTTAATCGAAAGCTGGTGCTTGTCATGTGGTTTCACATAAATCTGAGCGAGGTCTGACAAGTCGTTTTTGAGTTATTTTGAAGACGGTTATTTTTGTCAGTAAAATTTAGATTATGTTTCAACGAATTATATGGTGATATTAACTGTGACGATAATATGACTCCCACAACTCGAGAGAGTGGTTGTGTGATCTTTCACAGTAAAGCATAATTTATCTAAAATTAAGCTACATATGACCTCATGCTAATTAATGATTCAAACTAGTTTGATAGAATTAAATTTAACTTTAGCAAGAGACATCTTAAATCTCAGCAGGCAACGTGGCAGCTATTTCTTCGAGAAAGCCCCAAGTCATTATCGGAATGAGTTATAAATTAATAATTATAGCTGTCGTTATAAGGGTTCTTGAAGTAGTCATTACTTAAGTTCAATCCTTTGTCTTGGCCGAGAACTTAAGTAGTATTAATGGAGACATGCTTGTTATAGACTTGCCTGACGTTGCCCTTAAAGTTTTTAATGGTCTTAGCTTTCTCAATATTATTTAGTAATACAATTTTTTCCCGTGAGGACTATGATTTGTAAATTTATCTAAACAGATTGAGAAAGAAGGAGCTAACACAACTTTCTGATTAAAATAAAAATAAAAGGCATTGAATAAATTAATCTTAATAATCTTCTATAATATGTTCAAAAAATGTTTGTGGGGATTTCCTTTATAGACTTTAAACTTTGAATTGAGAATTGGTAACTTTATATTTAGTATTCCCTGTTCATGTAC
Source organism: Thymelicus sylvestris (assembly GCA_911387775.1). Classification (NCBI taxonomy): domain Eukaryota; kingdom Metazoa; phylum Arthropoda; class Insecta; order Lepidoptera; family Hesperiidae; genus Thymelicus; species Thymelicus sylvestris. The sequence goes on from OU426893.1 coordinate 11,924,999, forward strand.
TTTAATAATGTTGTAAAACTTTTTGGTATTTCCCTATACACTAATATAACGAAAGCTTAATAACGAAGGACACAAAGAAATAGGTACAAGTAAACGCTAGACTTGCTTATATACAGATGATGATATTGTAAAGTTTTATTTATATTCTTGTCTTGGCTCTTTTGTTTTCAGTAGTCGTTCGAATCAAAAGAAACTCGATTTAGCTCGTACGTCAACTGGTAGCAAATAAACAAAGCGGTACTGTAGTTTGGTAAAAAACAACTCAGAATAGTATGTGTAGCATGTAGTGCGTAACATATGCAGTGCAGGTAAGGGGCGGCGCTGTCCTAACGAAGAGCGTTCGTTTCTCGAATACTTGATGGCGACGATTTGAATTTTTAGTTTGTTTTTGTGGACGACAACAAGCGAGAGATCCCTGAAGATGGATGTAGACTAGTCTCGACTATTCTACTCAGGTTTTCAGTGAAAGTTTTAGGTAAACCCTTTGTTCGTATCGCCTTTGAGGTTGGATGACAGAGGAATATTCATTGTGTTTTATGTTTTTGAAACGATGTTAGTATTTGTGAATATTCTTTAGTCATGAAGTGCGTATGAATATTGAATGTTGTACCGTGATAGTTTTCTGCAATATTCATCGTATTACATGTGAAAGAAAATCGAGTAATCATATCAAAAAATCAAACAGCAATGTGTGAACAGGTGGGCTATCTGCTTAATCGTTGACATTCTAGGCTATAAAAAGACATCTGTGGATAGCAGTGACAAAAGCAAAATGGATTGCTCCGATTATACAAATAAAAACCAGCTCCCTTCAGAATCCTTATTCAAGTTCAAAATAACGTTATTTGAAGAAAAAAGCTCGCCAAACTTACCCCTCAAATGACTGTTTGCTCGTAATTTACAAGAAAATAAAGTAGACATTTTTATGTTCAGTGCTTAAAATAAATCTAGGTGTGCTACAAATGTGTTTTGGTACGATTTCACCTGTTCTCCGTTTGTAGCTGAATCAGTACAAACAACATGTTTTATAGTTGGGATCAGACGAAACATTTTGCTTCTTTACGATAAGATATATTTCTCAAGTTTCAATGTGGATTTTTTTTTAATCACCTAAGCTTATATTATAATATTCTAGATATGGTACCAAAATAAGACATTTTGATAATATACCTATTGATTTAATATTTTAAGCATGGGAAGGGAAGGCTCGACAATGGGACGTCTAGCACTATGATATTGATCTCATTAGTGCCATGGGAGGTAGTGAGACATAGAAGTGTCAGTTGTCCCATCATGAGACCACTAAATGGGACTAGTGGCATAAATCCAAAAATCATAAACGAAACAAGTATAAATTAATAATAAAAAACAAAAAACAAGTAATAATAAAAAAGGTGTTGCGAGTAAATCGTGTATCGCTCATAATATGGTCATTAGATCAGTCGCAAATAAACCATCGTTCAGTTAATACATGTATTTTATTTCCAAACACCGGGCGCCGGCCGCAACGTTCAAGTATACTTTGTGTCGTTAACATATGGTCCTAAATCGAACCGGATTCAGCGAGGATTCATTACAGTGCAAAAAACTGCATACCGGCCGGCGAGCGGCGAGTCCTATTGTTCGACTCAACGGATTAACGAGTAAACAAGTTCAAAGTCCAACCTTTCTATGCAGTTATAAGAAGACCGTAATATTTGTGTAATTGAATAAGTTCATCGGTAATTATGACTACTTATGAAGACGTATTGGTGCAGTTGAGTGATTTACATGCGCTTGTAAACAAGGCACAAGTTAACATCAAGAAATGTCCTAAGATTAGACTCACACGCGGCTATGTACAAACTAGAATAAAGTGCATAGAAGAATACTGGGATGCATATCGCGCCGCGCATAATAATTTGCTACGACTTACTAAGCGGGATCAAAGGGAGTCTATGGATTATTTCGTTCAAGATGATCATACCGCATGTGAAGAGTTGTACATGGGCTTACGGGCGGACTTGTTGGATATGCTGGAGCCTGCTGCCCCACTCAACACTACGACGTCTTCGGAACGCGAGTCGAGCGCAGCGGAGATCAAGTTGCCGCAAATTAACATGCCTACATTTTCGGGAGCATACGAGGAGTGGCAGTCGTTTGAAGACACATTTATGACACTTATCTACAATAACAGCAGTCTCAACGAAGTACAAAAATTACATTATTTGAAGTCTTGTGTTTGTGGCGAAGCGAAGAATACAATAAAACATTTTCAAATTGTTAAGAATAACTTTCATGCGGCGTGGGATGTTTTGAAGGCAAGATACAGTCACAAGAGACTTATTGTTAATGCAGTGTTAAAAAGATTATTTTCAATTAAAAAAGTTAGTGCTCAGTCATCGGGACAGTTGAAAACATTAATTGATAGTACTAAGGAGTGTTTGAATAGCTTAAATAACTTAGAAATAAATACGGATACATGGGACGCTATTATTATATATTTAATTGTTCAAAAATTAGATACAGAAACTCATAAAGATTGGGAAACATATGTAAGTAAGGAGTGTTCTGAAAGTATGCCTGCCTTAAATATTTTAATTAACTTTTTGGAAAATAGAATTAAAACATTAGAATTAACATGTAGTACTGCGCCGTTAAGAGAAAATAAAATTAAAGATAGATGTTTTAATGGAGCTGCCTTAATTCCGTCGACTTGTGTTTTTTGTAATAGTAGTCATAACCTGTATAACTGTAAGGAATTTAGTATATTAGACCCGGTAAAAAGAAAGGAATTTGTAAAGGGGAAAGGATTATGTTTTAACTGTTTATTGGCGGGGCATCCGTTTTATAATTGTAAACAGAAGGGAACGTGTAAATTATGTTTTAAACGACACCATTCACTTCTACATTCTTTTAAGAAATTAGATACAGACCTGGATAGGAAGGATAGTCAAGGTACAACAGGTTTGTCTTCTATGCATACAAATGTAGAAGAAATAAAGGAGGTTACAGATGTGTCAATTGCTTCACACTTCTCTTCAGAAAATAGGAATGTTTTGTTGGCTACCGCAGTGGTTCCCGTGAGGAGTTCGACGGGCCACATCACGATGTTGCGAGCTTTAATTGATCCTGGGTCTCAGGGGACATTCATCAGTGAAAGGGCAACACAGTTCTTGCAACTTGAAAGAACTGAGGTACAGGGTAAGGTCACTGGGGTCGGGTCACTTCAAACTTCTGTTAGCCAAGTGGTACAACTTGAGGTATTATCTAATTATGAGCAATCCTTCAGCCTCAAGGTCAAGGCTTATGTATTATCTACACACTTGACTACGAAGTTACCATGTAAGTATATTAAGGTGAGTAGGGACTGGAGTCATATTCAAGGGTTAACCTTAGCTGATTCAAATTATTATGCGCCGGGAAAAATTGACGTTCTGCTGGGTGTTGAGGTCTATGCGGAAATCCTTAAGAATAATTTTATTAAAGGCCCTTCAGGCACACCGTGCGCGCAAGAGACAAGTTTAGGTTGGATCCTATTTGGTAGTATAGGTGACGAACAGTCCACTCATACTAGCGTAGTGCTTTGCAATCAAATAAATTTGGATGATATGATGAAATCTATGTGGGAATTACAGCCTACTAATGAACGTTTACATACAGCAGATGAAAAATTATGTGAAAAAATATATACAAACACACACAAAAGAACGTGTGACGGAAGATATATTGTGAGGTTACCTTTGAAAACAGAACAACCTTTGTCTACGGAAGGTAATACAAGGGAGGTAGCAGTAAGAAGATTGTGTCAGTTGGAGAAAAGATTTAGAAGAGAACCAAACTTAAGGAAAGAGTATGAAGGGGTTATTAAGGAGTACATAGACAAGAATTACATAGAAGAAGTTCCGAAAGAAGAATTAAATAAGCCTGCTGTGTACTTACCACACCATCCTGTAGTTCGAGAGGATAAGGAAACCACGCGTGTCCGTATCGTGTTTGACGCTTCGGCTAAGGGGTCAAACAACATTTCTCTGAATGACGAGCTGCTTGTTGGTCCTCCACTCCAGGAAGATTTAAGAAATCTAGTCATGCGCTGGAGATTGAGGAAGGTTTGTTTCACAGCTGACATTCAGAAAATGTACCTCATGGTATTAGTTGATAAAAATGACATTGACTTCCAACGAATCGTTTGGCGCTCAGGCGAAACTGAATTACCAAAAGATTATCGGCTTTTACGTGTAACGTTTGGGACGGCCTCTGCTCCATACTTAGCTGTCAAAACTTTGCATCAGGTAGCTATTGATGAAGCCAAGGATCATCCCACTGTAGCGAAAACTATTAAGGAAGATTTCTTCGTAGATGACTTGATATCCGGGCAAGACACTGTCGAAGACGCAATCGATGTGGCAAATCAACTAATTGATATATTGAGAAGGGGAGGTTTTATTTTACAAAAGTGGGCGTCAAACAGTGCGGAGTTTTTAAAGCAAATTCCGCCCTCTCAGAGAAGCACCAAGGTCAGTATGGACATAAAGGTGGATGGTACTATTAAGGCTTTAGGTTTATCATGGAACATGGGCAGTGATAGCTTAGAATATCATCTATCACTTCCACCAGCTCCTGTAAGGGTAACGAAAAGACTAGTTTTAGCGGAACTACAACGTTTATTCGATCCTCTAGGCTGGTTAGCACCTGTAATCGTGCTTTATAAAATATTAGTGCAAAGACTTTGGATTGAGCGTATTGGTTGGGATGAAGAGATCACCAATGATAATCGTGATGAATGGCTAAAATTAAGGCAAGGATTTCAACACTTAGATGAAGTTAAGATTGAAAGATGGCTTCATACTACTGAGGATTTGATGGAAACTGTTACTATTCATGGCTTCTGTGATGCGTCAGTTAAGGCGTATGCAGCGGTAGCGTATATAAGAGTCCAAACCAGGGAAGGAGAAATTAAAACGAGTATTATTGCAGCAAAAACTCGAATTGCCCCAGTTAAGCCGGTTTCTCTTCCCCGGCTGGAGCTCTGTGGCGCTGTACTTCTATCTCGATTGCTGAAACAAGTAGGTGAAGCCATGAGAATCCCCTGTAGTAAAATATACGCCTGGACAGACTCGGCAGTCGTATTGTCGTGGTTAGCTGGAGATCCGTTAAGATGGAGTGTATTTGTCAGCAATCGTGTAGTTGAGATCACAGACAATATTCCATGTTCTCAATGGCACCATGTTGCATCTGAAAGTAACCCAGCTGACATAGCTAGCAGAGGATTAGTTCTGCCCCAGCTCGTTCACAATCGATTATGGTGGGCGGGACCCAACTGGTTACGAACACAGAATGTTCCATTGAAAAGACCAAATGTGGAAGAAACAGATATAGAGAAAAGAAAGAATTTAAAGGTTCATTGCAGTGTATTGAAGGAGGTAAAACTGAATTTCGAGAATTTTGATACTTTAGAAGAATTGCAACGAGTTATAATTTATTGTAAGCGATTTATAAATTATAAGAAACAACCCGAAAATATACATAAACCCTTTAAAAATGAAGAATTAGAAGAAGCATTAGATCAGATAGTAAGAATAGTACAGAATGAAGAATTTGAGGAAGAAATATATAGTTTAAAGGAAAATAAACCTATTAGTAGAAGAAGTACATTAAAATCACTGAACCCATTTATTGATAAAAAGGGCATCATGAGGGTCGGAGGTAGACTTCGACATGCTCCAATTGAAGACAATGCGAAATATCCCATTTTACTTGGCCATAAGAATGCAGCCGTGAAACTTATAGTAGATCAGGCACATAGAAAAACGCTTCACGGAGGTGTTCAAATAATGCTATGCTTTCTCAGATCACGCTTTTGGATAGTAAAGGCGAAGACTTTAGTGAAGGCTCATATTCATAAATGCTTGGTTTGCGCCATACAACGATCAAAAACTAGAGAACAGCTTATGGGAGATCTTCCAAGTGCCAGAGTTACACCAGCTCGTCCATTTCAGAATTCTGGAGTAGACTTTGCCGGTCCTATTCAAATTTTGGCTACACGTGGCAGAGGCGCCAAGTGCAGCAAGGCTTACATCGCCATCTTTATTTGCATGGCCACGAAAGCAATACACTTGGAGCTCGTGGGTGACCTCACTACCGAAACGTTTATAGCAGCCTTCAGAAGATTTGTAGCAAGACGAGGCAAGTGTAGCCAATTATGGAGCGATCGCGGAACCAACTTTGTGGGCGCAAACAAGGAGTTGAAAACCCTGTGGCAGGAAGCCAAGTTGAATATGCCTGAAGATCTTGTAGATTTACTTGCTGAAGACGGAACAGAATGGCATTTCAATCCAGCTTACAGCCCAGGATTTGGAGGTCTGTGGGAGGCTGGAGTCCGTTCCATAAAATATCATCTGAGACGCATTCTTACCTGCAATCTAACCTACGAGGAGATGCTGACAACCCTTTGTCAAATAGAGGCGTGCTTGAACTCGAGACCGCTTTGCCCAGCAGACGTGACTGATATTAATAGCCTTGAAATTCTGACTCCAGGTCACTTTCTAATAGGTGAAGCTCCTATTAATATATCTGAACCTAGTTGGATTAACCGTAATGTCAATAGGTTGTCTCGGTGGCAACACACGCAAAGGTTAGTACAACACTTTTGGCGTTGTTGGCAAACAGAATATTTGACCCAGCTCCAGCAACGACCAAAATGGCAAAAACCAGTTAAAGACTTTGCAGTAGGTGATATTGTTTTAATAAAGGAAGATAATCTTCCGCCGGGCAAATGGGCCCTAGGTCGCATCGTAGGAAAACATTCAGGCCAAGATAATTTATGTCGTGTGTATAGCATCAAATGTCGCGGTAACATTATAAAACGTAATTTATCTAAAATTTGTGAGCTCCCAATAAATGATCAAAATTGTTAAGTAAAGGTAGAATTGTTCTCAAAATGTTTAAGGTTTAATTACTTATTAAAAGTGTTATTGTTTCTTCTGTGGTTTAATCAGATCTGAAAAATGAATGTCTAACAATTATTGTATTTGGAATAGATTCTCACTTGCTTGATTTTATAAGAAAAATTAAGTTTAAATCATTATTTTGTTACTTTACTTCGGTGCGTTATGCACATAAGGTTTAGTAATAAATGTATGTATCATGCATGATGATAATTATTTATAAATTTATGAATTTTTTGAGTTTTGTAAAAAACTATTGTTTTTTGGTGGGCGGTATGTTGCGAGTAAATCGTGTATCGCTCATAATATGGTCATTAGATCAGTCGCAAATAAACCATCGTTCAGTTAATACATGTATTTTATTTCCAAACACCGGGCGCCGGCCGCAACGTTCAAGTATACTTTGTGTCGTTAACAAAAGGTCTACATATACAGGATTTAAATTAGAAATTTCCGTCTGGTAAAATAATGCTAACCTAACCTTTAAAACATTATACTTAGAGAAATCGGTAATGACTTTATCTATATTGCTTATAGTCACGTTATACTTACATATATTATATTTATTATAGTCAAAATATTATACCTACTTATATGGCATTAAAAATAATTAATCCAAGCGAGCATCACAGCTCATGTTTTACAAAACGGAGTGTTTTAAAGGATAACTTTGTTCTTTTCTAATCAGCCCTCTATCTTATCTCTGGCAAATTGACTAGCTAAGGGTAACGAGAAGATCCCAAGATTTGCATGTGATTATCATTTTTGATTCGCTCTTCTTTTGTGTAAATACTCGTCTAAAAGATAACGCTGTAAATGACATAATGCCGCTAAAGATATGCTGAATTATTTATACGGTAATACGTTCGATGGACCCGTAAAGCGATGTGTTTGACCTTAACCAAGTAACGACAAGCTACGTCGACGAGAAATGTTAACACAAAATTGTTAACACAGCGTAGTTTCTGACAGAATTTATGGGATAGTAATAAGTTAGAAATATTTTTCTACATTTATATTTGTTTTTAATGCTCAATATAAGAGTTACAATTTGTTTAAATCGGTTTTGCATGTCAAACGGTAACCTAATGCAAAGCACGGAATATCTTTATTTCTTAGTAGTTTTTGTTTGTTTTGTTAGTAAATATTCAGATAATGAATGATAAATTAAAAGACGTTATCATTCCTTGATAATTAAAACGCAATACAAATTCCAATGTTAATGTAGTAACAGAGTAAATTGTATGTTATTTCATTTTAAATACCATTGCAAATTCATCAAGATAATATAGTTTAAAGTTTGTCCGTCTATTGTAAGACAAGCGTGTGCCTGTGTTGAATTACGCTTGAACGAATATTACTTTCGAGGATTTTTGTCCCTTAAATAAATTATTACATTTGACTAAGAACAGGTTTTAATGAATTTTAAGCACTGCGGTAAAGTAATAGGATTTCCTGTTCCATTTTGTTGCTTTAACGACATAAAAGAGAATACGTTTAGAGGCTAAAGTATTCTATGCATTAAATATTAGAGTATGTACGAGTATATACTTCATATATTATTCTTACTGTTTAAAGACCCCATTCGAATTAAATGCGAAATTAAATCGGCACCTAACTTAGATTAGGTGAAAATTATTTTTAAAGACAAATTTCTAATAACTTGATAATTGACCAACTTCGGATTACATTATTACTTTGCAGAGCCATCAAAAAGTAATTATTAATTTTATTTATTACTCGGTAAATATGACAAATTATTTACACACCTACTGTATGAGGGTTATAAACGCAGAGCAAGTAAAATTTTGTAAATGTGACGTTTCACTCAGCCCTCATTGTTGCCGCTGGATATTGTGTTTGACATAAATATTATTTGATCGCGTCGGGGACCTCGTAGCTTTCAGCTATCGATGTCTTATTACAAGCTATTAAACGATAAGCGATAAATCCAAATCAGATTTTTTTGTTTCATATTTCTCATATTTCTAATATAATTTTAGTTCAGCGCTTAAACAGTAAATAATTATAAACATATTAATAGTGAATATACTCGGTAATAATTGATATACGTTATTAATATTTTTTTACGAACGACGACTCCATACAACTACTAATAGGAAATTGTTAGTGAAGGTAATTTTTTAGACTTCCTAATAAATCCTCACAGCTGTCCTGAATATTCGTAAAAGGAGCGTATTTCTTCAAGAGTACGTACGCACTATATGTATATTTAAAATACGGATGATTGGATGGAATAAGAAAGAAAATTATAAAAAAAATTAAAATTAAAAATATTAAAACATTAAAAAAAGTTTAAATTAAATAAAATGAAAAAATCAATGTTTTAGTGTTAATTATAATATTTCATATTTATATATAATATTTTTTTTATTATAATTGTTTTAATAATATCTAGCAAGGAAAGAGCCAATTACATGATAATGTGTTTAACGTTGCCCATGCATGCAGCAGCTGCAGGCTATTCGCTGGCCCTCGATAGTGCGACAAGTGCTAAAAGTAGCAATTGGTTTTTGCTTTAAATTACTGCATGTGATCGCTACAAAATTTATAAACGAAATATTGAAGAAAACGGAAATAGAAAAAAGGATGTACCTTCTCAAAAAATTGTTATTAGTCTATACTAATATTATAAAGAGGAAAGATTTGATTGCTTGTTTGCATTGAATAGGCTCCGAAACTACTGAACTGATTTGAAAAATTCTTTCACTGTTGGGAAGCTACACTATCCCCGCTATATTATATTATATTTGTGACATACGCTATATTATATTTTCAAAAAAATTAGGGATCCTTAATAAAATTCCTATAATGTAACCCAAGGTGTAAAAAAATAAGAAAACCGAAGCAAAGCGAGGGCGTTTACTCGTGTGTTATAAAATATTTTCTTGCGTTAGTCGTAGGTGCGTCTATTAGAAGTCTTGTGCATGGTTTCCTCTTAGTATTGTTAGTATAACGTTCATGTGTGATTACTTACCATCAGTTCATTCGTCTGCTTGTTTATCAATTGTATAGACAAAAAACAGAACTATAAATAAGTAGTCAAATCGTCTCAATTCAACTAAGATGTCTAGAATACTTCCAAAATGTTTAGTTTAGTTTAAAAAGGTCCGGTTGAAATAATATGGTTATTCAAACAACCTTGCAGCCAAATTCAGTAGCAGTAAAATCATTTACTCTCACAATAAAAACATAACTGAATAAAGTGTGATATGTAAAGTACTGTTTGGCGCAGACAGCGGGCGGCGGCGACGCAGAAAAACTTATTTTACGATTTCCGTTCCACAAGCATCTCTATCGAACTGTTAGCTCGAATGAAATCTGTTATTTATAGCTCTTGTTCCTACTTTTTAGGAAATACTCTATAAATATTTAATATCGAGACATTATCGTCGTGAGGGTGCTATCTATAGCTTTGTTTGCGGAACTTGCCTATGCAACGTTATGTAATGATATCTGTAATTGTTAACTAGGTAGGGTAAAGATATAAAACTGTTTTCATTTATGTTATAAATACATTATGTCATAGTTTTAGATTGAAATTTTAAGACCAAGACAACGTTATACAATAAACAAATGAAATAAATAATGAATTACGTTTTTGCCCGAAAATTGCAAAATTACGAATTATATTTTGGATACATTTAAAAAATATATGTGTATATCTACATACTTAAATAAGTTAATAAACTACGCATTTTACTAACTGAATCATTAAATTTATTTATTGTAACTAAGATTAAACAAAATCAAGATTTCCAATATTTCAAATACCTAAACGCTTTCTTACTTACTCCCTCGCTCAAAAATACCCTGTGTTGCGGGTGGAATATACACTTAATTGAGACGTCAACAGCAAGCCTGGAGAACAAACATTTATCTGTCACATGTCTACATTGGCTGAGAACCGAACTCTGAACCGTGCGGCTGGTAGTATAGCTATTAATCAATCGATTAATCATTTTACTGTGATGGACTATGGCATTATCTCCTCACTCTTTAAGAGGACGAATTAACCCAGTTGAGGGAATGTTATAGATTCTGATGTAATAACGATTAATATTATGAATATTAAACTTCGAAACAAATCAAATGCTTATCGAATGACAAAGTCATATCTGTCTTCCGCTCAACACGAATGGCCCATTCGATTTCAGGCAGCGAATTTTCCGCGCAAATGGTTCTGTCCCGCTGACACCGTACGTGTTACTTTTAACAAAGGGCCAATCCATGTGAAATGACATAAGCTGACAGCATCCAAACGACCGTCGAACATTATCGCAAAATACCCTTAACTCGATTCGTTCATATAATATTCATGACGCGGTGCAATCTTTCAAAAATTGACACCTTTTCATCGGGGTTACGGACCCTCCTTGGGTCGAATGTACAAGTTTTTTGTATCTGAACCGCTGAATAAATTACCAGTGCACAATGGAGCTGTGTTTTACGGCTCTGCTAATTTATAGAAGGTTGTAGCAATACAATGATAACGATGAATAGGCAATATTGTGATGAAGGAATTTAAAGAGAGAGACACGTTTAAATTAACATCCTAGAAAATTAAATATTGTACAATTTTGAAGTTCAAAGAAGCAGCGAAGCAATGAGTTTAAGAATCATTCAATTCACTCATGAGAGATGAATGAGTCTTCGATTTTTTGGTACTGGTCAATTATTGAAACTAATCTAGTCGAGGGACAATAAATATGAAATAATGAAGGTACATTACATGATCTCACAAACTTAAGCTTTAATTTTAGTATTATGAAATGAAATGATCTATTGACATAAAAGTTATGTTTAAGGTAAACATGAGCTCACACAAAATCGTAATAAAATCTAGTTCAATCTATTTCAAATTACAAAGTACGAATGGCTCTCAATATCAACTGAAGCGCAAAGTTAACGACCACCATAAAGCGAACGCTACCATTAAATATATTGGTCAATAGAAGAAATATTTTAGAGGTTTGACCTACGTACACATTACTTAGTAATAAAGCTTTAAAACAAACAACGATGTCCCTAGAGAGTACTTCAGAGGGAGCGGAGAGGTGATCAAATAGTATAGTTGATTCATTTAGATGCGCGAATGTTACACTCTAAGTGTAAAGAATTAAAGTTCAGAATGGATTGTGCTAACATCCCAGGAGGGACGCTGCAAGTATTAGAGATAGGTGAGGACCGTCCTACGTCACATCCCGACCGCGTAACTCGAGTTGATTGTTTGTACTAAGGACATGGATTTTTCCACTTGATTGTCTGATTTGATTTACCAAGCTCTTCTCAGATTGCGGGCACATAAATTGGTTGAAAGCTTAAATAAAATAAGTGTACCTATAATACATGTAGAAATAACAGCATCTCTAGATCAACTGGTGTAGGTACATTTAAAAAAACTTCCGACCATGACTAATGCTGACTGTATCATTCTACTTTCGATGCTGACTGTACCATAATTACTTTTTAACAAAAAATAAAACCAATCACGCAGCAATCGGCACAGGGTGGTCCGATTTGGATGATTCTTTTTTTATTGGATAGGGTATGTCCTGAAGTTGGTCCCATATTTTTTTGAAAATTTTATTCCCACCCTAAAGGTACGAAAATAGGGAATGATTGATTATTCACCCGTTTTTTACTCGGAATTTTTACATGTTAATCCCAATAACTTTGTACTGGATGATCCAATTTCGATGATTCTTTTTTTATTGAATAGTGTATACCTTGAAGTTACTCCTGTTTGAATTTTGAAACAAAATTTTACCCCTATAGGTACGAAAATAGGGGATGATTGATATTTCACCTACTACATTTTTACCTGGTAACTGAATCTATAATTCATAAAATCAATAATTTATTATTAATTATAAGTATCATAGCAACTAAAAATTAAAAAATAATTACTTTTTAACAAAAAATAAAACCAACGAAAAAAAAACTGAAAAGCAAAAAATAAAATAAACCATTTAGTATTACAAATTAAGATCCGAAATTAACAGTAAATAAATAATTTTGAGACCGTGCCAAACAAACAACCAAAATTAAATACATAAAGTTAATATTACGAGGGCAGCGACATGCGGTGCACACAGCAGCAGCAGGGCGGCGCACATCTTTTCGCCGTTTGTTTTTTCATTGGTTTGGCACCGCCTCAAAATTATTTATTTACTGTTAATTTCGGATCTAAATTTATAATACTAAATGGTTTATTTTATTTTTTGCTTTTCAGTTTTTTTTTCGTTGGTTTTATTTTTTGTTAAAAAGTAATTATTTTTTAATTTTTAGTTGCTATGATACTTATAATTAATAATAAATTATTGATTTTATGAATTATAGATTCAGTTACCAGGTAAAAATGTAGTAGGTGAAATATCAATCATCCCCTATTTTCGTACCTATAGGGGTAAAATTTTGTTTCAAAATTCAAACAGGAGTAACTTCAAGGTATACACTATTCAATAAAAAAAGAATCATCGAAATTGGATCATCCAGTACAAAGTTATTGGGGTTAACATGTAAAAATTCCGAGTAAAAAACGGGTGAATAATCAATCATTCCCTATTTTCGTACCTTTAGGGTGGGAATAAAATTTTCAAAAAAATATGGGACCAACTTCAGGACATACCCTATCCAATAAAAAAAGAATCATCCAAATCGGACCACCCTGTGCCGATTGCTGCGTGATCATACAAAAAAAAAAAAAAAAATATACGTGTCGAATTGAGAACCTCCTCCTTTTTTTTTCGTCGGTTAAAAACTAGGTGTAGCCAGACGAAATAATTTCCAATGAGGATATGAACATAACATAAAAGTTTTAAATTACAACTTTTTACTCTATGCTATACGTATATTTACGATTTTTACGAGTAGGTTTCATATGATATAACACAAACATTTCAGTAATTTGAAACTTTTTTCTTTATCATACCAACCAAAACATTCAAACATTTATAATATTTTATTAAACAATAAACTATAATTATTGAATCAGCAATCATTTCTCCCGTCATTGGTCGCTGACGCATCGGTGATGTTACTGTCTATGAGCGGTGAGTTACTACTTTTGTCACCTATTTACTTAAAAATTCCAATAAGCTTCACATTTTTTAGAACTCTGACAGTTAAAGAAAAAAAAACAAAGAATAATAAATGGGATAAATTATTTGAAATTATTTTTCAATTTTTCCCTGCACTCATTCAATGCTTACTCACTAATAGCGCGAGTGGATCCGGAGCTAGGAAGTGGATTCTCTAGAGTCACTTTTAGAAAAATATAACCAACAATTCTCTCTGCGCAGTTCTATTCACAATATTGCAATTGACGCTTTACTGAGATAAATCTCATGTATTAAATTATTCAAATAAAACTTTTTGAAAGTGAGTTTAAATTTATTAACTTTGAACGAGAAACTTCGTTAGCTATTTAATAACATTAGCCAAGAATTGAAAAGAAAACTAAATTGCTTTTAAAACACTCTTACATTATTTCAATTAATTTAGACAAAATTAAAAGATTATTATTACATACTCGTATGTCATAGCATCTACAGCACCTAGTTGAATTCTCATGGTAGGTACTCATTCATAGTGTATGAATTCTTTGCCCACCGTCTGCAGTGTCATTACCCTGCTATTTAAATCTGAAATTAAAATTGAATCAGATGAATCAGACGCCATGATTCTTTTTCTACTCTATCCTGTTCTATTCAGTTTTCTTCATATCCTACTTATTATAGGCACTTCCCTTCAGTCACTTGACTGCTCCTGTATCGATTATTACCGTAAAAAAAACTTTCTTCATTTACATTCATCGCCCGTATTCAATTAGCCTTTCGATCTGCAATCATCTCCTCATTGTCAAAAAGATAATGCTCCCCATAGCTGACAGTCTTGCGGCGACAAGCGTTTCGAATCTCTGTCATTGTCCACTTGTCATTAAGTTTTTGTTCTCCCCTACACTTGGATCTTCGGCTTATGACGCTACATACGGTAGTAAAAAACGATGAGCGCAAACTAAGTAGTAAATTACAGGTTCAATGAATTTTTGAATATATTTAAAAAGTTGTTACAAAATTGATACAAAATGGCTGGCGATTAAAAACCGCACCTTTGTGAGCCAAACAACTTAATAGGTGAAGTCCAGTGAACGAATATGTACGTTAGTATATTAGTTCATTGGTGCATCCGCACCACAGACATGTTTGTGATCCGCACTATGCGGTAACCGTGGGTGGTTTTATAACTAGTTCTAGCTTCCATAAACTATATTTTTACATAATAATATTTTCAAAAATAACTGAATATTTGGAATTATTTATAATAAAATTATGGTAAAATTTTATGTCCAGTATGTTCGATGTAAATTGCATGCATCAAAAACACAGGCAGAATAAAGTTTTCCCGTAAAGTTTAGCTTTTTCATCGTTTGTTTGTATAAAACCTTAACAGCGAAGAGATAAACAATGCCCCAACTCAGAGTCACTAACGCTAGCACTAGCTAGCACTAGCAATTAAATCGCTCCTTAGTACAGAATTTGAATGGTAATTATTTACTAAGGAGCGATTTAAGTAAGACACAGCTCGATAACCGTGACGCACGTAAGTCCCCGATGCACAAATCTGAGATCCTCCAACGACAAATGGACGTGGATTGACGTCACATTTATTTCGTTGACATCCGTTGTTATTGTGCAGATATATTTATTTCCGACAGAACTCGGAAATGCTGTTATAATGGGCATCCAGTAAGATGCGTTGACGTCATTGTTGCTAAGCGTTTTGTGATGTTTTAACAAGGAGCTTATACTTTTTGTTGGTTTTTAGGTAAGAAAAAATATACCATTACTAAACCATACTTAAACACCATTGTATAGATGTAGTATTGACGATACTTTGTTATTAGCTAAGTGTTCAAACAATACATTGAATATTACAAAGTATTTCTAATATATTAAAGTATTTCTATTACACATATTAATATCTTGTCGTCGTAGCATCGTCGTAGCGTCGTAGCTCGTATGTAGCGAAGCGTGTTCGATAACAGGATACATAATTTTATTAATAGTAATGGATAAAAATAATATTTTTATCAATATTAACATAAATCTTTAATCCGCAATTCACATTAGGCCAACGTAGCTAAAGCATGACCTTAATCGCTCTCATCGTGAGAGGAAGCCAGGCCCAGTAGTGGGACAGTTATACTTTGTAATGACGTATTTTTTTCTCCCAATGGATTTATATTGCAGGTCCAGAATGAGTATAAAATCCATACTCATCTTTTCTAACAATCTAGTACGGACCAACGGTTCTGAAGACGATTGGAATTATCTCGCATTCGTCGAAATTGCTGACCTGTCATGACGACAACCAATCTGCAGTAGCTATAAAGGTACTAGAATCGACTTCATTTAATTTATGGATTGTGACTGGTACGTGTAGCGAAAACCTTGTGCAATACTGTATACGTGTGCAAAGCTGTATACATTTTTATTTAAGTAATTATAATACGTTTGAATACAATTCAAAATTTAAAAAAAAAAGCCACCAATCCACACTGGAGCAACATGGTGGAATATACTCTAGGCCTCCTCAAGAGAACAGCCTGAAGAGAGACTCCGGAGAGGTTGAAGCAATCCAGTATATAATCCTTTCATCCACACTTAGGTGTTATATGTATGAGAAAAACACTGATTCTAAAAATACTTGTTTATTAATATTTAAACATTGCAGTTGTATTTTGCTTGTACAGATATGGCACGGGAAAGTAGTGAGTTCAGCTGACAGTTTCTTCTCATATAACCAGTTAACAGTTAACAGTTTAACAGTGTTAACAGTTTGCTATACTCTCTTATTTGCATAATGTTGCTAGTTAAAAATCTGTTGCCATACACTTTGTAGCCAGTTCTATTCAATGTATATCCTGGTCCCACGTACTCGCGTACGCGCTGCAGTAATGATCGGCGCCCGGCAGACCGCTAACTCGATTACCTGGACGAGACTCGCATTGTAATACCACAGACACTATTTTATCCAGATTATTAGATGATGTCGGATCCCATTTATCTGCTAAGAGGCCGCGGGTAAATGGATTAGTTGGAAGTGGATAGAATGAGCTAATAAGGTATGAAATATGTTTTATTTTAATATGCAATATGGAGTGCTTCTATTTCGATGAGTTGTGTGATTGACTGAATTTATAGACTACTAGAGTGTTCGGTTGGTCTATGAGTGACCGCCAATGACAAAACTTTCTTACGGCCGGTCTCAATAATGTACTAACAGATGGAAGACTGTGGATAGGGCTACCATTAGTATGTCATGGCGATTCTGTCATACTAATGGCACGTTAAGCCGTCGCGTCGGTTGCAAGTGAGAACCACGAATTCTGTCTGTCTTTATCTTTGTCTATTCCTATGTATATAGAGGCAAAGACAATATAGGTTTTCTTAATAATTTATTTATTTATTTATATAATATCATTGTATACAGGTACGTTACGTTAGGTATTGTACGAGCAAGGAGATGCTTGCACAACTTGGATTATGTTCAAAGATGGATTATGTTCTGGGACTGAATTCCCTGCATGTTCATGATTACTAATCCTTTTGATTTATTTATTTGCTATTCAAGAGACGGAAATATTGTTCGGGGTAAATGGAAACCGACAGCATCTTGAGTGGGTTAGACTAATAAAAATGTTATTAAATGGTATGCCAAGACGATTAGTGCGTTTAGGCAGCGACAGTTAAACTACGATGACGGCGCCTTTAATGGCGTCTGCTACGTATTTGGCTCTTATTATCTATTTACAACCCGCATTTTATTATTGGGGTTAAGACGGTAGGAACAAGGCATAAAAGCTGTACTACGAACGTGGGCGGGGCTAAGGGCGAAAGATCGGCCGGTCGTTAAGGGATGTTTTTACGACCATCAAAAGATACTTTGTGTGATGGCATCCGGTAATTCGTGGAACAAGCACGCAATTTTGAGTATTTTGAAAGCCCTCCCTTTGACGCATAGCTTTCAGCTTTAATTCAATAATGTTTGGAACGGTTAACGCCGGTGAACATTCCCTGATTCATCTTCGTCTTTTAGTGAAAGATGGAAATACGAACCATCAAGTACCTTCTTTATGTCCTTCCTGAAACGACAGGCACTCTGGCGTCTTTGATTTGTGAAAGTGTGTTTGAACATCGAGAAATACGAGCCATAAAACGGTCGCTTAAAGTTAGAACATCTAGTTTATCATGCAACAACATTTCGATATATATTTTTGGGTATGTATTTTCTTTGTGATCTTTTGGTTCGGAAAATAGACCTACTTTGTGCAGCATTACTGAGATGCTGCTGAGATTAAATCATTAATGAGATGAACACACTCATTATTAAGTTTCCATAACAAAGAAACCTCAGGACAGGACCTGGCCTCAAAGTGACCTAACAATGTTAATTTTTTAGGATATGACTCATAAAATAGTTAAAGTTGTAAATGTTCTTATTTAGCGAAAGTATTTCCTTACTTAACAAAAATACATTCCTTTACTGTTATAATGTTGAAGTATAAAATAAACAACACTTATGCAGGGCGCAACTGAAAATGCTATAACTTTTCAACTGACTTTGTTATTTCAAAAATAGTTCGTTTAGTTAAATTATGTGTTTGAAGTATGAAGTTAATTCTCACCCAAACCTAACAGCTTACTTCAATGTGGTGTACGTGCTCAAGTTACCAGAACTTAATGAATAACTCTGGAATTTGTGGAGTAGTATGAAAATTCAGTAATAAAAATTAATTGATATTACTTTAAAGTGGAAATCGTCTTGTAACGGAAACGCTTTCTCAACCATAAAACATCGTAAATGCTGGCCATTAGGTGTCAATGATACAGATGAAGTATGTTAGTAGTTATTCAGTCCATCAGCATAATTTTAATATATAAGTCCACTACTGTGCATAAGCCTCCCATAACTATCACTATTTCCTATGCGTCTTATGCAAATACCTAGGCGTGGTCCCAATTAGAGGACTTTTCTTCTTTAAAATTAATCTATAATTAGTTAATTTTATTTGATATTCGACTACCTCCAGACGCAAGGTTTCTGAGCCAATTATTCTATGATCGATTTATGAATCATTTCAAAAAGTAATTCTACCAAAATAAGGTAATATAATACAACTACAGTTATTTAGACGCTATATAGGCGATTAGGTGCTCTAATATTGTTTAATTTATAGGCCATAAAAATGAAATAAAACAGTGATATAACGGTTACACTAGCAAAGTTGGCAGCCTGTAGGCTGTAACGAAGGCCTAGATGCCTTTAAAAGCCAAAAGAGGTTAAAGGTTAAGAAACACAACGTAGGTCACGATTAAGTCATAAAAGCTATAAATAATGCAAGTCAATTCATTTAGAACATGTTTTTACTTCAAATAATTATTTCGGACTGATTAATATTTGAGTTTAGTGTAAACCTAATTTATGATAACGTAAGTTTCAAATAAGCACTTTTACTGAAATAAAAATAATTAAACATATAAATATTTTAATATTAAAAGTTAAATTTAGAAAAGTTTTTACAGCACATGGATAAGCTGAAAAGAAGTCAGGAATCGACTGATGTTTATGGCGTAACTTATGTTACCAATCGCATTTGGACCGCAGAGTGGGCGTCACTGGAACTATTTTATTTTATTTTTATATACTAGTACTGATAAATGACCCATTGCTTCTCTTGGATATGCATTCAAAGTGCTCTAAACTAAATTAAAAAGTCATATAAAATATATGTTAGGGTTGATTTAAGACTATTTTCGGATAAATTTAAGTCTCTACAAAGCCTAAGCACGGGTTATAGATCTCCCTTAGTGCTCACCTAATTATATAATCTAAATTTTACCAAATAATAAAAGACTTCAAAGAAACATTCTTCCAACAAGTAATGAACGCTAACACACTCATACCCCCGCAGTAGGTTATTACCTGTGTCGCTCGTGGCATGGACGACAAATAACATTTCTCAATAACACACATAAACATAATATACAATCGAATGGAGATGGAGAACCACCTCCTTTTTTTTGAAGTCTGTTAAAAATAAGATGGTCTGATAAAAACATTTTGCTTCAAGACTTCGTTATTGATACATTATATCGTTTATCAGAATTTTATAAAATACAATTTTTGTCAATTCCAACACAAGCTTTGAAAGCTTGTGTCAAGAATAACAATATTATTTTGCACGCAAAACATGTTTGCTTATATCTAATAAGTTGTCGACGTGTTAACCGTTAAGTAGAAGCTGCATCATGATTATTCAGATGGCGTTTTTAATTAAACAAGTCGTACTAAGTTCTAACGCCACATAAAATTTTACAACCCTTTAATAAGACGTAAAACTGCCATCAAGCCACGGTCTTAACGACGAATATTAATGATTATGGACACCGCTACATATTTTGTTGGGGTGTTAAAACGTTCTAATATTACATTCGTATGGTTTAAGGTTTAATTAAAATTAATGAATTTTTACATGTCTGTGCATATAGGAAAAAAATATTGTTTTGTTTGGGTCATCGCTTATTACTTATATACTTTTTGACCAATGAAAGCTTAATTTTGCCGACGACATAGTACAAAACTTAAGTGCAGTACATAAAGGAAAAATGAATAAGTAAGTAAAATATGTAATAATAACTAAATAATATTGAAACTAAACAATGTGGCACCCATCTGTTTTTTCTTTTTATAAGTTATGCTTGACTGCGATCCAGAAAAAATTAAATCCACTGTAAAGTAGCGTTTGACAAACCTTTGAGAACATTATGCAGATGTTATGTACTTATTGTATCCCTTCACCGAAACAAGTGATATAAGTACGTACAGTCGTACATACAATTTCTATAAAGTTCTTTAATTAGGTAGATTTTTAATAATACGCAACGTAGCACTTCTCAAATAAAGTTCAACGCCCTATGAACCATGCTTGTTCTAACCTGTCAATGT
Organism: Thymelicus sylvestris; assembly: GCA_911387775.1. Taxonomy (NCBI): domain Eukaryota; kingdom Metazoa; phylum Arthropoda; class Insecta; order Lepidoptera; family Hesperiidae; genus Thymelicus; species Thymelicus sylvestris. The sequence goes on from OU426893.1 coordinate 11,945,959, forward strand.
ATCGCGAAATAAAGAAGTATTATACAGCTCAAACATTTGCAAATGAAGTACTTACTGAACAGGAGATGTTTTACGTTCGCACCCTCTAAACCGTCCTTCAAACTTAAGTAATAAAACCAGCGAACCGGTTACAGATAAAATATTAAAAGCTAGTGTCGCGAGCAATACTATGAACTGCAATAAAAAGAAACTAAAAGAAATAAAATGATTTAAATTGTCACTTCGCTGGTTTGTGAAACGGGACTTTGACAGTTGTAGATGTACGTATAGAAATGTTATTTAAATACTATACGTATTTCTTTAGTTCTTTTTTCAAATCGTAAATCGGGGAAAAGACTATAAATTCACATATAGAATTATGTATCTGTACTTCAATTTTGTTTATGGTCTTGTTTTCATTTGAGTTGACATTCAACAGACTATAGAGCCTTATTTCCGTCCCAATACTTCCATCCGAAAAATAATCTGAGTAACTCTCAAATCGCGCCTAAAGAAGTTTTAGTTCAAAAAATATTCAGATGGGAGTAACTACCCATCGCGTAAGTACTTAGTAAGTATTTACGCGATACTTAGTTGTCTGTTGCCATAAATAAACTGTTTTGCCGTCTAATACCATTATATTTATTATCATAAAAATTTCACATTATTCAACCACTCGTATAAAATGAAGTCTTTCAAAGATTTTAGCCAAAATTTAGGTGGTGCTAGTGTAAAATCCACTAAAATATTTTACGCGCTTTAATCAGAGTACAGATAACCCTCAGCTTTCTTAGTAAACAATGAGAGTAAATCCCACTTAACTTCTATATTCTAATCTCTCCGGTCACCTTTAAAGTGATATAATACACCTGTATTCTTAATATATGCGTTTAGTTTTCGACCATTAGCGTCTAGTGAGGGACTAAGTGAAACTTGAATTATACGCGATTGTCTAGACATCCCATTGTAAGAAAAACAAATTAATTCCCCTCCATTGTAGGTACGGTCGAAAAGTACTCTCCGCGAAATTTATGTGTTCTATTGAATTATAGCACAACGCCAAAAATGAGAAAAGCGAAAATTAACTAACGCGCTCTGTGGAAAATAAATGTTTGCTGCTATGAAACATTTGCCAAATAGTTTGCGTTATGAAACTCTTTTTGTGTTTATTTCGTTGTTAAAATGTTATGTTTAATGCAGTGATTCCAGTTTTTAGGGTTCCGAAGTAAAATTGGAATTAATTTCGTCATGTCCGTCCGTCCGTCGGTCTGTCCGAAGCAGAGCGCCGCCGAGACCCTTAGTGCTAAAAGGCTGCAATTTGGCATGTACCTATATAAATCTTTATTAAAACTCCAGAATCGTAGAAAAAAATATTGAAATTTTTTTTTCAGGGTAACGTGACGATGATGTTTTCATTCTTCGCGTACCCTTTAGTATTGTTGAAAAGGTCTTCCAAAAATATTAGGTATGGGTCTTCTTATTTCATTTTTGTAATTAGGGATCCTTTTGCGAAATAATTGGCTTTAAAGTTCTAATTTTGGTTAGAGTCAAGTGTCCCCCCTTGCTGGATAAACGGTTGGTGATGGACAAGTGAAAAATTCTCAAAAATAAATTTTAAACAAGGAAAACTATCACGGCTATGTTAACATTAATCAGTAAAAGTCGATAAACTTACTACTTCGGAACCCTACATTGCGCGTGGCCTGACACGCACGTGCCCTTTTTTTTAATGTTAGTGCATATATTGAGATGGAGCAAATGGAAAAAGCTACGTCCCATTTAACATTTTAATAGGTATATTTACTTGAAAATATCGAATAAATCGTGATTTGACTGAGCTTCTTTTTAAAAATACTTCGGTTTACTGATTCCAAAATCTTAAATAACGATTTGTAACTTATTGGAGGAGCGTGTAAATAGCCCCTCCAGGAAAAAAAGGAAAAGAAACTAAAATAAGCCGATGATGGCTGCGCTGCGGAGCGTTGCGGTGCGGAGCAATAAACAAAATAAGCTATAATAGTTAAACGCATCAATCGACTCACCAGTCTCCCACGCAGCTGCCACTCTTTCTGAACCACAGGAATTCACAAACCAGCCGCGCGGCGGTATAATGATAATATGAAGCGGTGATGCGGACGAACTTTAAGCGATGTGCGGAGAAAAACTTTATGCGGATTAGAACTAAAAAAAAATGCGGGCGTAAGATAATTATGTAGCGGATGACACGAGACAAAAAATTCTTTCCAAGTGTTTTTTCATGCGTCAATCTGGCGTTTTTCTTTTTTCCTTATATGGTTTTCACTGGCCAGTGGGAGCGCCGCGGAGGTCGATAAAATGGCATAACTAATATAACATATTATGATTATCGCTCGCGCAACCATGCTCCCCGGCTTTGGAAGTTTGGAGAACTTTCAAAAGGAAAAAGAGAAAGTAAACGAAAAAGTTAAGCTATGCGGTGTAAGATCAAGGGATATGATCCTTGAAATCCTAATTTGATATTAAAGGAAAATTAGATTATAATAGACTAATAAAAATTATAAAAGAAAATTATGAGTAGTTATTGTGTAGGTATGGAATAAAGTTTAACGACAGGTCGTTTAAACGTGCCACTTTGCGTTTTAATTAATGCGACTCTAATTACACCATCACTACCAGGATAAACTTCCTGGATAATACCTAATGGCCAACGTAAAGGTGGTATGTCATTTTGGTAAATTAGAACTACAGTTCCAACACGAACTGGATTGTCAGGCGTGCACCATTTCCGCCTGACTTGTAGCGTTTGCAAATATTCAGACCTACACCTTTTCCAATATGACTGTACGAAAACGTCTAACAGTTTTTTTTGCGGTCGTTTAAATTAACACGTTCATCAGAAAGATCATTTGCGGGAAGATATTGAATGGGAGTCGACATTAAAAAATGAGCGGGTGTCAGTACCTCAGGTTGAGGGTCGGATGACAACAAACAAAGCGGACGCGAATTTAGCAAACATTTATTCCATAACGAAATGCGGTTAGTATAAGTATTAATAATAGTTTTTATTAAGCGGGACATTAAAAGAGCGGCGCATAGCTCAAATCAAGCGAGCGTATCAATTTTAACAGGAAAAGCTTTATATTTGGAACACAAGAGTCTCAAAATGATATTACCGGCCTCATCAGTTATATGTAAATACACACACACAACCATAAGCGTTGAGGCTTGCATCACAAAATGTAACTACATTTAACCTACAGTTATTAGAAAATCCAATATGGTGCGGTGTTTTTATTTCCGATAGTAAAGGTAGTTCCTTAAAAAGCAATGAAAAATATTTTATTATATTCTCTGGAGGCGTATAATTCCAGCCCATTTTGCTAATCCACCGATCTTTGTGCAACTTCGCGTATACTATAACTGGAGATATCAGGCCCAAAACGTCAAAAAGTTGAGCGGCAAAAGAAAGTTTTGTACACTTATTGTCACTACAAGTAGTAAATAATTGAAATACATCTTCGTCTGGAAACCAAGTTAGACCTAATATCTTCAAGTTACTAAAAACGCCAGAAAAATTAACTGGAACGCGATGTGAGCGTGGCAAGCTATCAAAAAACTCGGAATAATTGCGGGCCCATTTAAACAGATCAAAAGAGCAGCTTATAAACAAAGAAATTAACTCGTTAGCTAAGCTTATAGCGCTGTCCTTGTCAGACACTAACGTCACCAAATCGTCCATATAAAGACTATTCGACTGGATGACAGAAGCGGCATCATGAAAACGAGAATACTCATCTGATGTTAACTGGCGTACAGTGCGCATTGCCACAAATGGACTGGACTTAAGACCAAAAGGAATGCGGTTAAATTGAAAAGTGCATGATTTTTCACTTCCAGAAAAACTAAATAATATTTTTAAATGTTGACGATATGACTCCGAAACCCCTATTTGCAAGTACATCTGCTTAATATTTGCGGTTAATGCAATCGGAAATAAACGAAAATCGAATAAAAGTAAGAAGCGATCAGCTTGTAGGTTTGGCCCTGAATATGAAATATCATTAAGTGACAACCCTGTGTGATTTTTGACACTTACGTCCAAAACAACTCGCAACTTAGTCGTTGCTTTATCTTGCCGCATGACGGCGCGGTGCGGGATATTATAGTAACCATATTTAATATAGTCGGCGATGACTTGGTTATAATCAGCGCGTAAAGCGGTAGATTGTTTAAAGTTATGTTCCAAGTGTTGCAACGCAAGTAAACGGCGGTGTCCCTCTATGCGGGAACTATCGAGGTTAGCGGGATTTCGACTAAAGGGAAGGGCTACACCGTATCGCCCATCACTATTGCGAACAACAGAACTAGAAAACAAATTTTCACATTCTGTGTCGTCAGATGAAAGAAACCGTTTATCAGGAATTTCCTCCAATTCCCTAAACTTATGGAGACGAGACTCCAGACTACTCAATGTAATCGCGGTAAAAGAACAAGAAGCGGGTTGATTATTATTATCAACAAACGACGAAGGAAAGTCTCCCATTAAAATGTAACCAAAAGTGGTCGAAAAAGCGGGCGGAAGTGAAGATGAAATATTTGGTTTATATTGTTTACCCAAATAAATATATGGGAATAATTGGGCACCAATGACCATATCAATGTTACCAGGGGTATTCCATGTGAGGTCCGCTAGAGGTACCCTATTATAATATTCACAGTTGCGAGCATCAATCTCGAATGCTGGCAATTTGTCTGTTATGTTATCAACAACTAACGCGTGAATATTATATTTATGCGGTGAAACGCGTGACTCAATTGTCAAATCAACGTAACCATGAATAGGACGAGACGATAAACCTACGCCCCTAAGAGAAGAATTATAAAGCGGAATTACAGATAAGTTGAGTGAATTACAACAAGCTAATGTAATTAAATTATTTTGGGAGCCATTGTCCAGTAATAGACGAATGACATTCCGTTCATTATTTTCATTATATGCATAAACTTGCGCGGTCGACAAAAGTATGGTTGTTCGAGATTTACAATTATTATTATCGAGTGATAGCATAGTAGCGGGCGACAAACTGTCACTCGTAGCGATCAAATGCACTGGAGCAGGTTTAATTGAATTAGCGACCATATTAGAATGAACATGCGGTTCATTATTCAAAGAGGTCGTCTTCTCCTTACCAGCTACTTCGCGCGAGCATGCGTGTAATTTTACCGATGAAGTATTTGAACTTCTTTGTAAATTATTAAAATGTAAAAGTGAGTGATGTCTCTTTTGACAATAATGGCAGACATTACGCGAATTGCAATTCGAAAATGAATGCGATGAGCTCAAACAATTAATACAACAATTCTTTGATTTTACGAACTCATAACGCTCTTTAGGAGAATCTAGATTTTTAAATTTGGTGCAATTAAAAAGTAAATGTTCGGTACTATTACACATGACACAAGGAGCGGTTTTAAAAGATTGAGTATTTTGTTGAGTAATGAAAGTCAGAGATTTGCGAGTATTGGAATCTGACTTTTGCGGGTTATTGCGAGTTTGAGAAAAGCTATTACAATTACTTGATCGTTCTAATATTTTAACTTGATCTTGCACAAATGAAACAAGTTCTTCGGAGGTAGGTATTTCCGAAGAGCGAACGGACAACTCAAAAGACTGCACCATTTGCAAATCTAACTTTTTTATGGCTAAATTAAATAGAATGAAATCTGTTAAATCCGGGATATCTAATTGTTTTAAAGCGGCAATGGAAGCGGAGTATTTCTCAATAAAACTACTTAAACTGTTAACTGTCTGCGTGCAATTTTTTAAGTCCAATATATTATTTAAATAGAAAGTACCTAATGACCGTTTGTCTTGGTATTTCTTTACTAAACTGTTCCAAATGATGTGATAAGTTTCACCAGTTGGTACGATGCCGGCAACCATTTGCTGCGCACCATGCGTCAGTCTACCTATCAGATACTGCACACGCTGCGAGTCAGACAGCTGCTGGTTGTTGTGAATATTAGCCTTAAACGACTCATAGAACACAGGCCAATTCTCAGGCTTACCATCGAAAGAGGGAATAACGATAGGCGGTAATTTAACAATGTTTTTCACTGGTTGTGATGGCGTAATGGTAAGTGTAGAATTCACTTGTATAGCGGAATTTATGTTATTGCGGACACGTTTTACACGAGTATATGCGTCGTCAAACGAAATTAAACCTTTAAAATCAGGCTCAGCTTCGGGATTTAAAACCAAATTTAAATCGTTAATATTGTCAATAATAGACATGAATTCATGGCGCATTTCATCGATCATTTCCGATTCTGCCATGAAATTTTCTGTTGACCGCGTATCTGCAGTGACAACTACTTTTTTAGATTGATCACACAATTTAGAGACCCTTTGGAAAATGATCTCAGCTTTAGCTTGAAGCAATTTTATTTTATGAGTCTCCATTTTGAATGGAGGAAGCAAAAGCTAAGAAAATTAATAAATTAATGCGGGAATGAATGCGGGAAAATATAATTATGTACTGATTCAATAATCAGGCTCGAATGGACCAATAAATGGAGGAGCGTGTAAATAGCCCCTCCAGGAAAAAAAGGAAAGAAACTAAAATAAGCCGATGATGGCTGCGCTGCGGAGCGTTGCGGTGCGGAGCAATAAACAAAATAAGCTATAATAGATAAACGCATCAATCGACTCACCAGTCTCCCACGCAGCTGCCACTCTTTCTGAACCACAGGAATTCACAAACCAGCCGCGCGGCGGTATAATGATAATATGAAGCGGTGATGCGGACGAACTTTAAGCGATGTGCGGAGAAAAACTTTATGCGGATTAGAACTAAAAAAAAATGCGGGCGTAAGATAATTATGTAGCGGATGACACGAGACAAAAAATTCTTTCCAAGTGTTTTTTCATGCGTCAATCTGGCGTTTTTCTTTTTTCCTTATATGGTTTTCACTGGCCAGTGGGAGCGCCGCGGAGGTCGATAAAATGGCATAACTAATATAACATATTATGATTATCGCTCGCGCAACCACTTATCATTAAAAGCCGTTTGCAAAAAACATTAAAGAGCTTCTTTTTATCGTGGTATAGAAATAGAATTAATAAATAATTGGTTTCAAAATCTTTTAGACTGAAATAAAAAGTCGGTTTAAGATGCTAATAATGCAAAGAAGTTTATTTTCATTGAGTCACACCTCACCTAACTTGCGCCGCTCTGACCGGTCCTGAGCGAGAATTGAGCTGTTGATACACAGCAAAGCGAGCTGCAAGGAACGAAAGGATCCAACACTGTCTCATTCGTTATTAAAAAGGGGTACATTGACAACAGTAACAAACAGCCGATTTCAACTCAATGTGAGGTAAATCGTGTAATATCCCTAAAATTGTTTAATACTCTAATGATGTACAGAAGTCTATACATTATATATTATAGAAGTCTATACATTATATATTATATACAAATTTATTTTCTATCAGCAAGTATCCAAAACTATCAGTAGATTTTGATAGAAACGAAATAGTTTATGCACAGTACTTTACATCACCATCGCTCTTCCGTAACGACATTCAAATTTAATCTGTCTGAGTGCGACTCTGATTGACGATATTTTACGACTCTCCGCCCCTATAGCTACAGCGCTTTGATCAGTATACCTATAGAGGTAACGAGTTATACGCAAAAAGTCTTGTCAACGACCCTGTAGCTTTGTTGGTAGCGATCCTAAAGGACCCTATTCGATTACCATAGTGTTAAGTGTTTGTATTCATGTTTTGTTTGCTGTGTATAAATATCTTTATTATCTTCATAGTATGAAACCGTCTATGTATTTCGATTTTGAAGTCTGATAGCTATCGCAAAATAGGTACCTATACATTTTCACACCACTTTAAAAAATCGACATATTATTAATTCGTGATGAGAATTACGGGGTGAAAATTTATAAAAGTACTGATAAAATGATCGCGATTGCTTAAAAATAAGTTTAATAAATTTTGCTTTAGGTACTTTAAACGAGATAAATTCTGTTCTACTTCCAATAAATAGAAATACTAAATGCATCATCGGAAATCCGTAGCACTCTAAATCTATTTCACAAGCGCTTTGGGAACCTCGGGTGTCTAGTTTATTTATCGAATGGAAACCCCTTTGCATGGACCACTCTCCTAATGGCCATGTTTTGGTCTGTGAATGTGTGGACGCGCGATTTTAATTATTTTCGCCCAATTTACGAGTAGCCATTAAAGGAAAGGTCCCTGGCGACCCATTAGAATCGCTGAGGTCCGAGTCTTGTTGATAACTTTGTAGCGTTATATTTTATTCTGGACAAGAATTAGTGTTTAATCCGAAAGGTTGGCGATAAATGGTTTCCTTGGGGCGCCTGATTACGAACCCTGCACGCGCAACTAATTTTTCAATGTTATTATGCACTTTATAATTTATGATTACGGATAGGTATTCGAAGATGTGTAACATCATAGTTTTCCATATTATTACGTAGGCGTCCGAGGTCTTGAAAATAGCATTTGGTCAGTGAAGGTTTCCAACCACACATACATTCTGTAGTACCTATATTTGACCCTCTTTTAAAAGGAGGTCCAAACTAAGCAGATGCTTTATTTTATTTTCGGTAAACGAAATCTCCACAAAAAATATTAAATAAATTTTCCTAAAAGCCATTGAAACTTAATACCTAATCCTAATCCATAACTAAATCTTAAATATTATTAGTCTCAAGCAATTCAACTTGAATGTTCAATTCTTAATCCAACATTACTCATCCCAGATTCAGAGGTCTTTGCAAATTATAAACGGTCTCACATTCACATGCAAGCGCAGGATTAAATCAATCCTCGGCGGATCTCACGTCTGGTACTTTAATTTCATAACCGTGTTGGGAATTATTGTTGGGTCGCGCTAAAAATTTTAATTATCTATCTATGCTTAACTTTATAACAAATCACAGGGCACTAAACTTAATACACTATGTACCTAATAGACCATACCATCGTTATGTCAGTTGTCATCGTTAGGTCAATTGATGCCAAGGGCAAGGTAATTATTTTGAGTTATTCGCTAGCAAAAGAAGTATCAGGTTTTTTTAAACCCCAACAATTTATACTTTTTATTGTACCTACCTAATATTATTGCTTGTAATAAACTTCTGGCGACTTTCTATTCTATAATTCAATTGCTATGCGCAAAATGTGGACAAAAGACGATTATGCTGTTTTTGACCTAAGATATTTACCATAACAGTCGAAAAATCAGGCATGCTTATAAAAATATATTAAGGGTGGGTTATGTCCTTTGTTTAGTAACTTTAGTACATTCGTGTGAACTAAAATATGCGATAGAGATATTTTATACGAAAATAAAATTCTATCTCTAACATTTTCCCAAAATTGGTTGCAGGAGATAATCCTGAAAACAGGTGAACTGCTATTACGCGCTCTATCGGCCCGGCGGGATGTGGTTTGACAATCTTCTAGTGACTGATGGACCCTCGTACGCGATGTTACGATTTAATCTGTGAGCTTCGTTTCGTGGTTTCAAATTACTCGGCAGTCTATTGCGACGACTATTGTTTAAATTTTTTACTTATTTAATTATACAAGTGTTTTTCTATTAGGTTGATATTAAGGTTTATTGTCGCTAATTGTAATATATTTACGAAGTTAACATTTTAATCAGATCTATGAACTACAAGATTGGATGCGGTAACTATTAATAACTCAGGACTTAAGAAATAGACGATTCAATTGAGCGACTTAAAGCTCAGCATGAAAATGTAATGACCTATAATACCGCTTCAAATTTTTTGGTTTTAGTGAACAAGATATAAAGAATTATTTGTTATTTTTGAAGAGAGATCAGATCACAAAGAACAGTTAATCCGTGCAACACGGATAGACAGGTAACTAGCAATTACGCGCTCCGCTGGCCTTTTTGAAAGATAACATTCGACGGCTCAGTGACGTCACGCGCAGTGATTGATAGACCCTTCCAAGTATGACACGGCTTGCTTTATGCTTGTTATATATAAATCCACTTAACATGTATGATACAATGGCTAATGTTGTACCGATGCAGCGCACTTTGCATGATATAAAAATATAAGTAAACTGGCACCATGGCAGATGTGATGTTGAATAACCTATAGAATTGCAAAATAGCTGTGAACCATCATCAACACTACAAATAAATTGAGTGTATGTGAAGCCTAATGAAGAAAGAAGTCAATTCTAGTGATAATGTCGAAGCCATAATAATTTCACTCAGTCCATTTCGAATAATGTCTTGAAATTACTATTCAATAATAGGCTAACTGATAAGAGTTTTTCTCCTTTGTTTATCATCTGATTTTAATTTCGTTTAGAAGCTATTTAAACAGGAAGTGTTAAAATAATAATAAGTTTGTTTTTTTACTCTCATCGGTATGGTGTATGTAATGGTAGGTACTTAGGTACTGTTTTGTATCGTAAGTAGGTAGATACATAGAAATATGTACGGTCTTTGGTACGCAACTAAAAAAAACTTACAAAAAAACAAAACTGAAATTTTCAAAAATTGGTTCAATTTTAATATTGTAATAAATATATGGAAATAACTATTTTCACTTACAGGTTGAAACAATAATACTTAGGGGGCACGTTAATTTTTAATAGTCAAAACTCATGTGAGTAATGAAGGCCATACACGATCAAAGTATACTTGTCAAGTCTACAGTTTGACTTGTCTTTGCAGTTTGACTTGACGTGCCATCCAGTGTGCATGAGACAAATATATGGCAGATAGCTATACCGTGGCCATACACGATCAAGTATACTGAATGCCCCGTCAAGTCCGCTTGACGCTTCATCAAGTACACTTGATCGTGTATGGCCTCCCTTAAGTAACAAACATTGACAGATACGTAAACAGTTATTACCCGGTTCAACAATCCACAAGGAGATAGCGTTTGACGGGTTGTGATTGATGGGCTTGCTATGACGGCTTCATTTCATGCTGCTGCTAACTAAATCCACGTATGACAGAATTGCCAACGAAATGATGGATCGTTATGATAATGTTATCTTTTGAAATGTCGATTTTTATACGAAAGAAACAAATTGGCTTGCGATTGATAGCTAGTGGCCACTGCAACCGCTAATCATTAACCAAATTAAAAAAGAAGAGATTTTTAGGAGATTTTAATTATATTGTATGCCACGATACTCAGCTGCACTAAATGATTACCTATTTCAACTAAGCGACGAGGCTTGTCTCAAAGAAATTTAAATCCGTCTCTCCTTTATAATTTTATCCACTTTACAAAGCGGTGGCTCGAATTCTATTGAAATCGGGCCATTATTCATTTAATGATACTTTAAGAGACTCGCAATTACGGTAGACTTGTTCTAATAACTTCTTTTGACAATTGGTAAATAATTATAATTATCACGGGGACCTTTCCTTTGGTGTTTCACAAAAAGGCAAAAGTGCAAAACTTTCCGAAGCCCCGTCTCGGCTATTTAAATTTCCTCTATATCGTTAAAACATACACAAGTTCACAATTTTACACCGTAATATTTAAGTTATAAAGTTGATATTGGTTTCAATATTTTTTTAAGATACCGATCAAAGGCTGGCTTGATTTTGTGGTGATAATTGCGGTGAATCCTTAATTATTTTGAGGGTAAACTTTGCCAAGTTAATTTGAGGCTGGATGTTCGATTCCTTTTAATGGACACTTTTCGGTGACTTTCAATTTATTTGGATGAATGGCGTATTCATTAAACTTGCAGAACATTTACAATGTCGAAAATGTTTTAACGACCGGAAATGTAAACGTTTTGACAAATGAAAATTTGACTCTCAGTAAATAATATAAAATTCATAGATCAATGTAAACAAGCAGAATATTATCGACTCCCAAAAGTGTTCTGATAGGATGAATATTGGAATTACGAGTATGCAATAGGTAGCGAACAAAAATGATTTTACTTTTTATGACAAAAAATCGTTATACGAAGAAGACATGCATGAAACCTACTATCATATCAATTGTGTTATATATGTATGTCATAAAAAATGTTCTCTGAACAGTGAGTCGTTGATTCATTCATTTATTTTTTCATTTAAGAGACTAATAATTGCCGGATAGTAGTCAGATAAGTAAAGCAACACACTATACTATAATGAAATTAAGCTATATAATTAATACTTGTAGAGCCCCGCTGTATAATATTGTCCTTTGATCACCAAGGTATATACCAAGCGCTGAGAGGATTTACTTGGACACAAAGACAGATACGTTTAACTAAATTTTGACTTCTTTTTAAAGTGAGACATTTTAAATGGCTGCACATTTCCCACTTGAAGTCTATTGTACAAAAAACGGGGTTATACGAATTTGGTAAACGTTGAAACTATCCACACATGTTAAAATCACGTGCAGCAGAATATCAATATAACACACAAACATTTTTATATCATAAGGATAGCAAAAAGCTTACTGTGCGACCATCTCCTACCACACATGGACATGGGTGATAAACTCCGAATAGGACTGAAGGAGGGACTGAACATTCAACAAATAAAAAAGTTGTGGTATTCGTCCAAAAGCAGTGATAGCCTAGCGGTAGAACGTTGGTCTCCCGAACGAAGGGGCCCGAGTTCAAACCCTGGCACGCACCTCTAATTTTCAAATATTATGTGCGTATTACAAGTTAATTATCACTTGCTTCGGTGAAGGAAAACATCGTGAGGAAACCTGCACACCGGAGAGTTCTCTATAAAGTTCTCGATGGTGTGTGAAGTCTACCAATCCGCACTTGGCCAGCGTGGTAGACTATGGCCTAATACCCCTCACATTGTGAGAGGAGACCCCGAGCCCAGCAGTGGGATAATTATGGGTTGTTGCTTTGCTTTTTTTTTTTTATTCGTCCAAAAATGTTTGAAGAACACATCTAATTTCTTTTATAAAACCAATGGACATAGAATACGTTATCCTTCATTTTGTTTCAATCTTTCACGTTCATATTTCGTGTTTGGAAGAGAAAACAAACACTGAAGCCTTCCCCCGCATAAAAGCAATGTATTCGTATAACTGAAATACAAATTTATATCACACTGACGCAGGGCCCTTTTAGCATTCCCCTTCGAATCCCGGCGGGTATGCCATAGATATACCTAGGTTTGTACGGGACCTAGGTATTATGGTTAGAAGGGGTAGGGAAGAAGGGAAGTAATTACGGGGGAAACATCAAGTGTGTCAGGGGGAGAGTGTGTTGTAAGGACAAAAATATGAGGGTTGAATGCAGTGGAGGTAAGCGTGTCGCCTCGCATCAGTTCACTGTGTCACTGTTGATCTTTTGAAGATAACTATATTTATAGCTAATGTGCAATCATATGGTTATCATTATTGCTGAAAACAATGATAAGAATATGCAGCTACTTGACAATACTGTCTTTATTGTATGTCTTCGCTTAACTTATTTGTTTAAATTGTTTTTTGTAGTGCGTTTGTTATTCGATCTTTATTTTATTATTATGGAGAGAGACTTAGAGAGTGCTTAGAGATATTGGTATTTCCTGAGCATGGGTGAAAAAAAAACACAAAAAATATTACAAAATCCATGATCTGAGAAAAGATAATTAACTATTACATTAGTAATAGTTTACTCCACTCCGAAACTAAACTTTGATTTTGTTTCTCAGCAGCTTTAATCAAACCAATAGGGCTAATTTCATGCATTATTAGTACGTTGTCACTTGTCATTAAACCATGGACTTAACTCTCAAGTGATTTATGAATAAAATAATAATAAATAAAAGCGTATTAAAAAGAGATCACTTATTTTATAGCACGATTATAAATAATTTTAAAGATTCTAATTATTTTTTAGAAAAGGTAAGCAAAAGGGAACGTTATAACATACTCGTACTCACACATAATTAAGACGCAGAACAGATAATTATTATGAACGTAGGTTTAAGCATTATTTAGTTTGTATAAAACAAAATACATCCGCTAGTTCAGATCATATCACTCGTTTCATCTTTTTAATTTCACCCATTCACATCAAAGCATCGCCGACTAAGGCGTATTAAACACGAGTGTATCGGTCGCATATAGTGTCGAAAGTATTCATCAGTTTGATTGTATCGGGCAGGGGAGTGACGCAACGCTGTTGCCAGGCAGGGGGTTGTGACGCATTGCCATGTACGAAAGAAAAGTTTGTTGCAAGTACCATGGATGTGACTTAAATTATATTTTTTAAGATGAAATAAATTGTGTCACATATTTTATATTATAAAAATATTTATTTTAAGGTTTAAAATATATGTATGTTCTTACGGTAAAATACGGAAAAAAGGGACGACAAGACAAAATTTTTGACGAAACAGTTGACCATTGAATTGACACACCCAATATTCACACACAGGAACTGGATTCCTTTTTTGAATTAGCCTAAAACCTCTGTTTACATATTATTTGGTTTTCAATTTCTATGGAATGCGTGCGTGCTCTGCATCACATTTCATTCTTTCCATCAGCTTCTCAGATTGGCCACTAATTTAGTGTTGTTTGACATATTAAAACAAATAAATAATTAATACGTTTAGGACATAAAAAAGATCCGGCAATCTTCATAACATGACAAACCTCAATAAAATTTTGTAGTAGTGGTACGCACAAATTTCAAAGGATCCTTTTCTAACTTCGCAACGCAGTCCTGTAGGAGCCCTATAGGTATGATTATCTGCAGATTAGGCAGGGGGGCTGAATTTACTCTCGTCGCTAGGCTACGGGGTTCGAGCCCCAAGGTCAGATGTTTTATAACCATCTGTATAGCTCCAAATTATCATGGGGAGTTCGGACAAGTACTGATTACGCAAGAGTTTGAAATTGGACGCTGCGCAGTTATTACGCACTGTTTATTTGTATTCGTGACGTAAAATATTTTGTTATGCAAATGTTACATAGGTAATAATTTTAAATATTTATTTATTTAAATATTGAATTTTGTTTATTACTAGATCTTTTTGTAAATAGTACCTACCTACGTATATTAGATAATGAAATAACGATCTATTGTTTCGTTTGTATTAGAATCTTTACCTGTTTGTATTAGAATTTTTACCTGATTTATGTAAGGTACGATTTAAGTAGGCATCACAGTTGTGACGTGAACAATCGTAGATCTCTCGCAAGGATGAAGTTTCAGTTAATAGTAAATAATCACTTGCTCAGACAAAGACAACGTCGTGAAGTTTTTCATTTTGTAATAATGGATATCGAATTTGTTATGTATAGAGTTGTGCGCTGGTGTCGCTAGATGACGCCTCGCTTGATGATCGAATGAACTAGTCATTCGATCATCTATTCGATTATTGTATTATTCGATTACTCGATGGTATTAACCTAACTCGGTACAAGATACTCAGTCTATGTGGAGATCTCGGGGCGGACGGTTGTGTCTCTATAGTGTTGTGCGTACTTACAGTGAATATTATAATACTTATAATATTGATTTATTATAAATAATAATACGCGTGTTTCGTTGAACATAACAGAATTTAACCTTAGGTGATCAAGCTATAAGCAAAATTAGAAGTAGATTTTTTCTAAACATGTCGCCTAAATAACCAAAAAATAAGATTAACACTCCCATTCTCGATAACCGTACCTACAGCCGAATAGGTGGGTTCGAGTTCAATATTAATGGCGATTTCACGCTTGGCCAATCGCGATCGGTATTGCGTTTGTATTCGAGCGGTTGCGGGGTGGCTCTGATTTCATTACGTGATTTTTTCCATCTCCCTTGCAATTCAATAAATCCCGATGGCGGTGGCGGGTTAATTAATAATTTAAAGACACGAAGCAATTCCAGCCGACCGGGATTTCTGTAAACCGTAATGGAAATCGAAGTGACATTTTATTTTGAAGCCCTAACCGCTGTCATGTAACCCTTTACTGTTCATTCAAATATAGGTACACAATCAATAAAATGGTGATATGTTAACAAAATGTTTAATTTAACAAACAATTTATAAATATAATATTATACAATACCTATATTTAATATCTATTATTACAATATTACTTTATTTGACTAACAATATCTTATATATTCTACGTTGTGTCATGCATTCTTCCCCTCAATATTCGTTTGACCTTAACCCCATTTTGGAAGGAACCGTTTGTTTTTAAGGCGTAAAAGAACGAGGGTGAAAGTGGTGTATCATGACGTGATAACATTGAATAGGTACTCAGCATTGTTGCTTTCGAGTATTTCTTTTGAACAGCTGAGAAATTGTGCCGAAAGGAATACCTAGGTAGCGCTTTTAGTAACGCCTCTACTACTTTTTAAAGGCTTAAATATTTTTTAAAGAGAAGCATCACAACACTAATATTGTTATTTTACTTTTAATATATTTCAAATAAGAATTAATTCTTGCTATGCTAAGTGGTAATGTTGAGTGTGCTACAGTACAACTGCAGTCAGTAAGAGCCCTTGTTTCAAGCAGCAGTTACTGCAATTAAGACTGTCTTAAGAGCAGTATATATTAAGTCAGTCTTAACTGCAGTAACTGCTGCTTGAAACAAGGGTTGCAACAACAACATTTTTAATTCTAACTCATAATATTCAAGAACAGTATATGAATATTATGAGTTAGTATTAAAAATGTTTTGTGTTACTATTGTTTTTTGCAGGAAATATTTGAAATTGAAATAATTGAATATGAAAATAACTGCTCTCGTAACGTTTAGGTATAGGTACATATGATACTATGTATTTTTACTTGGGTGTAAAAATTTTGAATGGTTTGGTTAGCATTGTGTTATTTATGGTAAATCCAGTAGTACATCATAACAATTGAGTCACTTAAAAGTAAACACTGTATTTGTTCACAACATGTTAAAGAAATTCTATTGTGTGACAAGTGGTAGATGACAAAACGGAATATAAAAGTAGAGATTAATAAAATTAGGGATACTAAAATCAACTGATAATTATTTATGTAACACTGCGTGTATTATCTATAGTGTTTTGTTATCTGTCCATTTCTCTTTGCTCCCGAGGCTGCCTAAAGCAAAGCAAAGCAACAACCCATAATAATTGTCCCACTGCTGGGCTCGGGGTCTCCTCTCACAATGTGAGAGGTATTAGGCCATAGTCTACCACGCTGGCCAAGTGCGGATTGGTAGACTTCACACACCTTCGAGAACTTTATAGAGAACTCTCCGGTGTGCAGGTTTCCTCACAATGTTTTCCTTCACCGAAGCAAGTGATAATTAACTTGTAATACGCACATAATATTTGAAAATTAGAGGTGCGTGCCAGGGTTTGAACTCGGGCCCCTTCGTTCGGGAGACCAACGTTCTACCGCTAGGCTATCACTTCGCTAGGCTATCACTAGGCTGCCTATTATTTATTAAATTAATACTTATTATTTATTAAATTAATACTTGTTACTATTATTTAAAATGTCGCATAATTTCATCACAAACCTTAAATTAAAGATTCTTCGTTACCAAAAAAATATGGCTACTAATTAACAAAATGTAACAGACTTCCATTTTAAATGAGTAATTTAGAGTTTTTCCAAATTGCGCGGGTGACAGAGCGACACAGGGCAATTGTGCGAGTTATTTACGACTTCAATAAAGTGAACCTTAAAATTGTTAATGAAAAGGTATTAAAAAGCGGACCCCTCGTAAATAACGCGGTGACAACTGACAGTGTACGTAAAAGAAAAATGTTGCGCGGATTTGAACAAATTACTTCCGCGCCATCACAAGTTGAAGTATTGAATTCATTTCCACTTTTACTGAGGAAAGGTTTTAAATTTCTAATACACAAAGTTAAATATCATACAACGAAACGATGGCTTTAAAACTCGACAGTTTGAATTTTTACCGTGGATTTTGAGATGCACATTTCAGTATTTTGAATTTCAAATAATTTTACTATCGCGTACAAATCTTTAGGTACATAAAAACTGCAGCATAAATCCCATAGTATGTTAACTTCGTCTTACTTACTTGTTCGATAACTTGGACCCAAATATGTCATTTTACACCAAAAGTCCTGTTTTCAATAACTTTCTTTTGAAAGTCTCAACATAATCAACTCACATCTTTTAACCAATTTTCTTTTAACAAAGTAATAACAAACAAAACGAAATACCTATTTAGGCAACCCTTTGGAGCAAAGCCCCACAAAGAAAGGTACGTACATAAACAATGTTCGTAGCCCACAGTATGGACAGATGGGCCCTTTACTGCCCTTTGGCAATGTTCCGCCTATATACTAAGGGCTTTGATTAAATAACTATCGACCATTTGCTCACTGACCCCAACAAAAGTTCACAGTATTTTTAGCATTTAACTATATTCAAAACAAATTCAACAGTAGAAAAGTTTATGTTCATCTAAGATAATGGACTATGATAAAAAGCGGCCAAGTGCGAGTCGGACTCGCCCATGAAGGGTTCCGTAGCAGCAAGTAACATAATATTAAAGTTCTTGAAGTTCGTTGTAACTTTGATCGAGGTAAATTGCGGTTTACGATTTATGACGTATTAAAAAAAACTACTTACTAGATCTCGTTCAAACCAATTTTCGTTGGAAGTTTGCATGGTAATATACATCATATATTTTTTTTAGTTTTATCATTCTCTTATTTTAGAAGTTACGGGGGGGGGGGGGGGGGACGACACACATTTTTCCACTTTGGAAGTGTCTCTCGCGCAAACTAATCAGTTTAGAAAAAAATGATATTAGAAACCTCAATATCATTTTTAAAGACCTATTCATAGATACCCCACACGTATGGGTTTGATGAAAAAAAAAATTTTGAGTTTCAGTTCTATGGGGAACCCCCAAAATTTATTGTTTTTTTTTCTATTTTTGTGTGAAAATCTTAATGCGGTTCACAGAATACATCTACTTACCAAGTTTCAACAGTTTAGTTCTTATAGTTTCGGAGAAAAGTGGCTGTGACATACGGACGGACAGACAGACAGACAGACAGACAGACAGACAGACAGACATGACGAATCTATAAGGGTTCCGTTTTTTGCCATTTGGCTACGGAACCCTAAAAAGTCTTTTAATTTTTCTCTATACTTCATTATTTGATTGTTAAGCGAAAATTGCATTCTGCTTAGCAATAATAAGTGTCTTTACTTTAGTCCGCACACTGGCATTTATAATAATTATTATATTTCGTAGTTCTTGATATTATTATATTTCCGTTAGAATAATATGTCTAAATACGAAATATTTCGTAATGATAAATAACTTTATAGTATTTTATATAAATCAGACATCTTCACCGATCTACGCACACTATTTAAACAACAATAAGTATTAGTTCTTCACCCAATGCAATAATGATGTAAAGGAACAAAATTTATGTTTAGATTTGATCATACATTTTACAGACGTTAATCGAAATCTTATTTCATGTAGCAAATGTCCCGTGAATAGTGCAAAGCCTTCCTGTACATCACAAAAGACAGATGAGATTGTGCCCAAAGCGTAGAGCGTACGGCCGCGCACGACGTTATTTTCAACCAATAAAAGTCGAAGGAAGAATGGAATGCCCATAGGACAAAAATACACAATTTTAGGTACGTATGTATCACGTTATAATCTTCTTATCGAAGACCTAATACAAAATATGTCTAGACTGACAATACCGTTATTACAATCTCCCAGAGGAATCGTTCCATTCATCTTAAATATTTCGTTATAAATTTCATTATATTTGCAAATCACGTCAATGTTCATGGAATTATACGACGCACTTCGTAAATTAGTTTTGCAGATAAAGTTTCTAAATCCAAACTTCGTATTTCGTGTACTAAATCAAATTTATTGTAGCTATTGGTAAGCAAAACCCTTTTGTTTGATAGATAAAATTGAAATAATAGATATCCCTTCAAGTTTAGGCACTGACTGCAAAAAACGCTGAATAGATAAACTCTTATAATAAAATATAAAATACACAAGATATTTTTTATGTAATGAGGACAGCATCGAGCTTATATTAGACTACAAACTGAGAATCAATTATTAATTATAATATTTGTGTTTGAGAAAAAAACGTTTCCCAACAGCGGACTCTATTCAGCTGAACTTGTAATCCATACTCATTATGAATACGAAGTTTGTTTGTAATGTCTTCACGCTTTGAGCACCTACTTACCCAATCGGCCTAAAATTTTGCCTACATTTTGACAACAGACAGAGACATAATAATATTAGGCAAATATTCCAAAAGGAAAAGCCTAACTAATCTAACTTAGTTCAACGATTTACATTGAAATAAAAAAAAAAGTACTTTCCCTACACTACACCTTTATGAAAAATACCTATGATTACAGTACAATCCCAAGTTTAGATGTTACTAGCTCTTCCTGTCTTTGAGCTCCTTAATATATTCTGTCCATTCGACAGTCCGGTCTCGGCCGACCATTCCAAATTCTAATCACGTACCTATTCGTTCGTTCTTTTTTTAAAAGAAATACTGAATGTGCCCTGACTTAAATTACAGTGTTTTGTGACGTTCCACGTATTTGATTTACCTTTATCTTTTCGTGACTTGTAAATTTTGATCGATATTTTTGATGTCAAGAAAACGGTTAAGTGCTGGTCTGCTTTTTAGGATTTTACAAGATGCACAAAAATATTCAAATGTGTGAAAACCATTACACATGTGTATACCGGTAGCTTCGATAGAGACATGCCACAGGCATGCACATAAAATTTACACAATACACCTCTCAAAAAATTACATCCCTAAAACATAATGATCATAATTTATATTTTGCCATTCAAACTTAGATTAGAATAGATCAAGCAACATAAGTGATCTTTTAAAGTGATGAAAGAAGCATCAAATGAAAAATAATCATTGATTGAAAATGAAAACAGTTAACGAGACGTACACTAAAAGTTGCTTTAAAAATCGATTTTAAAACCACTTTGGTACAAGGTTAGCGCAAACAAATCGTAAAGGAAAAGTCATAAACAGCACACCTTGGTTGATACAAAAGGAAATTGCTTATTTTACGTCGGAGTGACGGAGCGTTTCGCCCGCTCTTATTATGCTTTTCGAACTAAACATTTTTACGAGTATTTCGAATATATCTGGATAAATTGAGCACTTATATTATAGTACATTAATGACTGCTACACTAACATCTTTTGTTTGGTGCTGTTTGAAGAACTGTTTTATTTAATTTTATTGTAAGTGTCGATGTACATACTATTTTGCGGTAAAACGCGCTGAGTGAAAGTATTGGTTACACACAGCTCATTACAAAATAGAGCTAATATTAAAGTGGCATCCTAAAATTGATTTTGCAAATGGCTAATGAATGCCTATTAATATTTTGCAACAATCAACTCACGGAAACCATATTATCGTGCGTAATGTAATCAACGAAGTGATTCTTAAATAAAACGACACTAGTATAATACAACGATAAATAAATATAACGATCAGCAAGGCTATTCTGTTTTGTAACTCAACAGCGGAATCCGCGATGAGTGTCAAAACTCCTATCTTTAGACGTTGGAAGTTCGAGTTCGAGTTCGAGACTCACTTCACTTCGCAAGTGCGTACTAGATGATTAGAGAATGACATACCAAGTTCGCCTTCGAGTCTCACTTGAGTGAGCTTCGATTTCAAGTTTGTATTGTACAGAATATCCCTCCTGTATGGTATAGATATAAATAGATGTAATGGTGATTATAATTATGAATTATATTAATATTTTAGAAATGATATTGAATTATAATGTACAGTGAATAATGACATCAAAAGGTTATTAATTATCTTAATTAACAGTAGCTGCGCCGTCTAAGGCATTACTTCGGGTTAACGGACTAGAAAATATCATCTATCATTTATAATACTATTTTACAATTTAAAGTATGAATTGTACATCTAATTAATATTGCTACAAAAAATGAAGGGTATAGGGTCGTATAGGTATTTTAAACAATCCAATATGTAATGAGTAGTAGTACAAATTCACATAGATAAGTAGTCTCAAACTATGATAAGAATTAATAATGTATACTTAATTGATCAAAATTGCTAATACGTTACGAGTAGATATATATTAACTGACAGTTCTCACTTGAAAACAAAATTGTTAATGAAATTTAAATGTTATGTTCATTACCTGCTACAATTAATAAAAAATACCTTATAAGTTTAACCACTGATGTATTTAATAACCTATGTCTGTGCTGCATTATGTTGTAAATAAATTATTTCTTTCTTTCTTTCTTTCACTTGCCATCAGCTGGGACTGTAGTGAAGCATAGTATAATCCTATTATTATTATAAATGTGCAAGTTTGTTACGCTTTGACGCAAATACCACTGAACGAATTTTCATGTAATTCAGCACACAGGTAGACCAAGGTGTAGATTAAGTAAGATACAGGGATATTATTATCCCAAAAAAGGCACTAGTTATAAATAGTAAATAGAAATATAATGAAATGTGATATTGTTCTCATTTATTCTGTTTGTTTATCACAAACATGATCGCTACAACAATATCAAATTACATGATGCTAGACGAATGGACACAGAAAAACTCAACTGAATACATGTTTCGTGTTATTCATCTCGTAAGACGCTGTGGGAAAACACACGTGGAGTCTGTCCACTGTCAACCTTTGAAACTTCGTACAACTTTTACTTGAACAGCGCATTAGGTGTTTGAATTAAAGTGTTTATTGTATTGTAAGAAACATTCATTGAAATAGACAGTTACTTATTTTTATTTTATGGACTCGAGACTTTGTTTTGAAGTTTAAGAAAACGTACTCATTCTCACATGTCAATATTTCAATGTCTGTCTACAACCATCTTAAGAAACATAGAAAACTTCAAGAAACTTAAGTCTCTCTCTAGTTGATCCCATACGCTGTAACTTTGGACGAAATCATTTAATCGAGTACTTTAAGGATTTGATTCGATTGATACAGTCATGTCGTTCAAATGAGCTCAGTTTTATTGCTTGCCAATTACCAGTCAACATTTCACTAAAACGCCACTAACTCACTGTCCACCCAGAACAATGTCAACATTGTACTTCGAATTCACTGTTATGATAGAACATGAGTCTTTGGAAGTTATGAATCATTTATTCTTTCCTCGAGCGAAGCGGAGATTAAGAAAACAATGGATGACAATTTATCAACAGGAGTCTATTTAAGAAGACAAAAGCCAAAGCGAACGATCCTGTGAAGTGGACCGTTTTATATTATATTTATCTTTAATTACTACACGACTGAACGAAAAAAAGAATAAAATCCGAGCGATCCACAGAATAATGACGTGATCCGTCGCCAAGGGAAAAAAGAATGCGGAAAACAAATAACGATTTTCTTTTGTTAGCTTATTATTCTCTAGAGCATTCATTACTCGTACCTCTGAACAAAACGTGTTCTTAGCTTCCAAGTAGGGATCAGGCAAATACCTCTTTACAAAGCAAACTCCTCGAAGTTCAGTGATCAGTTCAATCACATTTTCCTTATCTCAGAAATAGAATCCATACTAATATTATAAATGTGAAAGTGTGTTTGTTTGTTTGTTTGTTTGTTTGTTTGTCCGTCTTTCACGTCGTAACTGAGCGATGTTATGGTAAGATTTTTTGTGTGGAAATAGGTAGGAGGCTGGAGAGTAACGTAGGCTACTTTTTACCGCAGTAAAACAACTCATTCCCATGGAAAGATCTATAATGATGCGTATTTGTCCATACTTCTACACTTCCATATCCATATCAATCCATAATATCCATACTTCCAAACTTCCATACTTCCATACTAATATTATAAATGCGAAAGTGTGTTTGTTTGTTTGTTTGTTTGTCCATCTTTCACGTCGTAACGGAGCGATGTTATGGTAAGATTTTTTGTGTGGAAATAGGTAGGAGGCTGGAGAGTAACGTAGGCTACTTTTTACCGCAGTAAAACAACTCATTCCCATGGAAAGATCCATTATGATGCGTTTTTATCCATCCATACTTCCATACTAATATTATAAATGCGAAAGTGTGTTTGTTTGTTTGTTTGTTTGTTTGGTCGTCTTTCACGTCGTAACGGAGCGATGTTATGGTATGATTTTTTGTGTGGAGACAGGTATGAGGGTATGAGGCATAAGATTTTTTTGTCCGGAAATAGGTAGGAGGCTGGAGAGTAACGTAGGCTACTTTTTACCGCAGTAAAACAACTCATTCCTATGGAAAGATCCATTATGATGCGTACTAGCTATTACCCGCGGCTTCGCCCGAGTGTTCAAAGGGAATTAACAATGAGTTGTTTAACATGCATGACTCTTTCCTAGATATAATAACATAATAATTAATAATAATCCATACTAATATTATAAATACGAAAGTGTGTTTGTTTGTTTGTTTGTCCGTCTTTCACGTCGTAACGGAGCGATGTTATGGTATGATTATTTGTGTGGAGACAGGTAGGAGGCTGGAGAGTAACGTAGCCTACTTTTTACTGCAGTAAATAACTCATTTACATGGAAAGATCCATTATGATGCGTATTTGTCCATACTTCTATACTTCCATATCCTTATAACATAAAATAATAATAATTCATAAAGTAACAGAAATAAATCACGCATGTTAAAAAACTCATTGTTACTTCCCTTTGAACACGCGGGCGAAGCCGCGGGTAATAGCTAGTTTAAAATAAATAAGACATGAAATTTATTTTCTACTTTTGAATACGGTTGATCTAATCTACGTTGTGAGAATCCTAAAGTACTTTCGTATCTCGTTTAGTTGTATATTACTTTGGTTTCTTTAAAATAAGCATCAGTTGGAGTCTTTGTGTACAATAAATAACTATTAATGAGCATACTCAAGGGACCGTTTGATTTCAGAAAATTACAAGAACATTTTATAAATTGAACACTAGTAACGATAAAACTGTTTACCAGACTCCGTTGTAAAGTTATTCACTTATATTTATTATTTTAGTATTTCTTTTGGTAATTAAGGATGTTCTAAATATCCTAAGCACGCTGTGTCAGTGAGGATTGGAGGAAACGTTAATGGCTAGTTTGTGTCGGAAATTTTTATGGGCCCGCACTTGGTCATGGCTATGACCTGCTTCAAAATCTGATTATATTGTAACAAAGACCTATGCCCAATAATAAAACCGCTACGTATCAATACCGACATGGTGTTATCATAAAATAAAACGTATCTTAATCCGTTTTTATTCTGATTTTTTATTTAAACCCTACAGATAATAACTTGTAAGCCTTATTGATATACCCCAACCATAATTTTACTGTATTTATTACTGACTTTTTATTCGATATTGAAAACTGGAAAAGGAATATACCGACGATAGTAAAAGCTTTAATATTCGATGAAAACTCGAAGAGCAGTAAAATTTTACGAGCAACTGAAGTCTCTAGTGTGAAATTTAATTAGTGACGTGTCAGAACAGTCAGATGTGGTATTTTAATAATGTCCTGCTACGACCTCTACTGGATTTATGGGCATAAACCTAAGTTATAGCGGTCTAGTATCGTTAATTTAGAATGTTATTAGGTTTTGTATATGTCGTAGTGCGACTACAAAATTTGAAATTTCAAGAACTTTTTCAAGATTTTTTTACTTCTACGCTTAAGACATGGCAATAGGACCGTATGATAACAATCAGGACCGATTACGTGCCTTATGAAGCACAGAACCATCAATCCAACAACTTAATATTGTATTCAATAGGTAATTAACTAGTGAGGATAATTAACTTATAACTTAGGAGCGACACAAGCCGGCCTATGAAACTAATATTTATACGGTTTATTTTATTACGATAATTACTTATTATAAGAGATTTATATTAATTTGTAGTAAACGAGAGTTTTATATCCTTAAACTAGCACCCTACCCTGTCGACCCTGTGTTTGACGACCCTGTAGCCTAGTTGGTAGCGACCTTGCCTGCGAAACGAGGAGACCCGGGTTCGATTCCCAGCCGGGGCAGATATTTATGTGACAGATAAATATTTGTCCTCGGGTCATGGGTGTGATTGTGATGTGTTATACTTATGTGTCGTCCAAGCTACTGTGGGGGTATGAGTGTGTTATGAGTGTGAGTGTGTTAGCAATATTATGAAAATACCTATTTATTCAACTCACTATCGGGCTACAACATATCAGGTTCATGTTGAAATATAATTAAATTAAAATATTCACTAAACAGGAGGTTAAACATTGCTTATCTTAATATATATAAATTACGTGTCACGTTGTTTGTCCGCGATGGACTCCTAAACTACTTAACCGATTTTATTCTTTGCACACCGTATGCAGTTTGATCCAACTTGAAAGATAGGATAGCTTACATCTCAAAATTAAAGAAAAAACTTTTGGCAGAACGAAGTCTGTTCGGGCAGCTAGTATATATATATGTATACCTGAAACTTTGTGATCTAACTTTTCACAAACGGTCGCAGCTTCAATACCTGACGGACAGTTCAGCACCTAATCTGAATACATAATTATGTATGTACAACCCAGGCAAAACAAAATACTTTATTGTAATCTTAGTGTACGAAATGTAATTACATCACTCATGTTTGTAACTTAGCATGCTAAGGGTGGATTCGACCAAACAAGAGTAAACCTTAATCTTAGAATAAATCGTCAGTTAATCGAGAGAAAATCAATTTTACGTTTTACCATCTACAATTCTAAGAATAGTGGGCCTATTCGGGAATTGTTTCTATACCGCCGCTTCGCACGGAATAACGGAGCTATTCGTAGAATAATGTAATGGCGTCAGTCAGTCCAATCATCTGATTTCTGTCACCACACGACAAAACTTGACAATTCCCTCAAACAAAAAACAAATAAAACGTTTGACAGCTAGCTAGCTTACATGACAGCTACTTTTTCACACTATAATACGGCAAAATCGAGTTGACATGATGTATGCTCTTACGCTATCCCGTTGTAGGACAACATTTATTTGCCGGGTTTTATTTTCGTTCACCATTCACTCTGCTATTCGCGTATTGTTATTCGTAACGCAAGTATACTATCGATTACGTGGAAAAACGGCTATGTATTTACTCGAGATTATAATCATGGAATAGATTATTTCTTGTATAGTTACTCGTGTATAAGTTTAAGTTTGGTCGAATCCACCCTTAGACGGATAAAATGGAGTAAATATAAAATTTATATCACTGCTTATAAAATTAGTGAACAGCCTACATTTTACAATTCGATGCTACACCATTGGGATACGAGTTATCTAAATAATATCTCATTCTGCTAACAGCCACGTATTGTTACTAGATAGGACGTTAGCCCATAGTATCTCAATGATAGCTAACGAATTTTTACCTAAACAAAACGAGGGTTACCTTGGCGGTGTACCATACTACGGTTACAGACACGCAGCACGAGACAGATTCTATAAATTTCCCACAATGATGTAGTGTGGCGTCGCCGTGACAGCTGGCGTTGCTAAGTCCGCAACGCAGGCAACGCAGCTTAATTTTTCAGTTGCGTCACAGCTTTTGAAAACAGAAGCGTAGGGTTTTTGTAGCCAAATATTGTAGCTTATTCGTACCCTAAACACTGATGTTATTACATTAATAAATCTTGTGTCCGAAGTCGCTGGCATTATGAAGTTAAGTGACTGCATTTTTCTACATTCTATCTACCTATGATAAAAAGCCACAAACATGATGTACGGATGTATGGCATCCGAACAAACTTTCACATATATAATATTAGTAGAAATAGGATGTCAAAGTAAAAGTATCTGGATTGGAACCTTATATAAACGGACAAGTAACAAAAAAACTCACACATCTAATATACCAATTTCATTTATCGCAAATAGCACGAGGTTATTCTCAACACAATGCAGACTATGCTTATCGCACGAGCGACAATCTCACTTCCGTCAAACGCAACGCAGTACCAATATTATAAAAGGCTGTCACGCACAATATTACTCTGAAACTACTTTACTTTCCCAAGATGATTGAACCCGATACGATATTACAAACATTCTTCGCGCTACAATATCGAATATGAAGACCTGAAATAAGATTTCATTTCCATCAGATCAGATTATTTGCTTTGAAAATCATTTCACTGAAACCAATTTCGGGATTAGAATACTTATTTACGTGCAAAATATTCTCATGACTGTTTTGTTAGTTATTGTCATGTTAGATAGTAAATATCGCACCTTCAAAAACTTTGAAAAACCTAACTTCTAGGTCATAATTGAAAATGTTGTATTTTAAATTAAACACTGCTTTCAAAGTTGTATTTACAAAATATTGCAACAATCGATTATCTATTATTATACTTTTAATACGCTCTTAAAATATTGTTATACCTACTCGTAAGTTTGCTTACCAAAATATTCCTACGGTCAAAACTTTATATACTTTAGCCTTTAGGCATGTCTAATAAAATTGAAGCTATCTCATGTTTAAAGGTTTTAACATTAGATAAAAGTTATTAGATGTATTAGACTATCTCAGTCACTTGCTACAAGATTTTAATAACGTTTCGATTTAAAATTAACATGTACAGTGTACAATGTACATGCCTAAGAATGTAAATTATTGAAATATTTTAATAGTTTTATTTCATTTGCTTGTGTTGACTCAGCTTACTACAAAAGTTTCGAAGTAATTATAAATTTTTAACACTGCATTTTTATTTAATTCCTTGAATTTTATCTATGAACTAATTTCTTAATTAGTCAACGATAACTAAATACACCTGAGAACTAAATTTATTAGATAAAGGTGTAATGTTCCATTAAGTAATTAATTGAGCACTTTTTTAAAGTATACTTTTAACGCCTTTGTAATAAAAAAATAATTCATGTTATTCATATTGTTTCAAAATATTGGTGATCGTGTAAATTCAAAGTAGTTCTAAGATTTAGCAGCTATAATTTTTGCTGGTTTTGTGAATTAATTATAATATTGACTGTTAAGCTGTGTTTAGGTAATCATAATCTATGGTAATAATTAGGTAAATGAAACAAAACATTTTTCCATTAAAATAATCGCTGAACGTAATATCAAATTCGACATATGAATACCTATAATATTTTAGGAATTCCCTTGATTTCTCACGGACTCCATTATGAGAACTGAACTTTATCCAAAATTGTGCCACTGAATTTGTTTGGATCCGGATCTGGATTGTATCCTTTCAAATAAATAAGAATTTTCCTAATGCGTTGGTAAATGACGAAGTTCTGAGGTAACAAACATATAAAAATGCAATCGAATAGAGATGTTTCTTACTCCTAGTTTCTTTGAAGTCGGTTAAAAACTTCTAAATCTGAGTTTTTATAGACCACACACATAATAATCACATGATTTTTTTGCCGTTCTGCCAGTACTGAACAACTGCTGACTAGAAAAACTTACAACGTACTATGCGAATGCTCATCAATTTCAAATTTAAACGGATATAACGAATTGAAGAGCTTTTACAGAATTTGAATATTTAAAACTGTTTTTACAGTAAATTCATATCACAAGTAATGACAGCCTGACGATATTGAAACAACTGTTACAGAATTTAATTTGATTGAAATGCATTCGAATGGAGTTTTTTATACTGTCAGAATATGAATATTCAGTGTCTGATCCACCCTCAAATTACAACTGCAGCTTGCACAAAGGAAAAACAAACAAAGAGAATCGGTGATATAAATGATGCATTTTGTATAATGATGAAAGGTACTTTTTCATTTATTGAGGACATTATACAAGATTAGTTTTAGTAATGTCAAAATACCAAATCATAGGTCGTAAATATCCTCATATGTAGATATAAAAAAAATTGACATAAAAATTGATACAAATATACACAAAAAAAATATAAAAATCGGTCGAGTCGCATAAGGAGGAGTGCAACTATAAACACAGTGACACGAGATTTTTATATATTAAAGATAAAACATACGAGCTCGTGGGCATCTGTAGGTATAGGTATGGTATACATCATACAAATGTTTATTCGCCCAATTTGTTAGGCTGAAAGCATAAAAAAATATAATAAACTCGCAGTTGCCCACGTTTTCCTGGATTGTGATTAATTGATGTGTGTGTGTGTGTGTGTGTGTGTGTGTGTGTGAGTGAGTGTGTGTTTGTGTTCACAGTCACGTGACAGTGAGTACTATTTTGACCATTTTAAATTAATGATATTTAATTTATTGTGATTGATTTCGATAAAAGAGTAATATTTTAGGTGTTTAAATGGTACCATTAATACCTTAAACATAAAACATTATAATAATATTAGTAGTAGGTACATTTTCCTCTCATGAATGCTTTGATCGAAATCGAATCCTAAATCACTAAACACACAGAGATCGTAGTTTTAATTTAAAAATATTAACGAGATTCAAAATTAAATATGAAACACAGCATACTAATCCGAAAGACAATTGCATAAATCATAGGAATGAACCAAGATTAAAAAAGTGCGTTTAGAATTAAAAACTAATCTCTTTTAGATTAGTTATAGCATTTAGTCTTTTCATTATAACAGATCTATTAATAATAATCATAGAATAATTGGAATACTTAGAATTTACAAGCCATTAAATATTCCATTACTCGCCGACCAATTTCGATATTTCTCCTAACAATAGTATGAAAGCGTCTCCTAAAATTAATATGTGCGGAGTGGTCTCCGTTAAATGTGGGCAGTATTAAAACGTACTAATAGGAGGATGGGGGTCGACTTTATGTCCTCAGACCGGTCTAGAATTATTAATTACCAGAATGGTGATTGCATTCTTAATCTTGCGGTCTCTGCAGTTATTTGACTGGGCGTCATCTAAATTAAAGTATGGGTTTTGGAACTATATTTGTAGAACTTCGTAGCACTGTTAAAACTTACGTTTTCGATATTGAGCTATTGTTCTGTCTAGTGTAATATAATTCGAAGGCTTATTGTCTAAGATATAAAATGATATAGGATGTCCTAATATTTGCGGCTTCGATAATATTAGGTTTTACTATTAATTTAACTGTTTATATAATAATCTAAATTTTAATAACAAAAAATAACCGACTTCAAATTCTCAAAACCTACGTGTCAGATCTCGTTCAAATTTATGTGGGACTACATGACAAGCACTTGCTTTCGATTTAAAAAAGAATTATCGAAATCGGTTGGCGTGATATTGAATTATTCGTCAATTTGTCGCGCACATCTTAACACAAATTTACGACTTATGTGGTTTTCTAATGGATGCCATTGTCAGATCTCAATAAAATTTATGTGGGACCACATGACAGCCACCAGCTTTCGATTAAAAAAAGAATCATCAAAATCGGTTCACCCAGTCCAAAGTTCTGAGGTAACAAACATAAAAAAAATACAGTCGAATTGAGAACCTCCTCCTTTTTTTGAAGTCAGTTAAAAAGGATAAAAAAGACAATTTATAATAAATCAAAATAATGTAACAACATACAGAATGCAAACCGTGAATAATTTAGAAAAAAAACATAATGTATTTATTTATTTTCATGGACCGCAAATTCGTCAATAAATATTAACATAATAATTGAACGAGATTTATTTTATATTCATTTTACACAACACAATCCGTTCATCTTGCCCTGATTTTCATGAATATTAAATTCTGTATAA
Source organism: Thymelicus sylvestris (assembly GCA_911387775.1). NCBI lineage: Eukaryota > Metazoa > Arthropoda > Insecta > Lepidoptera > Hesperiidae > Thymelicus > Thymelicus sylvestris. The sequence continues at coordinate 11,977,649 of OU426893.1, forward strand.
TAATAATCATAATACCCAGAATTCGTTCATTCAAGATCGCATTAAAGTACAATGTAGCTCCGTTTCCGCGCCGTCGAACAATTTGTCTGAATGACGACTTGGATATAAGTTATGCCGCGTGTCTTGTTAAAATTAAGGATTTAAATTTGCAAAGCGAATAGGTGAAACGAAATAAATATGAATATGAATGGAAACTGACAAGAGCTACGGCGCGGGCTTCGAATTATTAACTTTTCGAGTGGGCGGTGCCAGCGAGGGCCCGAATTCAGATCTTTCAAGTGCGTCTAACAAGGCTGTCATATCCTAAACATCAAATTCTTTGCAACGATTTCGCTTTTGATACTCGAGCATTTTATTTGGAAGACATTTTTCGTTTCAAACGTTGGTAACATTTTTCTGATTGGAATAGGTTTATTTAATTCGTATTTGCACTTGGGTATGTCGTTGTTAGTACTGTGTACCTACTACTTTCATCATCATCAAAAACATAAGCCATTATTGTCCCTCTGTTGAAGTCACATTTCACCAAGAGTTCGTTCATTCATATAATCTATTGCAACTTTATAAAATAATTGATTAAAAGAATTTGGAAGATAAAAAAAAACATTTTTAAAATAACTTCTTAATAAAGTTACAACAAAATAGTCAAATGAAAACACAACTATAAATAATTCTGGTTATAAGGAAAGAAATAATTCTAATGAACTTGTATGATTTACGATTTAATATTATAAGGCGTCACACATATTTACATGTAACACCTAAGTTAACAGAATATTGTATAATAAAGTTGCTGAATTGCTGTGCACCCACTATACCTAACGAAGCGAGTGGCTACCGGAGACAATTTGCTTAGCCATATAATTTGGACGGGCAACTATTACGATAGACGAAGGGGTGACCGTGGGCACAATAGTACAGACAAATCAGTTATATACGTAATAGAATATTGCTTTTTAAAAATAAGTCTAAAGGATACTATAGTACAGATAGACGAATGTACAAATGAATGACTAAATTGCTTCGAAATAATAACTGTACCGCATCCAATTCCGCATAGGTTAGAATATTACTTTGTAATACGTCTGTATTAATTTAAAAGATGTAGGTACTCATAAATTTCTCAATATTGTATTCATACCTACAAATGGTAACTTAACGTAACAGCAAGAATGTCGCGTCGCATGAAGTAAACATGCATCCAGTTTGTAGTACCATGTAGGTATGTTTGTAGTACCGTGTATAGTATAGAACTTTATATTTCCACAAAATTGACATGCAGTGAAAGTAAAATTAGATTACAAGGGTTCTCGAGACTCGCCATGACCGCTGGCTACGAATTTTCAAGTGCCTACGAGTTGAACCTAGCTACAGAATACTATACGCGACTACTCGTAGAGGAGTTCGTAGCAGTTTAAACTTAAAATTATTGCAAAGTATATAAATATAGAAATACATTAGGTATACAATTCTAAAATCCATGTTACACACAATGTCAGTCGGATTTACATAATATTTATGGTTTTGTATGTAAATCTTCGATCATGGCAACTGGCCAATATATTCATACTACATAATTCCAAAATCTATTTTGGTGCGGTTTTCACAGTTATTTACTTTAGTATAGTATTGCATAGTTAGGACGATGCCAATGTTTAGTTAATTATTACATTGTTGGAATTATTTTCTGTTCAAAATTCAGTATGAAACTATTCAAAGCTCGAAGCTGACCCGTATCAATCGGCATGAAGTGTGGGTCTGTGAATATTATTAAAACCGCAGCCGGACTCAAAATAGCACTTCTAATTAACTTCGGACCGCATAGACAATCTGTTAAGCCTTAATAAAATGTTTAAATGGCGTCATGGAATGGATAAAATCTTTAATTGCTTTTACATGCTATGTGGTCGAATCCACCTCAAGTAGAATATTTTCAGGCTTTTCAGAGTCCATTTAAACTAGATTTTAAAAAGTTCAAAGTTTTTGTCGGTACCGCGACCTGCCTTATTTAGAACTAGCTGTGGCCCGCGGTTTCACCCGCGTTAATTTCTGGAAAAAACTAACTACTAAAATATATGATTTTGATACTAAAATATATAGTCTACTCAATAAGTTCAAAATGGTTGAAAATAGAGATACTGCTCTTAAAAATACGTGCGATAGCTCATTCTGTTCGGAATGATGTCTAGAAAAATGTTTCGGAAGCGTTTACCAGCACATAAAAAATTGCAAAAGTTATTGACAAAATAAAGTTGAGAAAAAAAGTATTTTGTTTTTGGTAATCACTCCGAAACTATTAATATTTAAGAAATTTTAAAACAAGATTCGTAAAGAAGAGGAAATTTCCAAACAATGACTTGCCACTCTCGAAACTCTATCTCCATTATTTATAACTTTAATTTAACGCTGAAAACGGGTCTCCACGCGGCATTTTTAGGTTGCGCGTGCGGCGTCAAAACCGAGTTCGTCACACTCAATAATTTTTTAAGGTATTAGGTTTTGACGCCGCACGCGCAACCTAAAAATGCCACGTGGAGACCCATTTTCAGCGTTAAATTAAAGTTATAAATAATGGAGATAGAGCTTCGAGAGTCGCGAGTCATTGTTTGGAAATTTCCTCTTCTTTAAGAATCTTGTTTTAAAATTTCTTAAATATTAATAGTTTCGGAGTGATTACCAAAAACAAAATACTTTTTTTTTGAACTTTATTTTGTCAATATCTTTTGCAATTTTTTACGTGCTGGTAAACGCTTCCGAAACATTTTTCTAGACATCATTCCGAACAGAATGAGCTATCGCACGTATTTTTAAGGGCAGTATCTCTATTTTCAACCATTTTGAACTTAATGAGTAGACTAATATGCCTTTCTTGAAAAATAGGTTATCAAACACAAAAAGAATTTACAAATTCGAACCAGTAGTTCTTGAGATTCGCGCGATCAACCAAACAAACAAACAAACTCTTCAGCTTTATAATATTAGTATAGGTATATGAAAAAAAATATTTTCATGATTTAAGTAAAGCTTGGAAATGCTAATGTTTTCTCTCAAACAGTTTTTTGTTTTTCTGTACTCTAGATTATTAATGCTTTTTAAAACACTGACAATAAAAACTATATTAAAACCAATAGAAAACTTTGCCTATCATTCTTACTCAGGGAATTCAAATCAGTAAATATGATGACATTCGATCCTTTGTTATCACTAGCAATTATGTTAACAAAGGATTCGAATATCAAATGCTTCAATATTCATTCTCTTTATGCAGTTTCAATATTATTATTATAAAAGAAAGATCCAATAGATAGTTTTGAAATCATAAACCCGTTTAAGCTATTGAGTTAGTACCTATTAATAAAAAGGAGAATCGTTTATAAAGCATTTCTAATCAATTTGTAACTATTTACACAAAAAAATACTTGTCTCTAATACTTATTCCTATTCCTTTTAATCTTATTCCTGGCTTCAACCCATCTATGGCCAACTACTATGCACGGTTCTCTCCTCTTGAGGAGGCCTGGAGCATGTTCAACCACGCTGCTAGTAGTAGTAGGTACATACCAAGTTGACATATTATACAAACATACTATATGCTGAAATCTTAACCCTTCGTTTGGCTTCGTCGTAGCCGGAAAAAACAATAATATAATTCAAACACATCGCTCACCCATCCAAGTATTAATAAGTTCAGCGCGTCTGCTGCTCGTGTCAAACTTAGCGCACTTATTAACTACCACGTCAGTTTCTAATTAATCGATCCGGTTATCACCTGCTACTGACGGGAATACTACTGCCTCACCATTTTAAACTGACCCCTTAAATCCTTGGTCGCACTGAGCGATATTGCGATTAAAATAACTGCATATTTCAATTTCTGTAATTTTTCAACCACATTGAATTAAAGCGGTTAAATTAACTGCTTAATACAATTTGTGTAATTTTCTTGCCACATTGAATATACCAAAGTGAATATATGTACATAATACACAATTGAATATATTCAATATATTAGATTAAAATTTTGTTATTGCATGTGTTTATATTGTACCATGTGCAGTATATTCGTATTGGCATTCTCATCTGTTATTGATGTGGATATCTTCAAAAAAAGTTAATAGGTATTTAATAATTTAAAATGCGCTTACCATTGAATGCATCGTCACTTATCATCAGAAGATGGGTTTTGTTTTCAAGAGCTGGCTTGAAATGAATAACAATAAGCTTAAATTAACAAACTGCTTATGAAATAGTTACGTACTCATAATTTTTTTATACATACCTATTGGTATGTGTTAAAAATTATATTTATTATTATAAAGCTCTGTTTCATACCCGTAGCTCGCGGCTCTTCTTAAACTGGTTTATTGTTTCCTCAGGGTTCCACAAAGTTGCCGCGAATGTATTGAGATGACAACCTCATTATGGTAACGTGTCAAATATTATCAAAATATCTCGAGAAATAAATTGATATTTTGTGCGCAGTACTTCATTTGACTTATTAAATATTTCACGTCTTTATTTATGATTTTTTATCTGAAGTTATATCTTTTCAAACTTGTATTCATAAAAATAAAAACTATCAACAACTTAACATTTGAGAAAATACTTAAAACAAATTAAGTAAATATCGTGTTCGTTGCTAGTTTAGTTCCGTTTTATTTATACAGGAATATTTTTCCTTTTTTAATCAGAAAGGATAGTTTCATCTATAAATTATGGTGTAGTAGGATCTTTTTAGGGTTCCGTAGCCAAATGGCAAAAAACGGAACCCTTATAGATTCGTCATGTCTGTCTGTCTGTCTGTCTGTCCGTCCGTATGTCACAGCCACTTTTCTCCGAAACTATAGGAATTATACTGTTGAAACTTGGTAAGTAGATGTATTCTGTGAACCGCATTAAGATTTTCACACAAAAATAGAAAAAAAAAAACAATAAATTTTGGGGGTTCCCCATACTTAGAACTGAAACTCAAAATTTTTTTTTTCATCAAACCCATACGTGTGGGGTATCTATGAATAGGTCTTCAAAAATGATATTGAGGTTTCTAATATCATTTTTTTCTAAACTGAATAGTTTGCGCGAGAGACACTTCCAAAGTGGTAAAATATGTGTCCCTCCCCCCCTGTAACTTCTAAAATAAGAGAATAATAAAATTAAAAAAAATATATGATGTACATTACCATGCAAACTTCCACCGAAAATTAGTTTGAACGAGATCTAGTAAGCAGTTTTTTTTTAATACGTCATAAATCGTAAACCGCAATTTACCTCGATCAAAGTTACAACGAACTTCAAGAACTTTTATATTATGTTACTTGCTGCTACGGAACCCTTCATGGGCGAGTCCGACTCGCACTTGGCCGCTTTTTGATTTAATATTTTCATTAGTAGCAAAGTACATTGTATTTTTTTATTTAAATATGATTTAGTGTAAAATTTCGTTCTAATTAACCAAGGAATAATACATAAATTGGGATGTTGACACTCATTGTAAATTAATATTTTATGTTTAAAGTATTAGTAGGCCTAAAATTTTATTCTTTTAAGGAAATTAATCACAATAAATTAAATAAAATATGTTGAAAATATTACGCACTGTCCCGTGACATCAAACGCCATTTTGAGAATATGACGTCATTGTTCGTATTTTAAAAGCAAATCCAACAAACTTCATTAAACGGCTATAGTATTGAATATCGGTTAGTGACGTCACGTGACGTTTTTGGAGGGAAAGATATTGATTTCTGTTTATCTATATTTTTGTTTTTAAATGGAATATTATTATTTTTATAATATTTTTTTCGTGAACATTAAGGTCCTGTCTATAAAATAAAATTGAATTCTAAAATTAGTCAACATTCATATTGAAATTAGTTATTTAGTTAATTAGTAGCTCTACAGATATTTTACAGTTACTGTACTGTCTACCGAATAAAATTTTGTGATTTAGTATAGAGTCAAAAAACATTTTATTTTACACTATGTTTATACTAAATACCATATACCATAGAATAAATAAATACGTTGTACTTATTGCTAAGTCCGCTTAAACGTAAAGCTGGATTTGAAGCAGCCAATCAAGTAATTTTGTAGACGATATTTGCTAAGCTGAACCAATTTCACGCTCGCACTGCGCTAATTCGTCTCTTTTATTAATTGTTAATTTGTATTAAGACAATAAAGGAGATTTGAATGATTAAATATTTGGTAAGACTTGCCGAAAATCTTAAGTTGAAGAAATATAAAATAACGCCTCTCGGTTCTTAAACCTTTTGTAACGTTTACTTTACTTTATCATGTTTATTTATAACGTTTATTTTATAATAATTTAAAAAATCAGTATTATGCGTCTTAACATAATTTTATTTGTTTTGTATATAATTATTAATATTTCCATTTTATAAATACTTATTATAAAATTTCATGTATGTATGTATGCCTACCGTCAGAAGTTCTGCTAATAATGAGCAATTTACTGAATTTAACAACCTGGATGTACCTACTCACGGATTGGGATAGAATTAATTTAGGTGGGACAGAATGCATCAACTTCCCTAGACTTAATCTTGGTCTGAAAAATTTAATCAGTAAGATCGAAATCGAATTAAAAAATTAATAATCAGCCTTCAAACAAATACATGTAACCCTCAAACTTGTATATCTGAATATGTTTGGTGCAACGAAACAGGTTGACAACTTCATTAAACTATGGAAATGTGTGTAGTTTAAAGCCATTGTCAGCATAACTCTCGGTCCACCACCATTTTAAACTTCACTCGGCGTTCTGAAACATTCAAACTTCGCAGACAGATTCGATCTGAACCGAGCGAATCGGAGCCGCGGAGCAGTACATGCAAACCGTCAGATGTGTGTTGTTTATAGGGAAAAGCCAATAAACAGTCCTGCGAAGTTTGTACGTGATTTTCAGTTTAGAATTTCGAAATTAAATATTTTTGGTTGGAATTGTTTCGTAGGATGTTGGTGGTGGTAAATATTGTATTGGAGTATTGGAGAGACTTTCCATAGAAAAAGTAATGATATGGGTTCACACGCCATTTAAAGTATAATGTACTAAAGCACATCGCGAACAAAATTTGTGTCACGCAGGGAGGTTCTATTTTCAAAATTAAGCCCCCGTTTTCTTTTCAAAATCGACTGAATCCACTGAAAACAGTTGCCAATTGGCAACAGTTCATTGCACATTACAGTAGTAATAATAGTTCAATGTATCACGCTTTGTTTTCGGTAGTTGCCATGTCCATGAGCGATGGTGACCACTTATATCAGGTGGCTCGTCTGCCTTTTTGTCGACTTGTTACATAATTTAACCATATTCCAACAAAGTAATTACCTACCAGGTTTTTCTTTTGCAGAGTTCTTTATCACTTAGATTAACCAGATATTTTATGTTTTCTTTTAAATTGTTAATTTTTAATTGTGTGTTTACGCCTACCTCGCATTTCTCTCCGTCACACTGGGTTGGCTGGTAGAGAATGCCAATAGGCATTAAGTTCGCCCTTTGTATCTCTTAATGTAAGGTGAATGCAATCCTACTAATATTATAAATGTGAAAGTTTGTGAGTTTGGATGTTTGGATGTTTGGATGTTTGTGTTTCAATCACGCAAAAACGGCTTATCGGATACAGATGAAATTTGGCACACATATAGTTTAATACCTAGAATAAAGTATAGGATACTTTTTATCCCGAGATATTGATCTGTTCCCGAGGGAAAAGAAGTAATTTTTATAGTAATAGGAAAACAGTTTTGACGTTTGTCTTCACAGTGACATTAGAAAACTCAAAACAGCTGATTGCGTGATAAAATTTATATTATGGTCCATTGTTTTAATATGTTTATTAACAAACATATCAAAAATTTGCGGTGAGGCGCATTGTGATAATTTTTGTCATACAACAAGCTTTAGTAGCCATCGATCTCGTATAAAATCAAATAAAGCCAACATAGCAATTTTTACGCAAAACTAAGGCTGCTTTCACAACAGCGTTTGTCGAGCGTTCCACGCGCCCAACGCTTAATCAATGAGCTATAAAAAAATAATAATTTTACGTAGAAGAAATACTGTAACTTATCAAGGTTTTTCCTAGCTCCCAATATGAGGTGCGATATAAATATTATAATACGTACCGCATTAGGTTTAATTTGTCAGGTAAAAATCATCAAATTTGGTTTTTAACATTCGTAAATATCTACCAATATTTTTTTATTAACTTTATAGAAATAAGTATTAATTTTATTAACCTATTTAGCAAATCATTATTCAAGTGTGTCGGATGAACGCGTACGCTTATAAAATCTTAGTGTGGTGTCGGCCTTACGTCAAGATCGGCCTTATGTCAAGATTTCTTTATTTTTCTATTGATGTACATGCATATATTACCAGTGCTTTTTACCGAAATCTACAAATCTTCAATAAGTTTTTAATGAACTTTAGATAGGAATAGATTCGTTGTACTATATGAAGCGATTTTCATGATTTTTTATTGTATTGGGAATTTACTAAAGTTGGTCCTATTTCAGTAGGTATAGTGGGATAATGGATTGTGGAAATAATGAGTGAACTTCTCAATCGTAGGGAATAACTGAACCGTGTTTAAATAATATATTAGCTGTTGTCATCATTTACATCGTCCATGTCGTTATCATTATCAATCGTTGACATCGCCAGGTATGGTGGTGTGTCTTACAGACGAAATGTGACTCCTCAACGGAACAATTGAAATAACTAAACAATTTTTAAAAATATTTGTTGTTCGTAATATTGGCTTCAACCCATTAATGGCCCACTACTGGCCACGAGTCTCTCCTCTTCAGCAGGCCGCTCTAGGCCTCCACCACACTGCTCCAGTGCGGATTGGTTGAGGAGTTAGTGGCCAACCCAAGTGTCAGAAGTTTTCAAACCGCCCGAGGGTCTCCGACACGGCTTAACGACTGTTATCTTATGATAACAACCGGGACCGACGGCTTTACGTGCCTTCCGAAGCACGGTAACGCTCAAGAAATTTCTGCCACTAGCAGTCACCTATCCAACTACCGACCGCGCCCGCTGTTGCTTAACTTTGTCGATTACATAGGATCGACGCAAGCCGCCGGCAAGTTCGTTATATTAACACTGCAAAACCAGACGCACAGAAAAATAAACATTTTTTTAATTATAAGTTAATGCTTGACTACAATCCCACCTGATGGTAGCGATGTAGTCTTGGATTAGTATGGTATCTATTTAGTATATTAATACATATTTTCATAACTTTCATACGTTAAGTATGATGATGACCTGCGATGTTTTGTAAGAAATATACCAATGTATTTTATTTTTAAAAGATGTGCTGAGGAGTTTCTTTCGGCTTTTCTTCTCCTCCATGACAAAGCACCTTTCCGAAAAGCTGGTAAATTAAAAAAATGACGTGCATAAGTGTATCAATGATACCTACATGAATAAATGATTTTGAATTTGAATTTGAATTTGATGATAGCCAGCAAAAGACTTAATTTGGTATACTTTTTATTTTAAATCATAGTTTAACGATATAACAAACTGCAACTTCATCTGTGTAAGTAAGATCCACAGACAAATGAATAATTTGAGAGATGAAACATTCACCTTATGGACCATGAATCATATTTTTGACTACGGTATCGTGTAATTTTTTATCGATATAGTCGATGTGGCTAGGACGATATGGTTGTATTTTTTAGCTACTAAAATATATGCATGGGGCAACCTCGCTCTTACCACTCTATGGAGTACATAAAACACTGAGTCTCTTAGTTTCGTTTCATTTGATGTCATATGGAACCATCCATTAAATATACCGATGTTATTTAAGGAATGCTATAGTTCGTTTGTGTAAACGTAATTCTCTTAATGGTTCTGCTGGTTGTTCTAATTGCGGAATAACTTTATAGTTTTCCTCCAGAATAATAGTTGTTCTTTAATTTTCTGCGCATTGCAAAATTTACACGCTTTGTTAATTTTGTCCCTTTTTAGAAGCATGTAGCTATTGAGACTCGCGAGTTGTGACTCGCATCATACTCTAGCAACAGCCCGTCTTCGTCATTCGGTTTCATGAGCATGTTGCTAGCGTCGTTTACCTGCCTGTTCCGGCGTAGTAGCTCTCAAGCTGGCTGAAATTATTCCTCACGACGTTCCCTTTCATTTTTATGACCTCTCGGCAGCTCGCTGGGACGCCGAATAATGAAGATGAAGTGTCGATGATGTGCCTGCCGCTGAAATTATTCCTCACGACATGCCCTATGATTTTTTTGAATCCTTAGCAACTTGCTAGAACGCGAAATAATAAGCATGTTGTTGACATCAATGATATCCATTGCTTGGGATGAAAAGCAGGATACTGGGGGCTTACCATGAACTCTTAAAACAGGTCAATATTAGCCGATAATTGGCCTGTCCTGCTATATCTTACCATGATCTGGCTAAAACACAGGGCAGCCAGCGACCACGTCACCGTAACAGGACAGCGGTCACGTGACTTCAAAAATGATCTTCTGCCCTGCAATTCGTGTACCATGACGCGATTGTTGACGTATTGACATCAGAAAGTGGCATATGTTAACGTCAAAATATTACAGCTCACCGAAAGTAACATTTATTGTCCTGTTTCGGCTATTTCGTTGATGATGATGAAACGCGACGGGATGCAGCCATGGCAAATTTCATATACACCATCATCACAAAATAAATACATTTCATTTGTATGGAAAATTTTAAAAACATTCATTGTACTTATGCTTTTTAAATTATCGCTCCTAACCCCGGTCACTCACATGCGCGCAAATGTTTGACATTTTTACGAATGTTTGCACATGTGAAGGGTGGTCAGGCAAATGGGTTCGCATATGAGTATACAATAGGTACAAGCCCATTTCCGCTTCCTCCTACACTTTGTTCACGAATGTTCAATCTTGCTGTTGTTATTATGTTGTTGTCATTAAAATCCATTTTTAATACAGAAAATAAATGGTAGTACGATTAGACGCCACGAACCACGAAAAATTAAGAGATACATCACCTTTTTAGTCGCGTGCGCAACTGGTCGCACGAATGTGTGGGAGACTACACGAAGGTTCGAGGTTCGCGCGCTTTCATCTGCGACAAAAAACCGACACAGCTTGGAAAACCCCGAATGCCTCGAAAACTTTGCATAATCATTCGCGAATGTCGTCCCACACTTGTGGGTTCGCGTATTCGCGCGAATGTGAGTGACCGGCATTATAAATCACACATTTTAATAGACATTTAGACATGTCACTGTGTCAAGTGTCAAGTGGTGTAAGATTACGTTCAAAAATGTAAGCATCACTTAGCGATATTTTTTTTGGTAATTTTAGAGAACGAAAGGTTAATAAATCACAACACTTAAGTATTTATAACAAATCTCAAAATCTTCAATTGAGATTGTTATTTTAAACTTTTAAAAACATCAATATTACGCATTCATTTGAAAACCGGTAAACCGATAAAACGCTCTATTTCAGAACATAATTAGTACAAATCAAGTACCTTGCATGTCATAGACTAAAGATGCAGGACAGAAGTAGAGGCATTGCAGGTCATCGGTAAACGTTCATGGTACAAAATACACTCCTGTCAGGTTTTAGCTACAAGCTGACCTGTCCTGAACATGACACATTTTATTAGAGTTCATGGTAAGGCACCTGTAAGTTTAATTCACAAACATCGCAACATCTATACCTAACATCTAAAACATTTAAATTTTAGTAGGATCAGGATCCAATTCTCAATTCTCGCGAACGAAGTCGCGGGTAAAAGCTAGTAAAGAATAAATAAATAAATAAATAAATTATTTGTTTTACTCTTTAGCAATCATTAGCAGTCTGATTACTTGCTCTTCTTCTAAAATTAGCTTTCAAATATTTTTACATGTTTATATTACAATTTGTTGACCCAGTTAAAAAGCGGCTTACGGAGCCCGTGTAGGTATTTTCCTGAATATTATCCACGTATATTTTCTTATCAAAAAATTACGCCACTAGTTTTTTTTTTTGTTTTTTAACTGATACTGCATGAAACATTTTTCACTAAGATACAAAAATTGTTTGCAAAAAAGGTTTGTAAAAAGGATTCTTAGAAAATAAGAAAATTAGTTGATTGACACACTTCTTGCCTATCTTAAAAGCCTTTTTAAAATTATTTTCTATTTCGATGAAGGCATAAAATTAAATAATTTTGAAAGAATATATTTATTTAATACAGATTATAAATCTATATTCTTGGAAACATTCGGTTTCGTTTCACCATTATACCCAAGTAGCGATATTAATATAAAAAGTTTATCTACTCCGAAGCACGGAATCGCTCAAGAATTAATTTTCCCACTTGTGGTCATCCATCCAACTACCGCCCTATATTTCATTATCGTAAATTTTTATTTTATTTCAATTATATTTTTTAACACAAAATGCTTATTAAAAATAGCTTATCTTTTAACAACATCAATATTATTTCTTTAAAATACAAAAGCACCGGGTTAGTGATCCACGTAATCCCTTCACGCTCTGATACCTCTAAGCAATAATTCTCAAAATTTTATTCTTCTTAATTAAGAATTGGCAGAACGGATAAAAAGATTATCGCACGCTTTTTAATTGCAAATCATTGTTTAAAGAAGCGAAACAATTTGTAATTAGTGAAAAGAAAATAATGTTTAGTCGGCAAAAAACTGAAAACAACGGTGAGTTTAAGTATCGGAACAATTTGAGCTGAAATTATTTTGTTTTATCTCTTGCTTTATTTCCATCATTTCAACTAAAGAAAAATAGTAAAACTATACAATGTTTAAGTACAGCACTATAATATTTATTTCAACTGTTGTTTTTTGTTTGCTTTGGGAGTATTATTTATTGAATACGAAGTTACATTTTCATTTTCACCTCTAATACTTTGTGAAAATTGCGTGTATTTATAATTAAATTGGAGTACGCAGAGGATGCCATTCATCATCAATAAATTGTTAAATATAACAAGTACTACAAATGTGGAAGTAATAATGATTTAAATACAAGCATAAACGCATTGCTTTCCTTAGGTTTAATAACGAAGCAATCCTAGAAATTACCAGGATAACATAAGCATCTGCTAAGGACAGTATTGATTCACTTTCGCTATCAATCGAGGTCAGATGCGCGCGACTGCACTAGGGCACTAGTGTAAGCTGCAGCCTAGTCCATTCCAGGTTGCCTGCAGTTCACGTCGTGTTCAATAATCGAAAATAACCCTTAAACTAACTTTAACTTACCTTTGATAACACGACGACAGCTTTACAATCCATAAATGTCATCGGCTTACTCGTAATCGGAGACTCGGCCCAAATCAATTTAATGGATCAACTTTTCAGTGGTAAATTGTGTGTAGTTGAATATACGTGATGTCGTTATTAGTTGTGAGTGTACAGTGTCTGTGTAGTGAGTTTATCTGCAGCAACGCATATGGAGAAAGTAAAGGGGAAAAATCATCAGGGAAGAATAAACTTCTTCTGTAAAATGAGAAACAGCTGAAGAAGATTACAAGTCAACCCTCAAAAGGACGGTACCTAAACCTATTATTTTTAGGAACTGAAGTAACATAAGACATATGGATATTGATAAGGGATCTAAGTAAGCCCATTAGACTATACTCTACTCTGAAGCTAGCTGCTTCAAGTAACTTCAGGTTTAAGGGCATTGAGCCTAGAATCGTCTGCAATTCAAACCTAACTGTAATCTTGCATAATTATGGTTACATACAAGTATGTTACTTTGAAAATATTGATTATAGTTGTCAATTTGAAACTACGTATATTATTATACGTAAAAAATATGGACAAATTACCTCTGAAAATTATGAAGACTGAGGCAGTAATTCAGGTTAGTGGTGTAACCTTAAGCAACTTTGAACGATCTCACGAACGGTCTTTTGGGCAAGGACAAAGTTATGTTATGTTTTTTAAGTTCATTATTATTTATTTTATCTAAATGTATTCTTTCATTGTCATATAAAAGTTTTGTTATGCATGTATGTTCTGCAATGATATCGGCAAAACCTAGTAGTTACCTAGTCCTGTACCCTTACCCCGTAATGAGTTAACGCAGAATGACTGTTGCTTTTTACCGTGTCCCTGAAGATTATATTGTCTGCCTGTCTGTTTTATAAACAAAATATTACTTTGTTTGAATATTATCTACCTATAAAAGAAAATTATACCTAATAAAACCTAATCAAAAACGTCGTTGAGAGAGACACAATAATATTCATTTAATATTACAAATTCTTAGTTTAAAATTAATGATCAAACTTTCCTCTAAAAATAGATTATAGAAAAATAGAATTCCTTAATAAAATGTATAACAATTTAAAAATAAGAATTTTACCCACGGATTTCACCGGATGCCTAAATTCAGATTTAAAAAGATACATTGAAAATTCCCAGAAACTTCTTTGAGACGTAAATACGATTTGCCACGGGAAATCCAATGGAAATTGTAAAGAGGATTACGGTACAAAGATTCACACGGCCATCTTAGATTTTTAACGGGATTCGACTCTTTTGTACGTTATTTTATTAATGTGTAATCCGGGTTCAAATGGTAATAATCTAAATTTTACTAACAAAAAATAACCGACTTCAAAGTCTCAAAAACGACTTGTCAGTCAGATCTCGTTCAAATTTATGTGGGACCACATGACAAGCACCTGCTTTCGATTAAAAAAAGAATCATCGAAATCGGTTGGCGTGATATTGAGTTATTCGTCAATTTGTCGCGCACATCTTAACACAAATTTATGACTTATGTGGTTTTATCATGGATGCCATTGTCAGATCTGAATAAAATTTATATGGGACCACATGACAGCCACCAGCTTTTGATTAAAAAAAGAATCATCAAAATCGGTTCGCCCAGTCCAAAGTTCTGAGGTAACAAACATAAAAAAAAAAAAAAAAATACAGTCGAATTGAGAACCTCCTCCTTTTTTTGAAGTCGGTTAAAAATATTAGATTTCGTGGTCTTTGTAGTACTACTATAGATCATAGTTTTTTTATATTGAATTGCAAAAGATAGTGCCCTTAACACATTAATAAATTAACATTATTATTATAATATTTTATTTTTAATGTTTTAGCCGTAGCAGTGTTAATGTGACGAAATGCACCCAGTTATTAATTGAACGCACACTTTACGATTTTTACACAGAAATATGCACCCGTCATCCCTTGATAATTTGACGCAGCAACACTATCTCAACCTATCTTCAAAAAATTGATGAACTCGTAATATAAGTAACATAACTTTGTGGATTCGCTAACATCTCTATACCAGACTTCCAAGTTTTTGTCGTTTAAGCTATTGTATTTTTTACCGACTTCAAAAAAGGAGGAGGTATTCAATTCGACTGTACTTTTTATGTAATAAACATCTCAGAACTTTCGACTGGGTGAACCGATTTTGATAATTCTTTTTTTAATCGAAAGCTGGTGCTTGTCATGTGGTCCCTTAAATTTTAACTAGACCTGACGAGTAGTTTTTGAGTTATTTTGTAGTCGGTTATTTTTTACTTGGTAAAATTCCGATTATTATATTGAAGTATAGTATTGTAAATTGTTGTATGTCTTGATCTAGTTTGATAGTGATCGAGTTTTGTATGTTTAGCTTGTTATGTTTATTTGGTTAGTTTGGTATATTATGCTTTTTTTCGAATGAAAAATTGTTATCGGCTTTTAAAACTTCGCGCGGACAGAGTTATGTTAGACAATTAAACTCTTTATTATCTAACAGCAAGTGAGACGTGATTGCTACGATCTTATATTTATGTACCAGCCCATAACATAATATCTCACCTGTACGCTTTGTAGGGGTAAACGGATGTCATTGTATAAGTAGACTAGGTATTCTTAAAGGGTTCTCTATTATATTCTTAAAGGGACCTCTAAGGTCAAGAAAAATTAAATTGGGACCTACAATTCCTTCTTTCATACTTTAAAGTTAGTATTTTTAGAGTCGGTACTACTTTTATTAAGTTTTTATTAGGGTTCCGTAGCCAAATGGCAAAAAACGGAACCCTTATAGATTCGTCATGTCTGTCTGTCTGTCTGTCCGTCCGTCCGTCCGTATGTCACAGCCACTTTTTTCCGAAACTATAGGAACTATACTGTTGAAACTTGGTAAATAGATGTATTCTGTGAACCGCATTAAGATTTTCACACAAAAATAGAAAAAAAAAAACAATAAATTTTGGGGGTTCCCCATACTTAGAACTGAAACTCAAAAAATTTTTTTTCATCAAACCCATACGTGTGGGGTATCTATGAATAGGTCTTTAAAAATGATATTGAGGTTTCTAATATAATTTTTTTCTAAACTGAATAGTTTGCGCGAGAGACACTTCCAAAGTGGTAAAATGGGTGTGTCCCCCCCCCCCCCCCCGTAACTTCTAAAATAAGAGAATGATAAAACTAAAAAAAATATATGATGTACATTACCATGCAAACTTCCAACGAAAATTGGTTTGAACGAGATCTAGTAGGTAAGTAGTTTTTTTTAATACGTCATACGTCATAAATCATAAACCGCAATTTACCTCGGTCAAAGTTACAACGAACTTCAAGAACTTTTATATTATGTTACTTGCTGCTACGGAACCCTTCATGGGCGAGTCCAACTCGCACTTGGCCGCTTTTTAACATACATATTCAGCGCCAAATCTAATATTTTTTGAAATAATAAGTAACAATACCAACATTTTCGTAAAAAACTAACATGACTCGAACTAAATTGGATTACTTATAGTCACTCGAATGCGTTGAAAACTCGCAAAAACTTTTATAAAGGCACAAAATTTCTAGTGCTTAGCAATAAAATGTTACTCAAGGTTCGCTGAATTTGATAGCGGGGCAAAGCTCATGTTTCAAAATAAAAACATACGTTATTGAAGATAGAAATATTAAAAAGGACGTGTACAGTAGCCCGAAAATGTTTTAGCCAATTCAAAGCTTAACGTAGCTTACTGCAGTGCGGTACACAGGCCAGTTTTTGTGCAAATATTTTATACTTAAGTTTGATGGGCTGAAACTCGGAAAATTTGCTTATTTTTACTGCAAACTACCTTTGGGAACCGTTGCTTTCATCCCAGCAGAGTGATTCTCATTATTTAAAGGTGATATTTTTTGTTTATTTCAATCTCTTCAGAGGAGATGTTTGAGAATGAAAATGTAAGCAACGTCATTCCCAGTTGTATATTTTGTATGTTTGGATTTACGTCTCTCTAACGTTGAATAGTAGAAGCTTGAATAAGAGTGCAGTTTAAGTGGAGATATTCTCATAGTAAACCACTGGAGATTATATCTAAATGCGTCGCCTTTGCATGATTTGGTCTGTACATGAATAATTTATACAGCGTCATATCGCAGTTACTTAGATATTCCACTAGTTGTATATCATTTCTAGCTGCTTAGAGCACGAAATTGGATTCCAAATTGCGGTAAATAGGATTTTCAGAATAATATTATGATGAGATGCAGAATGGTCAAAGGATTAGTTTACAACAAACATAATGGTTTTAATGAAAAACGGGATCGTTGTAGAATCATTATTTTTCAAAGTATTTTTAGGTTTAGATGACATGCTTATATTACGATGAACCGAAAGAGCTTAGGTACTATGAGAATGTCCCAGACTACAAACCATTAAATTTTCCTTAATAAGACGTTATATTTAGAGAATATGAACTCAATCGTACTACGTAGATACACAATCACTAACTTACGCCAACTATTGTACATTGAGCAACATTAAGCCAAGTTCTCTACGTCATAAAATACCACACCTCATGACGTTAAAGTGTCATCTCATATTCTTATCGAGTTTATGATACGACTCCAAGTTAGATGCGTTACTCAGCGCGTACATAAATCATGTCAGATTATTTGAAATGATGTGTATGTCACCTGTGAATGATATGATATTCTGCGAATAATTTATAGTGCGTGAATATTTTTTAAGAATGACTTGAATGACAAATGATCTCCACCCCCAACTGTCTAAGGATGACAGAAACCTCTAAGTATAACACGATTAATATTATTTTACTAAAAACAATTTATATTATTATAGGCTGTATTGGGCGGCTTAGGATACCTACCCCAATCCCACGTTGGATGGATGTCGTAAGAGGCGACTAAATCCAGCCAGCTGGTGGTACAGCTTCTCGAAGGGATTATGTCGATAATTAGGATTTTAATAGTTCATTAATACTATAATATAATATAATGATATTACAAAAATAAAGCTATCAAAATACACGGTATCCAGCGAAAACTAATAGGTACATGCGTATATTAGTAGGTACATTCACTATTTGAGTAAGAACCTGCGAACACAAAATTCTGTCGCCGGTACGAACCAACTACAAAATAGTAATATATTATAAACGTTAGGTACGTATCTAATTTCGGCACAGCGGTAGAATTTTCAGGTTTTCAAGGGATTTTCATTGTTGCCTCCAGTCTGCGGCGGTGCGATTGAAATTTTTCGAGTGGAAGCGACAGGGTTTACTCCAGTATCCAGAGATATAGAGGCTACAAGAAGTGCCATGTTCATTTTATTTTGACAACTTAATGTTATCTTTTTTTGTAAATAATGAACATGGTGAGAAAAAAACCACTCAAACCACCTTTCACCTTTTACCACTCAAACGTGTGGGAATACTTTAAAGTATTCACCCTTGATGTTGTCAGAGGAGACCAAGTATTAATTGTAGGTACTTCACAAGTGATTACTATTTTATATTGCATATACATTAACCGTAGGCGATAATTTTATTATCGGCGAGTACATAAAATCCCATCATTTAATTACAGTCATCACAGAATAATTGAAAAATTAAAAATTCTTTATTCATGTAGGGGTCACAGATACATTTATGCACGTCATGTTTGTAATCTATCAACTTTTCGGAAAAGTGCTTTGTCATGGAGGAGAAGAAAAGTCGTAAAGAAACTCTTCAGCACATCTTTTAAAAAAAACTTTCACCTTTAGCATTTTAGTTTAGTTTAGCATTGTATATGGCAAAATTATGTGCATATTATCATGATGTATGTATGCTCACTTACGTATTTAACGGCATAGAACTTTAAATTAAATTTACGAGTATTTGCGCTCGAGCCACTTCTAGATACAATTAGACATATTATTGCAGTACTTTGTACCGAACACAATAAATAAACTCGGGACACGCCACTGCTGTCTCTGCCGCTACCAATTGAAATTTCATCCCGGCTTTACTCGCATTGACTCCAATAAAATCGTGTAAAATAAACAAAATACTAGCAAGCCGCATGTCATATGTTAGCGCGAAAGATTTAAGGTCATAAGGCTTTTACTTTATGAGTATGATCCCTGGAGGACGCTGTAAAATATTTTACATCTCTCGGGTGAAGTTGATAAGTTATTATTTGTGTATCAGTTGTGAATTTTAATCTCAATTCAGTAAAATTGTCAGTATATATTTGTTTAGCGACGTTTTTATTTCTTTAGAAATACTCCTTTTACCCTGAGATATAAAATCTATAAGGTACTCTTACCTCATTCACAGAATTAAAGTTTTAAGTTCTAAAGGAACATATGAATGAATATGAAATACATATCTAATATAAACTGAAATCTCCTCTCTCCTTTTTGATATTACGTTATGACTCAATATTCCAAAGTTAGCATAAATTATAATTCAATACCCTACAATAATATAATACAAACAATATACATTTCAAAACAAAACCATAAAATGTACATATATCTCAACCAAAGGATATGTATATTTCAACCCAATCCATTTTATAAACGATTTTGTGATCCACCATCAATATAGAGCTTGGTTCGATGTAAACTCGACGTTGTAGCCCATTCAACTACCATGCGATACTTCATTTGAAAGCTTTTGCGGGTAGGGAGAGATGTTATCACCCTATAATGCTCACTCGCTTCGGAATACACGTGTTTTACTTGTATTTTGTATAAAACACAGCTTTAAGCTTTTAATCAGATATGACATGATTTACCCGAGTGGTTTGTTTTGTTTTATTTCGCGTAATCTGTGGCTATGGTTATTTGTTAGTAAAAAAGTGGATTTTTGTCTTAATTTAAGTATAAACTGGACAAGAAGTTTACCTGGTAATATGTAGTATTAATGGTGCCTATGAAAATCACATACTAGGTACTTTAGCCTTACTCAAATATTTTTTAAAACTCAATAGAGCTTCCACAAGAACATACTGTTAGATAAGCTTTATATAGATTTTAGAGGCGAGTATAAGTATTTTAAGTCTGCCATTTACCTATAAAACCTACACTTAACTAACCCACGTATTTTGTTTAAGTAAATTAGATTTCGATAAGATACATAGTTAATTAGAATTGAAAATCTGTATCTTACCATATTAAGTTCCCTCCTGATTGGATTCAGAAAAACATCTACTTTAGTGACTTAATGATAATTCTATTTATTAAAAATACTAGATACATGAGAAATTAGAAACATAATTAGGTATAGTCTAACGGTTTGAATGTTGATTTCTCGAACGTTCGAATCATGTCACAAAAAATATGTAGGTAGGTACGTATAACAAGTTAATAAAATTATCACTTGCATCGGTGAAAGAAAACATCGTGATGAAACCTGCAGTTCTCCATAAAGTTCTCAAAGGTATGTAAAGTCTACCAATCCGCACTAGTCGAGCATGGTAGACTATGGCCTGTACCCCTCAAATTGTAGGAGACCCGAGCCCAGCAGTGGGACAATTATGGGTTCTGACTTTGACTTGACTTTGACAAGAAACTTTGCTATGTACAAAACGCACAGTTACTTTTTACCATAATAATAGAAGTGTGGCGAAGTCAACACCTCTCGTCAAACCACACTCATTACAAAGGAATTCCAATTTGTATTCCTCGGTTACACTCTATTTAATGAATCATTCGAATTTAATTTTATTCAAATCCAAACACCGAAAAATAAAACCGTTATCCCTAAACAACATAATAAACGACACGCGAGCGGACTCCCGATAAATATATCGCAGACGATACAATTTTTATCAGCGCTTCATAAATTCAGGCTTACATCCAAATCGCTACTGAAGCAAAGGCGAGTCGGGTCGACACGTGCCCGGCCTGATAAATCTAGTACTTTACACCCGTTTATCATTCCGAATTATTAAAAACGGTAAAGTGTGTGTTTTATTTCAGTCGTAAATTTGTAAATCGATGACGACATGATATTTGCATACGTAGCCTGTTTAGGGTAAAAGGTAACAGCTTTATTCGAAGCGCAGCTATAACATATACGAGTACGAATGTCATATTCAATTATACCACCAACGACACAGGAATGATTATATGAAAGTGTAAATATACAGTTCGAAACGATGTACACTCGTTTTAACTAACTGACTTTGAGTTACTTCTCCTACACTGCAACCGATACGTAATAAATATTTCAAGGTTTAGCTAGGCCATTAAATACAACAATACTGGATTAAATTAGGGGGTAAAGCCAGGATTAATACCAGCAATCTTCAATATTAGTAATCTGTCACCTAGTAATCTGTCTCATAGACGGCGGATTGCACCACAAGTGACGAAAGGCAGGCTTGAACGTAAACTTGGTTGGAACCCCTGCTTTTTTTACATGTTTCTTTTTTAAAACATGTTATTATAATGGCAAAGCAAAAAGGAGGGATATGATTTCATATTTTTTATTTGTTATTTATTATTATCATCGGAGGTATCGTAAGAAGGGCTATGTTCGTCCGCTGATTAAAAACTATGTGACATCACACTGAATTCAATATGATCCTGTCCAAAGGACATGGGACATGTGAGAGAAACGTGATTTTTACGCAGTCATTGTTAAACTTATACCTCGTTTTCAATGAACGAAATGATCACATTGTAATTCATTCTCGTCTCCAATCTCCCATACTATACTTTTTCTCGTTTCCGTAAGCATCTTATCCCTTTATGAGCCATGAAATGTTACTTTATGCGCGCTATATTAAGATTCCTTTATCGTTCGACGTTATTCCAGGCGGGAAGTGAAGAAAATCGGATAAATTTCCATACTGAAGCCTGTATCGACGGTCGATTACATTGCATTGTGTGCGTGATGTATGCTTCCTCGGGTGACTTCAAGAGAAAAGTCGAGGCTGCGTTACCTTCAGAATTCACACGTCACTTTGATGGATGGATTTAAAGAAAACGGTACTCATTTTGCGTTTTCGTGGCGTAAATGCTTGGCTGTATTTACTTAGGAAGTAAAATTTTTATTTAATAAGTTATTTCTGAAAAGTAACTTAAACCTAACATTTAAGAGCTAACAATGAGCACAGTAACGTTACAGAACTGTTTCTGCTACATATATAAAATTGCTAGCAATATAAATGAAAGAGGAAATGAATACCAAACAAAGCAAACTCTACGTAGATATCAGTATAGCGTTGTAGACATGAAACGTAGTCACAAAGTACTAATTGATGGTGGGCTGCGAGTTATAAGGGGCTGGGGTGGCTCAACATTCATTGGCATGCACCAACGTTATAATATTAATTTTTATGTACACAACTACCTTTTGTCCGAAGCTTCGTTTGAGCTTTTTTAAAGGTCAATGTAATTAAATTTTATTTCATTAACAAATTCTGACAATTGCAATGAAAATACTAAAGCTCTGAAAAAGAGAATTTGAGTTTAAAAGCAAGTAAGAAAGTCTTTGAGTGGCATATACCCACAGCGTATACGTAATACGAGTTTAACACTAAGCACTTACAATGATGTTGTGTTTCCTTTTATGTAACCAGCTGACCAAGATTAAGTAGTCACTATCACTCTTGGACATCAGTTGCATCATAAGCGTCACCAAAGCATTGTTGACCATGAAACAGATATAAGAAATAAAATTGTAGGTAATTCTATATTTGTTGCTTTAGAATATTTGTACACAGGCGTCTTCCTTTCTGTCACCCTACAGTCGCAGGCCAGCTGGAAGAAATTTCATTACAGATAAGTAGTACCATTGTACATTGTATACCTGTTCCTAGGAACTCTTGTGTACAATGTACATACATAAATTATAAATAAATAAGAAACAAAGAATGAACTGGTTCTCAAACCCCCGGCCGGAACTACACGATTCGGTTGGCGGCTGACCCGCACAAGATGGTGGAAGCTAGAGGAATAGATCTTGTGGAAACAATACCAGTAATAAAATCTTAATAATAATATTGATCTTCTTTTGCGTTGGAGTAAACAGATAAAATTGGAATTCAATTTATAGTTTTATTTATTTTTATTAATTAATTTTTATTACATGTATGTAATGATCCATTGCGATGATGCTTTTTTTAGCAGTACGTAGATATTGGTACCATGTCTTAGTCTGCGATAAACATTGACAGAATTTCACCTATTATCCTCTAGTTCATCATAAAATGGCCTTATTCTTTGTAATATATCTTCGTTTTATTAGAATTGTCAATAAAGATGGATCCATTATGCGAGGTTGGCGCATTGCGTGGTCATAACGCATCTTCTCCGTTACGTCGTAAGACAGGTATAAGCCATTAGGGAATAATAAAACACCCTTATCGGGCCATTAGATGCTCGTAAAATAACAGTTAGTCATATTATAACGTTATGGATGTTAATAACAATGTTTTTCCGAAGAGATTGTGTGAGAATAGCTCGTTTTGTAATATTAAATAGCGTAGCCATTCAGACGGCAATAACAAATCGATTACCCTAACAAGAGTTATTAATTATTTTACATAAATACATTTTTCACTTCACTAATAAGGACGGACCAAATAACATAATCTTCCTTCTTTTATAATAGTCCATCCACATCAACACATCAGCCCTTACAGCTCCACTGCTGAGCTCCTAACTTGCGACAATAATATTATAATAATGGTACATTTATATTATTGTATTGAAATGATTACATTAAAAAAACGTATTTAAAACAAGATTAGTTTTTAATTGAGGCCTATAACATAATTTCATTTATTAAACGATTGTTTTTAATTAACTAAAAGGTACACAATTATTAAATAACAGTAACACACATAAAATACATTGTGGCTATTGTATTGTACAAACATATTTAGGTATACCTACCTGTTTTGGAAAAATAAGGAATATAATTATAGATAGGTTCATTAGTATTCTGAATATTAAAATTTATTGGAAGTGAACTATCAAGCGTATCAAAGTTGTATTCGTACTTTTAGTTTTACATCGTCTACTATTAATACAAACTCTATCATAAATATTGAACGCAGCATAAAATATTTGTTTAATCTTGCAAATATTC
Organism: Thymelicus sylvestris; assembly: GCA_911387775.1. Lineage (NCBI taxonomy): Eukaryota > Metazoa > Arthropoda > Insecta > Lepidoptera > Hesperiidae > Thymelicus > Thymelicus sylvestris. Next base: position 12,002,049 of record OU426893.1, read on the forward strand.
AATAAGTTCAAAGTTATCGGTGTTCACAGTTGAATACATCTCATTTTATAATAATAAATTTTAATACAAGTATTTGTATCCACTACTCGGTACATTTGCTTGTGTAAATCAGCTTAAATCGTTTTGTGCCCGCGAATAAAATTTATGCGGGTCTAGTTATATTAGGTATTTACAAAATTTTAATACTTAGAAAATCAATGATTTATTACAATGATTTTTTTTACTAGTGCCATACCACCGGGTACCATAAAACCAGTAGAATGGACATCGGTCACTCAGTTATACGAAGAAGCTGAATTCGAAATCTATAAAAAAAATCTCTAATTTTTAAAAGTATGGGTAACAGTAACAGAAATTAACTTTCTTAGGTGAAAAAAGTTCTACATAATATTCTTAAACGTATATGAAAACAGCCAATACACATAGAATCGTATAGTGAATCATAAAATTTTCAAGTGTCAATTGCAGTGACGGGAGAGTTGATATAAAACAGTTTTTATTACAAAAGGTTTTAGCGCACACAAATCTTTTTATGCTGGATGGATAATAGAAAAAATCAGAGAACTATTCATCACCTGTTCTATGTCTATGGTAATCGCCCTATATACAAGGTACATAGTGTTCAAAACATGATGTTGTCCTATTGACCTTATGATGAAGCTTGACTTCTCATCATTTTCGAAAATGTAGCTTGCATAAAAGTAGTGTAATCAAATTTCAGACTTTTTCCTTCTCCATTGAAGTTTCTCATTACAAAATTGTAGATATCGATTTCCTTTTAAAACACCTACTACTTTTACTAAATAAGACACAAAATAAATTTCAGACCAGACAATATTCATCACCGTTTTCTCTTATTATTTCACGAAAGTAAATAATAACCACTGACAAAACCAACGATGCTGCAACCCATCTGTCATAGTTTTATTCTGGTGCAAAAGTTTTAATGAACGACGGCATTTTAGGTACCTCATTGCGACTTCAAAATCCCCTATAAAACAAACAAGTATCGTTCCGCCCCACGGCCACTGGTAGAGTGTGTCGCTGCGCATAAATACGACAGAACAATCACTGTAAATACAGAGCTACACACAGGTAGCCAGATACTCCACTCGGTTACGTGCTAGCGGGAAACTTGCAGAGAAAACAGTGCGAGGAGATTCAGTATGGTAAAGTGATGTGTGATATGAAATGTGATGTGATTGTATGTAAAAGGTTCGGTTGTTTTATGTAAATAACCAACAATTGTGCAAAAGAGTTATTCTGATCGTATCAGGAACACCAAAGGCCTAAAATGCATAGCCACCCATTATAGAAGAGATTAGAAGGAAACTAGAAATAATGTACTGTAAAGGCTAACAGACGAACCGTGTGATAGTTATTAAGATTTTAGAAAATGAGAAGAAGGTACTACTAATAAATTCTTTACCTTGTGCATCAGGATCTTGCTACTAATTTTAAATTTGTATATTGTATTAAATTATCTTAAACACTAAGAAAAAGAAAGAAAGCAAGCTAAATTAATTAAATCATTTATTTTACTTAAGATGAGAGTGCTTTAACGGTTTGTCGCTGAGTTAATTAAAAGTATACTAAAGTTCCTTTCCATTTCAAAATTAATAAAAAATCTTAATATAAATTTATTGTATTATGAAAGAGGACGACCAAAGAAAAGATGGATGGAAACGGAAAAATGGAAGGAAATGTAGAAAACATATTGCGCCGACCCCAAATTAAATTGGGAAATGGGCAGGATGATGATGATGATGATGATGATGATGATGATGATGATGATATAAATTTATTGTTACTTTAAATTTATAAGCTCAGGCTGCCACAGCAATAAATAGAATTGGCCTTTGAGATTATAATGAGCTACCTGATAGTCTGTGGTCATCGCTATCCAAACATGAAGACATTCGTAATAACAGAGACATCGCTACAGCTTCAGCGACATAGTCAGCGTAGAAGACAGCAAGAAAACTTCATGACTCGCATCACGAATCATGTTTAAAATTTCACTCTATATTCTGCTCTACGACCACGTGTTACGATCTACAATAACTTAAATTTTCAGTCTTTTACTGTTCCATCCATCCAGCCATTCATCAGCCTTTGGAGGTCCACTGCTGGATGCCTCCCCTAACTTGCGCCACTCTGACCGGTCCTGAGCCTTCAGAATCAAGCGGATGCCCGCTGTCTTCTTCAGGTCGTTAGTCCACCTGGTCGGGGGGCGTCCTATGTTCCTTTTTCCGAGACGAGACTTTCTTCCCCAACGGTTATCGGTCCTTCGCACTATGTGGCCAGCCCATTGCCACTTCAGCCGGCTATTTCTTTGAGCTATGTCGGTTATCTTTGTTCGTCTACTACGGTACTTTTACTGATACCTACTTTCCATAGAATGTGCATAGGATCAGCTCTTATACAATTTATCTCTGACTTGACATAACTTGAGACATTATATTCCAGTACATAGGTTTCCTATCCATTCTTTTATGCATATAACAATCTGAATTCAGTAGCATCGCTGATTTTTACATATACGTTCCCTCAGACGCTATTGATTTTGTCTGTGTTAGGGGGACAGCTTGATAATCATATTATATTGTGTTTTAATATATTGCGCAAGGGATGCTTTCATTTTATATCTCGTTTTATTATAGATCTGTACACTGACCTTGAGAGCAACCCTTTATCGAACGGTGCAGAATTTGAAGGGCTGATTTAAGGGAAGGGGCACATTTCGTTTACAACGCTTTTTAATCTGAAATGTAATAAAATACATTAATTAAATTTCAAGATCAAGGCCAAATGGGAGTATGCATCCCTACCAGTTTTAAATTCGCCCTTATTAACAAGTATTTTTTGAGCGTAAAATTATTTGTTATCTGGATATTCCCTTTGTATTAAGCATTTTATCTGTGTTATGTATTTTTAATAAAATACTTTTGTTATGTATAACACTCAGTATAACATATTTGTTTTTTGTATTGTAGTTGGAGTATAACAATGTGTTGCATGGATCGTTACACAATTAATTTAAGTATTTATTATAGAGGAAAAATACATTATTATTTAGCTATATGATTTAAATCAGTGTTCGTTTTTGGCTTCAATTTATTAATGATCACGAGTCTCTCATCAGTCGACCTCATGAGGAGATCTAGAGCTTTTCACCATGCTGCTCCCATGCGGGCTGTCGATAACAACGAGACGGTAAGCACGGAAGAGCTCAAGAAATGTATGCTACTATCGGTCGACGGTCATCCATCCAACTACCGACCGCGGACGCAGTTGCTTACTCCAGTTGATCATTTAGGGTCGACACGACGTTCGTATCTTCGTTCTTTAATCAAAACTATCTGTTTCAATACCTATATAAAATCATACACTATACCACCACTCAACATTTTTTTAAAAATCTAATTTACAGGAGCGCAGGCTTGTGTACCACAAGCATTCAAAACCTTTCTCTTGTTAAAATTTTTGACGGCCTGTTTCTACCAACAAATTATATTTCATTAATTATTTTTAACTTAAGTTAAAGTTTCAATGGAAATGTGAGTCCAAATTATATTTAGAAACATTTCACAATCATTTGCAAGTTTTTGTGACGTCAGTCAACTGTCTACTGTACTAACTTTCGTCGAGTTTAGGTACTACAAAGAGTTACTAGTTTCACTCAAATGAAGCTAACGTCTAACGCACCTTGGGAAAACAATTTGTTTTCAAAAATTCAGAATTCTTACTGTCATAATTTCCAGCTTTAAAAACACGATTGACAGAAATAAGTACTTATTTGGGTAGAAAGTATTTACAACCCGTTAATTTCTAGTAGTGAGGTACAAACGGTTAAAATACATAAGCGAATTGAGAACCTCCTCCTTTTTTGAAATCGGTTAACACGTTCACTGCGTCAACACTTTCAAAGAACTTTCAGCTTGTGCTATGGGGATCTCAAAAACCCCTTAACTAAACTTTCCTGTGGTGCGTTAGGGACCTCTTCAGCCCCCTAAAATAGCAGTTTTGAAAATAATTAATATCTTCGTCAAAACCAATGATATATTTATGAGTTTTTTGTGGCTTATACATAGGCTATGACTCTATCTTTTGGTAGGTTCGCACGCAGTTCTGACATTAGGGTAAATCGCTATTACAAAAAAAAAATTAGGGATCTGTTGTATCCCGTTCCGCAACAGATGATGGTTCAATATGTGTAGCTACTAGTGATGGGAATAAAATAAAATCCCAGTTGTCGATAGGTAAAAAAGTTTTATTACAAAAAATTGTTGTCTGTAAAGTCGGTTTACGGACGGTAGTTTAACGTGACAACGTCATGACAAAGCTCCGCTCCTCTTCGCCCCGCTCCGCTCCGCCCCGCCCCGCTCCGCTCCACTCAACCACGATCGCCTATGGCATCGGCTACGATACGCCGATCGTCCGATCGCCCGGCGCTCATCGTTTTAATAGACGTTATCACGCCAAAAAAATTGGTACATATGAATAATTTAATATTTAAAAAAAGTGTTACAAAGAAAAGTTTGTGATGAAGGTTTTTGAAGTTATACTGCTTTAGGCGCGTTGTGAAAAAATAATGAGAGTGAAATTTTAAGATTTGTAACACGGACGGTGACACAAAAACGACGGTCACAAAAAACGTCACGTGCGTTTTTAAAAACGCTCGTTTTGAAAAATTATTATTATTATATTGTTTTTTTTAATATTGTTAAAATATTATTTTTTAATATTGGTTTTTTATATTGGTTTTTTGATGCCATAGAAGTATAACTTCGCACGCGCGTACGTAAGTACTTATGTTATTTTTTTCTTACCAGGACGATTAAACATCTCATAATCCAAATCACTATCACTGGCCACTGGCGGGATATTTTTATGTTTTGCAAAATTTTTATTTTAACATCCGATGTATACGTTCCTGTATAATCCGACGTTGACTTATTTACATACTTCCCGCACTTTTTAGGGTTCCGTACGAAAAAACGAAAAACGGAACCCTTATATCACTCGTGCGTTTGGGCGACCGCCGTTCACAGCCAATTTACTCCGATAGAACTGGACCAAATGAGTTGAAATTTGGTACTCATGTACATTTTTGTGACCCAAAGACGAAGGTATAAAGTAAACAACTGAATTTTGAAAAAAAAATTACAAATCTGTTTTGCGAACCGTATCGCGTTGTATGTCAAATAAAAGGGCTTGCTGTAATGATCTCATAAATATTTTTTTATAGTTTTACAATGGATTGTTTTAAAGTTATTAAAGAAAGAACGAAAATTTCTTAAATATTATATACAACGTATAACAGGATTTACGCACTTTGAGAAAGTATCTTCCTCAAAATCGGCAACTGAATCGATTCCACGTATTTTTAATTGTTTTTTATAGCTTAATAATTTTTTATTTCAGAAATAAGTTATACTCATTTCGAACGAAAAGTGTGAACATTCTACCCAGCGGCGCACGCACACATGAGAGCGAACGAGCGCTACAAGGTCGGTGCGCGCGTCTGTGTGAGTACACCCCGACGAAAACAGCAGAGCTATTAGCGATCGAGCGATCATTACATAAAATATGTAGTAGGTAATGGTACGAAGATTAAATAGTAAACAAATTATGATTCTCTCTTTCCATCACATTTTTCAGGCTTTGTACTGTAGACTGTGAACAATTTTGAACTCATTGATTAATAAACCTCAAATTAAAGAACAAAATTATTTAACAATGTCAGTAATAAGTTTAAGTTTATTTAATACCTACTACAGTGTCACTTTTCACTACATTGAATGCATAAATGACGTACACCCTTAAACACCCCAATTAGAATACCTATTCAGTTTTAATCATAATACCTACACTAAAATATTTTTTATTAGCTTATTAATTGTTTATTCAAGAAATTACTTGTTCTCGTAGAGGGATAAGAATGTTCATAATATTCTAAACAAGCATACAGACTAACGCACACATGAGAGTGAGACCCACGTCACAGGCCACAACGCGGGCCGCGGGGGCCAGCGCGGCGCGCGCGCGTCGATAACAGCTGATGCACGAAAACGAATTCGACATTGTACATACCTACATTAGACATTGTTAAACACAACATGTTTGTTACCTGAGTACTCATTTCATTTAATTGGTTGGTGTGTTATACTCGTATCACTTACTGAACACATCCAATTAGGTAAAGATTCAAAGATTTTATTGAACATAAAAACATTATTATTACCTACATATGCCTAAAATAATAGTTAATCGTACTAAGATAAATTGTTTCATAAACAAATTATGATTCCCTCTTTCAATCACTTTTTACAGCTTTTGGACTGTCGACTTTGAATCATTTTAATTAATACAATGTCTATCGTTTTGGCATTAAAATGATAAGATACCTATTTATTGAAATATTTATTGTTTAGAAGTAGATATGTAGATAACTAAATTTTAAGTAAATTAATAGGTGTAAACGGATAATTTACTACCTACTTCAAATTTTGTACGCAAGTAAACAAGTGATTTAGAAATTTTTCTATGGGCGGGGCATAACACTTAACACGTTTGAGCAGACATTTTTTAATTAAAATTTAGTAAAATGCATAAGTTTATTAAGTAGGTTGTGAAGAATTGTATGAACTAAAGAGCTTTACTAAATTATTCCGTTTGGGCGCGCACTAAAAATCATTCACATAAAATTAAGTTAACTGCCTACAATCTACATAATACGTTTAAATCGGACTTAAGTAATAATACAACAAAACAAAAAAGACTGCGTGTTTAAAAGCTGTGAATTATTAAAATATTTACAAATATTAAACAACCATTTAAATTTAGTTACTGTAGGTAACTTACAGGTCTGATAATAATTGGTTTCTTCCCTCTTCGTCCTCATAGACTCCTATCAACTCCTGCGGCGTCGTCATAAAATGACATTTTCAAAATGTCCACTACCTTGTTCGATACACAATAATGCACGTTTTTGTAATTGTCGTTTAAGTTTATTTAATACTACAGTGTCACTTTTCACTACGTCAAATGCAGCTATTATTCCATTTTTTAGATCCTCACCGCTAATGGAATGTTTGAAATAAACACGTCCCCACAGAAAAAAGTCTAGTTGGATCAAATCAGCTGATAAGGCCGGCGCGTGCGGTGTGACTGACTTTTTAATTTTCTAAATCGTAGATTACAAAAGCCGCCGGTCGCCGGGCCGATCACACCGCCGGCTGGGACACTCTCGTTACGTCTCGCTTCCTCCCGACTGTTTTTAAATATGCGGAAGAGAGAAAACGTATGGAAGTGTGCGAACTTTCTTAATAATATTTTTTTGATCTATTGCGTTTGTAGTGTATTTCTTTAACGTCGTACAACTCGTACGTTTGGCAGTGTGTGTTTGAGGCTGTGGCTAAGTATAATAATGCTTGAAAGGACCCTATTGCATTGACTTAAGTTTCATTTTTGTTTGTTTCGACTGTTTAAAGAATTGGGTGACATCATTTACTTAATTTTAATTTCTTTTAGGAAAAAAAAATTACCTACATTAAAAATACGTGGAATCGATTCAGCTGCCGATTTTGAGCCATGTACCCTCCTAAGTTACATATATTTAAGATACATATTGTATACTTATATGTATAATATATACTTAAATATTACAGGAAAACCTATAAGAAGTCTTAAAAAATGACAAAAATTAATAAAATAGAAAAATAACGGTAAATACATAAAATCAACGTACGGAATTCTCTCCAAGCGAGTTTAACTCGCACTGGTCAAGTTTTTTCATTTTAAAATAACTCATTGTTCGTATTTACGAGCGTAATAATTTGATATCCAAGCGCGAACTTAACGATCGATACATGAACATCCCTAAAACAAAACTTGTGGTGCTCGTGCCTCCAACTCTCCCGTCCTTGCGGCTACGGGGCTCACGATTCACGGGTATCAAAGGAAACCCCCAACGCAAGGAGTGAATATATTTTCACTTCTGTGCGGTAGGGACCTCGTCGACCCCTAAAATATTTTATTACACCATTGATTCAAAATTTAAGCGGGAAGCAAATATGTATATTTGTCTTTATCATACACATAGAAGTTTAGATGTTATAGCCTCCCGCACAGAGTGAAAGAACACGATTTTTGACGCCGCACAGTATGAAAGTTCTGCACGGGATCTCGTAGAGATCCCTAACGCACCGAACGTGTTAAAAAGTAAATTAGCAGACATTCCAATCGAAAATAATACCTACTATTCTAGCCCCATATTTGCCGAAGCAAATCGCTTAGTGAAAATTGGGATGTGTATATAGAGGCCGTTTTACACCCGAAAATCCTATTATCGAGAAATATAAAACAAAGCAATTATTTACAAATTTCAATCTCTCAAACATTAGTCGTAATCACGTCCATAACGTGTCTGCACCACGCACGCTTGTCAAATTATTGTATTAGCGGTTGGCGGTTTCGGGGCGAAAATTAAACGTAAAGTGCCTACAAATCAACGCCATTTTCCATGTATTCATTAAATATTAACAAACTTTCCTAGCATGTGTTCTTGACTCGAACGCAATGATTTTCTTATGTTACGAGGAGCGAAGCACCCCTTTGCTACATGTTGCGTACGCTACACCTAATTACTAATCGTGATTACATAGTACGAGTAGGTACCCTTTCAGAATACTTCACCGGCGATTAGCGAACAACGAGTTTCCCAAGAAACACAATGATCCTCTATTTTTATAATATCATTTTAAGAAATATCGAAATAGTTACTGTGGTTAGAAAATAAATTATTTTATGTGACGATATTAATTTGATATGAAATATTTGAAATAATCAACATTCAGAACTTTTAAATACTTTAATTACTATGTACCTTTGTTTCTTCTGGGCATTTATTTCGAATTGCAAAAATTATTACACAAATATGTATAACCGGTGTGACTTAATATTAAAATTTTGCGTTATTTATGATAACTACCTAAATAAAAATGTGTGGGTGGAGGCTCTACTTTATGACTTTATTATTACTATAAAATACATACACTTATACATTTTTTTCATTACTTATACATATTTTTCATTACTTTTTATGTCAATATAGGTATTGACATAAAAAGTAATTTACTACTTAATTTTGTAAATGCGACAGAAAATATAAAAAAAAATCTATTTTAGAATTTTCAGATTTGAAATACAAAATTTCACCTTATAATGTACTATCCTCGCAATTCACGGTGAAACAAGCGACGGGTCCTGTTTGGCTAGAGTATAATCACAGTACATACAGTAGTCGCTCTTCATACAAACGGCCGAAAAGCGCGTTATACCTACCCACATCCGAATACGCGTGCGATACGAGGGCGACAGCAGCCGCTGCGTGGCGATTGCCGACAGGCGAACGAGCGGAGCTTGTAACACGGTCCGGTCGGTACAAATAACAATTTTTTTAGTTTTTCTACTCTGGTTGAGCTGTATGGTCGTGTGCGGCTGTGGATTTAGATTTTAATTTAAAATGGCAGTAGAAAAGGGCAACAGAAATAGTAGACATTATTGTGCTGTTTTTGGGTGCTTTAATTCGACATTAAGTCACCCAGGAATATCATTGTTTACGTTACCTGGAGACTCCGAAAGGTAAGACACTATTTTTATACACCTACCTACAAGTACGTATTATATAGTATATATAATACTATATAATATAATATATAATAATATATAAAACGTACTTGTAGGTAGGTATATATAATTATTGTAGGTAAGTAACTTAGGTAGTAGGTATTGTATAATTATTGCGTTATTGATTAATATTAACTTTATTATTGTATTGTAATTATTAATAAGAAATCAAATTATTGTATTCAAGGTCTTCGGTCCTGCCGAAGGAGATCAGTGCATGTAGGATAAATAAATAAAATAAATAAAAACAAGTACGTATTGCAATAAGTAGGTACCTAAATTGTTTATTTTTCATAAGTCCACCGAGTAAAATGCCTAGATTTATAAATAAGGGGCTAAAAAAATCTAATGGTTGATTATTATTTCTTTTGTCGTATTGGGGCGGCTTAGAATACTAACCCCAATCCCACGCCGGATGGGTGTCGTAAAAGGCGACTAAATCCGGCCCGCTGGTGGTAGGGCCCCTCGACGGATTATATTGGTAATATTGATTTTAATTGTTAATTAATGCCATTATTAGGTACTATTATTATATCTCCATGGGGTTCGCCTGGATAGTTACCACCCTTGAGTATGATGAGTCAGCCGCCAAACGACTCTTCGTGTTCCGGCTGGGGGCTTGAGAGCCAGTTCTTTCTTTCTTCTTCTTCTCTCTTTTTTGGCCGGCAACGCATCAGTGATGCCTTTGGTGTTGCTGGTGTCCATGGGCGACGATATCCACTTACCATCAGGTGGATCGTCAGCTCGTTTGCCGGCTATTTACCTACATAAAAAAAAAAACTAATAAATGCAACGTTTGCAGAAAATGGACATTGAATGGATTGGATAGGCGACCTCCGTAATGGTACTTTAAGGCGCTCCACCCACTGCACCGCGCACCGCGACGGGGCGCGGGATGGCAGATTTTACCATTGTATGCAAATATGTCAATTTATATAGAAATCACGCCTAGCACAACACACTGCCGACGCGCCACCGCGCGGGAAGGCGGCCCGCACGCGTTTTCTGCCAATCTGCGCGGGAGCGCGGCGCGTGCCGCGGGGTATAGCACACCGGCTCCGCGGTACCGGGCGTGATTTGATACTGTGGATGTACCTAAAGCGGGGAATTCACTGGCGATACGACCGGGCATGTCTCGAATTTTGCTTAATAAATAATCAAAAGATGCAGTTGACATACGTGTGTAGCTAAAGAATTTATCTTCATAGTTTCTTAAGTCTTTGTAATTTAGTGCAAATGATCCATTTATAGATCTCGATCGTAAATAGGGATGTATCCAAAATCTTCTATGGACGCAGTGTCTTTTAATTCTTGTATACAAAAACCAAAATGACAATATAACCACAGTATATAGATCTATACAGTAGTCGCTCTTCATACAAACGGTCGAAACGCGCGCCATACCTACGCAAGTCGGAATAAGTGTAGTAAAGGGCAGTATCTGTGGCGAACGAGCGCGGGTTGAGCCACGGCCGAGGCCGAGCGGCCCACGGTACAAATAACAAATTATTTTAGTTTAGTTCCTTACGGCGGCTGTGGTGACCGTGTGCGGCGTGTGACTATTTAATAAGTATGGCAAACAGGAATACAAGATATTGTGCGGTTTTTGGGTGTTATAATACGACATTAAGTCACCCAGGAATATCATTGTTTAAATTACCTGGAGACTCCCAAAGGTAAGACTATTTTTATATACGTACCTACAAGTACGTATTATATAGTATATATAATACTATATAATATAATATGTAATACGTACTTGTAGGTAGATAAACATATATACTTATTGTAGGTAAGTAACTTGTAGGTAAGTAGGTATTGTATAATAGGCATGATGACAGTAAGTAAAATTCACTAAAACTATGTATTTATTTAATGAAACCCTTTTAATGGATTACAAAACACGCATTTATCGTATTGGTATTAGCCAGATTAACAATATTTTTCATAAAATAAAACTACAAAATACGGCAAGCCGCCATCTTAGCTAAAACGCCAGTCAGTCTCAATTAGCGCGAATTACGTCACGCATCTTAAAACAAATGAATATCACCATACTAATATTGACGAATTGTCTTTTGTTTTCCTGATAACTGACGTCACTACCACGCCCTTACACTTTGAAGCGTTTTGGTGCGAATTTTAAACTTATAAATTGAAATGTATTTATTTTATACTAAACCTTATTTTTTTGCGGAAATATGATATACGTTGTAATTATAATATATTTCCCAACAATATAGAACAGTATTTCAAAATAAGTCATCATGCCTATTATTGCGTCATTGATTAATATCAACTTTATTATTGTATTGTAATTATTATTAAGAAATCAAATTATTATATTCAAGGTCTTTGGTCCTGCCGAAGGAGATCAGTGCATGTAGGATAAATAAATAAAAACAAGTACGTATTGCAATAAGTAGGTACCTAAATTGTTTATTTTTCATAAGTCCACCGAGTAAAATGCCTAGATTTATAAATAAGGGGCTAAAAAAATCAAATGGGTGATTATTATTACTTTTGCCGTATTGGGGCGGCTTAGAATACTAACCCCAATCCCACGCCGGATGGGTGTCGTAAAAGGCGACCAAATCCGGCCCGCTGGTGGTAGGGCCCCTTGACGGATTATATTGGTAACTTAGTGGTAGATTTTAATTGTTAATTAATACCATTATTAGGTACTATTATTATATCTCCATGGGGTTCGCCTGGATAGTTACCACCCTTGAGTATGATGAGTCAGCCGCCAAATGACTCGTCGTGTTCCGGCTGGGGGCTTGAGAGCCAGTTCTTTCTTTCTTCTTCTTCTCTCTTTTTTGGCCGGCAACGCATCAGTGATGCCTTTGGTGTTGCTGGTGTCCATGGGCGACGATATCCACTTACCATCAGGTGGATCGTCAGCTCGTTTGCCGGCTATTTACATAAAAAAAAATAACTAATAAATGCAACGTTTGCAGAAATTGTAATTTGTAATAATTGTAATTTGAATATTTGCGTCTAATTTGTCATTAAAACGTTATTGCTACTTGCTACTGTAACTTTGATTTCAATGTTATGAATTAATTATTTAGCAATAGGTATAAAGTTTATAGAATCGGACAGTTGTACCTTTTTTAATTACCTTAACCTGCAAGAAGAACTTACCATGCCCTAAGAGTCTCTGTCTCTAATACAATACTGAAGGCTTACGAACCTTCACAGTACTAATAAAAACACAACATATATTTTTATGGAACACTTCCTTTTTATTCATAACTAGCTGACCCGGCGAACTTTGTATCGCGCCAAACTATTTTTTTTTGCAAATGCACTTGGTAAAAAGCGGTTATTTTAATATTACAAACAGACACTCCAATTTTATTTATTTGTATAGATATAGATGTATAGATATAGATGAATTGCATTTATTAAAATAGAAAATATAACATTTTTAAATACAAAACTACAAAGAAACTCAAGTCGTTTGATAAAATTAAAATACTGTCGGCGGACAGCCCTAGCGCGCGGCTACGCTCCGCGCGGCTGTAGGCAAGTTTTTCAAGAATAGGGCCGAGTTAAAGTACTGTATGTACTGTGATATAACTGCAACATCTTGAAATTGAATAAGTTCGTCCATTCTCCACAACGATCGACAACACAGTGAACACATGAGTTTATTTAGCGCGAGGCCGTCGTAATCTGCTACACCGCGCGGGAGAGCAGATTACACCGCTAAGTAAGGCAGATCTGCGCCTCCGTCGCCGCGCGCGTTTTCCGTCGCTCCGCGCACCGCGGCGGGACGCGTCTTCAGTGGGTGGAGCGCCTAATAATTGTACCTAATATTGTAATTTGTAATAATTGTAATTTGAATATTTGCGTCTAATTTGTCATTAAAACGTTATTGCTACTTGCTACTGTAACTTTGATTTCAATGTTATAAATTAATTTAGCAATAGGTATAAAGTTTATAGAATCGGACAGTTGTACCTTTTTTATTTACCTTAACCTGCAAGAAGAACTTACCATACCCTAATAGTCTCTGTCTCTAATACAATACTGAAGGCTTACGAACCTTCACAGTACTAATAAAAACACAACATAGATTTTTATGGAACACTTCCTTTTTATTCACAATGAATTGCATTTATTAAAATAGAAAATATAACATTTATAAATACAAAACTACAAAGAAACTCAAGTCGTTTTATAAAATTAAAATACTGTCGGCGGACAGCCCTAGCGCGCGGCGACGCGTAGGCAAGTTTTTCGAGAATCGGGCCGAGTCACTTTACTGTTTATAATATGTGTACTGTGGTATAATTAAAGTAAGTTACCAAAACGTTCCCGACGCTCATATAAAATGCATCCGACGTTAGACGGTTCCGCGGTACACTCTAGTGGCTCCTGTGTTGATTTTAAAAGCTTAAAGAACAAATATCTTTATCTATCTATCTTTCAAGTAAGACTACCTGTTCCTTTATCTTATTTTTGCTTCACATTCAGAACTTTACTATCTTACTATTTTATCCTTCTTGAAAATTTTCAAAAACGCGTAAAGTTATGAATACTTCAAATTTTTTTGTCTCAACATTTTTTTATAAAAATATTAAAATTATTATATCCAAAATCAAATATACAATTGGTAAAATATTTACATATTTTCATGATATTATTTTATTTTTATTTTATTTATTCATCATTTAACAAAAGTTACATACAATCATAGGATGGCATTATAAAAACCACTGAGGTTTACATTGTACACATAAAATTCAATAAGCTGCCGCTAGAAGCAATAAGAGCTTTTGGTTCGTGTAAAATAATAATAACATTCAGTGTGTTGTGAATCAATTCAAAAGTTTACGTGCTGGAGTAAATAAAACCATTAATAAAACTGTAGATTGTCTACTAACGAATACCGCAATACATTAGCAAGTTAATCTGTCCTTGCAATCGCAACACAAAGCATACATTTGAATAAAATACCAACAAAACACATGCAAATTTGCGCACTATATTTCTAACAAAGTCGCGTGACACCGTTTCAGGCCTGTGAGTTATTGCCATGGATTTGGGCGTCTTTAGCTTAATTAAGACGCGTTTAGACTAGCAAGCGAAATGAAATTAGCGTAAATCACATCAGCGCTAGGATTTAGTGAGACGATGCTCGGCGTGCAATCGAATCAGTGTTTCGTGTTAGTGGCTTTGCTGGCAGTAACGAAGCGTGACGTTGTTTAGATACTCGTGCTTCAACCTGTAATGACGTGCTAATATTCAGTTAAACATACTTTACTGATGGTAACTTTAAAAATTCGCGGTCCTGTAGTGTATGCACACACCTCACCCGTACATATAGTTACCATATAAGCACATCTATGTACTCTTTCTTTACTCTCATTAGTCAATAAACGTCAGTCATAAGCATCACCCGTTTTTGTATTGTCGACGCTACTTGGTCCCAACATCGCAGTCCTCTTGAAGCCTTGTTTCTAGACTCTAGTTTTCTCTAGTAATCTGGTATGACCAGATGACCGCACTTACTACTGGTCTCTGCATATCAACTCTTTTCTTATACATAACTGAACAAAATATGAATATAAATAAATAATGTAAATCCATAAGTGAGGGATGACAATGATCCTTTAATAATATATGTAGAAGAAAAAAAGAATGAAGAACTACCTATTGTAGAATCTTGAACATTGCATTTATTATTTAGGTAAAGCAATATAAAAAAATTACGACGTCGCATATTGGAAAGAGAAGAAGTTGCAAACAAAAATCGGAATACTAATGGAAAAGTAATACCGATTTGATGGCGATATTCGTTGCAAAAATTCTCGACATTTCTTCGCAATATAGCCCGCGATATTATAATGTCTGCCGAGGGATTTTAATAAGTAAAATAGGAATCCAATACGCGATATATTTTGTTTTCATACCTTTTTATTTTTAGATCCTTCACTTCATTGCATATATAGGTATACCTATATAGATTTGTGGTAGAATTTTAACATACAGACGTTATTTAACTCCCTTAATTTAAACTCCAGGGTTAGATAAATAATTCAAAAGAAAAACACCTACCATGGTAAGTACTTATTATTCAACAGCGTAGACCGAAATTTTTAGAACATCATTATTTTACTAGTATGTACGAGTAGGTACTTCCATAGTTTCGTAATTAGGTAAATAAATAGTTAACATTACAATTAAAGTTTAAATATTACAATTAGAAAACTGGGAATATAACTTACTTTTACTATATCCTTCTTCATTCAAGTAAAGAAGTATCCGTTAATAGAAGACTAATGAGTTCGGAGGAATAAAGTCTACAGTCGTTTGAGAGAACAACTTTCTGTCTTCAAAACTCGTAGCAAGATATTAAAGCTTACGCCTCTGGTAGTGCAAATGCGGGAAGATTTGGGCAATGCCTTCATTTCCTGGTTCCAACGCTGCTTGCGGATTACGTCCAAAGCGTCTTTACGTAGATATAAATCTTTTAACACTCATTCGCGGATACGAGAGCGATTAGCACTGTTAAGAACCTTTGCATAATCTTAAGAGGGGCAATAAATATTTTCATTTCTTCTGCTTCTGACTAAGGTAATCTTTAAATAGTATTTTCATATTTGTTTGCAATTACAAATACATTTTCTCTAAAAACAGCTTTACTGTCATTCAGGGAATTTTAAGTAATTATTACTATTTAATGTCAATACTTTGGTACATACTACTTCATTAAACTGTGAATATTTACTTCTTAATTAAGTTTTTTTTCTATTTAATTGTTTATTTTTTTGATGATCCATGAAAGATTGTTTTATATTTTTAACCGACTTCAAAAAAAGGAGGAGGTTCTCAATTCGACTGTTTTTTTATGTTCGTTACCTCAGAACTTTGGACTGGGTGAACCGATTTTGATGATTCTTTTTTTAATCGAAAGCTGGTGGCTGTCATGTGGTCCCACATAAATTTGAACGAGATTTGACAAGGAGTTTTTGAGTAACTTTGAAGTCGGTTATTTTTTGTTAGTAAAATTTAGAATATATAGATAAACGTATAGTATAACGCATTTTCCCCGTATGAATAAATACAATAAATGAAAACTGTAGTTACCTTCTTTCAACTTGGATCCACTAACTAAATTAATAACGATACATATCTACATTCTTCACGAGATTACTACTTACTACTACTACTACTTCAAAAGATTTACCAATAAGGTTAAGAAACACTGAAGAACAATATTAACTAGCAAAACTTAACTTAGGTATAACGAAAACCGAGATTCAAGTTCATTACTCAAAATTAATAATCCGCCAAATTAATTTAAATCCAAACTTTATTCAATCTTGGAACTAAGAGATGCGGCTGATTCTTTAATGTACAGGCGGCGCTGTTGTCAAGACATTTAAAATAACTGCACTAAAATTAACTTCTGAAACGCTTTTAGACTTGAATTAATGTTTCAAGAGAGAAGTTATTAAGACTGTGGGAAAAATATATTTGTATAAAGATATCATAAGGTTCATCGGTCATTGTGATGTCTCTTCAGATATCTTAGGTGAGTCGGTCCATGTGTATGCATACGTGTAGGCGTTTTACGTGTGTTTTTTTATTTATGTACAATTGTACATTTCAAGGCATCAAAATCAATGAAAATGCATGAGTAGATTTAATGACTAAAAAACCTCACAACTAGTCTGGTGTACCTACTAATATTTGTTTTTAATCACAAAAAGTCGCACCACAGGCGTCTTTACAATGTCTACTTGCGTTTTTTTAATTATGAACTACTACTCCTTTTTTACTAAGGAGTGATTTTTTTATGTTTTTACTACAGTATTTCTATTTTACACGCTTTATATTAGCTTCACCTGTATGTTTGTTTGTTACGTGAAGATATCAAGTGGCCATTAAATCGGCCTGGAATTTAGTGGCAATCCCAATCTGAAATACTATAATAACTACAATATAAAATAATTACAAAAATGAACAACCTCATTCTGCAATAATATTTTAATTTTATCTCCTCTGATATTAATTTTCGGTATTAAAATTTTACATAGCACTACAACTTACCGTAAGCGACTAGATTGGATTTTTCAAGTTAAAGAAATTTACATTTGAGCGGTATTTAGATGACAGTTCAATTTACTTTAAGGGTCTATAATTTTGCGATAAGCATTTTGGTTATTCAATTTAGGTCGTGTTTTTATTTTAATAAGTTGGTTGAATATTTGTATACTTTTATTACTAGAAGAAAAGCAATTAGGTGTATGTTGATTGTTTTTATCCCCAACATTTAAGTCAGCAGAAAAGGGGATAATCTGAATAAAATTTATTTATCGACTAATAACTGCCGGCGATTCGTTTACTACCCAAAATAATTATATTTTTAAAATACTTTTAAAAACACTAATTACCAAAACTGATGATCATGCCAAAGTCAAAACCAATATTCAAACCTTAGGTTACAAAGTACAATGATGGAAATAGTGCAATAATTTTTCAGAACCTCCTGTATCCATGCCATATAAATTACTAAGAAGGGTTGAATAAAGTAAAACTGCATAGTCAACTCCCTAAAGCGGTGTCAATAAATTAAGGGTTACAAGCGAAGTCGCGCTACTAAATTATAGTTATACACGCCACGTTTTATGCTAAGGCGAAATTAATAGCCGAGACGCTTCGATGATTATAACGGCTTACTAATTGAAATTTATCCGTCTTTTGTATACGTACAATATGATGTACATACAGGTATCTGTATGTACATACAGGTATCTGTATGTACATACAGGTATCTGTATGTACATCATATTGTACATTGCAGCACATTGTAGCTGATCTATGTAGTATAGCAGGTAGTGACTCTTCTTGCGAAGCGAAGATTCCCGGGTTCGATATAGACTGGAGAAAACATTTGATGTATATTTTCACACGACAGTTTCACGACGTTCACAGGATAGTGTGGAAATTATAATAGGAGAGAGAGGTGCGTAAACGTTTACTGTTTTTAAACTGTTTTATTTAACATACCAAGTTTGTGTGGGGCAAATCTTGCAAGCTTAATTGGACCTTTTACACTATGAAGTAAAATTCTTACATATTACTTTAGTCCTGATGACTATTCAGTTTAGTGATAAGCATGACCTGATAACACAGACAACACAGGTTTGGCTCCAGACAAGGGATCTCCTTAACGATTAATAGCACAGTCAAAAAAATATATAGTGTTTAAATTGAGACAATAAAAGCATGTACAGTGAAACCTGGTTAAGTGAGACATCAAGGGACCTGCAATGTCGTTTCACTTATAGAGGTATTCCACTTACCCAGTGTCTCAGATATACAGGTCTATATAAATATCTGTCTCATTTACAGAGGGTTCCATTAATAGAGGTGAGAATACAGGTTATTTCAGTTATACAGGTGCGAATGTGTACTTGTGGGTAGAATAAGAATGAGTAAACAAACAATGTTATCTCAGTTACAGAGGTTTATGCATATAAAATTTACTCGCTGTCTCAGTTATAGAGGTAACTATGATGATAAATCGAAAGAACAAATCCCAGATATAGAGGCTTACCTCGTCCCACTAACAGAGGTAATTCAGTGCCAAAGTGTTGGGACCTCAGCATGAGTTCCAGTTATGGAGGTTTCTCACTTATCCAGGTCCCACTTAACCAAGTTTCACTGTATTTACCTTCAACTCCTACCGCACAGTCTCATAACTTTCTCTACAGTCTAAAACCTCGGACAGTTTCCTACCCTTCCTCAAATGTTACAAATACATTTTCACGTTACTATTTATATTGTATGTAATCATAACCACATAACACGTGAGTAAAACCCATTTGAAATATTTATTTTAACGTGTGTATTCGAATATCGGATGGATTAATGCAATCATATTAAACACAGGAGCTTTAAATCCCAATTCACTTTGCGGCTTAACTCATCACATCAAACTGTATTCATGTTCACCAAGAATTAAATTGAATTTCATTTATTCGTACAATCAGGGATTAATGTTAGTGGAGAAGTTTTAATATTATAAAATACATTCACTTTCTTAATCCCAATAGCAAAAAGTTCCTAATTGCAAAATGTATTTTAAAAATATTATAAATGGTATTCTTCTAATAATTTCGTACAATAACTTGTTTAGGTCGTAGGTTGCGGATTGACGGCTAACAGAATAGCCAGAATTTCGAAATTCGACTTAGCGTAACGACTAACGACTACTATATATAACGATCCGATCGATGGTATTTTATGCTCTCCGAAGCATGGAGGGGGTTAAGAAATTTTAAATTTGAGGTTTGACAACAAGGCGGATTGTAGCTAAGGATAGCAGTAGGTATATCATATTTCCGGCTCCTTTTCAGAAACTCATTTCAAAAGGTCAATATCCTTTTCAAAAAGATCAAGACCATTCAAATACAAATGCGCAATAATTCTCCCGCAATCATTGTCTCTCAAAAGGATTACAGAGGATAACACAGTAAAACACCCGAATGTTATAAGCCCGCCCCTGTTTATACAACGACTGTTTAGACCATTTTTATGAAGAACTGTGCAAATAACCTAGCACAAACATTAATCTGCTTTGAACAACAGCAAGTAAAGGGACGGTTGTGAGTAAATGTTTTCTTAGGGGACAACCTCGGCTCTGCCTCTCTGCGCCAATTAGAGCGTGATATTATCATTTTTGTGTAAACTCAATTTACGTAATTCTTGTTTAGACTGCTTCCAATCAGAATGCAATCAATTATTCTAACTGGACGTGGTTTGCAACAGTATAAACTAGGAGTATAACTGTTTATCGATCAGTTCAAAAATACTTATGAAAATTGATGTTTTTTTTATTTGTACTTTAAAAATTTTACACATACGACAATTGGAACCCTTTACAAAAACATTACGCAATTTTTTGCCACAGTGTTACCAAAGAGTATACACAGTTACACAGAGCAATAAATACCAAACATGCAAAAAATTAATAAAACAAATGACTGTGTTAACTAAGAATTCTCACTTCCTAAGTATGGAGAAGTACATTCTCTGCAAATGATTTTAATAGATAAGCCTTATATAAAAATAATTTATCTCATTAAATATAATGCCAGGAAATAGCCAGCAAACGAGCTGATGATCCACCTGATGGCTATCGTCGCCCATGGACATCAGCAATACCAAAGGCATCATTGATGCGTTGCTAAGAAAAAGAGAAGAAAAAGAATGAAAGAAAGAACTGGCTCTCAAGCCGCCAGCCGAAACACGACGAGTCGTTTGGCATTTAGATATTAAATAAATATTCTCATAACTCTGATATGTCTATAAACACCTGAACATCCGTACGAAAAAAAAAAACAAAATTCCATAACTCCAAAGATCCTAAACTCAGTGACGATCAAATAATGCGTGTGTGAATATGTTGCACTCAGAACACAATTTGAAAAAAAATAATGTCTGTTTTGATCAGTATTGAAGAAATTAATGCTGGGACGATAGACAATGCGACTACCAATTAGATTTCAAGGTGGTTGAACAATGTCCTTCGTATTTCTTAAGTAGTAGCTTAAGTTTTTAGCAAATTCAAAGTCAGTGGAGTTTTAAAATCTTCACTGTTTTTAAAAATTAGCATAAAGCTTAGAGTCCCTAAAGTACTTAGAATGGAATAATGCATGAGCCTTATAATTCTCGTTACAAATGTATGAATGTAAATAAAACTTAACATTTATAAGTGCTCACACAATCTTTAGTTGTAAGTACTTATAAAGAGTCAGAATTAAAATTATTCTTTCCAATTTTTCCTTCAATTTTTTGTACAGACTGAAACACAAATTTATTTGATATTTCCATACATTATAATAGCCAAAGTTTTTAGTGAGACGTATTCAAAGACGAAAGTGCAATACCGAACAAGCGTCAATAGTTCCAATACTCGCAAGAACCAGCGAAATTATCTTACATTTCCTGCTAACAATTGGGAGGAGAGAAGTCGAAAGATTTGAAGTGTACCAAGGCGCACGGAGCAAATACTCGGCTTTTGTGATACCAGGACGTAATCTCTGCGCTGGGGATTTTAATTACTTATTGGAAACTTGCGGCCGCAGGCTGTATGGGATCGTCTGCGCTTTATTAGGAGATTTCGAGACCTTACGATAAAGGAGATTGCCACTACTAACGTTATTTATAATGAATTTTCGACTTATAATATTCTATCAAGTTTTTGGGACCGTGGAACCGACTATGTATGGAATTTCTATGGATATTACTTAGCAACAACGCAATTTTATGGTAATTCACTAAGATCATTTTCTTACGGCTTTCTTCCCACTTGGTGTGAAGGAAATTCTTATACTGTGATTTTTGTATCAAGTAACTTTAGAATTCCACTAATGAATACAGTAATGAATAAACAGAATCTTATTAAATGAAGCAAAGCAATAAAAATTCCCGGTAGTTTAGATAGAAATAGAAAGTATAATCATGAAATAAGTCATCGCAGAGGTGTCAACGAAAACCAATGGTAACGACCAGGATGTCAAACATGACACGAAATGTGATTTCGTTTTAACGCGATTCGACTTGAGGAGATACTTGTATGTTACACTAGTAGATATGTGTAGGTAGTACCTGTAGCTGTGTCTTTATACGAAATATATTTTGACGACTTTCGGCGATAGGGTGCTTACTATGTGGGAAAATAAGGATCAGGTTTTCCAAAACGAAACGGATGATTTCTACCATTAAATTAATAAGTAATCATTAATCAAAGCATGGTTTGCCAAAGAATCACAAATCAAGCAACGTACGTAAGCAAACTGAAATTTGCTTAACACTTCGATAAATACCATGTTTAAATTAGTGTACTTAAGCACTGAGTACGGTGCCAATGACTTCTTTCAATAGACGAACAAATATTAGCATCTAGTGCCTTTGATCTGAGACGGCGACTATTTTGGACCGCGTCGTATGCTCTTAATTAAGTTCAAACAAGGTATACGAAACCTAGCGAGCTTTACTTACCTCAGTGGTATTTGTAAATGAACAGTATTAACAATGTTTTAGACTCAGACGTGCGTTTTCTTGAAGGAAAACGACGTTGGTATTTAAAATAATGAGATATTTAAAAAAGCAAAAAAAGAATGTGGCAGTTACAATTCTTTTAAAATATATTTTTTCTTTTATAAAATTTTAATTGTTTTTAGTAAAGCTGAAAATTATCTGACGTGAACAAGTGAAAACTTATTTTCTTTGTTACATAGATTCTTACAAAATAATAATAATAATAATAACACTTTATTTATTCCTCAAATATGATCAACGGATTGGTCAATAAAATTTTAACACATTTGTTGTCATTAATACATCGACTAATATAATATTGATACAAAATTAATTTCTTATTATTACCAATTACCACATTTTTATTAAGGATCTTTATCAAACAAATCAAGCAAGAAGTTTAACGTCAAATTTAGTTCTACCGTTATTATAGAATGTTTGGTCGTAGCACAACCTGCGGCGCTAGACTTCCTGCGACTATATTATTTCCATGTAATTAATGGCTCTGCAGGGAACCATAACGAACGTAAGACGTATTAATTAGTCTTTCATAGTTTCTCAGTCCTCTTATGTAGTCAAGATTGTAATTTTATATTTTTGGAAGTGTTTAATCAATGCACTGGTAGGTACTTACATCCGTCAACATTGTCACCATTATCATACATTATTATAAAACTGTGACTGAATTTCGTCTATACATGGAAGGTATTTGAGAAAAAGTATTAGTGGGGGTTTTATTATGGGTATTAATTATGGAGATCATAACTTAATAGATCCCATAGCAATGAATTACTTTATCCCCACAAAAATTCCCTTTGAATCGAATTCTAAACCTTTCGCACTTCAGGTAGAATCACTGCCAACAAAACAACATTTCATATTCTGCATTAACATAATTCATAAATTCCATCTGTGACGTTGTAGATAAGAAATACAGTAACTGGTATGAATACATACATGTCTGTGGTATGAATACTAGAATGTTTTGTCGCGATTGGCGACCCGTCTCCAGCTGCCAGGGTATCGGCTGATTGCCAATTAGATATCTCCAGGCGTCTGCATTTGAAGCTCTTTGTTTCGATCCAATGAGCAATGCTTAGTCAGCTAAATAACTTTCTGCGTTCAAGTACAAGATTGCTTTACGATCTGTTTTTACGGTATATATACCTGCATTTTGTAAAAATATTTTGATACCAGTATTCTTATACTGGTAACATAATATTAAAATATGAATCATAATATTTTAATACCCAAAAGATTCGTCCATTCATCCTTTAGCCGCTGGATATAGGTAATTATGCCTTTCCTAATTTGCGCCACTGACCGGTTCTGTGCCTTCTGAATCCTGCGGATGCTCGTTGTTTTCTTCAGGTCGTCAGTCCACCTGGTTGAAGAGCTTCCTATGCTTCCTATTTTCCCTAACTTGGTTTCCATTCGAAGACCTTTCTTCTATCTTATATTCTGATCCTTTAAGATCTTTTCACGGGTGCAAAACTTAACAATATATAATATTTAAAAAATGGTTGTCTGTAAAGTCGGTTTACGGAGGATAGTTTAATGTGACAACGTCATGACAAAGCTCCGCTCCGCTCCGCCCCGCCCCGCTCCGGTTCATTCAACTACGATCGCCTACGGCTCGGATTCGGCTCGCCTACGGCATCGGCTACGATACGCCGATCGTGCCTCTCTATCGCTTGTTCCGCGCTCTCGCTTGCTCGCGGAACGGGACAACAATCGTTTTAATAGACGTTATCACGTCAAAAATTTATCAATTCAGAGTACTCGAGCTAAACAAAATATTATAATAATTCTGTTTATCATTGTTGTAATGCAATAATCTCGAAACTACTTCATTTTCATACCGTTTTGCCTATAGATAGATTAATATGAAAATATGTAGCTAAAATACTATTTTTAAAATGTATCTGAGGAAATAATACTTGTTTAAGAAACGTTTAATATCTTCACATTTACTTCAGTAACAAAGGAATACGACGAAAAGTTGATTGGAGTTTCAATCGATTTTTCGATTTCCCAGATGCCAGAAGTGATCCGGCTGATTGCCAATTAGATAGTTTCCCCAGGTGTCTGATTTCAATGAAACAAAGGGTGTTTCGATGCGCAACACTAAGCTAAATAAAATCCCATATGTATTTAACGAAAGAACGTACTAAGTACTAGAACTAAACTAGATTAGAACTAGAACTCTTTCTTTCCCTTTCTTCTCTCTTTCTTGGCTGGCAACGCATCAGTGATGCCTTTGGTGCTGATGTCCATGGACGACGGTAGCCACTTACCATCAGGTGGATCGTCAGCCCGTTTGCCGGGTATTTCCATTAAAAAAACTAGAGTAGTTCTAGTATTAATTACTATATATTGCACATAGTTACTAATAAAATTATAACACGTGTTTTATAGGTTTACATATTTTACTTACCTACTTACCTATCTTGAATCTATGGTCGGCTTCTTACAATGACAATATTTTCTTAATAAGCTTCGTCAACAAATTCCTAACATCTTTTCATCGTGTCCATCCGGCACGTGGAGGTTATTTATCCCCTGAGGCTATTTACGTTCTCTTTTAGGCCAGGGTAGGCACAAGTTAGTTTAGCCGTATTGGGGTGGCTTAGAATACTAACCCCAATGCCACGCCAGATGGGTGTCGTAAGAGGCGACTAAATCCGGCCCGCTGTTGGTCAAACCATTGAGCAAACATTCGTGCAATAAAATGATTTTATACTACAGATTAGCATTTGATCTATTTTTAACTTTATCTTTTTTTTCTGCTAGCACTTATTGTTAGAACAAAGAAAGATACAGAATGAATCCGTTTGTAAATGTATTTTGTAGGAGCTATAAGAACTGGATATGAATATTAAACAGTGTTAATAGATTATTCAAGCCAAAGGAAAAGCGTAATGTAGGGTAGGGTACCTTTCGTGCATAAAGTAAGTATACGAAGTACATCCTATCCATGTACATCCATCGATCCATATTATACAGGGTGTCCCGTAAGTGGTGGATCAACCGAAGGTGACAGATAGCTTGAAGGTTGACCTATCATATGTCAAAAAATTACCTGAGTAAAAGTGCCACCGTTTTCGAGATATTGACCATTTTTTTAAATTTAGAAAATTCGGCTCCTTTACCCTACTTTTTCCTGTTGAGTCCACAAATGAGCAGATATTTTGATAATTTTTTTTTCCTAGGGCTCTCAGATAGTTGCTTTATTATTGTCAGTATGTAATATTGTTGAAATTATTGGGGAACGTTGAGAAAATAGCGTCTACTTTGGATATTTTTGTTTTTGATTTTCTTCGACACAACTTTAATGCGAGGTGGTTGAAAAAAAATGTACTGGGCAAGTATGCACCGGTATTTTAAAAACTTGTCTGTTTAATGCAGATTTTAAAAAAATACAATACATGCTACTTTGATAGGGAAAATTTTCAATTAAAAGCCATTTCAGTGCCAAAGGGGTGAATTTAAATCAAATGTTATGTTATTGTTTACCGTTATTAGATGAAAATTTTCAATGGTTTTTGCTTAATATTACGTTACGTTAAATTATTGCTCTAATAAATATTTAAAATAATGATTATTTTCCGATATTCCAACCTTATAAAGAAATTACAAATTACTTAAAAAATATTGTTTATTTCAAAAATAATGCTATGATTTACTGTTTTTTTAATACTAGATGATCAGGAAGCCTTTTAAATTATTCTTTTAATATTAGCCGACTTTTCTAAATTTTAAAAAATGATCAATATCTCGAAAACGGTGACACTTTTACTAAGGTAATATTTTGACATATGATAGGTCAACCTTCAAGCTATCTGCCACCTTCGGTTGATCCACTACTTACGGGACACCCTGTATACCTATCCATCGTTTAGTTGATTACTCTCTACTTAACTTGTATGTATAGGTATATGTTTTTATGTATGCATGCACTATGTATGTAATATATTTATTACCTCGTATCTTCCAAACTGCTGAACGAATTTATATAATTAAGATAAGACCAATGCACACTCTAGAATTTTAATACCATTTCTGGCTTTTATAGTAATAAAAAAAGATTCAAAATACGTATTGAAATTATTATATTCGCGGTTTCCTGATGGACCTACTACTTACGCACAACTAGTTGTATGGCACGACTAAGTGTTCCCATTATTTATTGGCACACCTGTGTACCTTCAACTTCGCACAACTAAGTATATAGATAGGTAATATGTTGTTCGATAAACTATAAAATGTGATGAAGATGTTACAAACGATTTATCGAAATTCATCCACCTTCACTAACAATACGATATATTTAATATAGCTATGTAGAAGGCATTACTGTATTTTCCGGAGTAGTAATCTGTCGTTGGGTAAGATTTTCGGCAATTACCTTAATCGGATTACGAGCTTGCGACTAGTGACGTCACTAGGCAACTGAACCGCTAATCTTGCAGTAATTGCCCCTTTTAGCTACAAGTACACCCAAAACATCGTACGGTTTTCAATTTACGATATAACAATGTAGTTCAGTAATTAATTCATACGCACTTATGGGTATTAATAGGCTTATAGTAATTTTATTGTTGTAGCGAGGCACAAACATATCAAGTGTATAAATTGAATCGATAAATCAATTGAGTTGTAGGTATGTATTATTTGATATTTTGTATTGCGCTTATCGTCTGGTGACTTGACTGTATTTGTTGGCTATATAATTAATAATCTGAATTTTAGCAAGAAAAAAATAACCGACTTCAAAATAACTCAAAAACTACTAGTCAGATCTAGCACAAATTTAAGTGAGACTACATGACAAGCACCAGCTTTCGATTAAAAAAAGAATCATCAAAATTGGTTTACCCAGTCGAAAGTTCGGAGGAAACAAACGTAAAAAAATACAGTTGAATTGAATACTTCCTCCGTTTTTGAAGTCGGTTAAAAATAGATTTTTTTTTTATTTTATAAATAAAATCTAATTCTTTGTAAAATATAAGTATAAGGGATAACTTTTAACAAAGCATAAGAAGTCATGCAGAAGCAGACAAATATCAATTCAAGGTTTACACCAATTACAACTTACCTAAATATGAAACGTAAATTCATATTTTACTTTCCATAAAATATAAATCATTAAGGTATGAAAAATATTTTCTGTCTATCGATGTAACCTTTCAGACAGTTATTTATAAGGCGGGTTTTAGTAAAGTGTCATTATTCATTGTTTATAAAGGGCGTGTGTGAATGAACCCTAGAGATGCCGTCGGCTCGGAATATATGAACCCAATCAGGCTTCTATTTCCAATACGTAAGGTAAGGGGTAACTAAAATTGGTCTTAAAGCATTGTTATTTTAAGGTGATAGATAATAATATTAGGTATAATTGAATACCTTTGTAACAAAATCTAAGTGTTTGTGTCTGAAACGTCATTTCTTGGATTCCATATGGGTATATTGATGTGAAGAAATGTTAAAAAATATTTTCCTTTTTCATAATTTTCAAACCATGACTTTAAAAGAAATAATAGTTTGTGAAAAACATAATTAGTGGATTTTGTTTCTTTTTTTTAAGTGTCAGTCAACCTTCGGGTAGTAGTAAAACAACGAAGGTGGTAGGTATATTTTTTAAATTAGTCAGAATTGTAAGGTATTGTGCTTGGGCTACGTAGTGACATCCAGATATAAGATCCATTATCTGCTACAATTTTCTCCGTACCCGTTTATATCGGAAGTGCTCATAACAATCAAAAGATACCTACCTACTAGTACTCACTATAATAATAGTATATAAATTTCTAAACATAGCTATTCCATTCACACTGTGAAAGAATAATTTGATGTAGTTATGTAGAATGTGTACATACACATTCCCATGAATATTACTAATATTATACTCATGTTGTACCCGAATAAAAACGAATTAGTTATTATTCGTACTAATAGAGTTTCGAATAGATTGTTCGTCATGATTTTGAATGATTTTTTTGTATGAGCTATGAATGAAGAACCACTCCGCTTTGCTAGACCATACACTTTTTATATACTTATCATACATAATACTGAACTGTATTATAAATTATAATAAATAAAAAATCGATAGTTCAATTGTTCTAAGGTTTTGATTCCCAGCGAGGCAGAAATTTGAATGATTATATTCGTTTATCATTTGATTAAGTTGAATGTTTTATAAATTTGAATATATTGATTCGAATTATTCAGTCGCACATTGTTAATATATACCTAGAAAAAAAATGTTAAAATTGAAAGTAAACAATTTTATTGAAGTGTGTAGATAACATCATTTCTCGAAGCTATTTCAAATGCTTTTAAACGCAACAACGGGAAAGTGTATCGGAAAAATGACAAAACCAACTGCGTAAAGACTTAACCCTCGTGAAGTGAGGCATTACACACGCTCATCGGCTTCTCGAGTGCTGATGGAACTGATTGGCCAGCTTTGCTTCAACAATGGCATCCAGAAAACATCTGAAAAGGTCTTATCATCAACTAAAAATCCAAAAAAGAAGACTCTATTCCTAAACGATATGGTATAATTTCCCTTAAACAACAACATTGACATGGAACTCTCCGAGGAAATGAGTCAATACATCTGCTTAGTCGGATTTCATGTTTCATTGATTGGCATTGTTAAGAGTCATCGCGGGGTAAGTCGGAATATTCCCAAATGTTGTGCAAACTGTTCTTACGAAAAAGGTAATTATCTGATAGCAATAGCTCTGCAATTGTCAGTATTGAGCGATTTATCTCTTTAATTCTTCAAAAAAGGTAATGTAAAAGGTATAATATGTTCCACAGCATATTTTTTCCTGTCTTTTCTTTAAGTTTAAATTGTACAGCTTTGTTGAGAGCTACATTTGTAATGTGTAAAGTTACTAAAGTTTTTGTAAAAAGATGTGCCGAGGAGTTTCTTTACGGATTTTCTTCTACTCCATGAAAAAGCACCTTTTTCTCTACAATAAAAAAATAAAAATAAAACTTTATATGTAGTTGTATAAAGTATGTAAAAACAAAGTTAAATTACAATCGAATACTCGTAACAATTATGGAAACAATAACTTAATTTAATCGACAATCAGAAACGAATACCAGAATCGAGTTATCAGGATTTGCCTGATATCGTCAGGACGTGGGCTACACAATGGAGGAGGGGTGCTCTCTGTTCATGTGACATGTGATACGTTACATTCCTTGATATTATTAGTCTGACGTCTAAGATACATGGTGATAGAAAAACTTAAGAAAATTTTTTTGTCGACAGTGTACCTAATTTTTTTTTTATTATGTGTGTGTACGAATAGTGGTTATTTTTGTATGTGAAAAGAATCATATTTCATTATAGTCATTGATTATGAAAGTTGTTACATAAACCCCTTTTCATGACATGATTATAAACTTCATTTATCTTTAAGATAAACCTAAGATTATCAATTAAGTAAATTCAAAAGCATTTTGTATTATAAACCCCCGAGAGACTATTACTATTCTGTTCTTAATATTATTATAATACTTAAAAGAAACATTTCGTTCCAAACTTTCCAATAAATAGTTTTCAAGTTTGAATAGTATAAATTAACTATGAAACGCTGTTAAAAGATATAAATAATTCAGTGTATTTCAAAAGTAAACTTTCAAGATGAGATATGAGATGAATGGTTCAATTGAGTTACAATTAGAAGTTAGAAACTTGGGTTTTTTAAAGTTAACTATACATTTTATTTGTTTTCATGTTATTTAATTACAAATGTCTGAGTGAAATTCTTCAAATTTTTGGTATTTATTGTTTGTGGTATTTATTAAGACGTTATTATTTATACGGTAGGTAGTGTGATATCGTACGCAGACTACATGTAACATACTATTACTTATTAGATATGTACGTATGTTATACATACAAAATGTATTAAGGTGAGTCCAGGCCAGACTATGTAACATAACATGCTATAAAATGTAGTTATTTAGCATGTTTCATGAGAACGTTATGCAGTGTTAAACAATATGGACAAAATTAAATAACACGTTACATAATCTGAATGCACTTTTACAAAAAATATAATTTAATATCATCCTGTATAAGCCGCATCAAGTAGACTGGCTCGCATTATTAAGCCCGTCCACCATAATAGGTACGCAACGTGAACGACGAACAAGCCCGATACAATGTAACGACGCTTATATGCGACCAGTACAATGCTGACGGAAAAAACGTGCTGTCGTGATTTTCATGGCGGAAATATTGTTTGACAAAATAAAGGAGTTGTGCAAGTACTTAATAGTACTAGGTAATACTACTAGTACTAGGTAATATTGTAAACAATTTTGTTTTTAATATTAATGTGAAAAGTGTTTTTAGCGTTGTACACACAGAATTGGCGTGATATCTTGACTTCTCATAATTATGTACAAGTATAATAAACAATCTTGCTTTATTCAGTTAAAATGAGGCTTTTATCGATAATGTAGTCAACATTGCTGTATCGAATTCAAATATTAATTTAATATAAATAAATTACATACATTTATCTGTAATTAAATTAATATTTAAAATTAGTCAAATTGAATTCCAATAATTTCATAATACAGTTTGTTATAATGTATTACCTACTTTTAATTTTTAACACTATCGAAATCCACCTGTATACAGCTTAGCGTTCAATATCTTATTTGAACAAGGTGGTTCACAGGTAAACGTCTCCGTCGATTTTTAACTTATTTACCCGACGCATGCGAGCAAATTAATTGTGTACAAAGCCACCTTTGTTCTCATAAAGACAATGTAATTACGTCAATAAGCTAGTCTCCCTAATGGATGCGCCGTGTACTCTATGGCTCGTCGGTGTTTACCAAACGTAATTATTGCCCGCGTCCATTTTGCAATATGAGATTTAAAGCCCAAATTAACTGAATTACTCAGTCTGAGACCCCTCGGTTCGAACCTTTGATTTTCGCCTCGAAAGTAATTGTTTCGGACGTTTATCTGTACATCATCGTATGTGGATAGAAGGTTACCTTCAGTTAATTATAGTTCGGTGTCTAAACATACCTAATCATTGCATTTAAAAGTACTCGTATATCCTTAATCAAACCGATCATAGGGAATAATTTCAATAGCGACTCAGAACCAAAATGTATTGTCATGATGATGGATACCTTTCCACGTACTATATAACAGTCTAATTAATTACCTCTTAATAATCAGTCACGTAGACACAACAATGGCGAATCAGTCGTCTATCATGGACAATTTACAATTTCTCGGTCAGTTAGAGGACTCTCTTTTAGGGACACAATAGTGTCCCCTGCAGATCTGGGTCCGGTTTAAACAAGGGTTTTTGTCCCAATTATAGTGCGGATACGTAATTATTTCCACCAAAGCCCATTGAAATTCCGAGGCGTAAACATGAGGAGATTTGAGTCCGATTATTATAATTAGTGGGTCTCATTGTATTGTAACTCGTTATGGTTATAGTTTGTCGCAGGGAGAGAGGGAAACATATCGATGTTGAAATAGTTGCGTAGTCACGGTATTACCAGCTTTAATAGGATTGCAAACTATATCTTAGTTTAGTAAGAGGCACATTTTTATAATCACGGCAGATATTTGAGCATGAGTTTTAGATACTTAAAGGCATAAGTAGTAATTTAAAAACTTTTTGGGATTTTTGTCACTTCTTCCGGGACCACTCACTATATTGATTTGTTGAAGCGATCGATGGTGTAATTTGACTTTCCAAAATTATTTACTCACACTTCACTCGCACTGTGTCCGCTTTTAATGTTAATAAATGTCGATGAAGACTTCTTCACATTATAAAATATCAGCATTCAACATTCATAGCTATGAATATTTTGAATCGTTTAAAGATTTATTTGAGTATTTGGAATGAATATAAATAGCTTATTATAATTATAATAATTATTTTAGATAATATGTATAACTATAATAATATTATTTCATTTATCTTTGACGTAGTAATATAAAAAATAGAAAGATAAAATTTAAGAAAGTTCATACATTAACTTTCTTAAATAAATATTAATACTTGAATGAAACACAATATTGTACCAATATCTAAAATCTTTTTTATATTAAATCTCTGTTAATTTAAAACTTAAGCGTCTCACTAACAGTTATTTAAGTTAAAGTTTATTATGTGCCTCGCAATTGTAATGAAAAACATTAATCAGTACAGTAGGGATGGGATACGTGAAAACTGACGAATCACTCGATTTTGTACTCCTTTTAGTATTGACGATGCTTGCCTATAATTTTAACCAAAAATTTTTGTTGATGCATCTATGTTATTAATGAATGATAAACAAAAAGAAACCAAATATTGAAAAAAATATTTGTATAATAATTAAACTTTTACGTCACAAATATCGCTGGAACATTTAAATAAAGTTAACACTTACCTATGGCTAAATTACCTACTTGTGTTTTTAATGCATCCTTAGTCAAATATTTGGTTTTAAAATAGTTATTTAGATTAATACAAGACGACAAAAATACTTCAACATATCGTAAGCATACAGTAATAGTATTCTGGAAAATATCGAGACGTACAATACAATAAAATTTTCTTCTTCATCCCATCTCTAGTCGAGTCCGGAACAGCGGAAAACTCGTGCCTTTCACAAATGCTCCCAATCAGCCTCCGTTCTTTCATTTTCTAACACAATGGCTCGCTGGATAAAATGCGAAATAAGATCCTTAATGAAAACTATCGCCCGTTAAAACTACCCCGATATTAATCTATTATCATAAAGTCGCCCGCAGACGTTCTGAAAATAAGGCGGGGTTACCACTAACAAAGAGCTTGTAGAAGTACGTCGAAATTAAATATTTCCTGTGATCTATGGCGGTATGACCACCAATTAATAACTTTAATAACTTCGAATGTCCCCTTTGATACGACTAAAGAATGAAGCTTAATATAAACGAATTACTTTTGATGAATTAACAAATTATTGTCAATTACTTACACGTACCTACATCAACGTGTACTATAACTAAGTATACTAAGACATAGGTTTCCCGGAGTGAAAGATAGTTACTAGTAGGTAGGTATGTAGTAGGTACATCTGATAAGTAGGTACTTTGGCTTCGTACCTAACCGTGGTCCTCCGTTAAAAGAAATCGTCTATAATACATCATCGAGCAAATCCAGCTTAATTTAATGGCATGATTCATCTCATAATACAAAAGCATTCACACAGCGTTACAAATCATCATCATCATCATCACAACCCATAATTGTCCCACTGCTGGGCTTGAATCTCTTCGCACTATTAGTGCGAATCTGGAAGGTGTGTGGAGGTTACCCCCATTAGGTAACCTCCACACACCTTCCAGATTGCCTGCCTATTAAGAACCTACTTCTTATTCGCTTCAAACTAGTGTATGTTCGTCAGTGGTGATACAAGTGAGTCTCCTTGCTATTTCCATTAGGGTGACTCCGGTTGCAATCCACTGAGCGCTATTAAATAAATACCGTGGTCAAGATAAATAGTTTTCCTGCAGATTAGATTTGTCTGTTAGCAAATTGATTGGTCTGAAAGAGCAAGACTGTATTTATTATACAGTGCATGCATTCGATTATTACAATTATAAGAAAAGTTAGTAGTCATCATGATTGTAAGGAGAAACATTTTCGTATTGTATCTTGTATGTCAAATTCTTCCAGACGAGGTTATTTAACGATAATTATAACTTGAGCAGCTGGCTAAGATTTCGGTCAGTAACGATCGGTTTATAGCTTGGCTCTGTATGTGACTCACTGCAATTCATACCTTGTTCTCATAACTTAGGAAACTTGAAGTTTGCTTCTGCCATGCAGCTCCATTTTTATTTTTATTTCCAATATTTTTACCATAATAATATTATACTAGGTTTATGACAGCATCACCCTTAACTTTGGCTTTGTCAGCAACATTCGGGATCCGGATATGACGGAGCCATGGCCGGCTATTTCCGGTCAGGGGACATAACTAGTGCGACAACTAAGCGAAAATAATCTGCAAACTACGTCAACGTATCGTGTCGCTTGCAAAAGGAAATTAAGTGAATTATTTATACATTTACGACAGCAGAATAATAATAATGTATTGAATAATAGTTATATTAATAATAGTTATAAGCTTCGCTTCGTGAAATATTTAGTACCTACAGTCGCAATTTTTCTTGCACAGGACTTGTCATTATCTTTTTTATTACTGAACCTTATCAAAATAACTAAATATTTGATAATTTTGTGCCAACATGACATATAAAATAAATCATCAATAAAGAATTTATTCTTCAGCCTATTAAAAATGACCAGCAAACCAGATAGCCCATCAAAGCAGACGCAAATAACAAGCTTAATCAATGTAACCAAGCGCAAAAAGTGTCCTACTAAAGATCGCCACAATCTTATTATAAAAACGTCCTTTAATATCAAAACAACAAAGAAGGGTCCATATTTCCGTAATCGCCCTCAATGCTCGTAGCAAATGACGCCATCGACTAAAGCCCAGGTCGGAGTAATACGCGCCATACATCTCTGGCTACAACTTAATACACTGGACGGATCAAAGGACCCATACACGGAAACGCTGCGAGCTTAGAATAAACCAATTATGAGTGAAATATTAGGGATCAGTTCGGAGGAAGGTCTTTGATCACACCGGGCTAACTGCTTATATTTCTTTCCGGCCGCTGCCTCTACGGAAGCCACCCAATGCCCGGTCAACGGGCGAGGCTGTTAATAATAAAGATTCGATGAAAATGTTCCACGTGTATCTATTTATGATCTTCATTCGTAAAACCGTACATACGTAGATAAGCTTTTTTTCTAGTTTTTCACGGCAGGTGGGTGCCTATGCACATCTATATGTGTGGTTATACGAGTATATCATCATTTATACGGCCATTAAAAGGTTACACTAAATGCGTCTAATGAAAAGCAAATTATCCGGTTTTTTTGGACAAGCTGACTTTTATTCCTGACCATGACATTTAAACCTGAAAGTTTAAAGTATAAATGTTTTAAATATTTTTTAACAAGGGGTTAATGCCTCTTTCTTAATAAAAGTACGGTAAAATGACACGTAAACAAATTTTTAGTTAAAATGACATGGTGTTACACAAATTTAAAATAGTAACGTTTTGAGAAGTGTGATGTTTCATTTGCACATTGGTCTGGTCTATATTAAAATATCTCTTTTGCTAAACTAACAATTATTGTTTCTTTTTTTTTAGTTAAGATGTAAGTTAAAAATAACTGAACACACATAAATTATGAGTAATACTTACATAATACTTGTGCTTTAACTTCATGCAATCAAATCAAATGCATCATCGTAAAATATAATTAACATAGGCACCTAATGAGTGTTTCTCCAGCATGTGCAAAAAGGGTTTGGTCAAAAAGTACGCGAGACTGTTAATAAATTACTGGAATAGCTTGGCATGAGACTAATACCCCCGGAATGGATATAAGCCGCTCATAACGTCGGTTAACTGCGAGCTAAGTAATCATTTTCCGGGGATATTTCTGCCGTCTGTTCTCGTGAGGTATGGCTCTTATTAAGGTCTTGAGGAAATGGGTCTTGCTCATTAAATGAGCCCAAAGTTATTGTTTATTATTTTTAAGCTTGTGCAGTGAGTTCGCAGAGATTTCATTAGAGTTATGAATATTACTTGAGTTATGTTATTACCACGTCTCGGAATACGGAATACATTCTTTATCAGGAGTTTAATTACCTACATAGATTTTGTTAATATCTACTTTGTTTTTGTAAGATATATCGAACAACAAAACTAATATGTCATAATAAAAAAACAGTATTTTAATAACATAGTTATTTGTTACACCTACTTATATGTTCCGTTTATATGAAAATCAAAGTTTTTATTCCAGATCTAAGGATATTTCTTTGGGTAAATAATTTGAATGTTATGTCTTTATTGAAGACCAATAAAATTCAGCTGCCCAATGTTTATGATGTTAACATTGGCAGCTGAATCTTGTTTAACCCACTGAGGAGTAAAGATCCAACTCTTCCAGACCATATATAAATTAAGAAAAAAGAAAACAACTATTTACACGTAAACACTAGAAATATGAATGTAAATAAATTAAGAGCGATCATCGTGACGACCGAAATACGCTTCCATTTTCAATTAGAGAGAAAGCCGGGGACGATATGGATATTTTGTGAAATGGGAAAATAATCGAATTTCGACTGAATAATGAGAGGACCCTCGATGGATGGTAACAGGAGAGCATGACAACACAAAGGGTATTTAACTCGCACTTAGTACTTTTTGTCCGAGGCCCCCCGCCGCGTCGGACGCCCCCTTGCTTCCCTTGCGATTATTTCCCCGTTATCGCCCTATAACGTATGCAGGATAAAGTATATCTACATTGCCAGTATCCATTTACCCGCTAATCCTTTGATTTATAATATGCCGTTGAAATATCGCCGCTGGCTGCAATTTATTTAAATTATTCGACCGGTCAATTAACAGAATAGCTTTTGCTTTGTAGGTCACGCTTCACGATATGATCACTGGCTCGCTACAAATGGGTGAAGACACTTCTTTTAATCTCCTTAATTGGACTGGGATCAATATAGAGTATTTTCAACTTAAATAACATAAACAGTGCCCAGTGGAATTTTTAACAGTAAACAGAATGAGGAATTTTCAGTTGTGTTATTTCTTAAAATATATGTACATATACAATATAGTACCTATTTCTTTCGACGAACCATGATTTGTTAAATTTAAACTCATCATTTTAAGAATATGTCCAGTTTCCTGTTGAAATAAAAAGAATTAGAATTTTCGTATATTTTATAAGATTTTTAAGTAAATTGGATTTTTAAAATTTTCTGACTTCGCCTTTTTTATACCACAACATGATTTGCTTTACAAAAGTTTTCTTTTTGATCATAAATTATTCACCATTCACACACCGACAGAGAGACATCGGAGGTTTATCTTAGGTACCTACCTAAGATAACCCTCCTACCTAAGATAACGTACCTACATAGGTACGTACGGAACCCAACATATTTTTTAAAGTTAATTTATAACGGACTTAATAATGGAAGTGGAACGAACCCGAAAATGTTTTCGGGCAGTAAAATTGTACAAAGTTTAAATTTCTGACCTTCCCTTTTCTAACGATGTGTGCAACATAGAACAACATAAAATCGAAACTCCGAAAAACGGTTTCATAAAGTCTAAACATAACCCATGTTTAACAACATTCCGCATCTACTTGTGAATAATAATAATACGAGTATGTGCAAAGCAGGAATATTTTATAAAAATATGCAGAACCATTTTCACAAATAAAGCACCTAAGTACTTGTGAGAAAAGCTTGTTTCGCATGTAAAAGTCGATCCTCGAAATTTATGGTTTCTCTTTGTTCAGTGCCCGCATACTTATTAGTGAAGTCAAACACACCTTTTTAAACTTGGGTTCCAAATATTTCGTTCGCGAACTTGCCTCTATTTGAGGAGGCAAATTTTCAACAAACATTCTATTGATACAAATAATTCTGCAGGAAAAGCGATATTTCAAGGGGGCTTTTTAGAAAAGTCAACGCGAGTTGGAAAAGTTAGTTAACTAACTTTTTCGCATTCGTTAAAAAGCGGCGTAGATTAATTTGGGTGTTGGCGTAATACTTATTTACAATAATCCGAATTGCGGGCGCTGCGCGTGAATTGTTAGAATAAATTTCGTTTTCAGACGTGCAAAAACCGAAGTGACGTAGATGAACACCGTAGATATATCGATATTATATTTATTCAAGTTCTTGCTTTGCCAGTTAACGATCATAACACGACAAAAGTACGACGACAAAGGTATCTCTACAAAAATCGTAAAAGTACATCTGAATCAGTGTGTTCAAAATTCAGCTATTTGTAAATAACTTGCCTGGATACGCCTATTATATCAATTATATACAAAACAATTATTTTAATATGACCTTATTGATTGGAATCCATAAAAAATCATATTTCATATAGTCTGTATTGTTAAAATACATCTGTTTATGCTCACGTCTGTTTACAATTAAGTTTGGCCACATTCCATTTGGTCCGATATTTAGACTTGTTAGTCTAAATTATTATTATTGTTATAAATTAACTATAAAATAAGTAATCGTAGCTACTAATTAATCTTTTAATGGTCCGATTAATTATTATATGGAGCAATGATGCATTGCCCATCTACATAATTATTATATCCCCAGCACCGGCAGTAAACCGGTTTTTAATTTGAATCACCATTAAATGATATTAATTTAAAGCTTATATTCCACAAAGTTCTGTCTTATCATAAATCATACAAAAAAAAACTCAATTTGCTTTATTATATTTAATAAAATTTATCGATAGATCCTACAACCCAATCACATCACTATTAAGTTACGTATGCAGATCGTAAAACCGCGCTTTAAAAATTACATGCTCGTCCAGACCTCAGACCCTTTTATAATCCTCAAGAATTTTCGCCTTAATGATATGTCCATTTACATTATGGATATTTGTTTTACCTTCGCCCGCAACTTTTCTAATAAGGCAGGAGGAAAATATTAGTAGGATTTAACCCCTACATCTTTCGTGTAATATTCTGGACGTAGATAAATTGCTACTGAAAATATATTTGTGCTCATCGGTCTTTAGATCCCTTCGTCTTTTAATTTACTTTGAGTACAATTTATTTCATAAAGAACGTATAACGTTATTAATGTGAACACAAAATATATTGATGAAATAAAGTAGAAACTCTGGTGATTGATCATATTTCAATTCGACTAGATCTGTAAATACAGAGAACTAGCTTTATCAATGCAGATACAAATTTAATTAATTAAGCAATTTAATACTCGCAGCATAATCAATAGGCTCAGCATAAAGACTATCTTAGTAACATCACAGAAGAAATAATAGTACTTATAATAAGTAGTAATATTATAAATGTGAAAGTTTGTATTAATGTTTGTTACTCTTTGACGCAACAAAGTACTAAACGGATTTTCATGAAATTATCACACAGGTAGACCATCTGGAACAAGATATAGGGTAGTCGAGCGAGTCGAACTAGTGGGAACAAACAAAGCATTTTTTATCCCGGATAACGCAGTAAAAACCGCGAAAAGAGCGCTAATAATAATCAATATAATTAAGTTTTTACTCCAAGTAGTACCTATCCGTAAAAAATGTTGTGTATGTCTGATCCGATAATCATCATTATCATCTGGACTACTGAAATCGGATCTCCTCCCAATCGCTTCAATCAATTAAAAATCTAGACCGGCTCAAATCGTCCCTATAGGTCTCGCCTAATAACGCTATCTCATGAATTGGAATTAATATTCGTTGTTTGTGTATCGGTCATGAAACAATTTCAGTGGTGTAGTTAACTTACCTTCTAGAATAATTCTAGATTGTAGTTTTTTTTATCCTGAATTTAAAATAAGACAATTTTTATGACAGTTTGATTATTTTTTTATTTTTGAAAATTAATTTATTTAATTAATTATCTCCGAATGATATCTTATATTTCTAAATATACTTTTTAGAATAAATAATAAAATTATTCCCATCAAGTATGTTTTGTTTGAATAT
This sequence comes from Thymelicus sylvestris, assembly GCA_911387775.1. Classification (NCBI taxonomy): domain Eukaryota; kingdom Metazoa; phylum Arthropoda; class Insecta; order Lepidoptera; family Hesperiidae; genus Thymelicus; species Thymelicus sylvestris. Next base: position 12,042,472 of record OU426893.1, read on the forward strand.
TTCCAGATAGTGAATTCACCTTCCGTCGTCAATCGAACGGGATGGTGCCATCGCATTTACATAAATTGCGACAGAAAATCTCATGATTAACATTTTTATTAAACATGGATTAGGTGTAATCCTTTTTTATTCGACAATTAGAAACGTTATCGCGGCCATGGCGGTCGTAAAGAGTTGAAACAGCTACCTATCGAGTCGGTAATTAACGAAATTGCCCCCTATTTTAGATAAGGTTCTTTAATTAAACTTTCGTTATTTCCGTGCTTTTTATGGGGTGCTAATTTTTTAAATACTTTCATAGTTCCGGCGAATCATCTTGTAATGGACGATGAGTAGTAATAAACTTGGGAAAAGGATTTATGTAAAGATTTTTGTAGTAATGTAATTAGATTTACATGTTTTAATACATTATTCACAATATTTTTACTATAGAGTTTTCCATGCCATGATAATTGAATAGACTGTAACCAGGTATAAAAATAAGAGTTATCGTGTTAATTTGTTAGAAGCATAATTAAGTGTTAGGAAAATCTTCTGAACGAATTTTTAATGTTTTGCACACATGCAGACCATTATCTGCAATAATATATAGGGTACTTACTATCACAGAAAACGCGAGAAAAGACGTGGGCAAAGCTACCTAATCATTTTTATTTTATATTTCTTTAAAGTGTTACATATTCAATGGCTACATTCTGGCTGCTTAAAAGTTTTACGTAACTCTAGTTGAAGTTAAGAATTGCTTACCTCAATCAGTTAACTTACCCGAATGGCCTTCACAAGCCGTTTCTATTTGTCCATAAATATTCAAAGCCAAGGACAAAAGTAATATCGAGTCAAACCACTACTTTTACTAAAGTTTAAAATAAAATTGCAGTAAATTTGTGTTTATATGTGTAAAGAAATTTGCGACTCAGCGTGTTTAGAATTTGATGGTGATTGCTATAGCTTTATTTTATAAGCTTCGTGACTGAAGCATTAGTATTGACTATTGGGGTTTGTGCACCGCGTGTAAGCCGGCCACTACGACAAAATTTATTTCCCCGCAACTGTTTAAAGCTCACTTACTTCAACCAAAACGTAAAAGGTTTCTTTAGATTTGATATCTCCAATTCTTTGAAAGCACTCATAAAATATGAGTTTTCGTACTGCAAGTCGTAAAGATCAGACTTACTATATTACCTACATAGAAACCTCTGCTAATAGATTTTTGAGTATCAACTATAGAATGTGGCTAAAAATTTAATTTCGGAGCAAAAATATTAAGCTTTTCTTTACATGCTGTCGGCTTTTTTCATATCTATTAAAAGCCGTGAAAACATATTTAGCAATTTGTAAAGAGTAAAATTCACATGGGATCAAATTACTTATAATACCAATTTTAAGTAGAATTATCTTGATTAACAAATTAATATTACACTGATGTTTAATTTACCAAATATTAAAGTTCTGACACATTGTAAAACCATTGTTAAAAAATTGTATAAACAATAAATAAGTTTCAGTTAGGTTGAACCCGGATTTTTTCTAAATATAATAAGTTATTAAGAAATTCTCTGGGAGCATATGACCATATACATAAGAACTAACATCAAAGCCATATTTTTGGCTACGCCCTAATAGGATAAGAATTAAAAAAAATGTTTTTAATAATATTTATTCAAATATATTACCGATTCTCACTCATCCGTAATTTATTTTATGATTTTCTTAATTTAAACTTTCTGCGAAATGTAAACAAATATCCAAAGCGATTTTATCAGATGGTTGTATGAAAGTCTGCATCTGGCTGAAGGTTTCAAATTTCGGAGGTTTCAACCCATTCATGGTTCATTATCTCTACTTATAACTAACTGTCTCTGCTTCACTATACTTCAACACACTGAGCCCATGCGGGTTGGTTGAAGAGGTTCTGTAATTCATAAACATAATATCCTGCTTAACGCAAGTAGCATGATAAATATAATACAAAGTCGTCGACTACAACGTTTCGAACGAATTCATTTCGTACGAATCGCCACTTTTATTTCATGCGATATACCAAAATTGTATTATAATTTGACTGTTAAATATTTGATTTCTTGCGCCAGACTGCTTCATATTTTATTAATTGAGCCTTTGAACATGTAGACTGGCTCAAATTATGTTCATTAAGCATTCCGTACATTTACTATACAAATCGTTCCAATCACAAATACCAAGTTATATTTAACAGTGTTCTCTTATTAGGGAATTTATTAGCATTATACACAATTATTTCAAATAAGACACAATTAAAGTTTTATAGTCAAACATTAACTTATTTAGTATAAAGAAACTTTGATCAATATTTTAATAGCGAAACAAATACGTGACTTGCCGGTTGAATCTTTCAAGAGACGTGTAAAAACTCAACTCGTAGGAAGGTTTATTATACCATAGATGAAAAGGATTAAATGATAAGGATGCTTGGAAATGACCAGCTAGGCAACCAGTTCTGCTCAAGTTAGAGAATACGTATTTTTGACGTAAATGTAGTTTTATTTTTAAAGGATGTGCTGAGGAGTTTCTTTACGGCTTTTCTTCTCCATGACAAAGCACCTTTCCGAAAAGGTGGTAGATAAAAAAAATGATGTGCATAAGTGTATCAGTGATCTACATGACCTACATGAATAAAAGTTTATTTCATTTCATTATTTCATTATAACAAGAATTCGCTTAATTTTACAGTTAAAAATGCACATGTACGAGATTCGATCGGGTTTGATTTATTAGATTTCAGTCACTGCTCCGAATGCATTTGAAATTCCAATAACGTATTGCTGCGAGCTTCTCTCCATCTAAAGTTATTCTAGATACATGTGAAAATCACACCTTAGGTATGTAGGTAGGTACATGTTCCTATACCAATTCTTTATCTTACACACATCTACAGTTCGTTTTGTAAACACATTTTCAGATTCACTTAATAAGAAACCTATGCATTAGTAAACAAGCCAGAAAAAAATATGTATTTAAATATATATTAAAATGATCATATCACTTCTTAAACTCAGTAACAAAGGACAAAACTAAATGCCGAAGTACTGCCTAAGAACTGTCCACCAGTCAACCCTGGGAAGATCTGAGAGAAGCTGATAGTGGGTGTTAAAATAAAAAAAATCGTAAGGAAAAGTTCCTTCACAATGATTAATTTACATAACAATAAATAATGCACCTGTAATAATACAATCAAAATACAATAATTTAGACTAAAATGAAAAAATAACATGTTACCGGAACTTTACTACAATAGATGAGTGAAACCCGCATTTAAATAGGTTACGCTGTTTCTGATATTACCAAAAACGAAAGCACACGCAAACAGACAAAAAATCTTAAAATCATTGTTAAAAGATCCGTAACAAGTACCTATACCTCACCCTCGATACCCTCAATAGTAGTTTTTCTCGCGTAATTTATGTTTAGAGCTGATCAGTTACAATTTAATTATTTGTTTGAATGATAATTGAAGAAGGAGAGAAGAAAAAGTGAAGTGAAGTGAATACTGAATGTAGCTGAATGATATTAGCTATTCTACAGACGTACCACCAATATTTCGCTTCATCAAAACTTCTTGGTAGTCGGTACTATTCGAAAGTTGGCTACATAAAGCGTGTATTTACGAGTATAAACCTGACTAGTCTGGATTGTATCCAAAGTACGTTCGCGGTCGATAATGTGATTGACTTTGATTTATTACTCCTGGGTTTGTGTCTTGCATTTGTCATTCAAATAACGTTCTGCATTTTCCACCAGTGCTGTTTCTACTAATGTTATTTACTTTCGGTTTGATTCAGCGTCGTACTTTAGAGCAGTTAATAACGGTGTTTTAATACTTATAAATACGTTGAACGATTCTAAGTTTAATATTTAACGTTTATTGCAAAACATCTGCTTTACCAATTTTATTCTGTTTAGGTATGCGGATCGCAGAAGCAAAGCTGTCACTCTATGTGAGCCTTTCAGAGTATTGTAAAATTAATCCATTTCATAGCATTTGCTTTCATTTGTTTCGTAGCAAATATGCTGAATTTAATATATATCACACGGTATTCATTCGGCTCTGAATTAATCCCTTTGCCGCCGCAATGCCTGACTTTTATCAAAAATCCTAGACCTTCACTTTTATTTTACATTGTATTAATACCACAGAGTCACTTTTATAATAATTATTTTGTGAGCGTACAATACATATTAGTAAAATGTTGTAGTTAGTAACTTAATGTTTTTTTTACATATTTATTTATTTATTTATTTATTTATTTATTTATTACGTCACACCAACAAAGTGTACACTATCACACTCAAAATATAACAAACATAAAAAATACATTCTCTAGTGTCACCTCAATTACAGGTGTAAACAGCATGCACAATCAAATATAATCAACAGAATTCACAAATTATAGTTTTTCATAACTCATAATAATTCATAATAAAATATCATTCATAATAAAATTACATAAAAACAATCTAGGGATAGTATTTTAACAATTACAAGTCAAATATCATTTAAACAGTAAGAATTATAATAAAATTCATTAATAAAAAAATCAATAAGTTACATAAATAAAATTAAAATGATTAAAATTAAACAAATTTCATTTAATAAAATAAGAGGTAAATTAATTCTCATAATGTGCATGAAATATAACGGAAGTAAAAAGTAAGTAACAATTAAACATGACACATCTAAAATAAATTTCATAAAATTATAATTATTATTTGATAAAAATATTATTATTAAAATATAATTATTATATATAAATTATTATTATTTGTTTAGGTTAAGAACAAAACGTTTGAATTTATATTGACTATTTGAAAAAAAATCTAATAATGGTAGTGCTTCCTTAAAATCATTGTTCGTCTTTTTGTCATAATTACGAGGAAGGCAAGGAAGGCAAGAAGGATACATATGTATAAGTATATACTTATTTTTTTACTCATTGGCTTATAAGTAAAACTGATTCCCTTATCTGCTATAAAATTATGTTATTTGTTTAAAAAGCAAGTAACTTATGTGATAACTAGCTTTTGCCCGCAGCTTCGCCCGCGGTAGAGATCGATTTTTTACAAATTCTACTTTTACTTAGTTAGATTTAGTTGCCTATGACTTTAGTAAACATGTATCATTTGATAGCGTGATTCAGAACCTGCAAATGAATTTTACTAACGCCATCTATTGACAACACCCGGAACTAAATATCTAGCAACTAACAAAATATCGATCTTCCCAGGATGTTTTATCGCGGTAAAAAGTAGCCTACGTTACTCTCCACCCTCCTCACCATCTCCACACACAAAAACCATACCAAATAACAGCTTCGTTGCGACGTGAAAGACGGACAAACAAACAAACACACTTTCACATTTATAATATTAGTATGGATTTATATAAATAAAACTCAAAAAATGTTTGTATGGATGTTCTTTATAGACTCTGAGACCATCCAACCGATATGCCTTAAAGTGATTTCATTAGAAAAGCAATAATGCGTAGATGGTTTGAAACTACTAAAACAATGCATTAGGCACATTCGGTCCATTGATAAAGTCGATTTTCCTCTTTCCCCATACAAAAATTTGAAGATATTATGTAAAGATGGCGCATAAATGTTTTCTATGTTCGCAGGCATAAACAGACTGTCAACACAAAAACACTGATCTACCATAATGATAATTATGACAATGACAATGATTGTCATCAGAAGTACCTATTCGAAGCGTAGTAACCAATAAGTAGATACTCCTATGTATTTTGTGGCGTAATGGAACCCACTGGGTACCCAGTAGTTAAATATATTTGCCAAAACATTATCTGTATTTAAAACTCACAAACATCAAAACAGTCATAAATATGATCTCTACATTGTAACGGTCATTATATTAATTACACTTACGCCCCAACTCAGAATCACTAACTGTTACTTAAATCGCTCCTTAGTAAAGAATTTGTATGGAGATTCTTTACTAAGTAGCGATTAAAGTAACCGTTAATGACTCTGAGTTGAGGCGTTGGCTACATTTATATATGTAAGTACCTACTATTATGTCTTCTGTGACTTACCACAATTAATTTAGTATAATACCGCAATCCAAATACAAATCTCGTGGAACTTCAAATGAATAATGTCTGTTCTTAAAGAGTTATCATCCTCATAATTATCGTCGCGATAAAATTAAGAAAGTCGTCTTAATGTCGTGACACTAAATTGTACTTTAGACTTGTTAATTTTTATGAGTATAGCTTAACTTACGGTATAATCGTCTCATGTTTTCCTAGTTATCTTTATACAACTTTTTGATTACTTATTTTGTGTTTGTATCACAAATAGAGCAGTAATAAAATGTTCTATACCTACATATACCCCTGCATTAGAACTCCTTGTGTCTTGGGTGGCATAGATAACACGAATAGATATGCATGACCCGAGTATAGATCTGTCACATAAACATCTAACCCGTCCAGAAATGGAACCCGGGTTCCCTCCTTCGCAGGCAGGGTCGCTAGGTCGCTACTAACTAGGCTAAGGGGTCATCAAATGTATCTTTGTTTATGTAACTGACTCGATTGGCAAAATAGAAATATCTAGGTGGTAACGAAGGCCACTTATGAACTATCATCATAGCTAATCTTACCTAAAGGTATTCTTCTTATAATTCCATTTAAGTAACTCACGTATTTGCTTGGATGAGGTAAATTAAATTCTATATTGTTATCATTTTATCAGCATTAAACATTTTAATCATGAACGTAATTTTTTGCTTCTGCTACTTATTTATAAGTACTATTATTTCTTCTGAGCTTCTGCCACTAAAGTATCTAATTAATTAGTCAAACCATTGGAGGGTTAAATCATTTAGTATGAAAATATTTGCATTGTTGGAACTTGGAACGTATGGCTTTCTTCATTTGAGATTCATTTGTAATCAATAAATTAGCTATCTTAAATTCTTTCAAATATAAATACATATTTTGATGACCCTGTAGCCTAGTTGGTAGCGATTTTGCCTGCAAAGCGGGGGGTCCCGGGATCGACTCCTGGCCGGGGCAGATATTTATGTGACAGATAAATATTTGTACTCGTGTCATGGGTGTTATTGTGATGTGATATGAGTCGTCCATGCCACACACAATCATGTCCATGCGACACAGGTAATACCTACTGCGGAGGTACGAGTGTGTTAGCGTTTATACATCAAAAATTTAATTTTAAAATGAGTCGTTATGACAGTCGGTATTAAAGAAAAATAAAAACTGTAAAACTAGGAAATAAACATCCCTTAGTTTTTCATTATGAAGTACCAAATACAAAGCTTGTTCAGAAAGGTCTTCGTACAGGACAGCGAGAGGACTTTGGCCTGAGAGATTACTGAACGTTAGCGGGCGATATTTTCACCGACCAGGCCACGCCCACTCTTTTGCGGCGAGACATTAAGTTTTTACGAGCTGAATAGAGGCGAAGATTGGAAAAAATTCAAAGCACTTTTTGTCGAAATTCGTAAAAAAATGTTTTGTATTGTGAGTGGCGCACAATGGTGGATGGAGGAAATGAGAGTCTGGGCGGTGCTCAATTTAACTCGTACTCCCCCCCTCCCCCCTCCCCCTCCGGGTTATATGAGCGTGCACTCAATAACCGCTGAAGATATTGCATAAATTGGTCTACGTATTTCAATAGGCTGAATTTACTCCGACTTTATTCACATTTAACCTTCATAATGGATATAATATGAGGATCTCAAATTCGGAACAAAATTTTTAGGTTTATAAATTGTAATGATTTTACTTATTTATTAATTATTTTACTTATTAATTAATTTATACATAGTAGATATGTAGATAAGAGATAGTAATTTATCTTTTTCAATAATTTTCAATGATGAGGCAATCAATGATACCGAAAATTTCGTGAAATTCGAAGAGTCAAAAGCTTGCATGAAAATTTGTCTGTCTATACTCATTATGAATGACGCACAGATAAATAGACAAAAAGTTCAAAAACCTTGTGATGGGATCTAAAAATGCGTTATCAAATAAAATACTGCCACAAATAGTATTAGTTTATCCAAATATTTTTAATATACACAGTACAGACATCACTCAGTAACAGTTTCATTAAACGCCTAGTCATATAGTCTAACAAACTTCATGCCCTAAGTCTTTCAAAATTTAATATCATATCAAGGCTTTGAAGAGAATATTAGCCGCCATATTAATATAACGACTATAGTGGCACAACCTGCACCAACTTATAATTAATTGCCAGGAAGCTACCAAGACTAATGAAAACACTTCATGCTTCTAAATTCGTATAACATGTTACCTTCGACGTTAAAAATTATGTCGGTGCAGTATTTGAAATTAAGAAATTGAGGTATAAATAATAAATATCTAAATACTTTAATTCGAGACCCCTATATTTATAGGGACCTGTAACCCTATTTTATATGATTTTGTATAAAAGTCAAAGTCACATCCCATGATTTGTCCCTCTACTGGGCTCGGTTCTCCTCTCACAATGCGAGTGTTACAGTCCATAGTCCACCACGCTGGCCAAGTGCGGATTGGTAGACTTCACACACCATTGAGAACATTATAGAGATGTAGAGTTTATAGAGTTAAAGCTTAAAATATTCAGGCCTTTTATTGAGATTTGACATTTATATCCTCATTAAAATACATATTTATTTATATGGATATTATTTAGATTATTTTGTAATTAATATCAAAATTACCTTATTAAACAAAAACACATAATTATGGTAAAATTTCGAGACCACGTTAGAGAAATTTAATATTTAGTCATCAGTTCAAAACCCTTTGAAGGCAATATTAGCATAAAGTCCGTAATAGCAGCCTGGCTTCTAATTAATTACTGACCAGGAAGCCACCGCGACGTATGAATATACTCTAATCATATTTACTTACTACAGTATACGAGTGTCTGAAGGGACTTAAAAGCTTCCTAATTAAAAATTGTTTAGTATTTTTTAACTTGTCAGGTTTATATCGCACTATTAATAATATTTTTCGCAAATTGGAAACTAGGTATACTGAAACCGACATAGCTCAAAGAATTAGCCGGCTGAAGTGGCAATGGGCTGGCCACATAGTTCGAAGGACTGATAACCGTTGGGGAAGAAAGGTCCTCGAATGGCGCCCACATCTCGGAAAAAGGAGCATAGGACGGCTAGGTGGACCGACCAGGTGGACTGACGACCTGAAGAAGACAGCGGGCATACGCTGGACTCAGAAGGCACAGGACCGGTCAAAGTGGCGCAAGTTAGGGGAGGCCTATGTCCAGCAGTGGACCTACAAGGCTGATGGATGGATGGATTCCGAAACTTGGTTATAGATATAAAGACATAATATGGTTTATGTCTATTTTTATGGGTTAAATTCAAAATAATATGATTTCAATTTGAACGTGGCAGTATTAGGTATAATCCGCGCGCAACGAAATTGGTATGGAACCTTGTCGAAGTAAATCAAAAACAAAAGTTCTTAAGTAGCGTTAGCAAAAAAAATGCTGAACAATTGGGATAATTATTTTTTAGTATTACCTAGTATTAATTATAAATTAATTATTTCTGCGATCTATCATAATGGTTATATATAAAAAATGTTCATGGTTGTAATCAATTCAATAAAATATTTAGATACATTATTTTACATTAATGCCTATTTGCTTCGTGGCAATCATCATCAGAGTTTTCGTCATCTGAAAATAGAATAAAAATGTAAACAGACTACCTAAGTACTGTAGATGATGGAGATCACTATTAGGGACGATCTATTTTAAATTATTTTGTTTCGTCTATAATATTAAAGCATATTATATTTTATATAAAATACTTACCGCCTGTGTTAATTACAAAATCTTCTATATAGCTGTTAAATGTCATAGTGAAATCGCTACACCTGACTAAATTCGACTGCCTCAATTTCAGCGCCCTCTTGGCACGTTTACCTTTTTTATACATACAATATGCATGCAAAAGCATTAACCTCGCCATTTGTTCTTCAATATTTTATATTGTGGTCAATAAAGTGTACATAAATAAATAAATATCATTGTTGCCGACGCTACGGCTTGCCGATGACACAGGATGACACGTAAGCGTCTCAGTTCCAAAAGGTCGCATCCCATTCTGATCGCGCGTGGATTATATTAAAGTAAATATAAAATTACCTTTAGCTAAATTTTTAAGAGCGCTGCAAAAACACTTCCTTGAAAGTTCAGCCAAAACTTATTTAAAATATATTGTTGTTACTTTATCTGTTTAATGCAGTTGTGTGGAAACAGACATAGAATAGAAGCAGCGAGCACGGTGAAAACTCATAAATGTTAACGTAAAATAAACAAAAAAGAGTCTGCTAAACAAACAATCTCCGGAAAAACTAATTTATGCGGCGCATTCACCGAGAGTAAGATGGGCTCCGGAAACTCTCTTTTATGTTTTGGCAAAGATTTAATATAAAAATTACTTTTCGCATTATCATGTGAGCCTGGTACACGGGGGATTGGTTTGCAAAGTCACAATTTCTCTGAGGGTTCCGCTTCCGGATTATCTCATGCGTGACAGCTGCTATGAGTTCTGTCGCCTTGCTACTAAGGACGGGGTACAATGGCCTTATATATATTAAAATTTTCTACGAAATAATGTTATTTTTAAATATTTTTGTATCACCTTTTTTGGGAAGGAAATAGGAAATTTTTATTATGATGGATATTAGTCGTAAAATTACAAATAAACAAAATATCCTTAAAGCACGATGGTACAATACATTCCTCTTATTTCATCAGAATTTTTGTTAAAAAAATTAACAAATCTTAAATATTCTTGGAGCTTTTAATATAAAAAGTATTGATATAATTGCATTTTGAAATGAATGCATTTTGACAAAATAAAGTAACGTAATACATGTTCTTTATATCGCACCCTTATATGACCCGGATCTTTTCTTAAGTTGCTTTCTTTTATCGCCCGTCGCATATGTAGACGTTTGATTCCACTCAGCCCCTCATATTCCTTTGATTATTGTATTACGGCCAAAAGAAAGTATGGAGTAACCTTTTTACAGAAGTAGAAATACATACAATTATTACGAGTATATCAAAACAAAACTGGACAACTCAACTGTATATTTTGCAAAATACCATCGATAATAATAATATTATAATCAGGGGTAAAAGCCTAACAGAACCTAACCCCTAGAATCTATAGCTACTATTTTGCTCCTATTAAAGTGTCTGAGTAGGGTGTAGAGTTGTAGATATATAGCCAAGAATTACGCAGTCAACTTTTTAATAATAGATTTATAGTATATACGTATATTAGTAAAAGATTGTATATGTTTACTTTAGTAAAGAAGCCTTAAAGGATTCGATAAAATCTACACTAAATTTTTAGCCCCTAACGCAGCACTGCTGCTACTCGTATTTATTCTTTGACAAAAAATCGTGTACTGGGCGTTTTTTGGTAACTCGATGTAATCTATTTATTGTCAGAAAACGCGTAATGAATGATGTTTTGCATCGATGGCGGTACAATCGGATGACTGTTAAAGAGGCGGATGTGACGTACGCCGCAAAGATTTAAAATATACGAGTAATATACTTTGTTCTTGATGTTTCTTTTTCTTAGTTAATTTGGTAAAGATTTAAAATATACGAGTAATAAACTTTGTTCTTGATGTTTTAGTCTTTTTCTTAGTTAATTTGGTATTTAATCTTTTTTTAATTGATCTTTTTGAACCAGTATAACAAATGTAAAACCAACTCGCATTTTATTTATTTACTTGCACTTTTTCTTTTAAAATATGGTATGACATCAACCCATTAATGGCCTACTGAGCATTGGTCTTTCCTATTGAGGAGGCCTAAAGCATACTCCACCACGCTGCTCCATTGCGGATTGGTGAAGGGGTTAGTGGCCAACCCGAGTGTTGGAAGTTTTCATGCTGCCCACGAGGGACCGATCGCTTCAGGTGTCCTCCAAAGAAAGGAAGCGCTCAAGAATTTTTGCTACTAGCGGTCACCCATCCAACTACCGACCGCGCCCGCTGTTGCTTAACTTTGTCGATCACATAGGATCGACGCAAGCCGCCGGGCTATGAGCACTTCGAAAATTATGATATGAAGCATCAAAACTTACATTTAAAAAATAGGAGAACGATATTCATTTTAGGGCCAGCAGATTAGTAATTATTTACCTTACAATTCGAGTACATAAAGGTATTAGTAGAAGAAGGGATGTAAATTATCCCCTCCCTCATAAATTGTATTATCTAGTGCGACTCTAGAGCACGAGAGTCCAAATTACGTATACAGTGTATATGTACATATACACCACCATCCCATAATTTCCAATTCCGCATCAATACTGGTGATTTAAGTATTTCCCGTATCATTTGTTTCTCCCGGTTCCAATATCGTATTTTTTATTTTGTTAAATTGCTTTCCTTTGTACCATCCCCCTTCATAAGCATGTGAGCGACGCTGCTTACACAGATATGTTTTTAAAGATTGACGTTTATTTGTTCTTGGCTCGCGGCGAAATTGCTCATTTCGTATCTTAATACCTCTTCAGAGTTCCACATTGTTTGGTACTGACAAGGCGATGTCACGTACGAAATGTTCGCATAATCATTTTATTGTGGTATGAATTATTATGAACATTTTCTCGTTTTGTACCTGTTGTTGTCTGTAGGCCCTAAAAGTCGCAGTTTTCTGTGTATTAAACAGATTTAGTCGCCTCTTAGGACACCCATCCGGCGTGGGATTGGGGTTAGTATTCTAAGCCGCTCCCATACGGCTAAAAATCGTCATCAATTCGTTTGATGAGTTCCTTCAAATCGTCATGGATTTCATTATCAAAACTGAAAATAAAATTTTCCAAATTGATCCGAAAATGACGGAATTCTGAGAGAACAAACATTTAACAAATACATATTTTAAAAATCACAAACCACATTGAGAACATTTTTTCTTAATTGGTGTGAGAATATCCCAAAACTGTACGTCAAGCTATGAAAAGAAATCTGTATAAAGAATAGAAAATAGTGACATAAATCACATTTAGAGATACAATATTTATAGCTTTTGTTCCTATTTTATCTCGCTTAAGTAATATGACTGCGCATTATCGAAATTGGTTTCGATAAAATTTGCGTAACGTCGCCCGATTGGAAATAAATTCACGTTTATTGCTTATTTAATGTGACATTTCACTGTCGATGATGATTCTTTGTTTAGTGAGAACATTAAACTGGCTTTGGTAAAAGAATCAGTCCTGTTGTTTATGAACATATTAATGTTGCTTTATGATGTGTGAAGAAACCGTTGCAATTGGTTTATAGTTGCAGCTAATGTACCTTTAAAATTAGCTCAAATAAGATCTACAAGAAATTCGTAAACAAGGCGAACATCGGATACCGATATTCTTAACCGTGTATAAAATAATTTGATGGTGTCTCATACGTACCTTTCTAAGTTATAAAATTTATAGCTCTAAAGTCACTTTTTACCTTCTTTCGACTTGACTGTGTGACATAGCTTACTCATTCTTGAGTGACACAAACCCTAGAGTTATAAGTTTAGTTTTAATGCAATCAAAGATTCCATTACAAAGAAGACTATGTTGTCTTTCTTTATCTTCATGCGTCCAAAAATAATATGTAAACTTTTATTAGACTGCACCTGATGTATGATAATGAGATATTCAAGCGAGGTTTCATCGTGTCTCGTGAACTTCTCACATTCCAAGACAACTGCGAGCGAAACTAAACTCATAAAGTTTATGCAGTGACAACATATTTCACAAACGTCGAGCCTTTTATTAGACGGAGCCAGATGATCGTTGAATCCACTCTTTTCCCGGGAATTTATACTTGAGCCAGTGCTGGTATTGCAAAAGTTTTCAGCTCAACGAAAATACAGCGGAACGCTTTCAAAAGAGTGATAGTACCAGAAGATTTTTTTGTCCGATTCGCTCGCACGGATTAAGTTCGCATGTGAAGCACTTGCCAATCAGAAGCCTTTGCGAAACTTTTAAAGGGATGAAAGGTCTGCCCTTTGACACACGTTTGATGTATCGAATGAGTAGGAATAACTACTTACTCAGATTTATTGCAAAAGTTTTTTTTCTGAGGATGATGAAATTAATCTTTTTGTACTAAGATGTAGTTATTTAATTCGATGGGTGCATTAGGTCTTGACTAGGTAAACCAGTTTATTGTCATTTAAATTTTAATCCAAAATGGTTTTGTGTGGTATGGGGTTCCAACTGTCCCCGAGTCCAAGCCAACATCCCTATTTGTGGTACGCTCTGCTGTTCACAGTGGTTTCACTTCACTAACGTTTAAGGTAGCTGGGTTCTGTACCACCCAATTTAATCCCAAAACTTACAACCTCTTAGAGATCACAAGGTGATGTGGATTTCCTACTCACTTAACCCCTACGGCAACCCATTCGACGCTTATAGAAAGGCTCTGAAATCTCGAGCCAAATAAATCCAAAGCTTAAATCACGTACGTAATTTACATTTCACTATTTTAGTGAATCGAATTGGTATTCGACTCTTGTGGTTGTTTCAAAGTTGATGGTTTCAGGACAGCGACCGTTTGAATTAATTCAGGTGTGAAATCTACCGTGAGACAGCTACTAAAACTCGATAGAGATTAAGAACGGATTTCAATATTAAATTCAGTTAGTACCTATACGTAATATATTTACTTTAATTTACACTAAAGTTTGATATCGTTAGTTCGTGTTTCTTTTTCCATGTAAAGAGAAAAAAGAGCAAACGAGCTGCCTGATGGTAATAGATCATCGTCATCCGTGGACATCATTTACACCATAGGCCTATAGGACCATAGGACCGTTGCCTTGCCGGCTAAGAAAGAAAAGAGAAGAAAGAAAAACTGGCTCTCAAGTCCCCAACCAGAACACGGGTTGTGGCTAACTTAAGCTAGACGGTGGTTGCTAACCAGGCTTCATGAATGTGATTGTGGGTTGTTCTAATAAAAAACAGTAAAAGAACGATATTTTTTAACATATTTTCACAAGAGCCTACAAATGAAACAATATGAAAACGAACAAAACACCTGCTAGTAAAAGAGCCTAATCAGTACGACTTCTTTGTTCCCGGCCATTGTTTTGGAGTTCAACGTTCTTAGATCAAGAAACTACCTTACAAATTGAAAGTTTCAAGTGTTTCGAGTTTTAAACAGTTCTATCTACGGGATTTATTTGGCTCTTAACTTGCAGTTGGAAACTTCTTGTCACATACTTGCTTCTGTTTTACTGTTCTAGAAATTTTTACTATATTTTTGTTTGAGGGATACCTTACTACTTACTCGTACCTATATAATTATTAAGTTACTTCTAAAAATGTGTTAAAATATTACACAATATAACACAGATATTATGCCAATTACAGTCACCACAGATCTCACCCAAAAGTGCTTAATTCGTTAAATCAACAACAAAATAGTACACATGCAATATTTATTATACCGTCGATGAATTAACGGTCAATCACCCTTGTGGTTTTAAATTTATAGAGTTGGCTTTTTCAGACGTATTACGGTTGGATTAACGAAGTTCCCACCAACCGGCGGACGGTGAAAAGCCACTTCTTTATTGACGACACGATAACGACGCAGTTAAACACAAGTTACCACACTAGTTATAAAGTATTTCAAAACATTACATAACCCGTCGCGTGTTTTATACACCGCATGTAGAAGGCCCGATCATCCTGTGACTCCCGCATTGGTATAAAACCGGTGCCTGCTTATTGGTATCTGTTTTACCATAGCCCTTGATACAAACGATAGTTAGATAATGGATAATAATTAATCATCTGTTCCACATCAATCTACTAGGGAATCAAACAAACCGTACGCGAAATACACTTGGTGTAAAACTCACACTATAGTCAAAGACAACGTCAAAGTCATTATTCATTCAAACATGTATCACTGATACACTTATGCATGTCTTTTTTTCACACACACATGGAAGTTTGCGTGTGTACACATGACAATAACGTACATAATGTCGTGTCGTGTAGTCTAACGAAGAAGCAGCCTGGCTGTTCAATTACAATTATCTTTCGCAGCATGAACTGACCACATTGGATACTTCGTCAGGTTAGCCCGCGGAGAACCTATTAGCTTTTGTGACGGCATGAGGTTTCTGGTAAACCATTTTAGGACTCGTTAGATTTAGAATAAATCTATAATATAAAATTGTCGTTAGTAAAAAGCAATTACAATTGATTTGTAAAATGATTTAATCATATTTATAAACGTTTGATCATAATACTGTCACTAAAATTGTGTACGTAATTGAAAATTTAATTAAATAATTAATATTACCAATGGATAATCATTCATACGCGATAATAATTTATCCAGGATACCACATCTACCACATCCAACTATTGTTTAATTAAATACTGTAATGGATTGGGATCACAATTACGGCCATATTATAGCCGTCGCCACAAAACCGAAACAAAACAAAATTCTGTATAAAATCAAAAAGCCATTATCGTCATTCCGCTTCAATCGTAATCCTGGGAAACAAAAGGGCTGCAGGAAGATCAATGTTGGCCGTGGGCGTCGATGTATTTACGGCTTACTGTGCTGTAAATTCAGCGATAGCGCAAAGCCGGAGGCAAGCTCGTGTGGATATAGCCTATTTTGCTACATTTTTAAAATGAATAGGACCTAACGATCTAAAATATTGAGGCATTAAAGTGCTTGTGTTATGTATCAAAGGGGCATTTATAAAGCACATAGACAGGATTTTCGTGGCTGACGGATAGGACAACTCGGAAGAAGACTGCCCAAATATGCACAATAAAATATGCAAAAATGCACTTGAACATGGTAAGTTAAAGTAACTTTACGTTGATTTGAATTCCATATGAGCCGGCCTAGATAATTATTGTTTTGCCTGAATTCGTTCAATCTGATAGTTAGATGTTAAAAAAATAGTATTATAATTTCAAAAAAGTTACGTAACTATTCAATTTTGTGCCTAACTGAAGGACATAATAATCTCCGTGTGCAAATCATAATCTACTTTACGATTATAACTAACATGAAAGTCTTGACTTAATTTAAAGTATTTACCTACGTTATTTTATAATATTATGTTGTCTTAGGCAGTAAATTTAATTAGGTATTTAAAATTTATAAATTCTAATCTTTATCTTTTTGGGCAGTGTAGAACTTTGCAATAATATTTTTTCATTTGATTTTCATGACATCAAATAAAATCGAAATATTTATGAATTTTAATTGCATATTACTTTACACATAGTTTACTATAGGTAACTTAACATAAACTCTCTGTATAACTTTTATGGAAAATATATCCAATAAAGTAAGAAAACATCATTTAAACTCCCATTACGAACAAACAACCCCCACAAAATCAAATATGCTGAACAAGCAACTCTTAGAATAAATCTTCAAAGTATTTTTCACTGTTATTTGTTCAGGGACTCAGCTTAGAGCTAATTTAGAATGGTGTCTTGTTTTACAATAGAGAATTAAGTGAGACGATAACAAAGAACGAATAAATTTAAAAAGTAAAAAACTCAAAACAAAAACGGTCGCAATTCTCTTTAAATAGTTGTCAGAAGTAAAATAGCGAAGTATGCTGGGTTGTTAAGATTGCAGCTATGTCTCACTAATTGTGAATTAGAGGACTCCCAAGCGTTCTCCTTTGTTAACTAAATTAAATTAATTGCAAGGAAATATTTAAATAGAGAAGAAGTTGTGGAAGATTCTTGGGTGTGCAATTGGCAGCAAAGCTTACAACTCGCTTTGTCTAGACCAGTGGTACTAAATCTTGGGTATCATATTTCAACACCTTCGTCTTGTATGCTAAGCTAACCACATAGATGGATCATATTATACGAGTATATAAAGCGATGTGCCTAAACGTTTTAATACGACAGAAGCGTTGTAAAAATAAAATTATTATTATTGTATGATAATGTTACTTTTTGTTATTGTTAAAGTAGGTATACTCGATTTAACGGATTGTCATGGCATACGTATGGCACATTTATTACAATTTTTTGTTGCAAAATCTACTACGTGACCTTTTCCATATTTACTTTAATGATATAACTACTCTTGAGAAACAAAACATTACTTTAGAATGAAGTAAGAGAAAGAATAAGTTATTGGGTACCTAGACCACCATAATAAATAATAAACGCTTACACACTCATACCCCCCACAGTAGGTTTTTACCTGTGTCGCGGGGGGTATGGACGACACATATAACACATCACAATAACACCAGAGTACGAATATTTATCTGTCACATAAATATCTGCCCCGGCCGGGAATCGAACCCCTCGCTTCGCAGGCAGGTTCGCTACCAACTAAGCTACAGGATCGTCAAACATAAGCACTAATTTTTTATTTATTCATAAGTTATTTTTACTACAATCCTAAATGATGATAATTGCCTCACGGTTTATTGTCTGTGATGATAGTATGGCAAAGTAGTCCTTCATTGGAGTTGCATTATAGGCAAACCTTGAGTAGGTTCACGGAACTTCAGTTTGAGAATAGCTGGTCTAGACTCAAAACTAGTCGAGACGCTTGTTTTAAATGCGCTACAGAATGCTTTAGTACATAATCCTATCATATTTCTATATCAGAACAAAATCAATATTCGCAAAGCCCGGCTCCTTCTATTGTACACGAAAGGATATTTGAATTAGATATCGGATTCAGATTTGTTTTATTTCTGCATAAATATTCATTGTTTGATCTAACCAGATTTTAATATAGATTTCACTAACCGCATTTAGGAGATCGAGAAATAATATTTTAAATAAATATTGGTCTAACCAACTTTGTAACATTTTCTTTATTTTGTAATATTTAGCAGTTATCGCTATGACATGTTATTGAAAAATTTTTAGAGCACTGAACTGAATTTACAAAGGTTTCGTAAGACATTTCTGCCACTGTTTTTAGATAGACTCATGACTTGAAAGTCGTATTTAAGCTTATATTTTTTTATACTAATGTGCGTATTAAAAAATATTCACGAATGTTCACTTCAATGACCAACAACGACATGAATAAATCTGGACATCTGAGACATTTCCAAAACCATATTAATTGAAAGTCCTCGAAGTCTGTTATTTCCGCTCCTACTAATATTATAAATATGAAAATTTGTATGGATACCAGTTACTCTTTCACGCAATTACTATTGAACGGTATTTCATGAAATTCACACAGGTAGATCATGGTACCTATGGGATACCGGATAAGGCATAGGATAGGTACTCATTATCCCAGAAAACGAGGACGAAGTAAAGCGCTAGTACCGTAGTAGCTACCTAATTAAACACGTTGGCTGCGACAAGTAAAATCTTAAACCTTCGTCTGGTGCGGCGGCGGGCCAAATTGTGCCCCCAATGATTTTTCCGCCAGTGCGTGGTAGGTCTTTTTCGACCCGTCAGCACAAGGTTAGATTAAATTGCTATAACTTTGCGAAAACATAATGTAGGTGAGCAGTTTTTGGACTGTTGGAACAACCTTGAACCCAACTTCTTTAGATTTGATTCGCCCCGGGATCTGCCAAACAGAAAATGAGTAATAAACCAGGGAAAGTGGCGGGTCGATATCGACCAAAACCGCACTAGAAAGTATTTTTAGTAGTGATGGGAAAGACAAAAATAACGGGATATCGAAAATAAAACAAAATTATAGTAAAGAAATGAAAAATAGTTAATTTAATTATTTATTAATGCCTGTCTTTAAAACATTTCGCACAAAGATTTTGTTTGCACATTTTGCAGTATGCTTTATTTATTTTTTACTTTCTTTTTTGCATCGGAACTCCTCATGGTTTCCCGCAGTTTTTCATATCACCCTGCACATAATATAAAAAATATCTCCTGACTGCTGTCACTATCACTATCTGCACCGCGAATTAATTTATTTTCCAAAATATTTATCTTCCTTTTGTTGCCTGACATCGTGCTTTTAATTTTAAGGAATAAAAAAACGCGACGTACGTCAGTTACGATAGCTTGCCCAACACTAACTGGCGAGGCGGCCGCTCTGTGCGGTATCGGGCCGCCAACAGCCTGTTGGGACGGCGGGCCACAATAGGCCCCCTCCCGCACCGAGTTGATATTTTGTACCGTCAGTGTGTGATAGGCCGATAAAGGCCTGCCGTGATGTTTTTATAGGGAACACCTATAATTTTGACCACAATCTCAAATATATATTTGTCTTTGTCGTATCTTTACAAACACCTGAGATAATCGTACCGCACCAGCGAGAGGGACATAGTTTTCTTCGTCCGCACCAGCTGAATTTCCGCGGCAGGCTGAATTGGGCCTGTTCCGCAGTGAACGTGTTAAAACACATCACAAACCTGACGTCTAAAAGAATAAGAAAATTAGTAAAAATTAAGCAAGGAACAAAAATAATGTAAAAAAAATGTTTTGTTAACGTCATGATCATGCTTCTTGAAGAGCAAGCGAAGGCAAGTTATTCGTTATCTATTAAAATAGACTCACAATACGCAGACAAAGTCGGGAATTTCTTTGTGATACTTCTTTAATTAAAATTATACCTACTACAGATAGATAGATAGAAAGTAGCTATGTATAAAGTTGCTATGGCATCAAAAACACTAATTGCTTTCTTCTGCTCTGTAATGAATACGCTGCTCTTACAATTGGACCCTTCTTACCAATTTTATTGTTCGGCCATAAATGCCAGGGCGCTTATTATTTTCCTGTCGTAAAACAACCAAAT
Organism: Thymelicus sylvestris; assembly: GCA_911387775.1. Lineage (NCBI taxonomy): Eukaryota > Metazoa > Arthropoda > Insecta > Lepidoptera > Hesperiidae > Thymelicus > Thymelicus sylvestris. The sequence goes on from OU426893.1 coordinate 12,063,320, forward strand.
AATATTGTTACAATCATGTGGACCCCTCTAATCTCGGTGCGACATTCTACCGCAAGACTTTATAGCACATTGTAATTCAATGTTTTATATAGCTACAAAATATCTTGCTTATTACATTGCTCATGGAGAAATTATTATTACCAAAATCCGAGAAGTATAAAAAATGCTTTGTTCGCAAAGGATTAATGTATCCGAACTAAAACAGGAATGTTGAATTCAATAAAAGTATTGTTAAACTCTTTTATATCAGTAGTAAGTTTTAATTTATGGTACAAATATTTGTTCATGCTCAGTAAATTACTTGCCTAATTTATTTGGTTATGTATTCTCTGTGTGGTTTTTATTGCTGCCAAAAAGAACCACAGTGGTCACAAATGTAATATTATCCGTTGTTTGGCTAATCCAATAAGTTTTATTATCTGTGTGAACGACCGCCAAAGTTTAATTCGCATTGTCATTGAATGATTAAATTCTGGTGCTGTATAATTTCTGATATATTGTTGTTTCGTAAAAGTTTTATTACAGTTCGCTGTTACAGGATTATTTTATGATTATATATGTTTATGGCAGATAAATCGGGATAAAGTACCTATTATAATATGGACTACTTTTGTGTAAATAAAGTAATTAAAACATAATAAATAGGTGTCTGGTTTATCAGTGACATATTTTACTGTGATAAACATTGAGTAGTGTAGGTAAAAACATTATTATTATTTTTAGTAAATTAATCATTATGGTCCATAAAAATTTAACTCATCTCACCATACCTACAATCTACATATCACAGTATCCGTGTGACTATAATTATATTATTTATTTATTTAACAGTGTTTAGGATGTATTCTACGTTATGTGACTTATGTGCAATTGCGTCCTGATTGTATCAGGCGCTGCGTCGCTTATATGGGCAATGACCCGTCTTGATTTTTTTTTTCTTACTCACCGTCACTAATAAACGGATAGCTGCGAGAGCGATCAGACATCTGAATTTTATTTCTTCAACCTGAGTATTCCATGGTGCCCCAACATTGGTCCATTACGAGCCGGATGAAGATAATATAGTCCAGAAAATATAAATAATTGTGGTAAAGACGAATAAATAAGGGAAGATACACTTTAGCGGCAAACGACGTGTCGACATCGAGGTTATAGCCAGCACACCGGCAGGAGTCAGTGTATTTCCAGTGTTAAGCCAGTATACTTTCTATTTATATTTATTGCACCCAACACTCAATATTCAGGTAAATATTCAGGAAATTGTCTGAATATCTAAGGTCAGTACATACCGTTATTTTTTCACTTAATGTACCTACATAGTTACGTTGCATTAGGTTTATTTCATTGTTAAAACAGTAGTTAATGTACTTAAAATACAGTACAGTAGCTTATAGTTACATTATTTTAGCTATTTGTTAAAAATTAAACCTAAATTTAGCTTAATTTATTGCGTAACTGTGCCACTTAGTGGGTTTATAAAGTAATACATAACTAGGTTATTAGGTACATAAGTAGGTAGTAAATACTTAGATATTTTAGCTCATAACTATTAGTAGCAGTTATTTATTATTCAATTTTGGTAAATTCTTCAATTGTTGTGTATTAATTATATTAGTAAAACTGTAGTTGAACTTAGTCCCACTTAGTATCTTTATACTGGTATTCCATTAATTTGTAATTGTAATTAGATATAATCTTATTTAACGTTTTTTTACTGTATCAATTCCAGGTCGTTTGGCATTTGCTTCCCATAATGACGGACTTAAAGGAGCTGAAAAAGAAGCGTGGAATCTATAAGGGGAGACTAACTGTTTTTTCTGCCTTTCTATCATCTTTAAAACCTTCAGAACTGACAGACGTTCAGGTAATAGAACTTCAATTGCGTATCTCAAAATTGGAGGAACTGTTCAATGAGGAATTTGAGCAGGTACAGCTAGAATTAGAGCTTTCAATGGAAAGCCCTGAAAGTGAATCGGCGGAACGAACAAAAATTGAGTCACAATATTTTTCATTACTAGCTACAGCAAAGCACTTAATCAATTCCTTTTCTAAATCAAACGATGAATCTTCAATATCTAGCCGCAGAGGTTCTAAACCTGTACATTTACCTACTATAAATTTGCCAAAATTTAGTGGTTTGTATGATAATTGGTTGTGTTTCCGAGATACCTTTACTAGTCTCATTCATAACAACGACGACATTGATCCTATTAATAAATTCCACTACCTGAAGTCGTCCTTGGATGGGTCAGCAGCTGTAATGTTACAGTCATACGAGTTTTCTGCTCAAAATTATGAAGTGGCTTGGAATCTTCTTTGCGAAAGGTTTGATAACAAACGACTACTTGTTCAGAATCATGTTACTGCCTTGTTTAATTTAGAACAACTCAACAAAGAATCATCCATATATTTAAAACGTATGATTGACCTAGTAAATAAAAATATTCGAGCATTAAGTGCATTAGGTGAACCAGTTACTAGTTGGGATACTTTATTAATTTATATAATCAGTCAAAAATTAGATAATAAGACGTTGCGTGAATGGGAGGAATTTAAAGGTAATTTAGACAAACATGAGTCAATTCTATTTACAAATTTCATTCAATTTTTACAAAATCGGGCAGATGTGTTAGAAAATTTAGAGTTGCGAAATGCAGTTCAGTCAAAAACGGTACCTGTTCATTCGCAGTCCAAGAATCACAAAATAAAAGCAATGGTTTCTGTAGACAAAGGGTCACCGACGTCACCGACTAATTCTTGTTGTCCGAATTGCAACGCAGATCACAGTTTACACACTTGTCCTCAGTTTTTATCTCTTAGTAACAACGAAAGATTAAAATCATTACGAAATTACAAAGTTTGCTACAATTGTTTTCGTCGTGGTCATTATTCTAATAACTGTAGGAAACCAGGCTGTAAAATATGTAAACGTAAATACCACACGCTTGTGCATGTTTCAGATTATAAACAAAACAGCTGTACTGAAATTGTCGACCCGACTAACGACGGTCAGCGTAGTGATTACAATGTCAAGGTCACGGCTCATCCTTTCACTCCCGTAAGCGGCGCTCCCGTAGCCCTCTCGGCAAACGTCATTGCGCATACGCACGGCGACAGCCTGCAGTCGCATTCAAGTTACCACGGCAATGTTCTATTATCGACGGCTCAAATCAAGTTATATGATAACAATAACCGTGAGTTTATTGCTCGCGCGCTGCTTGATTCTGGTAGCTCGTCATGTTTAATTACTGAAAGACTACAGAGACACATGAATTTACCATTCGTTAAAGTTAGTAAATCTGTCCAGGGAATAAATAACTCGGTTTCACGTATAGGTAAGATGTGTCGAGTACATATTAAATCATTGAATGAAAACTACTGTACCGAGCTTCAATGTTTCGTGTTGCCGGCTATTACCGATAGTATTCCTGTGAGACAAATAGACGTAAGTAATTTAAATATTCCATCGGATATTCAGTTATCGGATCCTAAGTTTTACACGCCTGCTGCTATTGATGTAATAATTGGCGCAGATGTTTTTTTGGAATTTGTTAGGACCGGAAAGGATATCCTTGGGTGACGGAAAACCGACGCTCTGTCAAACAAGACTAGGTTGGCTAGTTTGTGGCCCAGTTAACGGCGGCTATATTTCGTCGGGTTATTCCTCTCCTATTAAATGCAATTTTGTTAAATTGTCAATTAATGATAATTCTTCACCTTTAATTAATTATTGTAATGACATTCAAAACCAGTTAACGCGTTTTTGGCAACTTGAGGAGGTTCGCCATCAGTCATCTGCCTACTCTGAAGAAGAAAGGCTGTGTGAAGAACACTTTATTAAAAACACTACGCGGTTAGAAGATGGTCGTTTCTGCGTAAGGATTCCATTGAAGGACTCCACAGACATATTAGGAGATTCATTGCAACGAGCAAAACGTTGTTTTCTATCACTTGAGCGTAGAAATCAGAATCGTCCTGAATTTTATAAAATGTATAAGGATTTTATGTCTGAATATTTGCTATTAGGTCACATGATTGAGAGTGATTTTATTTTATTTTATTTTATTTTATTTTATTAGCACACCAACAGCAGTACACACATTACATTACAAAATATAAGTTCTATAAAAACTGGACTAGTGTGAGTGCCAATTACAGGCGTGACAACATTGTATATATCTATCAACAAGAGCAGAAACTCAAGACTTGAAACTGTTTGCGACAATTTTAACCGGATAACGTTTAAAAAGAATTATTGGGTACCTTTTTCTCTAAATCAAATAGTTAAAATTGTCGCAAACAAGCCTCGATTCGTGCTATTAGGCTAAATAAAGTTGCTTAAGTGCTAAAATTTTTCTTCTTATGGAAGGTATTGAGTCAAAGAAAATGTCGAATTCCTTATCCATCTTACACAATCGGTTGTACTCCATGCAAATACGGGGAAGTGGAGAGTGTTTAAGGATATTTGTCCTGCATATAGGTATGTGAAAAAGTTTGGATATAGGATTACGCGGGTACCGGGATGGGATGCTGAATTTAATTTCATTTAGAAGGTTGCTAGAGACAATTCCTCCGTTCAACAGTTTTTTGAGCAATAAAATATCTGTGAGTATACGACGATTATGTAGCGATGTCATGTTAAAGTGCTTAAGTCTCAGATCGTAAGTTGCTCTGTGGGAAATACCGGACGCATGGAATGCTAGGTGTCTAGTAAAAGAACGTTGAATGCTCTCAATGCGCTGTGAATGTATGGCGTACTGAGGATTCCAAACTGCTGATGAGTATTCAAGTTTGCTTCTTACTAGAGCGTTGTACAGGATTATTTTTGTTTGTTGTGATAAAAATCCTTTGGTGTTTCTTTTGATAAATCCCAGCATTCTAGCAGATTTATTAACGATATCATCAATATGAGATGTAAACTTGAGATGAGAGTCTAATATTACGCCTAAATCTCGAAGTTCAGTCACTTCGCTCAAATTTTCGCCATTTAAAACGTATGAAGACTTAATTGGTTCCCGTTTTCTAGTGTATTGAATATGGAAGCATTTTTTTGAGTTCATATTCATACAATTATCATTACACCATTGATTAATCCTACTGAGATCATCTTGGATTAGCTGAATGTCTGCTGCAGTTTCCACTGTACGGTAAATCTTTAAATCATCGGCGAAGAGAGAAAATTCACAATTTTTGATGATTGATGAGATGTCATTTATGAATATAGAGAATAGGATTGGGCCTAAGTGTGATCCCTGTGGCACTCCAGATTCAGCATAATATTCTTGTGATTTATACCCATTGATTACCACTACAAGAAGTGATATTAATAATGTAGGAACCGACTGTTACTTCACTGTTACTGTGCCCCACAGTGGGGTGCTGCGTGAACATAGTACTAGCACGAAATTAAGAGTAGTGTTTAATGCGAGCTCGCCTAGTACTTCGGGAGTTTCCATTAATAATATAATGATGGTAGGGCCTAACGTCCAAGATGACTTGTTATCTATATTACTGAGGTTTAGGTATTATAAGTACATACTTTCAGCGGACGTGGAGAAAATGTACAGGCAAGTATCCGTACATCCCTCAGACAGGCATTTGCAACAAATTGTTTGGCGCGACGACCCATCTAGTGTCTTGAAGGCATTTAAATTGACAACAGTAACGTATGGTACTGCGAACGGAGGTTATTTAGCAACGCGGTGCTTGAAGCAAATTGGTCTGGAGTGTGCTGATCAAAGGGTCTCAGAGGTTATTACTCATGACTTTTACGTCGACGACCTCTTGACAGGTGAGGATGACCTTAAGAAAGCCGTCATTTTGCGTGATAAGGTTACTAATGCTCTTGCTTCTGCTTGCATGCCTTTACGGAAGTGGAAGTCCAATGAGCCTACCTTGCTTCCAGACGCGTCTATGCACTCGTCTCTCAACTTAAATATGGGAGAGACTGAGGTGACAAAGACACTTGGACTTTGTTGGCATACGCAATCTGACGACTTGCGCTTTCCTATAAGTATCCCTCAGCAGCTCGGGACTACAAAGCGTGACATACTAGCAGTCATAGCCCGCATATTTGACCCTTTAGGTTTATTGTCGCCTTGTGTTATACGTATGAAACACCTGTTGCAAAAGCTTTGGTTAGAAAAGCTGTCATGGGATGATTTATTGCCAGACCACGTAAGCAAAGCCTGGAATAACATAATTAAAGCCTTACCAGTGCTTGATGAGCTGAGGATCCCTCGTCGTGTTGTCTGTGAGTCTAATGAATTGTTAGAGCTTCATATATTCACTGACGCGTCAGAACAAGCTTACGGTGCTTGTGTCTACGTGCGCAGTGTCAGCAAGCAAGGAGTTCAGGTTCGGCTACTTGTTGCCAAAAGTCGCGTTGTGCCGATAAAACCGTTAACCATACCGCGCCTTGAGCTGTGCGCCGCTTTAGTAGGTGCTCGCCTTTATGAGAAGGTTGTTGGTTCAATACGCACTCCAATCTCTAACGTCACCTTTTGGACTGACTCAATGGTGGTGCTGGGTTGGTTGAAAATGCTGCCTATTAAGTTAAACACGTTTGTGCGTAATCGTGTAGCAGAAATCTTAGAGACCACCAGCTCAGCCACCTGGAGACATGTACCGACACAAGATAATCCCGCAGATTTAATATCACGAGGAGTAGACATCAATTCCATGCAATCTTTGGATATGTGGTGGACTGGTCCTTCATTTTTACTAGAAGATAAGGACTCCTGGCCCTCACCTCCAAAACCTCATGTCTCTTTACCAGAAGTAAAGGCGGAAGTTTCACTTCATTCAACCGTCGTTGATAACAATAATAATTTTATAGATTTTAAACGTTTTTCCAGTTTGCTAAGACTTCAGCGAGTAATTGCGTATGTTTTACGTTTCGTGAATGCGTGTAGAAAACGTAATGCGTCTTCTAATTATTTAAATACTGATGAGTTGCAGAAGTCATTAAAAATCATTATAATTCATTCGCAAATGGAATCTTTCTCTGAATATAATTTATTATTAAATAATGGTAGTTTACCTAACAAATGTTCACTTTTAAAACTTAATCCTTTTCTCGATGATGATAAAATGATGCGTGTTGGCGGCCGCTTGTCTAATTCAAATTACGCATACGAGAAAAAACACCCAATTTTAATACAGTCCTCTCATCATTTCGCCAAACTTTTATTTCTTAGAGAACACGTTAAATTAATGCATGCTGGACCTCAAATGTTATTAGCAACTATACGAGAGACCTATTGGCCGTTAGGTGGTAGAAACCTTGCTAAAGCTACTTATCGAAACTGCGTTCTTTGTCAGCGTATGAAAGGACAAACTGTTGTTCCGCAAATGGGAAACTTGCCATCAGACCGACTTTCGCCAGCTGCTTACCCATTCCAGAACGTAGGTGTAGATTATGCCGGCCCTATTAATTCTGTTAGTCGTCAGGGCCGTGGTTGTAGAATAGTCAAGGTATACATTGCACTTTTTATTTGTTTTACGACAAAAGCCATTCATTTAGAATTGGTGGGTGACCTGACGAGTCACAGTTATTTGCAGGCTCTCCATAGGTTTATCTCGCGAAGGGGGAAGCCCCTCAATATTTATTCCGACAATGGAACAACATTTGTAGGTGCCTTTCATGAAATTTCTAAGTTCCTTAAAGATAATTCAAGTTCTATTCCTGAAAGTTTGGCTAACGAAGGCATTAAATTTCATTTCTTACCAGCCTATGCGCCGCATATGGGCGGTTTATGGGAAGCAGGTGTCAAATCGACAAAATACCACTTAATTAGAGTGCTGGGACATTGTCACTTGACGTACGAAGAGCTTAACACAACTTTGACTCAAATTGAGGCGATACTCAACTCAAGACCTTTGACGCCTCTCTCTTCGGATGCTGATGATTTGATGCCACTCACGCCAGGCCATTTTCTTATTGGACGGCCTTTAACTTCCCTGCCAGCCAAAGATATCGAAGACTGCTCTGTTCATCGCCTGACACGCTACCAGCGTATCGAACAACTTCGCCAGCATTTTTGGTCAAGGTGGAGCAAGGAATACATCAGCGAGCTTCAGCAACGAGTAAAATGGCGCTCCAGTAAGGGCACGTTGAAGCTCAATTCCCTTGTTCTAATTAAAGACGACAATTTGCCGCCGCTGAAATGGAAGCTGGGTCGCGTGGTTCACCTCCATCCAGGGACGGATGGTATCAGCAGAGTAGCGGATGTGAAGACGGCTACGGGCGTGGTTCGACGAGCGTTTTCAAAAATTTGTCCCCTTCTAGAAGTTTGTTGAAAGACTAGCTTGCAACGGCTGGGAGTATGTTTAGGATGTATTCTACGTTATGTGACTTATGTGCAATTGCGTCCTGATTGTATCAGGCGCTGCGTCGCTTATATGGGCAATGACCCGTCTTGATTTTTTTTTCTTACTCACCGTCACTAATAAACGGATAGCTGCGAGAGCGATCAGACATCTGAATTTTATTTCTTCAACCTGAGTATTCCATGGTGCCCCAACAAACAGCAATCAAAATACGTAATAAATGGTGAGTTTTGCTCAGTGCATTATCTCTACTAGCCCTAGAGCTATTGAACCATTTGACTATCCCACTTCCCACAAAGCTAGAAATTTATTAAATGATATTTTATTATCAATCAATTAAGAAAGTACCGTTCTGGCAGGCATCTCGCGGTTGCGTCATCATCCCTTAAATTTTTGAAAATGCAAAAAATATTTTTTTTTTATCCCACTCCCACAAGGCTACAATTTTAATATGTTGTAATTTACATATGTTTAAGTGTAAAAAAAAATTGCCAGAACATTTTGAGGGTTGCAAGTGTGTGCCAGAACAGAGCAAAGTTGCCATCGGGAGAGGAATTCATAACCTACTCGCACAAGGCTCAAATTTTCAGGGAACATTCTTTCAATTTTTTAAAAAATATATGTAAACAGCCAGAATATTCTAGCGGTTGCAAGTATCTGCCAGAAGAGTATACAGGGTGAATTTTTCAAGTGAGCGTGGATGGACAAATTCAAAACTATGAGGAATAGCGAAAAGTGGTCAAAGGAGTCTCAGGGCTGATTTTGACGAAAACCAAAACGGCATAATTAGATTTTTGAAAAATCAATATTATTAGCCCGGAATCGAACTCGCTGATTTTGCCTCATGAAAAAAATTTTTTTTTGTAGGGTAACACTGTTTTTTTTTCCACCAAAGTGTACAATCTGTGAGATCAAACGATAGTCCTGAACATTTAAATGACATCAAAAGCAGGCTAGAGCTTGAAATTATGCATAGAAGGATACATTTGTATGAAAATTATAATTTTTTGTATGGCAATACTGAAATTTATTTCCACCAAAGTGTACGATGTGTAAGATCCAACAATAGTTTTGTACATTTAAATGACATCAAAAGCAGGCTAGAGCTTGAAATTATGCTTAGAAGGATACATTTGTATAAAAATTATTATATTTTGTATGGCAATACCGAAATTTCTTTCCACCAAAGTGTACTATCTGTAAAATCCAAGAATAGTGCTATACATTTAAATGACATCAAAAGCAGGCTAGAGCTTGAAATTATGCATAGAAGGATACATTTGTATGAAAATTATTATATTTTGTATGGCAATACCGAATTTTTTTTCCACCAAAGTGTACGATCTGTAAGATCCAACGATAGTCCTATACATTTAAATGACATCAAAAACAGGCTAGAGGTTGAAATTATGCATAGAAGGATACATTTGTATGAAAATTATTATTTTTTGTATGGCAATACCGAAATTTCTTTGCACCAAAGTGTACTATCTGTAAGATCCAAGAATAGTGCTATACATTTAAATGACATCAAAAGCAGGCTAGAGCTTGAAATTATGCATAAAATGATACATTTGTATGAAAATTATTATTTTTTGTATGGCAATACTGAAATTTATTTTCACCAAAGTGTATGATCTGTAAGATCCAACAATAGTTCTGTACATTTAAATGGCATCAAAAGCAGGCTAGAGCTTGAATTTATGAATAGAAGGATACATTTGTATGAAAATTATTATTTTTTCTATGGCAGTAAATGCTGCAATTGCAAACGTCTGGCACATACTTGCAACCCTCAAAATGTTCTGGCAATTTTTTTTTACACTTAAACATATGTAAATTACAACATATTAAAATTGTAGCCTTGTGGGAGTGGGATAAAAAAAATATATTTTTTGCATTTTCAAAATTTTAATGGGCCATGAAGCAACCGCGAGATGCCTGCCAGAACGGTACTTTCTTAATTGACTGATAATAAAATATAATTTAATAAATTTCTAGCTTTGTGGGAAGTGGGATAGTGAAATGGTTCAATAGCTCTCCAGCTATACTAACTAATTATATTTATTCAAACACTTTAATGCATATTTGTATTAACTTTCTTGATCCATACTTTATGAATTGATAAGATTGAAGGACCTATGAAAGTACCTCTTCTTGCTATTCTATAGTTTTTTAATTCTTTTTACATAATTTATTTATTTATTATCAATTTTATAAAAGAGGCTGGTACTGTAATATAATAGGCTGGTTAATCGTTTTGTAGATTGAAAACAAATAAAAGTGTTTTGACATCGTTTAATTAAATAATTATAAACTACAACGGTTCCCAATGGATAGTAGGAATATGAAACATCAATATGTATTTACTTCTATTATGACTTTAAAAAGATGCTATACCTATTAAGTATTTAAGAATTGGAAATACAATGAAGAAGAAATAAAACTCCGCAACGTCTGTTCTGGACATAGCCTTCGCTAATTAAGGAAAACATTATGCATCACATAATTATGTACCTATTTGAATGGAACAGTTTACGCCTTACGCATTGTATGAGTATCTTATGACCATTGACCATTTATCCTATACTCCTGCATTGTCAGCCAGACAAATATAATTAATTATTTTTTAGTATCTATTTTGGTACTCCGTTAGTAATTAGGTTATTAATTTGTTAGTTAATCCGTGCATTTAAAAATAGGCATTCTGAACTCATTAACTTGTTAGGACTAAAAGTATTTTATTTCTCTGTCATTCTGTCAGTTTTCAAGATGAAAGAGTCTGACTTAGAGACCCAACAATCAGTACCAGTCAGAGGAGTCGTAAAAGTTAATTTTCGTACCGCTTGTGAATAGCAAAGGTATAAACATATCGTACATACAGAGATAACGTTAAAAGTAATTGCGTTTAGTGCTATTATAATTTCAACTTTATGCATTCCTGAATAAAGATACAATTGCATGGATGAGACATTAGATTTGGGGTACGATATTATCTTCTTTACATTCAAATAAATGTGAAAAAACCGAGTGTAGCGGACGAACTTTTTAATTCGTAATTACAGGACAGAGTCCAAGCTTTAAGCGCCATTAACTTTTTCCTAAATGTCCGAATTGTATGGGTCGCATGATTTACTATACGTATACATACGTATGCATTGAAAATACTTTTTCGTATTCGTCCAAATTACGTCATGAAAGGAAAAGGAGGGTGGTACACATCACCCTTTTAAATTTATCACATCTATTTTGTATCTACTTATTAATATAAAGATAGCATCACTAATAAACTTAGCTATAGTCTTTGACCAGGTTCAAGTTAAATGTCCGTTTGTCCACATACAAAAACCTTTCCTTTTAACCATAGGAAGTAAAAATACATATTCTTTCATCTCATAACGTCGTGTTTAACTCCGAAACTCAGAGCTCAAATCCAAAGTGCGTCGTTAGCAGATCTGTACTTGACGATTTTATTGCAAACCCCGCGGCGTATTATTGAGAGTTGCCATAGACCATAATTCTCTAGAGATGATGTTCTCGAAAGTAACTTGCTCATAATAATCGAAATTTTACTAACAAAAAATAACCGATTTCAAAATTACTTAAAAACTACTTGTCATATCTCGTTCTCTGACAAGTAGTTCAAAATGTAAGACCACATGACAAGCACCTGCTTCGATTAAAAAAAGAATCATCGAAATCCGTTCACCCAGTCGAAAGTTCGTAGGTAACAAACAAAAAAATACAGTCGAATTGAGAACCTCCTCCTTTACTGTAGTCCATCACCTACATATCATTAGAAATCCTATGTCTGCATTGACCAATTAATAGAATGACACTCAAAAGTACTAAGAAATATTTCATATTGTTTGTCTAACCTTCGATATTTAATTTTTGGTGTGATTATTTAACCCAAACTCCTATTTTTCTTACATCCTTCCTTACAAAATTCGTAAAATTCAGCAAATTAAAACTGTGTTTAAAAGAAAGTGTCATTAAACAAGTAATTTCTGTTCCTTGTTGAATCTATGGAAACTCAAGAGCTCTTCTCACCTCCCTTACGCTAGTTATCACATTTTTTGATGTGCGTGCGGCTTTTTTGTCCACTTCACACTCTCTTTTTGAGCCCTGTTATGATGACTGTCGTTCATCGATTAAACTTTTCACTGTATGGAAAGATTTACTTACTCATGGGGCTAATTTGTGACAATTGCTGAGACAGCTAGACGATCCCAAAAATGGGTCAAACAAGATGGGTCAATGATTTAGAAAACTTTGTTGTACAATAATTACAAAGTTATATAATTGACTGCCTAAAACTTATATATTTAGTTTTTTCGTTTGTTTGACAGCAAGATTTTTTAATTTTTGAGTTATAAGTATACTTTATACCTTGATATTTGCTTGATTGAATGTAGGATTCCGTAGTTGTTAATTCATCGACTTACTATTTATAATATCCTCTTACCAAACAATATCTCTAAGTAGATTTTTAATGTATAAAGTTCATATTTACTACAAATAATCTAAATTTTACTAACAAAAAATAACCGACTTCAAAGTTACTCAAAAACTACTTGTCAGATCTCGTTCAAATTTTTGTGGGATTACATGACAAGCACCTGCTTTCGATTAAAAAAGAATCATTGAAATCGGTTTGCCCAGTCCAAAGTTCTGAGGTAACAAACATAAAAAAAATAAAAATACAGTCGAATTGAGAACCTCCTCCTTTTTTTGAAGTCGGTTAAAAATAGGCATAACTAAGATGTGTGCAACTATAAAGTGTAAACCTTTTGTAAAGCTTTCCTCACTCCGAGTCCTGTCTAACAAGTAGGTACGGTCCCCAATTTGGCAACTAACTGAGAGTTACTTTGATTTTCCCTTTCACTATAAGAGAGTCATCAACGGACACGGATTTTCAATTTACGTGAATAGTTCGCTGTTTCTAACTTTTATTGGAATGTCAAGAATAATAAGATTGCCTATCAATCTCTAATAACTTGTTAACTACATTAATTTATTTTGAGGGCAAAGTAAAGAAACGAGAAGATTAATGTTTGATGAAACCTGTATGTGTAGGTACAAGTATTTTTATCATGTACCTACTAGTGGATTCACGGCGTGTGCTACTACGCAAAAAAAAATGCACGGAAAATCGAAAATATGCCTAATGCATTGTTTTAGTGGTCTCAAACCATCTTCGCATTATTGCCTTTCAAATGAAATCATTTGGGACATATCGGTTGGATGATTCAAAGCCTATAAAGGACATTTGTATAAATATTTTTGTGTTTTATATATTATCTAATATATAAAATTCTCGTGTCACGGTGTTAGAAGTTGAACTCCTCCGAAATGGCTCGACCGATTTTCATGAATCTTTGCATGCATATCGGCTAGGGTGGAAAATCGGAAAACATCTATTTTTCATCCCCCTCCACCCCTAAATTTTTGGCAGAACAACGTTTGCCGAGTCAACTAAGACTAGTTGACTATTAGACAATATACAAAATTCTCGTGTCACGGTTTTTTGAAGTTGAACTCCTCCGAAACGGCTTGACCGATTTTCGTGAATCTTTGCGTGCATATCGGCTAGGGTGGAGAATCGGACAAGATCTGTTTTTCATCCCTATACCCCTAAATTTTTGGCAGAACAAAGTTTGCCCGGTCAGCTAGTAGTAATATATAAATTGGAAAATCTATACAGATAAGAAATTTCTTTCTTTCAAATTAGAAATCTTACTTTCAGCTGAACTTAATTGTTTAATTAAATGAAGCAAAATTACGTAGCACCCAATAATTTTATTGATTGATTGGGTGCTACGTAATTTGTATTTGTCAAAATATTGATATTTTGTCTTCAGTTCTATATAAATTCAGTAACTATATATTTTCAAAGATTCAACTAAGTGTAATTACGAGTAAGAAGATCTAAAAATATAACAAATCTGCTAATGTACCTAAACAGTGAGAACTGTAATAATTTCCACATCGCAAATAAACCCTTCTTCGTAAATTAAAGCTTCCTTTGTGCTAAAGACTGACAGACAGCACATTGTTTTGTGGCACACAATTGCGACAAAAATGCTTACAGACGTGCAATTATAAACAGAATAAGTGCTTGTTCATACTGACTCGCGGGCGCGGTCGTGGGCGCGGTCGCGAAATATCAAACATATGAAAGTGTTCACATACAAAACGCACGTGCGGTGTAAGTAGCGGGCACGCTAGCGACAAGCGCGCGCGGCCCGCTAGCGGCAATATCAAACGCATGAGAATGTATGAGTGTGTTCACACTGAACTAGCGGCGGAGCGCGCGATTCACTCGCGATGTCAGGTAAGTTCAACCATTTTGAACTTGTCGCTAGAAACGATAGCACATGAATTCATTATGTCCCCAGATTAAAGGATTGTTCTTTCATCTAAGATCATGTCCTTCAATACAGAAGAGTTAATTAGTACTATTCAGGCTAGAACTGATTTGATTTGAACTCAGATTTGGCAGAGTAAACACAGGCATCTTATGAACAGAAACATTCTTAATAAACTATGGAAGGAATATATGCTGAATTGTTTCCTGATATGGAGGGTGAGTACCTAAATGAAACTTTAGGCATGAATTTTCGGTTAAAAAAAGATCGTCGTCCATGTTTTCAACCTCTGACAACATGTCACAATCGCGCAAACGCCTGGCGGCCAATGTGAACACGAATCCGCCACCGCGCCCGCGACCGCGCCCGCGCCCACGCCCACGCCCGCGCCCGCGCCCGCGCCCGCGCCCGCGCCCGCGCCCGCGCCCGCGCCCGCGCCCGCGAGTTCAGTGTGAACACTCACTATGAGATTCGTGAAAATGTGGGAAATAAACAAATGAACTTTTAATATTAAGAGATAATAAGTATCTCTTTGTATTAAATATTTTCTTTCATTGTTAGTCCAGTGAACTCCAGTGGCATAGGAGTACTCGTAATGTTTATCACATGGACATTGGTCTGGTATGGACATTAGTCATAAACATTGGCTTATCACATTAACCTTATCCACAAAAGATTTTAATTTAATTATCATCGAAATAGTAGGTATTGAAAATAAGTCGTACAATACATCAAAAGGTTTAAAGGTTTTAATACACCTTTTTTCATTCTGACGACTTTTTAATCCATTCCATACTATTATGTATTCTGTGTCCATTACTGCAATCGGCTATTACTCCTATTCGAGTTATCCTTAAATTACTTTCTTTCCTTCTGTATTCTTTTTTTTTTATTGGAAAGTTGCTGCTGGCCCTATTGACATTTATAGCTTTATACATGTAGAAAGATTTTGGTAAATGGCAACCACACTCGAATCTATTTTTGTCACTCGTTTACATCAATTTTATATTTGGAGTAACCAAACATATTATCTTGTAAATAATTTTTTTTCTCTTAACTTTTTTTATAACTTTTTTTCTCTAACGATAAATAAAATTACAAGGTACTCGGTACTGTTAAATTCACAAGTAACAAATAAATGTTGTTCACATTAGGCCCAAATTTTATAATTGCGTCGGGAAGGGACCGAGCGTCAGGGATTATTAACTTTTTCTGGATCCCATTGCGCGTGCCAGGAATTAGGTACTTTTGTGATGGTCAGAACGGAAATTCAAGCATCATTAATTGGAAGTTCCCTATTTCCTTCTTAACTATAAACCAAGTGAAAAACGGTTTTGTGGAATTTAAAACATATAAACCGACATGCGTTCATACACCAAGGGTTTGATATCTGTAACATTTTTATAGGTATAGATGTGTATATGGAACACATAGCGCTGGCATGAAAAATATAATTTGAAACGTTATAAGTATAATTAAAACATCTTTTTTAAGTTTAACGTTTTCCGTTAAGTAGACTTGAAAAAAAAAACCTCACTGCGTAAAAAAACTAAAAAGAAAAAATAAGACCAGTATTTCAGAATGTTGTTAAAAGTAATACTGAACAAAGTAACTACACCATAGGAAGATTAACAGTCGGGACCCATTCTTCAACCAATCAAATCTTGTTTGTTTTTTCCCAAGCAACTTAGTAAAATTTAAATGGGTCACGACTGTTAAATTTTCTATGGTGTAGTAGTTCATTATTACTTTTAACCACATTCTGAACTACTGGGCATGTTTTTTCTTTTTAGTTTTTTTAGTGACACTCGCAACGTTAAGACGAATCGATTGACGTAAGAATCATAAAAATCGGTCAATCCGTTTGGTCTCTACAACCCCACATAGGAACACACACACATACATACATACATGCATACATACATACATACATAGACTGATGAACACATTACCCTCCATTGCGTCACGCAGTCGGGTAAACAAAATGGGCGAGACAAAGTATAGACACACAAACACGCAGAAAATCCTTCATTGTATAATCAGAATCATAAATGCAGCTGCCACATACATAACCACGCGTTTATTCAACGGGTTGATATATCGCAGACGGGTTACTTTCACACATTTTAGATTTAAATATTTCAAAAATTCCCAGCGTAGAGATTTGACTCAAGTTTCCACTATAAATTCAGCCTCAATGTTCCTTAGTTGGAAAACGTATGTGAAAATTGTATTACGAGCGCGGGGTCACTATCAGCGGTATGCAAATTAGACTCCCGTCTCCACGTTTTAGCGTCTCTAAATCGAAATATTATTTAAATAACGATATTTTATACTAAGACAGATTTATACGAGATATTTAGCTCGTTCTAGGACTTTAATTACGAGTCTGAACTTTTTCATTCATTTGAAATCCATATTCATGAACTCGAAGGTATTAGATTTGTGCAAAGAAGTTTAAATTAACGATAAACATCTCAATTTTTAGCAGTTTATTAGACTTTAACACGTTCGGTGCGTTAGGGGTCTCTACGAGATCCCGTGCAGAACTTTCATACTGTGCGGCGTCAAAAATCGTGTTCTTTCACTCTGTGCGGGAGGCTATAACATCTAAAGTTCTATGTGTATGATAAAGACAAATATACATATTTGCTTCCCGCTTAAATTTTGAATCAATGGTGTAATAAAATATTTTAGGGGTCGACGAGGTCCCTACCGCACAGAAGTGAAAATATATTCACTCCTTGCGTTGGGGGTTTCCTTTGATACCCGTGAATCGTGAGCCCCGTAGCCGCAAGGACGGGAGAGTTGGAGGCACGAGCACCACAAGTTATGTTTTAGGGATGTTCATGTATCGATCGTTAAGTTCGCGCTTCGATATCAAATTATTACGCTCGTAAATACGAACAATGAGTTATTTTAAAATGAAAAAACTTGATAAGTGCGTGTTAAACTCGCTTGGAGAGAATTCCGTACGTTGATTTTATGTATTTACCGTTATTTTTCTATTTTATTAATTTTTGTAATTTTTTAAGACTTCTTATAGGTTTTCCTGTAATATTTAAGTATATATTATGTATACAAGTATATATAATATTTCAGTAATTTTCGTTCTTTCTTTAATAACTTTAAAACTATCCATTGTAAAACTATAAAAAAATATGTATGAGATCATTACAACAAGCCCTTTTATTTGACATACAACGCGATACGGTTCGCAAAACAGATTTGTTAATTTTTTTTTCAAGATTCAGTTGTTTACTTTATACCTTCGTCTTTGGGTCACAAAAATGTACATGAGTACCCAATTTCAACTCATTTGGTCCAGTTTTATCGGAGTAAATTGGCTGTGAACGGCGGTCGCCCAAACGCACGAGTGATATAAGGGTTCCGTTTTTCGTTTTTTCGTACGGAACCCTAAAAAGTGCGGGAAGTATGTAAATAAGTCAACGTCGGATTATACAGGAACGTATACATCGGATGTTATAATAAAATTTTGCAAAACATACAAATATCCCGCCAGTGGCCAGTGATAGTGATTCGGATTATGAGATGTTTAATCGTCCTGGTAAGAAAAAAATAACATAAACGTGTACTTACGTACGCGCGTGCGAAGTTATACTTCTATGGCATCAAAAAACCAATATAAAAAAACCAATATTAAAAAATAATATTTTAACAATATTAAAAAAACAATATAATAATAATAATTTTTCAAAACGAGCGTTTTTAAAAACGCACGTGACATTTTTTGTGACCGTCGTTTTTGTGTCACCGTCCGTGTTACAAATCTTAAAATTTCACTCTCATTATTTTTTCCATTTATTTCACAACGCGCCTAAAGCAGTATAACTTCAAAAACCTTCATCACAAACTTTTCTTTATAACACTTTTTTCAAATATTAAATTATTCATATGTACCAATTTTTTTGACGTGATAACGTCTATTAAAACGATGAGCGCCGGGTGATCGGACGATCGGCGTATCGTAGCCGATGCCATAGGCGATCGTAGTTGAGTGGAGCGGAGCGGGGCGGAGCGGAGCGGAGCTTTGTCATGACGTTGTCACGTTAAACTACCGTCCGTAAACCGACTTTACAGATAACCATTTTTTGTAATAAAACTTTTTTACCTATCGACAACTGGGATTTTATTTTATTCCCATCACTAGTAGCTACACATATTGAACCATCATCTGTTGCGGAACGGGATACAACAGATCCCTAATTTTTTTTTTGTAATAGCGATTTACCCTAATGTCAGAACTGCGTGCGAACCTGCCAAAAGATAGAGTCATAGCCTATGTTTAAGCCACAAAAAACTCATAAATATATCATTGGTTTTGACGAAGATATTAATTATTTTCAAAACTGCTATTTTAGGGGGCTGAAGAGGTCCCTAACGCACCACAGGAAAGTTTAGTTAAGGGGTTTTTGAGGTCCCCATAGCACAGGCTGAAAGTTCTTTGAAAGTGTTGACGCAGTGAACGTGTTAAAACACATGTAACAAACTTTAAAATACATGGTACATTTTACATGAAGGTAGCCAAGTATATATTGACCCTTATCACCATGCAACTCTCAATACTAAACTAAGTTGTACCAAGTCCAACAACCATAGTCAGGGTACCAAAGATTTACCACAAGAAAAAAAATTTGGACTTGATTCAATAATTTCTACATTTTATTGTTAGTAAACTTCATAATAAATAATCGAATTGTACTGAAGCTAAATAAAATCACCATTTTAGTTCCGTAATCTTATTTATTCTTCATCATGATACTTCTCTACTACTGCCACACTGAGCATGTGACATGAAACCATATCCATATTATCCATCATTGCAAGACGAACCTTATATTCTCCACAGTACTCATGGTTCATAACATCTGTAGCAAAGTCTAAAGATATCTTAAGACCATCCAGTGAGTATTCTTTCTGGAAAGTAAAATCGTACAAAAGATATTAAAGGGATAAAATACAACTAGTCAACCAGTCAAAAATGAGTCTATGGCGTACAATATCACGTTTAGAGCGCCTAAGAAGCCTATTTAAAAAGTCATTAGTTTTGTCTGGCACATTAACATCAGGGTTAACAATGTTCATAGGCGGTGAGTATCAAATCTTCCAGGGTGTAATTTAGTAACTAAGGCCTTTTGGACTGTAAAGAAAAGTCTATCCATCAATCCAACCATCTTTAAGTCCCTGCCGACCTTCGTTACTAGTGGTGCGAAACGGGTAAAGCCTCGCCTATGAGTGATATTAGAGCCTATTAGAAGTCGCTGGGACATTACTGATGTAAGTAACATAAAGTGTACTGACGTATTTCCTTTATCTCCTTTGCCTTTGCTTTGCCTTTAATGTTCCAGTTATCATTGGACGTCACTTACCAGCTTGCACATTTATTTCTCAGCCTTTAGTAACAATATAGTCTCTAAACTTAGGAATTTGACAACTTTATCATACTTTAGTCTTACCTTAGGAATTGGACAGCTTGTAGAATTTAACTTAACTGTAAGTGGGTGCCATGGAGTGTCTGTATTTGGCAAACTCGAACAAAAATCTGTCATCACACTATACATGGGCTCGTCACCTAATTCTGTACATTTGGATATCTGTAAATCCACCTACAAAACATATACTCGTATAGTAAGAGGCTGAATTTAGGTAGAGGACCAAGTCTAAACATTCTGTATTTTTATGAGTCTATGGTATTGGATCATGAGGCTATTTCTTACTTTAGATCTTAGAGTTTAGGATGTGCCATAAGGTGCTTTTATAAATTTCCTAGCTACTTGAATCTTTGGGGTCACTATATACATTTTAAATTAAGTTTCTATAGACTTTATAATATAGGCACGTATACGTTTGGTAATATGGATTTAAATATGAAATCACACAATCAGAAATGTGCATAATGCACCCAAATTTTCATAAAATAGTACCAACCTCAACACCATCTTCCATGTCCTCAAGGAATACAAGTTTCCCTCTGATGGAGAGGCTTCCTTCATCATCATCAGCTCCAGCTGCGCCCAGTTCCACGTCATCACAGTTAAAGTGCGTGTTATCGAAATCAGGACAGCTCTTGATCACGTCGGACCATTCAACTACGTAGTAAGGCTAAATACATAATAGTAAATTAGATTTCTTGTCACCTTTTTTGAAATTATTAAAAAAATATCTTTAAGTACAAAAGAGGGACATGGAAAATTGGATATGAAAAGGAAAAACACATAATTTTATCCATATATAAGAATTGAAGAATGTACTTACATCTCCCCCTAAACAAGGCTCACTGCAAATATACAAAAACAAAAAGGTAATGATAATCATTTTCAGTAGGTAACCCCTTACCACTCGATCAAATGGAAATGTTCATCACATAATATAACTTTTATACTTAGATTGATAGTAATCTCAAATATTTAAAATGTAATGTAACGAGGAGTAATAATGGGTTATGGGGATAACATTGTCATACCACTATAGAAAACTAAATATCGCATGACCCATCGCTATAAGCTGCTAATAAGTGAACACGCTATTCTGTTTTGAGATCATAATTTTATTCCACTTGTTATTAATAAATTATAGGAAAAATACGTGGTGCTGCACAAAATGATTTGCAATGTTTAAATACTTCTGCATTAACTTAGTTAGTAATTAGCCCGGGTCATTGGGTAAAAGTAGCTAAAATATTTTGTTGTTCGTGTTATCGTTCTCCAATGATTCAACTGGTAAATAATATTTCAATTCAAAATGATTTAACCAATATATTTGGTTCAGTTGTGCAGTTAAATGTAGAATATTCATTGCTTTTATCGAAGTCGGGATGATATATACTAAAATAATATATTCTCGAAATATTCGCAGAAATCGAATTATGATGATATGCACAGAAGAATTTAAACAGCTGAAATACTTTTTGCTTTGCCTATTGTTTTATCATTTGAAGTCGTAGCCGTATTGTTAGCGAGGGGTCTCGTTGTAATAAAGTAAATAGTTCTCGGGTGATAGGTGTTAGTCATGTGTTATTTGTGTGGTCCATGCTACGGGTAGCAATGGTTTGAGTGTGTAACTTTTATTTATTTTTTATTATCTTCACCTGAACCTAACTGTCCTACTGCTTGTCTCCTCTCTTATCGAAGAGATACAGGTTCATACTCTTACCTTGTTAAGATTGGCAGATTTCGGACACCTTTGATAACATCATGGAGAACTCTGTTGCTGTTTTAATTGCCTTCATCGAAGCAAAGTGAGGAGTAATTTATAATGCCCACGTAATTTGAAAAGTTAGCAATATTTGAACTCAGATCCCTTTGTGGGAAACTAATGTTTACCAATAAACACCACTAAGCTATCACTGTGTCTACCATCATTATAATAATCGAATCGAAGTCAACCAATATCTCCATTATTTCATTTGAAGCAAACAAATGGGGTATCATAGAAAGTATATCATTTCCAACATAGTAGTTTTATGTAAATGCCGCCTACTTTTAAACTGTCGTAATTTTTAGATTCCGATTGGAGTTTCCCCTCTGCGTATTTGTTATCTTTCTGAGAATAAATGAATGTATTCACAGTTTTGATTTATTTCCTGTTTTTATACAGTAAGAAAATGTATGGGTAGACAGAGATAACATGACGCGTAGGTATGTGTGTAATAGTATGTTATAAGTGGAATTGAGGCTAGTTGAGCCACAAATAAAATGCAAAAATATATTTTACGACCTCTCTATTGTACTGAAAACTGAATTGTTGCTATGAACTTTATTTATGCCTAGTATCGCAAAATTCAATTACATAATAATATAACGTTCAAATACATCGCATAATATATTATAATATACCATTTCATGTATTATGCTCTAAATACAATGCTAAATAAACTTTTACTGGTAAAAATGGATTTATCCTTTAGCGATGTTGCATCAGTAAAATTACTTCGTATGCGAATTAATAAAATTTTGGGTCATCAGGCTCGCATAATTTTGAAGGGGTAAATGATTTAATTATGCGCGTAGAATTGCCGGCGTCCCACTTAATTTGATTGCGAGTGACACCTATATGCAAATGATACGTTACGTCTAATTGAATATCTTTGTTCCGTCAAACTGGAGCCTCGATGACTTTTGGGATTCGCTTCCCTTAACAAAACACCATTTGAATTTATTTTGTCCATTAATTTAAGTATACCTAGTAGGTACGCTCTCCCAACCATCATGGCATCTTGAAATAAAATACATATGAACTGAACATCCCATGACCACTTCAGACGTTGAAGATTCTCGACAACATGGGGGGCGGTCTTCACCAAAATCAGGTGCAGTGAAGGCCGTGAATGCACCCCGGAAGGCACGACGGCGTTAATTGTTTACTGTTACCTATGTTGATACTGTAACTTGTCATAGAATGCCTCTTTTAATTTGTCGCATTGTAGTACGATTTTATATAATTTGTTGTCGGTAGGTGTATGAATTTTTAAGTGACGTAACACCTTTTTTTCTAAGTACAATTACGTTAAAGGTTCTTAGAGCTTAAACTTGTAATAAAATTCCATTCCATTTGTTAGCCGACAATCCGACACAAGTCACAACCATGTCACAACAGAACTTGTAACTTTATTTGACTTTGACAGCACTTGTCAGCGTTCATGTCGTGCATGTGATTATGACGTTGACATTGATGACATCTTAAGTCAACAACGATATCGTCATGCGTTCCGTTTCACCCATGTATTATTTTTATACATATTGTTATTGATTGTTCCGTTTCATGCGTGTGTCATGCGTTCTGTTTCACCCATGTATTATTTTTATACTTAATGTTATTGATTGTTTTTGGGTACTCGATGTTTTTTAAGTATACTTTTTTTCTTCTTCTTTTTTGCATTTCTTTTCCATCACACTGGGCAGTGGCGAGTGCGGTGGCCTTTAAGCATTAGATTTAATTTATATATATTTTTATTGTAGTTATTATTATTTTTTAACTTATTTTTATACTTAGATATCATATAAATATTATATATATTTAACTTCATATAAATATGGATATTGACAATAATCTTGAAGACTCTTTTTTCTCTTGCTCTTCTTCCACTTGTAGCTTTGACAGTGCGGCTAGTGAATTATCACCTCCTATACTTTTGCAGGACCAAATTGCTGCCGTTTTTTCAAATTACCGTAACAATTTTAATATTGCCCACATCAATGCACAGAGTGTTCCTGCACATTATTCCGATCTTCTGGCTTCTTTTAGTACTACACATCTCGATGCTCTACTGATTTCGGAATCCTTCCTTAAACCTTCTCTTCTTTCTGCCCAGTTCTCTTTACCAGGATATATACTTGTTCGCAACGATAGAACAGGAAAAGGTGGTGGAGGTGTCTGTTTGTACTTGCGAGCTGACTTACCTTATAAGGTGGTTAGAACTTCTCCATCGCTTTACACCGAATCCGCCGAATTCTTGTTTGTCGAAGTCAGTGTTAGCAACCGTAAAGTCTTGCTTGGTGTTTTTTATAGTCCTAACCTAACTATTGATTATTTTGACAATTTTGACGCCCTGCTATCTGAATTGTGCCCTATTTACGATCATGTGATCGTAATGGGTGACTTTAACACCTGCTTAGTGAAAAATGATTCTCGATCAACTAAACTAAATTCTCTTGTAGAATCGTTTAATTTGCATATACTCCCTCTTTGTCCCACTCATCACTTCCCTAACTGTACCCCGTCGTTACTTGATCTCATGTTCGTCTCGTCACCTGGTAATGTTGATACTCATGGGCAACTCTCATCTTCCTTTTCCTATCACGATCTTGTTTATTTATCCTATCGCATTCGTTCGCCGAAGCAAAAGCAATATGTTTCTCTTCGTAGCTTTAGGGGCATTGACCTGGAAGCGTTGGGGCGTGATGCTGACGCTATTAACTGGATGCAAAAAGTGAACAGCGACAACATCGATGGCAAGGTGTGTATCCTCAATGACAGCATTCTAAACTTATTTAACAAACATGCACCTATTAAACGTGTTAAAGTCAAACATACACCGGCGCCCTGGCTTACTCCCCTAATAAAAGAGTTTATGGGTCGGAGGGATAGAGCCAAAAGAAAATACAAACGCTCTCCTACGGACAAAAACTTAGCTCATTTCAAATATCTACGCAACCGTTGCAATCGTATGTGTAGAGACGCTAAGAGACGCTATTTCCATAATTCCCTTGTCAACCGTAGCACCGCCGAGGTTTGGAGGTTCCTCAAGTCTGTGGGGATTGGCAAGTCAACGGAGTTTGTTAGTGGTACGGTAGATCCCAATGATTTAAGCCAACATTTTTCCAAATCACCATTATTATTGGACTACCTCACCAAAAGCAAGACACTTAAAGCCCTATCAGATATACCGAAACCAAACTGTCAGCCATTTGACCTCACTGTAGTTACGGAAGAAGACGTCAAGAAATCTATTAAATCCATTTCTTCGACCGCGGTCGGATATGATGGACTGAATCCGCAAATGATCCAGTTAATTCTTCCAAAGATCCTTCCCGCTATTACTCATATTTTTAACTTTTCCCTAACATCAGGCACTTTTCCCTCATCCTGGAAGTTAGCCCACCTCATTCCCTTGCCCAAAGTTAGTAATCCTACTTCCGTATCGGAATACCGTCCCATATCTATCCTACCATTCCTCTCCAAAGCTCTCGAGCACATAGTCCACCAACAGCTATCCTTGTTCCTTCGTTCCAATAGTCTTTTTAATCCATTCCAATCTGGTTTCCGACCCGGTCATAGCACTGTTACTGCATTGCTGAAAATCACCGAGGATATTCGATTTGCCATCGAGAACAAGCAACTTACCATGATGGTCCTACTGGATTTCAGCAATGCCTTCACATCAGTAGACTTCGACATACTTATTGGTATTCTAAACTCCCTTAACGTCTCGCCTTCTGCCGTTACTTGGCTCAATTCCTATCTTCGTGGTCGCTCGCAGCGAATCCACCATAACGGGGTAACCTCTGAGTGGTGTGATCTTTCTGCTGGTGTGCCTCAAGGTGGCGTTCTCTCTCCTTTACTTTTCTCTATTTTTATTAACTCGGTCACTAAATTTATTGGTTCCAATTTCCATCTCTATGCAGACGATTTGCAACTATACCACCATTTTGCCGTGACTGATATTGATGATGCAACAAAACAGATGAATTGCGATCTTAGTGAAATCAGTAAATGGGCTAAGTCTTTTGGACTTGTGATTAATCCGAGGAAATCGCAAGCAATCTTGATTGGTTCCAAACATACTCGAAATGCCTTGGATTTTTCTAAAGTGCCAACTCTGCTTCTGGATAACACGCCGATACAATATGCTGATACGGTTAAGAATCTTGGTTTGACGCTAGATGCCAACCTGTCTTGGAGGACACACATTGGGGAGGTGAGCCGTAAAGTTTTTTATACGATGCACTCACTTCGACGCTTTCAAAGTTTTCTGCCTCTTAAGACTAAAATCTCTCTGTGTCACTCTCTCGTCCTTCCGATCATAGATTACGCCGATGTTTGTTACTTAGATGCCACAGAGGAGCTGTTAAATAAACTTGAGCGCTTGCAAAACTTGTGTATAAGGTTTGTTTTTGGTTTACGAAAATTTGATCGTGTATCGCAACTTCGCAAGGAACTCAAGTGGCTCCCAATCCGCTTTCGCAGGAATACTCGTATCCTTTGCCTCCTATTTAAGATCCTCAAAGACCCTTCCTTTCCCTCGTACCTCCGCAATCGTTTTTCCTATGCCCGAGCATCTAATGCACCTTGTAGGAAGCACATTAGGTCGCTCTTACATTTTCCTCGCCATAATACCTCATCCTACTCCCATTCCTTTTCGGTTCATGCGGTTAGGTTGTGGAATTCACTACCACCGAGTATTCGTCAATGTCAAACAAGTTATTCATTTAAAAAAAGAGTAAAAGAACACTATTTTTCTTTATGTCAATAAATCCTGTCAACTTTTGATTACTATCTAATATCTATCTATAGTTTGTCCATATATTTATATATATATATATTTATATATGTATGTATTTAAAAAATTTATATGTATTAGTGTATAATATATAAATTGTATGTATGTATACTTGTATGTAGGTAATTATTGAATAAATTAATATCTATCTTAGATGTTATTTATATAAACAAGTGCACGCTAAATTAATTTTATATCACTTTTCAAGTCCTAGGTGTGCTGGAAGAGATTTCTTTTAGAAATAAGCATTGCCTATGTACAAAATTTCTTTTATAACTTTTTGTAACCAATTATATACGTGTACATGAACAATTAAATAAAAAAAAAAAAAAAATACATTCAATAATTATTATGCATTGGGAAACTATTACATTGAACATTGTATTTTAATAATTAACTAAAAAATGCTTTACAATTTCGTCATGGTACAATGTAGAAGATGTATTTATTGAACGGAGCAAAATATCATTTTACTCTCATAACACAAGCAGTTGTAATTGAATTGCATCCGAATTGCTTTGTATATTAACCTAAACGTTGGTAGACCTCATGGTATCATCAATCCAGTCCCTATAGTTAGCGACTGAGGTGTAGACTCCTGGCCACCCTTCCCTGCCGCATCCATAGCCGAAGGACACAACTGCCACGGTTTCCCAAGATCCTCCAATGTTCCTCATCAATGGACCTCCAGAGTCACCTCTGCAAGCATCCTGGGAGAAGACTCCACCGGCACAAATCTGTCTGTCAGTTAACGATACTTGGAGGCGACGGTATTTCGAAACACAATCGCTCTTACTGAAGATCGGTAAGCTCAGCTTTAGCTTAATAGGGCTGCTGCCTCCTGAAAAAAAAATTGAGATAGGTATTTAGACTTTGTCCAACAATTATTAAAGAGAGTCTCTTCTAATATCTGAGAAGCCTTGGAGGAGGTGTACCTCCATGTAACGTGTTGAGCATACTCCTGTGCGGATTGGTGAAGGACATACGAAACACGGCTCGAAAAATAAACGCGCATGTTCTTTTTATTGTGTAAAGGTGCTCCCTCACCGGAAGCATTCACGTGTAATGTAACATTTAGATTCGTCTTTGAGCATTACATTACAATATGTAATACCTCCCTGACTGACGAGCATTCGCTATAATGTAACATTATAGATTCGACTTTGAGCATTCCATAGCAAGATGTCAGACGAAGCGGTCGGAACTGGAGCGCATTGATGTTACAAGTTGTAACAAGATATTACACATTGTATCATTACAAGGTGCGCATTGTAATGCTCGGTTCTCCTACTTCACTGATGTGTCCCCGTTTTGTATCATTACAAGGTGCGCATTGTAATGCTCGGTTCTCCTCCTTCAATGATGTAATGCTCAAAACTGTAACGTTACATTATACGCGAATGCTCCCGGTGAGGGAGCACCTTAAGAAAAACATGATTTAATTTAATCTCACATTATACCTATATGATTTTCAACTTTATTAAAAAACAGTATGAATGATATTTCAATATTTTGGAATTTCAATAAATATTTACGATGTCATGTGACTCGTCAGTCTACTTTGTACCTTTTGTTACATAGACTTATATCGAGATTATTACTTATATTTAACTTTTATTTTAAATATTCAGGGGTATGGTTAAAATCAACAGCAACGCACCTTCCAAGGTTTTGCCCCATCCTGCTACAAACACGTCACTGCCGTCATCCAAACGCAAGCTGTTGCTTGCCAAGCAGATTGGCTGTATGTAGTCTGAAACACAAATGATTTTTTTATAATACTAACTTTAGCTACATACATAATAACTAGCCTCAGTAACTAGCACTAAAATAATTGAAAGGACTGCATATGCAGTACCTGGCCAACTTATTAATAAGGGTACTACTCATCGTTCGCTAAGAAGCATTTCACCTTTGATAAAAAAGTAAATAACTTGAAGTAAAACAAAGTTATTGTTTTTATAATCTAAAAAATATCCCTAATAATTTGGCCAGGTACTGTAGATGGAAGATCCATAGTGGTATATGTAGGTGCAGTCCATAATATAATTTATTGTGTACTTTAAATAAATAACGAGCATACAGGTTTAGCTAAATAATTTTGAATTTGAATAAGTAGCGGAGCCATGACCCTGGTAAAGTAATTCGTAGGGGTAGATATTGTTTTTTTTTGTTTTCATAAAAATCATATCATGTTACCTACCATAGCCATAGTACCTACTAACATAGGATAAATATATTTTTTGTGACAGTATCAATTCAGTTTAATGGTAACATCAAATTCCAATGTCCACGAGAACAAAATGTTATACCATCATGTATCTACGTGTGTATAGGTGACGTTATGTAAATTATTATTATCACCATCATAATAAGTAGGATAAATTTAACATGAACAAGCTATTTTTCTTATACTCGTAGCCTCACACGAAAAAGGTAAGGAAGATCGTGTTAATAATCGCTTACTAATATAGCAATATTGTTAGGCGCATAAATTATTTGGGTAGTTTGTCAGCTTTATCAATACAACTATTTCAGCTTCTACTACCGTTTTGTAAAAGTGTTTTATGGTTGAGGAAAGAAAATAAACTCAACAGCTCCACAACCTTCAGTCTCTCAATCTCTTAACTTTTATGTTTGTAAGTCATAAACCGAACTCCGCTGTTTCTAACCAATTAAGAAGTTTTGTGATTGGTCCAATTATATTATCATAACAATACCGTTAGTATAGTAATGTTATCATAATAACGTTTTATTATAATATAATAATGTTATGATAAAAATATCGTTAGTAATGTTATAATAATAACTAACTATATTATTAGCTAAATCTAAGCTTGCATATACACTTATCTAGATGCGATGTTTAGATTTAAATTTAATATTGCTTATAATATAATTAAATCCAAGTTATTCAGTTAGGAGATGCTAAACCAAGATAACTTAGAATTTACTATTTTTTGGTTCAGCAACTCTTGCACCAGTGATTACACTAAGACAAACGAAACTTAGATTTTATTCATCCAGTAGGTAAACCTCGATATTATAACATTCGAAATAGCTAAAACTACTCTTCTTATTTTCTCCATTGTCGGAATCCTATCAGAACATAATTATAAGACCAACGTAATATCTGTGATAAAAAAAAATTCTATCCACCAAAACGGGAAACCATGTAGAAGTAGATTATACTGTATATTAGATTTTATTAATGCGAATTGCCGACAAGCGAGCAAGAGCCAATAGATGGTAAGTGGTCACATCAGTAACATTTAAGTTATCACCGATGCTTAGCCAGCCGTGAAGAAGAATAATGTAGATGGTAGTTATAAGAGAGAAGAAAGAAGTAGAAATATTAGTATACTCACATGTATAACGAACTCTCTGGGCAAGACGGATCATAGAGATGTCGTCTTTGCGGTTTTTATTCTTGTCCGAAAATCCTGGGTGAGGGTAGGCGGAATGGACGGCGATCTCTTGCACTGGGTCTGCGCAGACGGATTTCAAGCAGTCTCGATCGGTCTGTAAGTCGTATTCGCCCAAACGGGCAGTCTTCCTGAAATACGAAATAGTACAGAGATTTAGTATAAATAATTGTAACCTATATTAACCTAACCATTTGTTACTATGAACAGAAACAACGAATGTTTTAATTGTGAATAATTAAAGGAATTTTTAAGAGACTTCATTTTAGATTCATATTAGTTAGTCAAAGGATTCTTAATTTTTGTTTTGATGGAGTCATTTTTTATATAAAAAGCCTGGGATCAATCAGTGGCTCACTATCCCTTTTGCCTCGAAGAAGGTAACTTATCTATACTAATATTATAAAGAAGAAAGATTTGATTGTTTGTTTGCATTGAATAGGATCCGAAACTACTGAACCGATTTGGAAAATTGTTTCACTGTTGGGAAGCTACACTATCCGCGGGTGACATAGGCTATATAATATTTTCAAAAAATTTGGGATCCTTAAAAAACTCCAATTATGTAACCCAAGGTGTGAAAAAATAAGAAATCCGAAGCAAAGCAAGGGCAGATAATCGTAGAATATAAAAGTTATATACCTACGATGAAATTGTCTAAGCAAAAGACTGGACTTACAGTTTTCCTACAGCAGTTTCGATTTCCCCGATAACACAATGCGCGGCTGACAAAATGTACCGGTGATTGATTAGCACTCCACCACATTGATATGTCAGATCCCGTCTAGCTGAAATATGAGGGAAAGTTATCAAATTATTCACATATCCAGTTCTACACTGAAGATCGTTATGAACCGGACACCTTACCCTAACGTGTCTTTTACTAATTTTACTAATTTACCAAAACTTTACACATTAAAAATTGATTTTAGGTTAAGATTCAAGTCAAACATAAAATAGGTGTTATTTAATATTTTTATCTAATGGTAAATTTTTTAGTTGGCTTAATGGACAAAAAAAAATTTACAGCTAGATATGGCAGTTCTAATTTTGGCAATAATTATTACAAACTTAATTGTACAATAATACTTACGAGTTTCATAACCAAGAAGGGCCATCCATGGGAACTCGTCCAAATCAGTAAACTGACCACCGTATATCCTGTCTCCATTAGTGTCCACTCCACATTTATCTCTTGGAGTCGGGAATGAATCTTCTGGATCCACAGGATCTACTGATCCAGAAATAGTTGGAGCTACTAATGGTCTCGAAGATGTCTGAAAAGCAATTTTTATTTTTATAATGACGAATTTCAATATAAAATCTTAATACTTTTAAGGACGTGCGTTTAAAATCCATACTAATATTATAAATGTGAAAGTTTGTTTGTTTGTTTGTCCGTCTTTCACATCGCAACGAAGCTGTTATATGGTATGGTTTTTGTGTGTGGAGATAGTGAGGAGGGTGGAGAGTAACGTAGGCTACTTTTTACCGCGGTAAAATATCCCCATGGGAAGATCTATATTTTGTTAGTTGCTAGATATTTAGTTCCGGATGTTGTTAATAGATGATTAAAATTCATTCGCAAGTATTTTAAGTAAAAAAGTAGAATTTGTAAAAAATCGATCTCTACCGAGGGCGAAGCTGCGGGCAAAAGCTAGTCTAATATATCTATTAATTTTAGACTCCATATTTAAATAGATAATAAAAATATGAATTCACTTTTCTAGAGTTATATCGTTTGGGTCGAATTTTGTTATCGTTCTTATAGTTAATCGAAAGTAGATATAAATAAGAAAACTGAAATTAGTTCAAATAATTACCTCCCATCTTTAAGCATAGCTCCCTTTACTTAGCTTTTACTTGAACACAACTTGTAACCACATCAAACTACAGTCTTATCAAGTTAAGATAACCAAAACCCAAGATTACACTAGCCTTAAAAAATTGCCACTCAACTTACTGTAGGCGTCGGATCTCTTGCAGGCAGGGGTCCACAACATACTCTTGGTACATATCCTTCGAAACCACACTGAGATTCCCTCAGAAAAGAAACTACGTGACTTGGTAGAGGTTTTTGTTGAAACGCCTTAAGTAACGCCGGGCAGTCGTATATTGAAATACATTGACTAGTTTCACCGAGTGGAGTTACGCACGATGAGCCTGAAAACAAAGTTATTATTTTCCTTGAAGTTATTGCAATAATTATATACCTGCATGAAATTAATGAAACGTAATGAGTTACCTGTATGTATGTGTAATGAGCTATGAAATTGTGCAAACATAAAATATAATTAATTTAAATCAGGCAGAGCATTTTTTAACTTCTCAAGGCTGGTGTGGGGGTTCTACTCAGTGACGGATTAACCCTTAATCAAATTAAGCAATTGCTTAGGGCATCACGTCTGGGGGGGGCACCAGAAGAAGCACAAAAAACCACAAAAAACCACGTTGACATACAGATAGGGGGCCCACAGGCGTGGATTGCTTAGGGTATCAAGTAGTCTTAATCCGTCATTGGTTCTACTGTAAATTGTCCAAAAATATCTTACATTTTCTGTATAACCTCACGAATTAAGAATTTATGTTCATATTTTCCTGTAAATCGGAAAACTGATAGAAAAATACCTAATTCTCCATACCTCGTACTACGGGTACGATAAAATATTATAATAGATATCTTTACCGTGTCTCTACAACGTTTACTAAGGAAATAATAAAATATTGTAATAAAAGGGTTCTTTGTAATTACGACTATAGTTCATACCCAAAATATGGTCAATTTTGAATAAATAAATTATATAATTTCTTGGCAATCCAGAACGAGTTATAGAAAATTTATTACGACGTATTATACAATGCTACTAAAGGTATCCTGCTGATCGTCCAATAACATTGTTATATTATGTACAGTGCAGTATTACAGTACAGCGGAAGTAGTAGTAGTAGTAGAACTAATAAAGATAACCAAGAGAAGGATAATCTCCATTTTCTTTATTTTTTCAAATTCAAATTCAAATTCAAAATCATTTATTCATGTAGGTATCATTGATACACTTATGCACGTCATTTTTTTAATTTACCAGCTTTTCGGAAAGGTGCTTTGTCATGGAGGAGAAGAAAAGCCGAAAGAAACTCCTTTTACTTTTGTAATAATGACTACCTACTAAAAGGTAAACTAAGTGGTTTTTCTCTTATTATTAGATGGAGTAATGATCCAGTCTGAGGTGAAGGCCAAGATATATTAATTCGTATGACATAATTTTTAACATCATTTTTCGAAAAGTTCCATGATAGACGTAGCGAATGAAGAAGAAATTGCTATCACAATGAAGTGAAATAGCAAAATCATAGAGAATTAATGAAAAAGTACTCTACTGGTCTTTACGTATGTAAAGGTCTGTATGTTGATTACTTATTAAAATATTATTTGTTGAGCGATATTTGGAGATGGTTTTTATATGAACGATGACGCTTTGAAGTTCATTCGCATCGCATGGGTCAGTTATCCGGTTTACGAATAAATAAATACGTATAGTAGATACCTAGATCTGGTATTTGATGTACCTACAATAGGCGGAGATTCTGACGTTATACATACATATACACACAGATAAGCTTAGCAACAACGTAACAACTAATAAGAAGGAAAATGACCAAGAAAATATGTTCTAAGATCATACATGAAACAAATACTGACGTCATGCTAATTAATGTCTTTTGCTGACTTGATATTTCACATTTTAAGATTACTATAATAGTAAAACAAATTACCCGGAGCAGGCAATTTATAACCTTTTAGCTATTACCTAAGTATAAAATTCTTGGACATAACAAACAGGAAAATTGGTACTTGTTATTAAGAACCGGAATAACCTCTTGTGGCATTTACTTTGCGGCTTCCAGTTATGTCTATCAAAACTGATGTTTTAAATATTCTCGATAGAAATTAAATTAAATTGTCTAGATTACGTATATTCTGAGTAAATCCTTGAACACAATATTTTTCTCCGTTACCTACAATTTTTAAAAACATCACACAAAGAGTTCTTACTAAAATAAGGAAAATAAGTAATAATATTGTTCATACACGTCTCAATAGCGTGATCTTTAACCTATACATTGTTGATAACGACCGCGTCCGATCAGAAACTGATGTAAATAAATTGCCGTTTAATTTCTGATATTATTATTCTTAGTAAGTACATAATAAAATAAATTATGCACGTATAATTCTTATGTACTTACGTGCATAGCTCCAAAGGAACGTTAAACCAAATATCACTAAATAATTCATTTTATATTTATAGTTTTGAATTTAGGAAACCACTGTCATCACCGGGCTGTCAATTCGCACTAAAGTGTTGGACTAAAACAACGATATGTAAATAATTAAATAAATGACGATACTCGTTGTTCCACTCCGCGACACTGGATCTTAGAGGTCAACTTCAACATATTTATAGTACGCGAGCTTATATGAATGTAGCGTCCGCAAAAACAACGCGATCGAACCTGTTATTGAAGTATGAATTGAAGTATGTTTTTCAAATTATTGATTATTTTTTATTTTTCTACTTGAATTAAGAATATATTTTTTTAATATTATAGCCACACTTATGTGGGGTATGCAATAGAATAGAATTTTTACAGCAAATCTTTAGAATATACATATTTTACTAAAATTTAGGTGCTGAAAGTGTGTATTTTATGTTACGCCCGTATTATTACTCAGTTGTTCAGTTACGAAGATGTATATTGTTCTGGAAAATCAGGTCTGTAAACTCAAAGGACTGTAACTTGTAGGTGCTGTATGTACTTGTAACTGCTTTACTAGATTATATTATCTGTAGCAGTTCAGCCGCTATCCATAAAAACCAATAAATTAAATGATTATTCGTATCACTCTAAATATTCTTGATTGTCGATAAACCTTTAAAACCATTGGTGTACTTTTTATTAGTGCAATATAAAGCTGGTGGAAGTGATTTAAAATGATTTTTTAATTTGGTGACGCTCAAAGCATTAAAAAAATTGTAGGTATCGTCACTTGCTTTATACGTCTTATCTATAGCATTTTTATGTCCACAGATCATGTTTTAGTAAAAGTTTACATTACATTATTGATAGCCGATTTAGTCGCGTGGGATTTCCCTTCTGATATAATATAGGTAATCTTAATCAGGAACGAGCCGCCATCATACCCGAATTCACTACTTTTTACTGGTCTACATTTTAAAATAAATAATAAATTCTCCTACAAATTCTATAAATCTAGAGTCACCTATACTTCATATAAAATACCTTAAATAACTACAGTTTACACATAACATTTTTAACAAAATAATCAAATTTCGCAGTTGAATTTCTAAATCGATAAATGGTCTCCGCACTCACAATATTATTAAACTGTTTATTCAATGATAGCTTTACACTGACCCCCCCTACACATCAAAAAAATAAAATTGCGTCCTCTAAAAAACGCAACCCCAAATGTAACTTTTCAATGGACTATAAGCTTTTTAGTAGTAATGATGTCTGAGAAAAGCCGCTGACAGACGCAATAGGGATGTTGACACTATCAGTAAATTAAAATAAATGTATGTATAAAGTATAAAGGAAAACATTTAAAAATCTAAAATATTATTCTTTTGTCGAAATCAATCACAACAAAATAAATATAATTATTTTAAAATTTTAAAAATAGTACTCACTGTCACGTGACCTCAAACGCCATTTAGAGCTTATGACGTCATTGTTCCTATTTTATATGCAAGTGCAATTAACTTCAGTCGACAGATAGTATTGAATATCGGCTAGTGACGTCACGTGACGTTTTTGGTGGGAAATTTGAAAATGATTTTTATTTATCAATTTTTGTTTTAAAATTTAAGAATATTATTTTTATAATATTTTTTTCGTGAATCTTAAGGTTCTATCTATTAAATCAAATTGAATACTAAAATAGACAACATCCCTAATAGTGTTTATATCATCTAGCTAGAAGATGAGACAGCACTTTTAATTATACTTAGAGCACTTACGTAAGTGCTCTAAGTTTAATTAAATTTTATTTAGTATATTTTAGTATATTAAGTATATTTTAGTTTACAGACCTGATTTTCCGGTAGAGGTAAATGTACACGTGTACATTTACCTCTACCGGAAAATCAGGTCTGTAAACTAAAATAAATAATTTATTACCATAGAATTAATATTACTAGCGTATAGAACTGACATCGCGAACATTGGGTTCGGGGGTGTGCATTGCAGCCGGCCGGCTGCATTTCATTCTGTCACTCGGCTGTCACTCGGCTGCGCTCATTGCGGCCGCATGCCAAAATTGTTTATGAAAAAACTGAAAAAATGCCGTCGTGCGTAATAAGAATGTGTCACAATTGCACGACAAAAAACAAAAAATATAATGTTATCACTTTATCATCAGTAAGAAAACAAAATCTTAACTTAAATCAACTAAAACGAATTTAATTAAATTATTGAGCAATGTTCCCGCCATTTTGAATGAAAAAATCATAAGGAGCGTTTGAACTTGGCAAGCCACTAGCGTGATAATGGACTAAATAAGCTTGCCGACGCGACGCTTGTGACCAATTTAAAGTGTTGGATTTTTTGACACGAATCAATGGTAATTACGTTTGAAATCGTTTAAACGCTTTTGCACGTTAAATAAAGTTGGAGTGAGAGCTTGTAAAGATTTGGAGTCGGTGACTGCTTGTCTTGGTTCGACAAGTGTCATATACAAAGTTACTCTATGGCAAGTGTGCAAACGAGGCTTCTAGTTTGAAAAGAGAACGGAGGGCAAGCCGGCGGTGGAACACACATTTTGTTTGAGATAGCTTCTCTATGTATAGTATCTCAATGTTTATTACCTAGAGTTTTGTTATTACCTATAGATATAAACATGATTAAAGCTCAAGTCTCAAGAAAGGCAGCATTTTCAGCAATTCGCAATATCCAACTCCTTTTCCTTATTAACTTGCCACTCCTCGTCGATGCGTGAAATATTTTTGTTCTGTTTCGTTTGCAGAGTCGAAGATAAACCGAAAACAATGTGTCGATTCGTCTATGAAAATAATGTCTATGAAAATAATGCGGACCCCGCTTCTTTTTGTCCCGCTTTTTTCCTCACCTCAGATTGGTTACATCCAGATTGAGCCCATATTTATCAAAGTTCAGTTCTAATTTTTTTATGGAAATAACAGACAAACGAGCTAACGATCCACCTGATGGTACAACAGTGACACCAAAGACATCTAATGATGGGATCCATGAAGAATAGCCGTATTGGGGTGGCTTAGAATACTAACCCCAATCCCACGTTGGATGGGTGTCTTAAGAGGCAACTAAATCCGGCCCGCTGGTGGTAGGGCTCCTCAGAGATATTGTATTGGTAATAATGATTTTAATTGTTAATTAATACCATTATTACTATTATTACTTTTCCATGGGATTCGCCTAGATATCTACCACCCTTGAGCATGAGTCAGCCACCAAACTACTCGTCGTGTTCCGGCTGGGAGCTTGAGAGCCAGTTCTTTCTTTCTTTTTCTTCTCTCTTTCTTAATTATCATTTGCTATGGAGAAGGAAAACTTCCCAAGAAAACCCTAATATCTAACGCTTTTCCTAGTTCCAAAAGGCGCATCATTTTTATAAAGTCACATCTTATATTATGGCGTGGTGCCCGTGGTGGACTCGGAGACTGGTTTTTGATTTTAAAGTACAAACAAATTCTATATTAACGCATCAGAAATGCCTTTGGTGTTGCTGATGTTCATGGGCAACGATAGCCACTTACTATCAGGTGGATCGTCAGCTCGTTTGCCGGCTATTTCCATAAAAAAAGAGTTCAGAGAACTCCTTAAATATTATAGGCTATAGGTACATAGGCTATTTTGATTGAAGTTTTTCGAAGACTGTTTATTAAAAGTCGATTTTTTTTGACAAAATTAAGATTAGAGGCAACGCATCGATTGGTGTAACTGATATAATGGCAACGCCGCAACGTTGGACACTTACTATTTAGCTGTGTGGCGACATCGTCTGCTCAGTGGTAGGAATAGGTTACCTTCCAACCAGAAGAAAAATTTTATTGACTTCAAGATCGCATGTCCGTTGGATTTAGAGTGCCTAAATATTATTATATAAGTAGTTATTCACATATCAAATTACATCGTTTATCGATCTCCTGGTAATAAAACTACATTACAATAATATTATTGTGTAGTTTAAAAATATTATTATAAGTAGATAATAAAGTTCCTTGGTTAGGTCACATTATTCGTTAAAAAAAGTGTTATTAGGTAGTTTGTATTTGCCACTTCAGTTATTTAAACAGCAACTTAACAATGGATTAATTAAAATCCAATTACATACCTACCCTAATCGTATTAAATTTAATAGCTCAAATTTATCGAGGTGCTTAATAAAACGCTATGGTGACTGACTGATAGACGACGCACTGTCTAAACCAATGGACCTAAATAGAAGCAAGTTGTACAATGTTCCTTATGTATAAAAAGGATTTTCGAAAATACATTCCCTAAAAGGGTATATTAATAAGAAGTAGCGGTAACCGTGAGCTCGACATATTGGTTGAAATAATTACACACC
The DNA here is from genome assembly GCA_911387775.1 of Thymelicus sylvestris. Taxonomy (NCBI): domain Eukaryota; kingdom Metazoa; phylum Arthropoda; class Insecta; order Lepidoptera; family Hesperiidae; genus Thymelicus; species Thymelicus sylvestris. The sequence goes on from OU426893.1 coordinate 12,102,098, forward strand.
AATTAGTACCCCCTATGATCGGTAAAAATGTACGATCTAATGTAACTTCAGTTTGAAATTATAAGAACAGAACAACAACAACTTTACGTCAGATATAATTACACTGTCGCGATGACTCACTGGGAATTTGAAATTCAGCAAACAGCCTATCATGCAAACAACTACATGAACATAACCGACACTTTACAAAATTACTTAGTCGCTTGAGTGCCAATAAAACATCACATAGTAGGAACATTATGAGATTTTTATATCCTTTTAATTCAGGTGTTAATACCTTCTATCAAGAGCCGATCGACCCAGTGCCCAATCAGGCGTTTCGGAAAGTAGAGCGCAATTTCCTGCACAATTCGTTTGAGAATTAACAACATTAACTTTCATGTCTCGTTGCTAATTGTGTTCGGCTCCCCAATTCCTCAGCACGTTATTCAATTACTCATCGGGAGGACTGCATTGAGTTACACATAAATATATTTGAGAGTGTAAACGCTTGGTTTTCCCTCGATTCGTTTTATTTATACCTAAGCAAGAAAATAATATCAGTTATATCAATAATTAGAAATTGCAACAGTTACTACAATTCTGTTATAAAATGGAGACAAATTAAACAAATAATTTATACATAGTATAAATCCTCTGCATTTACAAGAATTTAATATACTCTGTTGTAACTTTGATTGTTAAAACAGTCGTCAATGGTTCTAATTACCCACGGATTACAAAAGACTAGGACTTCTTACTGTAAAGAGCATTCATATTTTACTGAGTTTCAAACACATTTACTTATTTACTTATAACGAGATCAATCGTCTGTGTAGGGTTTATGGATTTTAAGACAGTCCAGTAATTTTAGTCAAAATTAGGTAAGAATTGCGGAATGAGAGATACCCAGCTGATTTTTTTGTATAAAGTTGTATTTTGGCATTCTAAAACTTGTCTCAAAACCTGCATATGGTAGGGTGACCGCGTCTATTAAAAATTTGAGGACAAAGGTCACAAAAATCGATTTTTTGCAAATATCTCATTTCCTATGAGTTTTTCGCTATTTGTATCTTCATCAATATTGTAGAGAATTAAATTCCCTACAACTTTTGTTTTTAAAAAATTTTTATACGTTGAATCGTTTTCGAGATAGAGGGCGGAGAGCGCGCGGTTAGAGCACAATGTAAAGTCAACCGGTACAGTCCCGGTCAAAACATGCTATATTAAGTTTATTAATTCTATCTATCTAACAGCCTTTCAAAGTCCACTGCTGGACATAGGCCTCCCTAATTGGCACCACTCCGACCGGTCCTAGGCCCTCTGAATCCAGCGGCTTCCCGCTGTCTTCTTTAGGTCATCAGTCCACCTGGTCGGGGAGCGACCAGTGCTCCTTTGACCGAGACGTGGCCGCTATTCGAGGACTTTGCAACCCCATTGGTTATCTGTCCTTCGAACGATGTGGACTCAGAGGGCCCAGAATTGGTCGGAGTGGCGCTAATTAGGGGAGGCCTATGTCCAGCAGTGGACTTTAAAAGGCTGTTAGATAGATAGAATTAATAAACTTATTATAGCATGTTTTGACCGGGACTGTACCGGTTGACCTAACATTGTGCTCTAACCGCGCGCTCTCCGCCCTCTATCTCAAAAACGATTCAACGTATAAAAAATTTTTTGATACAAAAGTTGTAAGGAATTTAATTCTCTACAATATTGATGAAGATACAAATAGCGAAAAACTCATAGGAAATGAGATATTTGCAAAAAACCGATTTTTGTGACCTTTGTCCTCAAATTTTTAATAGACGCGGTCACCCTACCATATGCAGGTTTTGAGACAAGTTTTAGAATGCCAAAATACAACTTAATACAAAAAAATCAGCTGGTTATCTCTCATTCCGCAGTGAATTCCTAAGATGACTGGACTAATAGGAAAATCACATACATGAAAAATTCAAAATGCGATATCTCAGCAAAAAAAAAGATATTTTAGTAAACTCAGCGTTATTTTAAAGAGAAAGACTAGTACTTTCAGATACAATTGATGATTTAATGGAGGAAAGAGGATCTAACAGGCTACGTAACCTCAAAAATAAGCAATAACGGTGTTTTTTGCTCTTTCAGGTTAGGATACCTCAAAATCCTGACGCAATAGAGCAATTCTGCGGTCAGATTCGGATTCAGCGCATCGAAATATGTACTTCGTAAATGTATAGTCTGGTATCTGGGCAAATAATTTGTCGGCCTGTGTTATTATTATTTTTTCGAAAACGATTACATTCAAAGGAATAATTTACAAAAATGTTGTTTTTAACTGGCATGCCTATTTATTTCTTTGTTGTTAACGTAGTTAAAGAATTTATATATATTAATATGTATATAATTTGGCTCCAGAGTCGAACACAATGCATTCAGAATTCATTACAAATTAACAATGAACAATTTATTTGAAACGCCATTAGCAATACATTATATAACAGTTAATTACATTAGCAATTATGGGAGTTATTATTGTTATATTACTAATATTTAAATCGAATGTTAAACCAACCTACATCAATAGTGTGTACTTGTAGACAAATCGAATATATCAATAGAGATCAAGAGATTACAAGTCGTATATTTTTCGTATTTACCAAACGTAAAGAAGTATCTTCGATATACTCGTATGTACATTGAGTATAGTTATATCTTACCTATGTTAACTAAACTAGAACACATTTCACATTACAATTAACCTAAATTAGTATTAGAAATGATAAAGGTTCGATAAACTCTCATAAGAATTAAGCCCTAAAATACCTTTAAACAATAACATTGTATAACAGGTTATACAAGAAATAACACAAGGAATTGCCGAACAAATCACAGCATTGTAAAAGAATCACGTATTCAATCGGACGCTTGGGCAGACACCGGCCATTCGGCGAATATCTTCGTAGCATACGATAACATATTTCATTTATTTCAGATATTTTTAGTAGTGAGTCTTATTGTCTTGTTAATATGTGTATTACCCTCAATCATCCGAACTGCACAATTTGATGGCCGTGGTTTTTCCGCGACCATTATGCTGAGCGTGAACCCTTTTCACCTAATTATCTTACATCTAAGTGTTGTATTGTTTTTCGCTATAATTTGTTGCTGCAGTTAATTAAGGTGAAATAAACTTTTCTTTCATTCTTTCTTTCTTTCTTTATAACATATCGATTAGCTAAACTGGAAAAAAATATAATGTTTAGGATATTATTTTATAAAATTTTTTGGCATCTTTACATTTAGGTAATCAGTTTTGTCTGCTGTCATTACAAACATTGTTCTAAAAGTTCTGTTAGTATTTATAGCAACATTCCGCAAACAACTAGTCGTTTTGAAAATGACCTACTTGATTGGTGTGGATATTCATTTACTAATATATAAAGGTGTTTTTAATTTTTTTTTTTAAAGTAAACAATAAGTACTGGAAAAGACCAAAAATCCTCAGAAATGAAGTAAAACATAATTACTTCTAGTTTAAAATAACTGTATAATACTTACTAATTTTATTTATTTAGTTTATAGTGAAAATTTATTGCAATAATTAGTAATAAATTTAACTACTCACAGTAATTTGACGACGGCACGTTCTAAATCCTTTCATGCGTCACTTGATATAATATTGGAAAACCCACACGGAAATATCCCCTGAAATGTTACAAAATAAGAGAATAGTCACCCAGACGATGATAAATTGTCCATTGGAAACAAGAAAGTTGCGGCCTCTCCAACTGTCTCGAAAGGCTGCTTAAATAGCTTCGACTGAACACTTAATTGGCAGGAATTAAGTTTAAATCAAACTCATTAAGTAAATAGTTATAAATATAACGAGTATCACAAATCATACTCGCTCTAACTTAATTATGATGTCACGACATAATTAGCGGCATTGTCGCACGTCATACGTTCGTCATGTCATGAAGCATACGTCATTAAAATTTGTAGCTTCATGCATTCATCAAATGACCCCGCCGTGGACAGCTTAAGGTGCTACAGGCCAAGATCACTTTTATGATCAAAGTTTTATGATCAAAATTATCTCAAATGTACAGTAGATTAACATACAAATGACCTTATAAAACATAACTTTAATTTTATACGATGCAGAAATTTCTATTCATCCTCATAAAATACTATCCTCATAATAATATTTCTCAAGTTTGTAAAACAATACTCATAGTATCAACCGCAAAACAAATACTTTAGAAAGCATTTGCTAATGCACTACTTGAAACATGAAACCCTGGTACTTCGCATTAGTTGTTTCCATAAAAAACGACTGTCACAACCGTCGCACGTAAACTTATTTACTACATTTTATTTAAGGCGGTAGACGAATACATTTACTGCAGTTTGCAGGGAGTGTATCTCACGTTCTGACCACTCAGCAGACGGTAACAGAGTAACAGAAAATTGCAAGAGATCTTAACAGCATCGCTTTATGCTCACGTTTACAGAACATCGCTTGTAATGTACGACGTTAACTATTTTCTCAGACACTTCTTACTCATCCTGTTTTCTGTGATCTGCTACCCTGGTACTTAGGTAAAAATCCTAAGCAGTGAATTACTTATTCAAATTATCGTTTATAATGTAAGAATACTAGAAGTCACACCCCAACTCAGAGTCATTAACGGTTACTTAAATCGCTCCTTAGCACAGAATATGTATGGTGATTCTTTACTGAGGAGTGATTAAAGTAACCGTTAGTGACTGTGAGTTGGGGCGAGGACAGTATCAACTGGAACTGAAACAACATGGAAATAGCTAGCTTTGGGTTCAATAAGTAATTTCGTGTAGCATATTTGTACTTTCTTTTTCTTCTCTTCTTTACTTGGGCTTCGAATGCTGCATCTAATTACTGAATACTGTCATCAAATGTAACAATTACATGAAATGAAATGAAATGATATTTATTTGCAAAAATGTGGTTACAAAAGGTGTTGGCTGGATGTCGAATATCGCTCACATTTGCCAAGAATAGAGGCATGCAAATTATTTATTAAAATAATTATTATCTACTAGCAATGCGATTAAGAATTTGAATCTATAAAATTTATCATTATACATTTAATTGATTGAAGGGCATGCACATACCTATTTACATTGAATAATATGAATTAATTACTGGTCTTATTAATGTCACAATCTTATTTAATGTTAAATAATAAAATAATAAAATTTAAATGTCAGATATATCGGATTCAGTCAAGATAGAATTAAAATTGTTTTAGTTGATTATAAGCGAGTTGTTTTACATAGATTATTTATTGCTATTAGTTTTTTCGTCCATAAACACTTTTAAACTATAGTAACACTTTTTGAGTAGCCATTGATGTGCTTGCTTTTTGAACTGATTAAATGTCAGACATTTAAGATGTTCTGGACATTTATTATAAATTTTGACACACATATGATAGGCGTTTCACATGAGCTTTCCAATGACCATGAGCTTACCACCAAGCTCTAGCAAGCAAGGGGATGCCGGCCTTCTGTCGCTTCTTACGACACAGCGATGATATGGCATGGTCAGTATCATTATTACCTAATACTCAGTTGAAAGAATTTAATAGTCATAATTTCTACTCGATATACATAACATACACAAGTGAATCATAGGATTTGATGTGTTTGGACATTCACAGTAACATAATTATGCATACACTTATATTTTCTATCGCCAGACTAAATAACTATCTATATCCAAAGTAAAGCAACATTAACTAACAACGAAGTTAATATTTATTCAATTGCGCGAACTTTAAGATCATTGAATCGAGATCTTTTAACTCAACAAAGAACGTCAGTAGTCTACGAAGTTTCAACCAGAAAAGCATTGGATAGTAAATTGGCTTTTATTCTCATATCGAAAGAAGATGATACATTATAGGTACCTATAGGTATTATGCACGTCGTACCAGTACAAACAGATTTAATGACTGTTTACCTTGAATATGTTTTCGTTAAAAGCTTTTTTCAGACTGTACGTCTATTGATACAAATGACGGTCGTCGTACGATCGAACAGAGTACATAAATCAAGCGAACGGACGCTCTGAATGAGATACGCTTTGTTTTCCGTTCGGTGTAATAAACGATGCGCGTTTACTGATCATTTTCTCAATCAAACCCATCTGAACCATTCATTGATTGAACCACCTTAACAAAGAGTCTGCTTAACGCCAAACAAAAGTAGTAATGAGAATTCGGAACTAAAAAAGTGTTAATTACAACTCTACAAAGGAGTTTAAAAATACAGCTTGTATTAGTTAAAACAGAATATTTACAGGAAAATAGTGGAAGGTTCAGGTGGGATTGTGGTCAAGCATGGACTTATGTTAAGTAAAATAAGGAAAAACATCCTTAAATTATGTCATTTCAATTGTTAATAGAACAGATATTTTTATTTATTACCAATAATGTATTATAGGTAGCAAAATACTTTATGAAGACTTACTCACAATAATATGACAGATGTTTACAAGGAAAACCCCGAAAATATCGTGTCATATAAAAGCATGCTATTTGTACAACAGAAATAAACACCAATAATGACTTATGTACATAAAATTTACTATTCATGTCTAGATGTGTTATCAATCATAAAAATATTATTACCACAAAATATTATTATCCACATTAAAAAAATAGTGTAACAACAGTAAGAATTAGATTTTTATTGTATTACTAACGCCATCCGTAAGAAAACTAAAAAAATACTTTTATAGTAATTTTGAAGCCATCTGTAAGAAAATTAAAAAAAAACTTTTACAGTATGAATGGAGCATAACTTAACTAAAAATGTCGGAAATTTTAATGAAATCAATGAAATCTTAATTCGATTCTTAATTCTTATTTTCTATTTTTTTTTTAGTTTGATTTTCTATAAAAGCGTGTTTTTTTAGTTTTTTTTAACTAGATATTATTTATTTTTGCTAGTATAATGTAAAAAAGATATAAATTTACATGATTTACCTATATACTTAAACGATTTGTCCAACTATTTACAGCAAATTATCTCTCAAAACATTGCTATACTTATATCATTTCAACAATATACACTTTCGACCGCACGACTTTATTATAAAATCAGAAACATCTTTTCGAAATTAATGAAATACTGACGAAATTTTCAGTTGGGCCGTATTTGGCGCCGCAACGGAACCAACGGAAATAGAAATCATTATTTAACGTCAATGTTTAACTAGATTGGTCTCGCAAATGGGACGGTAATGATGCTCGCCTATTGGGTTCTAGATACATGTATATCTTTCTACGGCAAATTAACGATAAATGAAAGATAAAAGTTTGTTTCTTATTAGATTATTCTCGCAAATAAAACGGTAATGAAGCCCGCTGATTGGATATTCATTATAGTTTTTAGAAGCACCAAAAGTTTATAATTGAGATATGCAGCATTCATTTAACTAAGATAAGTAGTGTAATGAAACGCAGTTAGCATTTTTATTTTTCAAATACTGTACAAAAGAGGTTGTATTTTGGGGTGTTTTCAAGCTCCTCTCCTGTCATAATTGATGGGATCCAGGAGACTCCTTCTGTCTATAAGTCCAAGTTCTGAAATCGTTCTTGAAACCTAAGAAGTAGAAGGATCGTGGTGCATCTTGTTTAGAAACAGATATAAGATGATTTTTTCTTCTAAGTCAAAAAGTCATCTCAAAGACAAATTATTTATTTCGTCATAGGAACAATCGGCTCACTTAACAAAAGTCAAAAGTTACAAAATTCTAATAACGTAATTTTTGAACAATATATTATAAACAGTACATTAAAATTATTTTATTACATTTTATTATGCTACCTTAAAATTAGTTAATGATTCTTATGGAGGGGAAGGTCTCATCTCTGGCGTCTGACCTACCCAAGTTAATCCTTGTAATAATTATTAGGTATTTTAACGAATGCGGAAAAACAACTGTAATTCGTCATTCAGTTAGGGTATTTACGGTACTAGAGAGGAATTATTTTCCGTTTCCCGTTTCCGAGAAATAAAAATGTAATAATGGTATTAATTAACAATTAAAATCAATATTACCAATACAATCCCTCGAGGGGCCCTACTTCCAGCGGGCCGGATTTAGTCGCCTCTTACGACACCCATCCGGCGTGGGATTGGGGTTAGTATCCTAAGCCGCCCCAATACGGCTAAAAATATAAGACAATATATAGTATGTATATAACATTTTTTAAATTCGTTTTTATTGTAAAAGGTATAGCTATCACAATAAAATAATAAACCATATTTAAAATCCAACCAAGATTTAAAAGCTTTTCTATACTAAACAAAAATTATGGTATCTATTTTGACTTATCCAAGATTATAAATATTCACAGAAAATTTATTTTCGTAGCAACCGATGCGAAGAGCTTAGTGAATAAAGCCAGTGACACTAATTAAATTGGCAGCTATTTTGAAACCCATTTCACTTCTCGATTCATATCGGTAAACACAAATTTAATAGGCTTTCAATACAAACATTTTCCAATACCATGAATGGTTCGGTTTGTGCGCTCCCCCACTAATGAGATGGTGGAATTTAAAAATGTTCTTATTTCTTATTAGACCCTGTCTTATCAAAAGCGAATAAATAAAAATATACATGTACACCTTGCCACATTTCTAAAGAACAACTATGTAATTATATACGAGAATGAAGGAATTAAATTGTGATTTTTTATGTAATAAGGATATTAAACAAAAGAGCTTGCAGTTACACCATCATCTGTCTGCCCCCCATGGACATCTGAGAAAATCCTTGAATAGGATCATAGTTAGTTGATTTAGTAAGTATAAGGTGTTATTAAGTATAATAAGTCCTATTAGTAAATATTAGTAATCCTTCAGCTAGTATTCGACTCGAGTATTTCACTTACCTTTTCGCGCCTACAATGGTTTATGTGCCTTATTTAGCTTCAATCCATCTGCTTCGCTCGTCGCAAACTTGAGGGTTTAGGAGAATAAAGATAAAAAGACATTACATTAAGGAGTTTATTTAATATGATGCGACGGAGACATCAAAAGAAGCATTCTGAAAGTTATTGAAGTTTGATGGTTGTAGCTAGACGCTGCGCCCGAACGTCGCAGTTTATACACATTTTTATTTAGTGTTTATTGTATAAAGTTGTAATAAAGTAGAAAACAAAAAACATACTTGATCACAGGTCTTTGTTTCAGTCTTAACATGTTTATTTACTGTTATATTGTTAGCACATAAAAATAATACTAATACTAATAATAGTTCCAAACAAAGGCTACAAATTGATCCTGAATGACAAACAAAAACAAAAATACTCAGATATTTTTTATATTTTATATGTTAGATAAACCATACCTGTACATTTATAAGTTTATTCACATCTTAAGATCACAACAACCACCACAGTAACAGCTGAAAATTTTATTGACAATTTTATTATTGTTCATTATTTTCCAATTTGATCCCAATTATTACATTTTTATTAAATTTCAAATTTCTTCCCAAATATCCAATTTTTGTTTATTTTCCTTTTTGTTGTTGCTGTTGTAACGCCTCAACTCAGAGTCACTAACGGTTACTTTAATCGCTCCTTAGTAAAGAATCACCATACAAATTCTGGACTAAGGAGCGATTTTTAAGTAACCGTTAGTGACTCTGTGTTGGGGCGTTGGTTTTTGTTCCTAATAGGAACTACCAAAAAAATCAACTTTTAGCATTAGGTTTATCTCTTACTGTTTCATGTTACTTCCTGCTCTTACTTTAGAGCTAAGCGGAATTTACGAGTAAGTTAATTACATTGCATTAGCTGCATAGCATTATGCAGTGACGAAATGTCCTTTTAGACCTTATCAAATCAAATCAAATCAAATCAAATCATTTTTTATTTGTTAAAGTACAGGTACAATAGATGTAAGTATAACAGAATTTTATGTCCCAATATACTTTGCCAATTAATGGCGTACAAATATTCATTATTTTTATCAGATTAATAAATTAATTTACATGCATACCTAAAGAGTTAATTAAAATTTATATTTCACACAATTCAAAATAATATGTCATTCAATATTACACATGTCATTTAGGAAAGACAAATCACTACATAAAAACAACAACAATAACAAATATAAATCATTTAGTATTATTAAAAAATTCATTAATTCATTAAATTTAAAGCAAACCAATTTAAAGCAAACAAAACAATGGCTTCCATCCAATTCCAGCGACATCAGGTGTTAGGGTGACAACAATTAAACCGTGATATTACATTTAGGGTACAGTTTACGTTGAGACGTAGGAGGTCTCTACTTTATAGTGGCATAAAGAAAGCTAACGTTGTAAAGTCTAACGTAAATTGCTTATACGGGCGTGTGTGCTCTACCAGACATAAAGGAGAATTAATAAGGCCATTTCGTAGAGCGATTTGGCAGACAGATCGCCAACCCTATTTTATTCTTGTACCTACTTTTCTACATTTATCGGCACTGATTCGGTAGGAAACTATAATTATGAAAAAAAATACAATAAGTTGCTCTATATCCGTAAGAACATACATTTTGCCTAATTTTGAGTTTTCGTCCTACGCTTAAAACGCGTATTGAAATTCCTCTATTCCTGCTTTTTTGAGTGTTGTTATTTCCACCATTATTTTTTTGACAACGACTGCAGACTATCATAACTGCAAACTATAATAATCATAAATCGAGAAATAAGTTAAATTAATGATAAAAGAAATTACTATTTACTAACTGACACTTCACTATATATTTTGTTAGCTTGTTTTTTAATAATAGTACATAATATTTTATTTGGGGTATCATAGTCACTGACTGTGTTTCGGCTGATAAATGTAAAGAGTCCCCTATACTCAAAGCAAAGCTTTCAAGATAATATATAGCCGATATTGAAAGTTATCGATTCAAATCTCCATCTTTATAAAGCTCAATATTCGTCTACCGTTTTATTGAAAGAGTTAGCTTGTAATGCATTTTATTGGAAACGTTATGTGTATTTGATCCCGTTTTAGTTGAATCTCAGGTATACCAAACGATACTACATAGAAATCCTTTATTTGTTTGGGAATATAAATATGCAGGTACGACAAGTTATGTATTCAGTATGCGCTCTTTTATATTGACTACGCACACATATTATGTTTTAGTGTACAAACTTACATAATATGTGCTTATTCCATTGTTAAGTATTATTCCATGGGTATTCATAACTTTATTGATAAATACAAAATACATATATTAAGTTGGTAGAAGATAACATCAACTGTTCTACTGTTCTGTCTTTGAATAGAATACTCGTAGTGCGTAGAGTAGAGATCGTCTATTTTAAAAATGAACGTGGGGGCGCGTTATATTATTGGTACAACGTGAAAGTGCACTACCACTAATATTTAGGAAGACTTAAATGTTGTATAAATAAATATTTCCACTTACAGTTATAAAGCTTAATAAGGCCGTCAATTTGCCTCATATAACATAAAAGTTATTACGATGTATAGAATAAGTAACATGAAAGTAACGTAAAAGTAACATAAAAGCAAAAGACTTCAATTTACAGCGTTATAAGGTAAGTATAATTAACAACTTTCGTAATTTAGAGCTCCAATTAAAAGGCTATATTTACTAAATAATCTGCCGATAAAAGCAAAAGTGAAGCTTAAAATCACAAAACAATTTTTTGAAGTTGAAGGCACTATCGTTCATCAAAATAAGCATTTCTGGCGGCCTCAGCCATTATAATTCCTGATAAAAGGAGTTGTTTCAGCGGTACGGATTACGGGATACGGATACGGGTACATTAGTACCCGTAACCCGACGCGAAGTTGCTAGAATCAGACAATTATTAATATTATTTTCACACACACCTCTGTTCCGTTGCTTTAACTAAGACAACAGGCGCTTTATTACGTTATTATGTCCTGATAGGTGCAGACTGCATACGACGCAAAACAGAAGCAATTCATATGTGGAGTTTTATTGGCACTAACTATAAGAATAAAAAGAGTGTAAACCCACCCTTCGAAGTATCAGTAAATTCGAATACTTAGTTTGGCCATCAAAGTTTCGGGCACTCAAAAATCCATTTGAAAAATACACTTTTATACAGCTGGTCTATAAAGAAATAGGGTATTAAGAAGGGTTCGTTTATTTTGATTCGCTCCCCCCTCCCTTAAATCTAAGCGGAATTACGATCGGGTTTAGGGTTATATTCTACTACCGCCTTTACGCGTCATATCTGTTGATATTAGCTATAAAGTCATGTGGTATTGTTGTGCCTGAAGCATAATTCCATGCAACAACTCCTTTGTGGTTAGTTTTAATCACTTGTCATAACAGTTTACAATTGCAATAATAATTTAACTCCGGTTAAAGCGGGGATCAAAACAAGATATTAATGTTTACACAACTCTCCTTATCCATTTACATTAATGAAATCGCTTTCTGTCATTGTTATTTGATTTTAAGCCCTTTGTATTAAGTAGTAAAGAAAATGTGCTAGCCGATCAAGTTTGTTGCATAAATACATTTTTATACTGACTTAAACTGAGTCCTTGTGACCCGTTGCTCTCATTCGGGGTTGAGGCAGTTAGGTGACGTCATAAGCAGCCCCTATTCCAACCCCTGCAAGATGACATCATCTCTCGTCTTAACTACTTGCTACTCACTGCGCACAGGCGTTGAGGTACTTACTTATGACAAGATATGAATAATTTATTAATATCATTAGTCATTATGTTTATTACTTGTTATGCAGAAATATGTTACTTATTCAAAGATTTTATTTAGCTTCTCCTGTCTGTATGTTATAAAACCAGAGATATATTACCCAGTGTTCAATTGAGCTGAAATATTGTACAGATATGTATTATTTACTCAGCAATGGCTGGACCGATTTCTAAGCGATTTTCCCTAATGTTAGGTATATCAGTGCTATTGTGCATTAGTCCTAGTCCTATTGCAGTAAATTTGGGATAAAATTTGTAGTTTTGTTTAATTTCAATTAGTTCAAAAAAATATGAGTACCTCCCCATAGTGAGGGCGGTTACTAGAAAAGTATTGTGATGTATAATAAAATAAACGGTTACACACTCATACCCGTGGTTTTTACCTGTGTCGCCGGTGGCTTGGACGACACATATCACATCACAAAAACACCTATAATTCGAGTACAAATATTTATCTGTCACATAAATATCTGCCCCGACAGAGAATCGAAACCGGGACCCCTCGCTTCGCAGGCAGTAAAAAAGTAAGAAACAATTTTAAAGTTGTTACGTAATTGAACGTACGTGAGTGACTTGAGGTTTTAAATGAGTCAAAGTTTGAACCAAACTTTATTTGGTTTTTATTAAATGTCCAATTCTGTAAATCAGTGTGCACTTACAATGTTGTTTGCTTTTTGACTTCACAATTCACGTGTCTTACTTTATGTGCTCAGCAATTAGGGTCATGTTGAGGTAATGTTTGAGGTGATCCCATGTTTTATTTTCTGCGTAAAACGTTACACGGCGTGATGTTTAAGTTTAATGTAACCAAGAAATATAATTGAGGTTTTTAGGTCATAAGAACATCGAATATTATGTAGGGGGTAGGTGTCTTTGTTGACCGTTAGAAGAAAAAAAATGCAAAGTTGTACATACAGTTTTAGAGCCATTCCCCCAGAGAGCTTAAATCATTTGGTTCGATTGTTACCGTTAAATAGCGGTCATTAAGCCACGTGGAAGATCTGGTGGGTGGTGTAAAATTTTCCGATGGCCAGCATCCCGTCCACTAATATGCTGTGGAAGTCTGGTGCATACGCGTAGTGGAAAATACTCTGGAGCCCATTAGGTATTCGTGGTCGGCCATGTTTTTTCGAGATATCTCTGTTAGACATGTATCTTCTACGAAATGAGAATTGCCCCCCTGGGCCTCCTCAATTATGAGGGAGATTCGTGCTACATGGGCCATACCACAGGCCATACCTAAGTGTTGACGCGCCTCAATCCTCATGAGCCATGACTGGGGACTGAGATCTTCCTATGAAGATTTTAAGTAGGTAAGTACCTACTAGGTAGTAGGTGCACGTAACTACACGGTTCAACTACGTAGCCAATATAGTAAACTTTAAAAAAATAGAGATGCCTGCAATTCATATAAAAATGTAGATATTTATATTTTCTTGATACGAAATCACTTACTTTCTGTACAAATCTTAATCTGATTAAAGGATGTAGTAGAGAGCGAGACATCGCGATTACTTGAGAATCTTTGAAAGCTTTAACATGTCTAGCAGAAGTGCAATACATTATTTTAAATGTTATTTTTAAAGCGTAGCAGAGGTTTTAGCGTTGAACACTTTCGAAGTTTAATTCTCATTTACGTCTATTAAGGTTTCAAAGTTCATGGCAATCGGTTAGTGACTTTTTATTTCATTCATCCATCTAGATTATTCGTCAAATTACTCCCCAAATTAATCCCCAAACTTGTATCAACCTGATCGTATTAGTACTTTTGTCACTAGTCACTCCACCTAGCAAAGATGCCCATCGCACGCTCTTATGTATCCTTTCTGCAAGAAGTCACCATTCCAAAACAGTTGGAAAGCAAGCCTCATTTTACTTAAACATAAATCATTATAACACTTTATTGTGTAGATTCTTAAAATTATTGAAAATGTTTATCTTCATTGTTTCCAAAATTTTTGTTCATTGAACTAAAGTTCGTCAACAGCTAGCAAAAAAATCAAGAATATTGGTTAACATTCAGATTTGTTTATACTTAGATATGTTGCTAAAATTATTAGTAATTTAATTACAATAGCGCATAGACTGACAGTTCATTACACCACTTTACAATATTAATATTGAGAAAATCAAACAAGAAAATCTGAACAGCATTTAATTAGTATTTAAACAACATCATTATTAATCGAGAATTCAATTATGGAGCATAGGGCTTCAAGTTAATATGAGATGATTCTAAATAGGTACCTACTTTTAATTTAGCTTCAAATAAATCTTAATTAAATGATTACTATCCGTCTTCGTTTCACCCGATATTTAATTATTAACAAAAGTAGCAACTAGGTACGACGAGTAGTATGTACCTATGTTGAATTATTAAATATACTTGTAAGGAGATCGATTAAGGTACATTACTGATAACAAAAGTAATGAATAAAGAATTATTAAGAAAATAACACAACTTTTTTTCGTTTAGCAAATTGCATACCTACCTAAGTACTTATTTATATGCATGCTGTCGATCGCATATATTAACCACCGAATGGTGCTCTGCATGTTCCGATTCAGGACATGGCCTTCGTATGCGATTTACACCGACAAAGAGTCATTAATTTACTTGAAGTAGACACCTTAATGAATTTATATATATTTAAGGTATAAGTGTGCATTAAATATTATATTTATTTTTTAAGAAGAAATTCTGTAAGTACTCTAAACTAACGTAGTTTGGGAAGAGCAACTTTATTGCAGATCTAAACAGATCGTCACTTGTTTGGTTGCTTTTGAAGCAACAATAACTATTTCCCACCACACTTCACAGTCCACATAGGTTTATAATTTAATTAACCATGTAATTAATAAAGTTATTACTCAACTACAAAGATGTACTTTTATGGGAACGAATACCATGTATACTCCTGCAGAGAGAGCTACCCCATATGGTATTACCCCCAACCCATACAAACCACTTTTTACAAAGTGGTAGCTACTAGGATTTCTTGATAAATATGTATTAGATGTAGGCGTAGCACAAAAATTTAAAGCACCTACACATAAGGTTATTCTAGCAAAACGCTTATGTATTTAGATTAGACAATTAAGCATGTCACGTTCTCAAAATTTATGCATCAAACCTACCACAAGGCCGACGAAAATTCCAGCCTCAACTCAAAAGGCAACGATCTAATATTTTAGCATAGTAAGCAAGAATATTCACAAATTAAACATTTTAGAAATTCCTTAGTTAAATTTTACAACATATCGTTAAGTCTCATGTACCTACTTGTAGTTTTACAATAATGATTTTGTTTGAAAATTTTCATCATACATCATACTGATGGGGTTTCACATCGAACTCATCGAAGAGCCGCCCAGAAGAAGCCCATATTATCTAGATTCTAGATCTGTTGTAAAGTAGCTAAAATAAGAACAAGTTCAATAATATTTAAAAAAAATACTCTTTTCATCAAGTGTTACATATTTTTTATATTTCTCTCTCTATCTCTCTGCTCTATCTATTTAGGTATATGTATAATTCAATGCAATCTTCTTCTTCGAGTCCCATACAAGCAAAAAAAAATTTTGTATTACTATAATGATCTTCAACTCGCATAAATACATACGAATGAACATCTTCAATAAGTTATGTTCTCATAATTAGTTGGTATTTTACAGGCTTTAATGCAGATGACAACACACGTACCTTGCGTGGTGCGTAATATTTAAACGGCCATTCATTACATTTAACGTAATTTATGGATTTGGGCTTACAGTAATGTAGGTATAAGGTACCCATGATTACGTGTTAATTCACTTCCATTCGATTGAAATAATGTTTGCTGGTTTTTGCCTTAACTTTTTAACATACTCGTTTGAATAATAAGCACCGTCAAATTGTCGGTTTCATGGATTAAATTCGGTGCTTATAGTCTAGACAAGAAGTGCATTTTAGGGTACCGAAGTAAAATCGGAACCCTTATAGTTTCTTCATGTCCATCCGTCTGTCTATCCGTCTGTCCGCTTGTCCGTTTGTCCGAAGCAAAGCGTGCTAGAAAGCTGTAATTTTGCATGGATATTATTTATCAAAACTCCGGAATTGTAGAATAAAATATTGAAAAACATTTTCTTTTTCGATTTTTTTTCGGGGAACCTCTAGCTATTAGGGTTTTCAAAAAACTGACTATTTATATTACCAACTTAGAATATTTATAACCAAAATAAGTTGAAAACTTTCACGTAAGGTACAAAATCCTCTCTCAAGTCTCATGTATACGCCCTAGGGCTATAGCTATAAGCATGGTCGTTGGCAGGCAATTTTCCCAAATAGGTTTCTTGTTTAGGAGTGCTTCACTGATTCGGGTTTGTCCGCATCTGTTTTCAACTGGACGATATATTTTTTCTTTACATTGTACTCAATGTAAACTGTTTTATTACTATAAAGCTTATTAATATTAATCACAATATTTGGCTAGTAGTGTTTAAGATAAAGTAGTAAAATCTCATCTCAAAAAGAATAAAACGCCAGTTAACCGCTTCTTTCTTGGCCGGCAATGCGTCGGCAATGACCAATTGCCAGAAGAATTGTCAGCTCATCTGTAGGTATTCATAGCTGTCATGTCAGTCGTTTATCGAATATTGTTGTTTTTAACCGACTTCAAAAAAAGGAGGAGGTTCTCAATTCGACTGTATTTTTTTTTTTATGTTTGTTACCTCAGAACTTTGGACTGGGCGAACCGATTTTGATGATTCTTTTTTTAATCGAAAGCTGATGGCTGTCATGTGGTCCCACATAAATTTTATTGAGATCTGACAATGGCATCCATGAGAAAACTACATAAGTCGTCAATTTGTGTTAAGATGTGCGCGACAAATTGTCGAATAACTCAATATCACGTCAACCGATTTCGATGATTCTTTTTTTAATAGAAAGCTGGTGCTTGTCATGTAGTCCCACATAAATTTGAACGAGATCTGACAAGTAGTTTTTGAGAATTTGAAGTCGGTTATTTTTTGTTAGTAAAATTTAGATTATTTATTTAATCGTTTAATACGCAATCCAAGAGCGCTAAAGGTACAACAGTTAATACAGTGTTAAGATATGCTTAGGTATAAACATAATGAATTAAACACTTAATATTGACTACATATTAGTTATAATAATAATATAACACATTAAAAGAAACTTAGATTGCGTCTTGATAACTCATCATTTACAATTATTTTTTTTACGAATCTATTTCGTATCATAATGAATCAATTAATAACACATTATCTGTTCATTGTATTGAATGTATTTTAGCCAAAAGATAATTATCGGTTTCATTCTTCGGTGACTATAATATATTATTAATAATAACGTACCTAACTGAATTGCCAATGTTAAAAATAATGTTATAGAAAGTTACTCGTATTATTAATCTTTTCATTGACAAAAGATTGATTTTGCGATGAACTGATCCATAATCTATATAATTAATTATATAAAATACAAAAAATGTTTCTGCCTGTGGTCGTTACTGACTTTGAATCTCAGTATGAAATCATCATTGCTAAGATGGTTTAAGACCACTTAAACAATGAATTAGGCACATTCGATCCATTCATGAAGTCGATTTATGAATTTTCCCATACAAAAATGTTCCATAAACAAAATTTATTTCGTTACTTAGCTTCGTTTTTAGCACTCATCGAGAATCCACTAGTCGCAAATAAATTAACTATAGTAAAATAAAAGACATTTATAAATATGAGTATACTTACTGTTACTGGAAATATATGGTAGGTACTTAATAAGTTACTAATCATTATACATATATAATTATGTTTAGTTATTTTTAATTTATTATGTTTAAAGGTAAGCTTTAAGCATGTAACCGCAAAGAGTTGTAACTCCAAACCATTGTGAGCACGTATCCAAGTTTGTGAGTAACTGGAGATTTGAGCGTCCACTCTAAGTGACAAACGCTTGAGACTTCGGGAAACTTGTTGGAAAAGTGAAAAGAACTCGTTGGAAACATGTTAAGAGTCCCCGGTCCCTGCCATCCTACAGCCACTCGATTTAATTTACATCTCCACTCGGTTTGTTTCTGAGAGTTCGACGAACTAGCGGACAATGTCGTTGATTTATTTTGTTCTAACGACACTAAATTTAAGTCCCATGGCCTTTTGTTAAAATGTTTTATTTAATAGACAAATACTTTTGGAGCATATAAATGTGTTTTAGTATTTATAAGTCGGTAACGGTTGATGGTTAAACGAGTTAAACTGAAGAAATGACCATATAGCCCAGTCAGTAGTAATTCTGCTCGCTAATCGACG
The DNA here is from genome assembly GCA_911387775.1 of Thymelicus sylvestris. Lineage (NCBI taxonomy): Eukaryota > Metazoa > Arthropoda > Insecta > Lepidoptera > Hesperiidae > Thymelicus > Thymelicus sylvestris. The sequence continues at coordinate 12,121,165 of OU426893.1, forward strand.
GGTCTTGGGTTCGAATAAAAATAGTTATTTATCGATCTGGTTCGACATACCGAGGAATGCTATTACTGGAATTATATTTGTCATCCACATTCTATACCACAGCATTATTAAATTAGGATCAGTGGTTGATTTAGTTGTTGAATTAAATAAGTCACCGGAAAAGCCTTTAGACACGTTAATTACAATTACATATCATTATAAGTATTTCTCCCCTACCTACTTACTTTTGAAAGCATACTCATATGTCTTTGTCATAGTTTCAAATACTACTCGTACTATTACACAAAAATTATTACACAAATTATTCTTGAAAAGTGTTTGTAAAAAAACGAATAATAGAAGCTTAAAGTGATAGAAAATGCCACTTAGTATCAATCAAGTCCGCCCTAAACCTACTATAAAATAACTTTTGTATTCACAAACAAATTGTACAGAAGTATATATATAATCCCTGTCTTCTGCGATAGTTTTCACTGTGCTGCAGAAGAAAGAATTCTGTTTTCTTTTTTTGAAAATTTGTATTTTTAAACATAATATAGGTAGGTACCTATATTATGACAGGAAAATGTCAATTTTTCTTAAAAAATACAAATTTTCAAAAAAAGAAAACAGAATTCTTAAGTATACCTACCTAGGTATACTTAAGAATTCTGTTTTCTTTTTTTGAAAATTTGTATTTTTAAACATAATATAGGTAGGTACCTATATTATGTTTAAAAATACAAATTTTGTTGAACCTAGTCATTATTACACTTAAATTTAATAAAATACTAAGAAAGATAGACAACGCAATCTAGAGGACTGAAGAAAGGAAACTGAGGACATTCAGATTTATGTCATTGAATCTAATTTTGTGGGATAACTATCCGAGATTTAATATCCTGAAATTAAAATTGAACAATGGACTTCACTAATTGTTTACACTTTACAGTACAGCTAGTCATGAGCCACAAAACTCACGAAATTACAGCGTACTCGAGTATTAAGAATTAATTTCTATAGGTAACCATGGTTGTACAATGTACAGATGTCCATGGACGGCCATGACCAATTTACATATTATACTGGCTTGCTTGTTTGTTTGTCGGTAATAAAAACCTATAAACGTTAGGAGTATATAAAATTGTCCGGCAAAGCAACTAATACTGTTACAGTGACCATTACTCTGACTACAGCAAGTCATAAATATCGTAGTCAATTCCAGTTTGATAAGTTCCAACTCCATATTTCATTCCTCCATCTTTTTGTCACGTACCATTCACAAGTTGTAGTCTTCAAAACGGCGCATCTAAATTAAATCTGAAACAGTCCCTTGCTACAATGTAATATTTAAATGTAGCCATATCTCAAACTCGTTTTCTAGGAAGTATCGCGGCATAATCTGACTTTTATCCTATTGTGAATTGAAATTCAAATTTTGTAGACTGTAATATTATACTAGACATGTTTATACGGCGGTTTTTAATACGCATGACACGATTTCGTCAGGTACAATCTGATATGTTGGAATACGGCACAGCGATAGATTTTCCTGCACGATCTCGAGCGGAGATTTACGGCCGGTCTCAATATTATACTGTCAGTGAAACTCTGGTACATATCAGAGATAAAAAGTAAAGAATGATCTCCCGGCAACTGCCGTCTCTCAAATCAAAAGCAAGCCAATAAAAGTAAGATCATGGGTAGATAATATTCCAGTGACATTTCTGCCTCTGGTTTTTACGTCCCTCTGAAAATTTCGTTTTCGCATAACAATATTTTTTTTTATACTTTTATACTTTTTTTATACTTTTTATTATAAAAAGGAACTCAGTGTTTTTGATTATAAACTTATTTCATTTTAATATTAAAATAATAATTTGTTCCAAATGTACTGTGAATTTCGCGGATGAAGTTAATAAAATAATGTTATGTGTAACCTGGAACAATGCTCCACTAGTAACAAAACGCAGCATTTGACGTTTAGCACTCCGACGATGACATGTTATTGTCATTTGACATTCGTTGATGTCGCTTGGTTACCCAAAATATAAACAAGATCTATTTTCTCATAATTTTGGTAATATTAATTAGTTTTATGAATAAATGAAACACATAGCTCAATAATTACCGTGAGTATAGACTTTATTTGTTGATAAAATAAAATATATTATTATGTTTAGTAAACAAAAAAATGTAGTAATAATTGTAAATTGTTGTAATAATTGTAGCAGTGATAACCTAGCGGTTATAACGTTGGTCTCCCGAACGAAGTGTTTATTCCCACTTGACCGTGGCCCGAGTTCAAATACTGGCACGCACATCTAATTTTCAAATATTATGTGCGTATTAGAAGTTAATTATCACTAGCTTCGGTGAAGAAAAACAATAAACATCGCGAGGAAACCTGCATACCGGAAAATTCTCCATAAAGTTCATAAAGGTGTTTGAAGTCTACCAATCTGCACTTGGCCAGCTTGGTAGACTATGGCCTAATACCCCTCACATTGGGAGAAGAGACCCCGAGCCCAGCAATTATGGGTTGTTGCTTCTTTTTGCTTTTAAACAAAAAAAATGTTGCCAAATGTACTAAAGGAAGTTTCTTTTCAGATGAAGTCCAGACCCTTCACAAAAGATGAAGTATCTTTCTTCATTAGGCCAATAGCTGTTGATGTAGCAGGGATACACCATTATTTCTGAAAAGGCGAAATGTTTTTGTTATAAATTCAAAATATATCTAACATAAAAAGCTTTGTGTTCTTGTTTTATTAAAATACCTCCTTACCTAAAACTTTAAAGATAGGAATTGTTATGAATTCTCATTCACTGCCGTTTTTAACCGACTTCAAAAAAAGGAGGAGGTTCTCAATTTGACTGTATTTTTTTATGTTTGTTACCTCGGAACTTTGGACTGGGCGAACCGATTTTGATGATTCTTTTTTTAATCGAAAGCTGGTGCTTGTCATGTGGTCCCAAATTTTGAACGAGATCTGACAAGTAGTTTTTGAGTAACTTTGAAGTCGGTTATTTTTTATTAGTAAAATTTAGATTATGGATTATGTTTAATCTGAATCTAGGTAGCCTATAAACAAAATTGGATTCACACATTCAGTCATATATTTTATACGAGGACAATTTCGGCGATCTTGGTACCGTATTAAAAAGGCGGAATCAAATACACAGGCTTCACAAAATTCATTATCACTCTTCACTGATTAATAAATCCATGATGTTTTGATAAATTTTCTTAACAATATGAGATATCTACTATCTACCAATTATCCGTCGAAATCGAGCGATGTGAAAGACTCCGATAGTTGGTCACTTCTATTACCGACAGTTAGCTGTCAAAGCGTTATTGAGACGCAAGTATTTATTTTTGTATGGACCAACATACCTACGGTATGACTTGGCCCTCCGGACGGTAGATCAATGTCATGGGTAGAAATTTTCTATCCACCGAAGGTTATTGAGACGCAAAAATTGACAATTATGACAGATGACATACTAATGATAGCCTTTTCTACATTTTTCTAACTGTTAGTACATTATTGAGACCGGCCGTTAGGAGATACCTGTATAACTACGGTAGCTTGTACAAGCAACGACTATAATATTGTATTACCTATAGAGATTTGTCACGGTTTCAGTTAAACTTCTGTATGCTTTACTTCAGATATTTTATGCAATAATTATAATTTGTATCGACGTCTTTTGTTACTTATGATTTTAAATAGTCACGGCGGAACCATGATCCATGTAACTGAATCGAAATATTGGTATAAAATACAAAAATCGTAAGTAATCGTAATCGTTTATTTTAAGCCAACGTAATACATGTAGGTAGATATATAAATATCTTATTTTATCCCTCATATCATTTCATTGGTTGGACGGGTTGGGTTGGACCCAAATATTTTCGTGTAAAATTTTAATCAGAATTTGCTTTCACATTTGGTTAGAGAGCCACTGAAACAGCACCGAAACATAAGATATAAAACTCAATGATTGGACCTTCTGAAATCAATTTTAGCTCTCAGAGTCAGGCTCAAGTAATTATATGGATGGATATGCTTAAAAAACAAGTACTCTATAAATAGTCCGCACCTAGGATAGGTAGTGTAAGCTTTTGCGATCTAAAATTACAATCTAAAATTTCATAAAAATGTCTTCCGTATGGTTTTTGGTTTGAAAACCCTAATTGTTTATTTACGTTATGGTTTGTTTAAGACTTTGATTAAATATTTAAACTTCAAGGAAATACGTGAATTATAGACTTATTATATAAAATCTTGAAGTAAGTATGTCAACATAAATCTACATTGAGTATATTCAACAAAATGGAACTACTATTCATATTTGGCTGATCACACGGATTCCTTATGACTTTCATCAATAAGTTTATCTCTTGTGTCAGGCCATCACTTCGTCATAAAGTAGCGTGATAGAAATATGTCTATCATTGAAACGTAAAAAAGAGCACAGCGCTCAATGTTTTCAGTTGAATGAAAATAGAAATACCTAGGTACCGTGCTAAACAAAGCAGATGTCTTTCATTGCTATAATATTCTACGAACAATTGGAAAAATGTTTTACTTCATTTCTAACAATTCAATGAAATATTGCACTCCGTGCAAAAGGTTCATTTAGCTTTCGTGCTAAAACCAGGAGCTAATGAAAAAGCGACTATTCGGTGGTATATATGTACGTTTCGAAGAAAAGAAAGAATTCGTTCTTGGTAATAATATTCTTCGGTTTCGTCGTTCACAATAAACAACGGACCATAAACATCGCTGACTGACGTGAGTATTTCTTATTTTTCTTTGAATTTGATCCGAAAAAGATCGCTCTAGCGAACCATAAAAGCTGGTCTATTAATTAGGAGCGTTGTGGTCGAAGCATTTTGTTCCTGAGCGCATGACATCATGTTCACGCGATTTTCAACAAGGCCCCTTTGTCTTCTAGGTTGACAGACACGGTGTAAATCTCGTCTTCTGACAGGCGTAGCATATAAATCCAAACTGAGAAAATATTATTTTTCGACTGATTCTTTGTGCCTCAGACGCAACGTGCCATTGCGTCATTTACTGTTCGGGTCGATGTTGCCGACAACGATGTGTTGAATGATGAAATGGATTCACGGCTGCATTTGTTTGTACAGACTCAAGATAAATATCCATCCGTGAGTGCTTGAGTTGGGTCGGTTATAAGAAAAATGAACACTGCAGCTCTACTTACACTATATGCTATAGTTACAATGGACTGATCGTCAATCAAGCCACGGAACGCTAGCCTAATTTCCCATTGTTGTGCCGTTTATTCTAATTTTATTTCACGAACTGATTAAAGCTCGATATTACCTCGGGTCGTGAACCGCATTAATCAAATAAAGTACCTATAAATCGTGCTCATTATTAGGTACATCGGACGGTACAAACTTGAGAAGAAATTGGCGTGATCAGTACTGATAATGATTGATACTGCATGAAACTAAATGGTTAACAAAATGTATACGCATATTCTTTGTTATAGATATGTATCTGATTTTTTTGCAGACAACTCTGCTTAAGGTTTCATTTATTCAGACACGACTTGTACTGAAATAGTAGTTTATTCGCTGTACCCATGTCATAATTTATGTCATGCGGTGTTTTGATTTATAGCGGGACATGTGATTCACGACTAGGAACGAACTGCAGACGTGTAATACGATACAGAAAACGATTCAGAGACAATTACTGTTTGTTAAGTTTCAACCAAACGTGTCGTTTCAACCGATTCTGTTCGAAATTATCGCCCCAATTTTCGTGACAAGTTACGATGTCAAATTAGGAGTAGGTATGAGGTTGAAATAATTACAGCTGGCTGTCGAGGACAAGCTTGTCCTGTGGCGATGTCAGGAACAGGAATAGAACGCTCCCCCGAACTTAGTCGAGGTGTTTCCAATTTACCAACGACATCTTAATGCGCCACAAGATTTACAGTCGGCATTAATTTAAAAGACCTCTCTGATGACATAAGACGCTATATTTGTAAATCTCACCTCAATGATTATTGCGCTTGCTCACACAAAAGTCTTATAAATGACGTGAAAATTACATTGAGGCATGTCAACTTGATTCATAATGAATTCATGTATTCATAAAGTCACTTTAATTAAATGGGAGACTTTTCAATAATTTACTTTAATTCATAAGTCAATGAACGATCTGAAATTCTGAAATAAAATTTTGTTTACATTAAATGCTTCAAATTACATAGTGGGTTCATTTTTATTTTACGCCCTTGTCAAATCTTTTGTACTTTCTTTCATTACATAATTACTATCCATATTCCGACTATCATGACGTATTTACGTATTTATATTGTTATACTGCCTAATTAGCCAACAACAATCTTAAGTTGATTCATTAATCTTAAGTTGATTTAATTAACTTTAGTGAACTAACATTCGTATGTCAATAAAATTGACGAAATGTACAAACTAGTTAAAAAAAAGATCTTGTTAAACCTACACTTATACTTACGAATAAATAAATTTGAATTTGAATTTTGAATTAATTTTGGATGTTTTCGCAAACATCTTAACAGGTTTACAAGGAACAATTAATTTAATCTATCGTAATTCTGTAAAAAAATTATCTTTCGTAACTTTTTTCATAGATTTTGCTTTCAAACTACCAGGGCAACATGAATTTAAAACTAAATACGAGTATACAAGGTAGATGCCACGATCGAGCACTATAAACCGCGGTAAAGAGATACATTATTCACCGCACAGACGAATCACGTATCCAAGACGTTTAATTAGTATCAAACACGCGATCTTCGGCTCTCTGAATACTGTTAGTCGAGTCGAGTATAAAGAAAAGTGCCGCCCATCAGCCCTGCTCGTAAACCGACTGCAATGAAAAAACCGTAAAACACAGAAAGCTCAAGGGAATATGATTTCTGTGGTGTGGTGATCCTTCGCAAAATAATAGCGGCTTTTAAAATCAACCGCATATTTCGAATGAATCTTTAAAACAAGTTGAAAACATGCCTGTCGTAAAGCCCGATTTTTTTTTAAATTGGTGTAATTTTGACAGAAATTATCGTATTTTATCACATAGAAGTCTCTAAAGTTCAACGCGATAGTTGCAATACAGATAGTGGATAACCACATAACTATTAGATATTTGCTATGAAAAATAAAAATAAATAACTTTTTCTGACAAAAAAAATTGCTTCAAAAAAATTACTATTATTTACACGCACGACCCCGCCCAGTTGAAAGCGATTGTAAGAAGTCACAGATTCGATTCCCGGCTGGGGCAGCTTCTTTTAAACTTTATAATAAAAAATATTCATATCTACAGTACCTATATGAACATACAATACAAATTACATTATGCAACATAAAACATAGGATATAATCAATACTATAATATTAAAATCAATAGTATAATATTACCTAATTATAATCATTTATTAATATAATTTTAAGTATCCATCATACTAGAACTTCACATCTGCAAGAAGGGCATAATAGACGCTGGGAAGTTGTGACAAATTAGTTTAATTAAAATTAGCCTTACATAGACTGAAATACGACTATGGGAAGAGCTGACACCTCTTAATAGAAGTAATGCTGGTGCTTGGAGTTGCTTCACGTCATAATTTTGATGTAGATGCAGGTGACCAGCCATGAAATAGAAAATGTCCTTGTTCTATCTCGCAAACTGAAAGAATAATAACTGATCAACGATCTAGGTGTAACCCAAAATCTAACACTCTTACATACATAAAACAATCAATATTATTAACTACAAACGTAAAAATAACATTTATTTTAAATAAACCCAACAGTGAATTATTATTATTAATTATAAACAAAAATTTTAAGAATCTCTGTAACGTTTACTATGGAATATTAATAAGTATCTAATGTTATTATTATATCTATTAATCAAAACTAATTATTAAACTTAAGGGTGGCATAAATACGTACTACATATTACATATATAATATCTGACGTAAAAATATACTATCGTGTTGTCTATTATTTTTGTTAATTTAGATAAATAATTATTATAATAAAGAAAAATAAGAACAACACTTTCAAGTAGGTAGGTAAAGATTATCCTAGCTTTAAGCATATACAAAATATCTCTCTAAAGATATACTTTTCACATCGTAAGCCTTGAATTAACTTAAGACTTGTTCTTAGTTCAAGAATTCAAAAGCATTTTCTCGCGAGCTAAGTAGAGCTTTCAACGCGAGAGAAACCATTTGTTGGTACTAAAACACCGTTGCATTCCTAAAGAGGTCGATTATAATGTTATGATTGTGTAGTCAAAATACTTGTTAAAGTAAAATAAAGCTTTACAACATAATTAATTCAAGACGAGTTATAGCTACAGAGTAGCATAGACTATGCCATAGAGATTTATCCGGACTGGAAAACGTGAAACCAAATTCACTAATTGTAAGTTCCGTTTAAAAATATTAATAATTTTTAAACGGAACTTATCTTGGCCTAACACGATCTTACATACGATTTGAGTATAATTTTTCAGGTTGCCATGAAATTTACAGATTTTGAGACTATTTCATCTCAACCTATAGGTAGGTATCTAATATTAATAAGATTTTTATTGAAATCCATTTTAAAAGTGCAGTTATGATTATCTTCGTGTATTTTATGATGAAAACATGTTTTAGGTACTCAATGCTGTTATTTTATCAACAGCGAAATAGAAGTTTAAGTGTAAGTACCTAGTATGTAAATATGGAGCCATTAGCATAAAAATGAAACTAGCATATTTTGAAACAATTATATTTATTTCTTTTATATTATTTTAATGTACGTAATATGTATAGGTATTATTATATGGTATTAACAGATAAACTTAATCGTTAAAAACAAAGTAACATTTTAGTTAGCGCTCAATCAAATTGAGCAAAATACACATTAAAATTGAGGCACAATATGTTTTAATGATATTATACAGGAGGAGTTTATATTTACAATGTGCATATTTACAATGTTTTTATATATGTAATTAATAGGATTGTAATAAATAAATAAAAAACAAAACATGATTACCTAACTAGGCTCTTGCGGTGTAGTACCTACTGGCATTAGGTACATGGACATTTTATTATGTCACTTATGTGAAATGATTATTCAGACACAACAATTCCAATTACGTTTCACCAAATACATCTATTATCATGTACTCGTAGAAGCAGATTTTAATTGAACTCCATTCGTTACTACGAAATCACTTAACGTCTGATGTAGATCTTTCGCAATAATGTATAGCTTAGGCATTCATTGCGTTGACACCAATTTGATTTTTTTCCTTCAGTATGAAATGACACTAATAAGTAAGTACCAACGCCTCAACTCAAGAGTCTCATAACGATTACTTAAGTCGCTCCTTAGTACAGAATCACAAAAATTCACAGTACAGTACTTAGCAAGTTTAGCGGAAAAACTTATATAATGTATTTAAAAGTTTTTTTTTGTACGATGTCTAAAATCTTTATAAAAGTTACACAGAGCACAAAATATGTGTTGTATATACACTTTTTTGTATCTGCCTTCTATTTATGTGGAAATCCTATTAATATTATAAATGTGAAAGTATGTGAAGATGTTTGGATCTTTGTTCCTCAATCACGTCACAGCCACTTAACCGATTTTGCCGAAATTAGGAATGGAGATACCCTGGAATAACACACAGGCTACTTTTATTCCGGAAAAGTTCAGGGTTTCCGCGGGATTTGTAAAAAAAAGATATCCGCGCGCGCGAAGCCACGGGCATCATCTAATCTATTATGGTTTTATAAATCTAAATTAATTAATAAAAAATTTCGTTTCGAAACCAATTTACCGCGGGCAAAGGCGCAGGCAAAAGCTAGTAATGAAATATATTATAAACGTAGTTTTTCTCTATTAACTACATACTTAATATTATTTTATTAATTTGCAGTTGTTTCCAAATAAACATTACAAATACCGAGTATATCTTTGGTTTTGTTAAAAGAAACTTTCGCCACCAGCTTAAAGTTTTGTGAAAGGTTTTAAAAGGCAACTCGTATATTAAAAGTTCCAGCATTTCACTTGGCAAAATAAAACAATTCCTTTTGATATTATGCTCGCGGTAATTCTTTAAAATATTTTTATTCTATCATGTTAAATGCTAATGATGCAGGTATAATATAATAAATATCACACATCAATATTCCGTAGTTGACGTAGCTGTAAGTAGAACAGCCAAAATAAGTCTTATACTCGTATGATTATGTAAGATAATCCACATTTTCCTCAACGCCATGTCTTAGCCTAATTCTCTAATATTATTCAAGTTCATGTAACAATATATCCTTTGATGTGAAATCAAAAGGAAAACTGATCCTTTTTCAGTCGAATACCTGACGTCATTGTCATCTCCATTGAAGAACGTAGCCTTCGACTTCTTATTGTGTTCCACCCTCAACTGTTGTCAATAGATTTCTTTATTACACGAATACTTTTCTATTTCAATCCGCTGATCCTCTGTTCATTTATTTATTCGTTTCAAAGTAATTTGCTGAAGAAAGGCAATGAAAAAAGTCTTATTTTTCTTATTAAAATAGTCTAAAGGCGTACTCACTCGAGGGAGCGGTCCGTATTGTTACTCCACCTGTATTCTTTGGAGAACTTCAACATAGGTAAATCTTATTATGTACGTCAATAGGCATCGAGTTACTGAGGGACGGAGCTCATTCTATATTAATAACTCTTGAGGAGAATTAAATTTTCACTGAGACGTAAGTTATAACCGCGGTGATATACATATGACTCGTACGAAAAGGTTGCTCTTACCTATAAGGATTTTAATAACGCAAAGGAGCTTAACAACTCAATAATTTTTGACGTTATTCTAAATGAAAATCTGCGTAGTTTTATCGGTTATAGACCTGTTATATTATATTTATGTGCAAAATTGACGACCCGTGTGGCGCAATGGTTACCATGCCGGACCGCGCTGTGCCGCCGCGTCGTGCCAAAGGTCCTGGGTTCGATTCCCAGCGAGGTCAAAATTTTAATTTCTGTTCTCGGTCTGTCTATAGTACCCGCGACATTCAAATTCAAATAACCACGACTTCTAAATTAGGGATAACTCAAAAACTAATTGTCAAATCTCGCTCAAATTTAAGTGGAACCACATGACAAGCACCAGCTCTTGATTAAAATAAAAATCATCAAAATGAGTTAACAAACAAAAAAAAACAGTCGAATTAAATACCTCCTCCTTTTTTGAAGCCCGTTAATAAAAGAGTAACAAACATGCAAACAAACTTTCACAGTAGGATAATCTTAATATATATAAATTACGTGTCACGTTGTTTGTCCGCGATGGACTCGTAAACTACTGAACCGATTTTAATCAAATTTGCACACCGTGTGCAGTTTGATCCAACTTGAAAGATAGGATAGCTTACATCTCAAAATAAAAAACTTTTGACAGAACGAAGTCTGTCCGGGCAGCTAGTATTTTAATAGTTTTTTCGCAGAAGTAATGGACTGCGTGTGTATAAAATTAATAACCAAAGTATAAATATTTACATTCTACATAGAATAATAATTCAATTTGCAATCCACAAGTAAATTATGTCAAATAACAAACTATGAAACACTAATAGAAATAAAATCTCCATTATTGTTTACACTATAATATTATAATGATAAAAGATTTGATTGTTTGTTTGCATTGAATAGGCTCCGAAACTACTGAACCGATTTGAGAAATCCTTTCACTCTTGGGAAGCTACACTATCCCCGGGTGACATAGGCTATATTATATTTTCAAAAAAATAGGGATACTTAATAAAACTCCAATAACACCCAATGTGTAAAAAATAAGAAAACCGAAGCAAAGCGAGGGCGGTTACTCGTATCTAATAAAATAATAACGTGCCACATCTTTAATCAAATTATGTTCTCTGGCGTGTAATTTATAATTCATTTACGAAGCAAACAGTCATGCGCCGTCTTAATCAATGGAGCGTGTCGAATTAAATCATGTATTACTTGAATATTAACACGTTATGCTTATTAATTAAGTATGCAGATCGATAAGATCTATTTATTTTCTCCGACATTTTCAACTTTACAAGACCATACGATTTTCAGACATATGTATGTATATTCACGATCATGAACAATCAAATTGAAATCGAAACAAAAATTGTCGAAAAGTTTTGATGACCAAAAAGAGACTATTCTATAGGTATTTAGCTCTTCTCATCCTTATATCAATTAGTGATGTAGATGTAATATATGAAATTTCATTTATGTTACTTCGATTTAAATAACTGATGACACTATATAGAGCAATATATTTACAGTAGTTGACTGGCTTGCAGAATTGCAATTTGTTTATTAGGAACCTAACCATATAGCTCAAGTATTTTAGTGGGTAATTCAAATAGGTATACATCTTGCTTATTATGTCAAAATTATCTAAGATGCCCATAATGATAGCTGCCATTTATTAATATGAACTAACATTGTATGGACGTCTTTGAGCGAAATGGAATAATCATTTACTTGACATGAATAGTTGAATACAATACGGACAAAGAATTTTTCCAAAATTTGTTAAAAATCTTTACTCATTTTCATTGGCGTTGATTATAAATCATAGTAAACGTTATAATCTATTAAAAATCCCATCACATCATAATTTATGCAAAATTTATTAAAAATATTTGACGTCGAAACAATGATAGATGAAGAGGCCTAAAACAAAACTGACGCAAAGTGATGTGACGGCCTGAAACCGTTTCTAAAACAAATCATAATCGATACATTACTATAATCGGAATTTAATTGATTAATTTAATTACTTTGTTAAAAATGATTTACTTGCATTAGAATTTAAAATTAGGTACCCAAGAATACCACGACGAATTGGATGCTAACAAAAGACATTTTCCATTATGTATGATGTGAGATTAAACTGCAGATAATAGATTATATGTATATGTAACTAGCTGACTCGGCAGACGTTGTTCTGCCAAAAATTTTTTAGGGGTAGGGGGATGAAATATAGATGTTGTCCGATTCTCCACCCTAGCCGATATGCACGCAAAGATTCACGTAAATCGGTCCAGCCGTTTCGGAGGAGTTCAACTTCAAAAAAGCGTGACACGAGAATTTTATATATAAGACTAGCTTTTACCCGCGACTTCGTCTGCGTGGACTTGAGAATGAAATTAAAGTAATTAAAAAACATCCCGGGAAATGCGAGTTTTTTGGCACCGAGGGTTTTGTATTTTAGAGAACCGAACATAAGAGCAATATTAAATGATTCAGTAACAAACTTAACTTTGCCACTGTAAAACTGTCGTTCCTATGCTTGGACATAGTGATCAATTAACCAAATACAAATATATTTAAGTTTTTTGGAATGCTATCTCCACGTCTTCCTGAGAAAATAAGGTCGACAGACAGACAGACAGACGGACAACGAAGTGATCCTTTAAGGGTTATGTTTTTTTCTTTTGAGGAACAAAACCCTAAAACAATAAATAACCTGTAAACCCAACTTCCAAACTAACTTATACCCTTGACCTGATGAAGAAGCTGATCCATCTCCGAACTCGAACGACCTGATCCCGACGAACATGCACCCTGTTCTTTGATGCGGGATATGGAATATCTATGAGTCAAAATTCATCTAAATCCATTTAGCCGTTTTAGCGAGAGTAAAAAAATATCTTATTATAGGTACGCCTAAGAAATATTAGTAGGATTTTATATACACGTACACCATCAGATTTTGAATTGTTCAATGTTGTACTGGTTTTGCTATGTCAACGTGATCATCAACAAATATTTTTAAAAGTGTTATTCTCACCCATTCTGGAGTTACATAGTCTGTCTCTAAGATACACCACCAGACCCAACCCAACCCAGACCCTAATACAATATGGCCTATGGTTGGGCCTTACCACCTGTTATTTCGTAGCAGCTACCATAATAATGTATTTTTATCATCAAAAGGTAGAGATTTCAAAGAAAAAAATCCCACAGACTTTTTTAAAAAAGCAGATATTTTGACGTGAGAATTTTCGATTGAAAATAATTAGGGTGCTTTTTCGATGCTAAGTCAATATAAGGTGAAATAAGAAATATTTTAAATCAAAAAAATTACAGTTTTTGGAACATAAAAAGTTAAGTTTTCACCAAATTTCATGAATTTGTTTGTTTGTAAAAGAAAAATAAAAACCCAAAAACTTGGTTATTTCAACTTTTTACATAAATTTTGAGATTATAATGGAAAAAAGTGTAAATCGAAAACTTGTAGATCTTTCTATTACAAATTTTTCCACGTAAGTATAAACAGCAAAACCTAAAGTAATCGAATTATTTTTCCATTTTAATTACGTAATGTTTTATTGGCACTACTTCTTCCTTCTTTTCGACTTATTATGTGTTTTCATCTGACCAAGTAATGTCTGTAAGACGGTCCCCATGCTGCTCACCAGATCACGCAAACTGCCGCCGCCGCCACGCCTCTCTGTCTCCATGATCGGATCGGGTGGTTTAGCAGGTACCTGGTGTACCATGTTAGGTGTCCCGGTCAATATTTGATCGCGCCGACCACGGGCTACATGAGTCGCTCAGGGACGTCTCGCCCCTCCGTATTTGATTGCCTGAGAGCTAAATGGTAAACGCTTCTGCGTGAAGAGTCAAAAGAGCCCCCCCGACTATCTGGGGAGTTTCACAACCGCGGTACCAGCTAGATTTATGGTAATGAAAGCATCCCCTACCCGACAGCAGGGCCCGCTTCTCAACCGGGAGACTCTACTTCTCCTGAGTTTATTCCTGAATGACTTTGGGATTTTTAAGTGTCCAAGAACCTGGCCCAAATACCAGACGTATATTTTATACCTATAAAACGTTTCAAAAGAAACTCATTCTTTGAACTGATTCGCCATTGGTGGATTAAACAGCGTGCCTGCATTACCATAACATTAGTTTATTTTTACTACTATTTAAATAATAAATAACTCCCTCTAAACTTAACAGAATGGAAATTTAATCATCTTCATAATTTATTATTTTTTCATTCTTGTTTTCTTTCTTGAATAACAACCAATGGGTGATATGCCTTTAGTCTGATGTGATCACGGACGATACTTTTAGTCATCCATGGAGGATGATGACAATTTAGACTATTAATGCAAATTCAAAAATATTTTAGTTATTTGTATTGCACTTACGTCCGGTCATAATTAGCCTATGCGGGGCCAGCTTGGTACGCACTGACCAGTAGGTGACACCAGTAGACGATTATTCGCAAATGTTTTAATTTCTTACTTACTGTGATTTGTATTTTTAATATTATCTACTTTCTATGTGCCTTTTCCTACATCACAATAAGAAAATCTAAATTGTAATACTTTGTCAAAATTTAAGATTTTTATTTATCTACAGAAAAAACAATATTTGATAATAAAATTTTCCTAAATTGTGTCATTATTATCACTAACTCTAACCCACACTATCATACAACGAATTGAATATAGGAATCTGATAGCACAATCTAACATGAATAGTTGTGTTATTGATTGAGTAGGGTAATTAATTTCTTAAAACCCCAATGTTTTAAATATTGTAAATATGTATAGTTACACATTAATTTCAATAAAAGATTTATTGACTCGTTTTCAGACCTACTTACATTTTTTAATTATGGCTTCTAGTTACCTAAACTGACATCTGTTGTTGATTAGCAGAACTAATTCACTGCAAAATCATAAATTAAAAAAAATTTGTACGCATTTATGTTTTTGAAGCAATAACGTATATTTCCGATACTAAACAGTCTCTTATATCCCTGTATCGGGCACTTTCAGTATTTCTTACTGTTATGTGGCATATCAAAAAGTCCTATTTATTGATATCTCGGCTTCTAAGCGACGTATCACGATAAAACATACACCAAATTCTAAGTTAGACCACCAGTAAAACAACTGTGAAAACCGCATTCAATTTCATCCAGTGGTTTTGGCGTGATGCGGTGTCAAACATACAGACAGACAAGATTTTTAAAAATGACAGATTTGCAATCTATTGCTCCTATATAGTCCCCTGATACCAAATTTTCATAAATATCTTCAATGTACAGACATTATCGAGTTACAGTTTTATAATATATATAGATTATGTAGCTAAGCTTTTTGCGGTATTCTTTTTTTTCAACAAATTAATAATTATGTATACATGAATGTGTGTTACGAAATAAACAAGAATTTATTCACTGTAGTTTTTTCCCTGACGCTCATAATATCACAAAATATTATTATGAAACTGAGCGGATGAGTTCATTCTATCATGATCTATCTTTCTTTCTTTTTCTTCTCTTTCTTAGCCGGCAACGCACCAGTGATGCTTTTGGTGTTGCTGATGTTCATGGGCGACGACAGCCACTTACCATCAGGTGGATCGTCAGCTTGTTTGCCGGCTCGGCTATTTCCATGCATATCTAGCAGCATGAGTTGTTAGGAAGAAACAAAATAATATTTTACTGGAGTCCTAAATACATAATATTGAGAATACGTGGTACGAGATATGTAGCTCAATCGAGGTAGTTGGGAAGTACCTAAATGTTACGGTTTTTAGTTTACAATTTAATTATCGAATCGATTAGAAGGTCTTACAATTTTGAATCGATTTGTTGCAAAAATTGGTTTCTTTCGTGAACCGATTTTTTTGTACATCTCTAGTGTCACTGTGATTGCAAACGACAAATTGGGCATCTTAGTTCGCGGCGACTATAAGGTAAAAAATGTTGTTTCTGAGTAATACAGAGCAGATACAATATTCGTTATGCCACCAGCAACCAACTGGTTGCAACAGAGAAAGCCCAGGAGCAATCAGACCTGTATAAATTAGGCCCAGGATCCAGAAGTGGATCTATAAAGGGTGATGAATGTATCAACTTGAAAGTTGTGAACGAGCTCACTACTAATGACTAACTTAAAATATCACTTTAACCCTTCTAATAGCCGGGCCGCGTAAGTACGCGGCCGCGTAAGTATAGAATGGTTATAGTAGTTAACATGTACATATTTATCGGTAACAAAATATTTAAAGTAATTTGAACATTCTGAAAATTGGACGTTTTGTGAATTAAACATTTTGAAAATTGGACTATCTGAGAATTGGACCATTGGACATTTATTATTGGCGCGAATTAGACATTCTGCGCCTAAACCGTACGAAGAAGTACCGATGTAATAAAAAAAAACAATAAATGAAATGTAAAAGAGCGCCAAGTTCAGTGCGATATTAGATATGCAGTAGATTTTCCAGCCCGCCGCCCCTTTCAACGACACGCCAAGCTTATCAGCCGTCTGTCGTGATAGCTAATGTGTATGCAATGTAAATATATTTAATAGCTTGCTACGTGATTAGTATCGTCATGTCTGTGTCTATAGTAATTTAAATATTTATGCTACTGGTTAAAAAAATCATTCAATATTTCATCGCTTTGTTACTGTACCATGTATCATGTAATACGTACCATGTAGTATGTACCAGTGATGGAAAGAGTACACAGCCATATTCTCTTTTTTAATTTACTTTACATATTTTCCGGATACTAGTTATAAATAAAATGGTTACAAATATGTATCAGTCCAACCATTGGATTTAAAAATATTCACTTCAAATACACACTATAGTAAAGATTTACGACGCTATCAATTCGCTTAAATATACTGCGATTCACATGAAGCAAACTGATTACGGCTCCCCTCACATGATCACATAGATTTTTAAACACAGAGGAAGTAGGGGCCCTTTTATTTTCACTGTTAAGTACACGTTTACGACAAACTCGTAAAACACGGATCACTGAAAATTTTTGATATGTAACGTTTCTATTCAAATGCGGAGTTTACGATGCCGCCATTATAATTTTACTGGCATCATATTTTTCGCTAGACGTACTGATTATGAAAGGTGCTTCAAAAGAATTTCAATAAAAAAATCTCATTCCTTTTTAATCACTTCCCTCTGTGCGCCGACTTCTTTACAATTCACCGGCTTAAAGTTGTTTAGTCGTAATTTAAATTTACGATTTGACATTTTTGTGTTTATCAATTTATGAAACTACTTAGCAGTGAAATTATAATTGAAGTCTTTCCAGATATTCAAATAAAATTACGGAAAAATATGCAGTTTTTCTAATTATTCGTGTCATAATTCTGTCCTCAGTTTGATGCAAACATGTTTGCGTGTATATGTACAGTCACCTGCAGAGAAAAGTAACCCATCTGTTACTGTGTGTTTATAAATAGATGGGTTACTTTTCTTTGCAGGTGACTGTACGAGTATGCTAGCACAAATCCATAGGGACGTAACGTAGAAGAGAAATATTGTAATCAAAACCAGGTTTTTAGTAAAACCGATGACGTTTTAGCGTACTTCAAAGAGAATAGAATAAAATTATATTATTCTGATCGGAATGACTGGTAAAAATGTCGCCGGCAATTGTCTGTCTTGTAAAAAAGCTAAGAGCCAGCCCTGCCTTCTGTTATGTCTAGGTGCTAACCGTGTACGAATCACAATAGCTAGAACATCATCTAAATTCTTAGCGCATTGTATGCCTCCGGTTATGGCAGATGAACACGTGCCTCGCCGTTTCATAACATGGACCTTCGGGATAGCCGAAACAAAATACAGACAATAATTTCACAACATGGTTGGGTATTTTTAGATTAATCTTTTGAAAGACTGTGCGACATGTTTTATTTATGAAATAATTATGTTTTGTGTAGGTAAAGTATTACCTAATCAGAGATACCGTACAGTGAGCTATCTACCAACAAATTGTTGTTTATGTCTATAAAAGTTATGTTTAGAACAATTAAAGTTCAAATAACTACAAATGTCTTTATACCCTCGACTCGACACCCCGTAGCCTAATCGGACCCGGGTTCGATTTCCGGAGGGACCAGATTTTTATGTGACAGAGAAGCAATTGTACGGCCCATGGATGTTGTAATAATGATGTCTTTATTATGTTGTCTGTGCCACCTGCAATGAAACACAGGGTGTACTAGCGCGGGGATAGCGTTTATTTATTTATTAAAAAGTTAAGTTCACAAAATTCAATTACCTTAGTAAAATTATTTGTTTAGATCAAGCAGAGAGCTGAAATATAAAACCCAATCATATCACCCCAAAGATCAAAGAGTTAGTATCAGATTTTAGTTCGTATAACAAAAAGTAAAAGATCTATTAGTAAAAATGAATTATAAAACTAAATAAACAAATCATATTTTACTGCCGACACGAGTTGCTTCAGAAACTGTTATAATTTACGACTTTACTTGCATTATATTTTTCCCGCGGTCATGTTTGGATAATTAGAATCTTTTGATTTGGTTATAATAAATGTTTACTGTGTATTTTAGAATTACAACCTGCATGTATTGTATGTATCATCTTTAAATACTCCATTACATTATCAACACTGCCATTTTATTTGTCTAGCTTATATTGAAAGTACTTACCCACTTTAAGTAACTAAGTAAGTTTTTCGTAGTAAGTACACGTCCTGCCGTCTTGACGAAAATCCACCAAAACTCGGCATCATCATCGCTTAACATACGAATATTAAAGTAGACATTGTGAAAATTATACAAAAGCACTAGCAAAGAAACTACATCAAAAATATTTCCTACAAGCTTATTAATTTATGTAATTGGTAATCTGTGAGTAGGTTATTCCATATAATTTGGCAAAAATTATCATTAAAAATTACAAAAATGTTCTCAAAATTTCAGTCAAACAAACTGACAATCAACTAACCCGCAACCATACAAAAACTACTTTATTTACGTCGTTCGATGATGTCATAGGATCACAAAACTGGAACCCAATAAGAGTAAAAGACAAGCACAAACCATGTGGCCCGGCAGCGTGAGAACATAAATGCGATAAAAAATGACAAACAACTTTATACAAAATGAAATAAAAGCTGATATTCTTAAACTGTAAATATTATGCTCGGCACCTTACAATTGATTTGCGAGTTGTGACGCAAAAAGATAATCTGATACACGTAGAGTATGGGAATA
Organism: Thymelicus sylvestris; assembly: GCA_911387775.1. Classification (NCBI taxonomy): domain Eukaryota; kingdom Metazoa; phylum Arthropoda; class Insecta; order Lepidoptera; family Hesperiidae; genus Thymelicus; species Thymelicus sylvestris. Next base: position 12,141,278 of record OU426893.1, read on the forward strand.
AACACGAAATAATTAACTTTATTATAAGAACTCAGGAAGTTAAATGTTCAGTAGTTTATTTTTATAGCTGTAGTCTTTTGTTTGTGCCGGTCTGTAATTGGTCAAGCAAGAATATTTATGCTTATAATCGTTATAAGAATCGGCTTACGGTTTCGCAAAATATGTTTTAAACTTTTTTCTGCGCGATTAATTGATACATTTATATGGTCAATAATGCATATCTCCGATCTGGTTATAGGAATTCAACAATACACAAAAAACACGACGATATTCGAGTCTGTGTAACGTAGCTTTATTTACTACGAACCGCCCTCGCTTTGCTTCGGTTTTTTTTTTACACCTTTGGGTTACATTACTGGAGTTTTATTAAGGATGCCTAATTTTTTGAAAATATAATATAGCCTATGTCACCCGGGGATAGTGTAGCTTCCCAACAGTGAAAGAATTTTTCAGATCGGTTCAGTAGTTTCGGAGCCTATTGAATGCAAACAAACAATCAATTTTTTCCTCTTTATACTCGTAATATTAGTATAGATGATAGCACTCCTATATTAAAAGTAGGATTCGTATTTCTCTTTTAGTATCTACTGAAAAAGATGTTTTCTTTGAGCTTTTTAGTTTCATTGACTTTGTCCAAATCCAAGGATTTTTTGTGACCACACTATGGGATCTCTATCTCCTTAGGACTGACTTTTGCGTTATCAAGGATAATGTATTATGTCTTTGTGATTTAATAAAGAAGCTTTCAGATCCTGGTAGTACATTAGAACATGATACATGATAACTGTATATGTAAGGTACCCCTCGGAATACGTTAAAGATACCGTCAAAGAAAAAACAGCTAAAGAAAAAAAGAAAAGTAAATTCGTGAGAAGTGATTTTTAGAAACTTATCTCTGAAACAATCAGTCAGTCTTCAATTAATTTAATTGTAATAACAAAACTTAATCGAAATCTAAGAATAACACAAAATTGATAAGTCCATAGTAGGTAACAAACAAACCCGAAAGCGAATTCTACAGTAACGGATATTCCTAGGACTGCTGCGGAACCCTCTTCCACGCAAATAACTTTTGGACTTAACAGATTTCAATTTAAAATCTCAAATAGCCAAAGGAAAAAAACAATAAAATAGTAAAGCAATAAATAGTGAAACTTCGCTATAACATTTAATTCAGTGCTAGACTTTATTTATTGAGCTTATCGATCGACAGGCATATTATTTGGTCGATTCAATGGATTTAATAACTCGGTTACCTGTATTTAATAACGACTAATAACTCCGATTTATCATTTAAGAAACTTTAAATTATAACAACACCATAGTGGCACTCAATAACAATTTACCTGGACCTTTTGGTTAGTGATAACAAAATTCGAAAACTTAATTTGTATTAAATATTTTTATTGACCTATAACTTAAATGAGGATAATATAATTCTTCACAGTTCTCTGTTTAAACCAAAGGTCGACTGGCAGAGAATGGTTTTTTAGCAATAAGTCCACCTTTTGTACCACTTAGGGTGCGATAAAGCGTAAATAAATAAATAACTTAATTATTTGTAAGTGACAATACGCTGTTTCAGTGCGAATTGTTGGAGGGTTTTCTGACATACATATTACTATCGCTCTAAGTTTAAGAATTGGTAATTATCTAACGAAAATATCCACGATCGAAGCCGTAAACTGCACCGTAGCGCGAAAACGCTCAAATACCTATATTTGCGGCAATTATTCTTGCATAATAAAAACTGCATTCAAAGATTTTTGAAAAATCACCTGCTTGCGCCGGGAATCGAACAAGTGAAATGTGAAAAATAAAACGTCCTGAATTTTATGATACGAACCGAAAGGATAAGGATAAGGATCAATTTCTTTCAGGCAACATAGTATCTTAAATTAAAGGAAGAATACGAAAAATATTACTTAGCTGAAATTTTTTGTATTGTAAAATTCCTACTTACTATCTAAAGATATTGTTGACTCGTATTAAATAACCTATGAAATGCTCGAAATGAGGTCTATTTTCACGTAGGCACGGATTTATTCTTCGGCAGATTTTGCTTCGTGTCGCCTTTGGGGATGGAAGTTTGTATGGTTTTTCCATATATTGTCATAAACAACATACACGATAAAGAAGTGAAATCCTACCAAAAATATTTTCATGTAAAATGTTGCCAAGACGAGACCATAATATGGCTCTACATTAAAACGTTATTAGATCTTATGTAGAGCCAAGCTTCTAACTCTACACACTTTAACTCTACAAGCCCTATCTTCACAAACTTTACACCTTATATTAGTCAAAAAATGTGGCTACTACGACAGCACGACCACTACAAAACTTAAACAATGGAATGTCAGTCTACTGAAATCTTTGATTAGATCTTATTTTGTAAAATCTTTTCATTCCTTTTATTATTTGCCTCAAAGTTTACTACACTCTTTCAAGAAAACTTTACAAAAGTCCTAAACAAACATATTTATATCTTTTCATCGTTCAGAATTTCAACATTTTTTATATCTACTTTAACGTAATAAATAAAATATCCTACCTTTGTGGGGAATATTCTAAAGTAAATAAGTAAATTACAATAGGAAATTACTACGGGAAAAGTCGAAAATCAACTTCATAAATGGACCGAATGTGCTTAATGCATTATTTTAGTGGTGTCAAAATCATCTTCGTATTATTGCCTTTCAAATGACACCATTTTGGGACACATCGGTTGGATGGTTTAAAGTATATGAAGGACATCCGTAGAAACATTTTTTGTGTTTTATGTGTATAGTTGTAAATAGAACATACTAGGCTTATTTCCCTATTTAGATATATCATTATATATATATTATCATTTAGATATAGGCTGTTCATACACCGCGCTCCACAAACGCTTTAGAAAATACTTTACCATTCAGACTGAAGCACAGTATACGTAAATACTTTTAAACCTGTAATATTCTAATATAATTGGGGTGTATTTTTTTCTTAATTTTTTGTCTTGATAATAACCCAGTATATTATAAGAAAAACTATGTATGTTCACACACCACGTTTTTGGTTGAGTTTTATACCTTCCACCTGACATGCACTTTAACCGTACACAAATTCTTATCAAGGGTCCTTAAATATAATTTATTACCTACATTTAACGTATCGTATGTGATACAGTAGTAAATGGGTTACGCCTTTTGCAATAAACCAGGTAGTTTTTAGTTTTAAACAATAAAATTGTTAGACCGAGTTTACACAATAAATAAAGAAATATTTTCTTTTGTTTTTTTATATTCGCTTTTATGCAGCGCCGTTTGTAAATCCTCACAGTCATCGGTGATTGCAAACTTTATTTTACAATACTGAATTTCAAACTGGCGCTTTTTACAAAGATTGTAACTTGTAAGATGACAGCAGTACTGTAGAGATGAGGTTTAATTGTTAACTCAGTGGCAATCACTTTTTGCTAGATGTTATTGTTTAATGGTTGTTGATCGTGGTCTATTCACGCTTATTAGTTAATACCTCATCGATCTCAATTGATTTAAAGAAACCGAAGAACACTTTAAAGTAAATTGTAAAGTATAATACAGCAATATAATTATGTGTGTTCAACTATTGTACGAGATAAAATTAGGTTATTACATTTATGTAAAAATAGTTTATGTGTTAAAGTGATAATGTAGAAGAGTACCTTCCAAAGACATTCGTACAAAAACGTTGCTTAAAAATTTCCGTACCTACTTTAATTTAAGGTCACTAAATTAATTTGCAGTGTAACACCTGTGCCCTTAATTAAAGTTGTATATAACATAAAATTTAAGTTCTATTTTGAATTATTTTGCAAGTAACAAATGGATAAACCCACCGTGCACCGTTTGTTTAACTTAGCGCTGTAGACCTAAAAATAAAGTTGTTTTAAATTTAAATTTTTTTCCAGTACCTTCGAACACTTACCCGAATTTGAATTTTGAAACATGAATGTAAACAAGTAAAGGGCCTAATTAATGGCATGACTGATGATGCGATTGGTACCTATTGAACACCCTCCTGAGTTATTGCGTACAACTACGTCTATTGCGCACTTCAACACCTGTCAAATTAGTACATAATTCTAATTGCGCAGTTTATGAAATATCAACAGAGTTGAGTTGATGTTTTGAAACATCGCTTGAATTTGTCAAAATCGTTTACGAGTCAGACAAAGAATACACCGTAATTTTAATAATTTCCCGAGGCATATTATAACTCTTTTACTAACTCTACATTAACCATAGAATGGACAAATTGATGTCAAAAACCTAGACAAAGGAAAACTCACAAAGGACCCTCCACGAAGCCTTTATATTTTAAACCACCTTTCGTTAAATCAAAAATACTTGGTTATTAAAAATAAAAACATACTATTTTCAGGATAAAATCTTTAATTTAATTTTTATTCGGCGTCAAATTAAACTAAAACCTATTCAATCATCTTTATCGTTGACTTTTTGTCTTTCAATCTTTGCGAACACCTTTACCAAAAGTAAATCAAAACACCTGTTTTGCATACACCTGCCAGTACTTTCTTCAAAGAATAGTATAGTTTTTGGGCTTGCCCAATTTGATTTAAACTTTGAATTTAATGCTCTCTATCATAAAGTCTATAATCTGTAATCCCAGTCGGAAATAGCCGTATGTATGAAACTTCTTAGTCTTAACTCTTATCGTATGATCGTGATTGCACTGTCGCTGTAACGTCTCAAGCCTATAATTTTGACAACTTTATTGCCATATCTATTGCATGATCAATTTCTTGGACAAATTGCTTCTGCTGGTACGGTTGCAACAAAATTGAGTTTAAACTCTGAATACATTATTAGATTGAACCAGATAATGTAACCATATTTTGATTAGCGTTGTTTCTTTATGTACTTTGGTAAACTACTTTCAACCTAAGGTTCGGTGAATCCACACCGCTCTACCGCAGGCTCTACTTTTTATTGAGCAACATTTTGCAACACAATTCAAATTGTATTCTATAAATTTTGCGATCACTATTTAGTGATGGGTGCAGAATGGGTGCAGATGGATGCAGAAACGCCTTTAATTCGGATCTTAGACTAAAACTTGTTGGCATTTGTTGGACGCCGCCATCAATAAATTAACTAAATAGATAGATAACAAAAATTAACATTCAGAAAAAACGGATAAAACACATTATACTTATTAAACCTGCAGCTGCAGAACGGAAATATAACAAATGTTATCGATTACATACCACATGTTGATTCTTTCCTGGCTTCAACCCATTAATGGCCCACTACTGGGCACGGGTCTCTCCTCTTGAGGAGGCCTAGAGCATACTCCACCACGCTGCTCCAGTGCGGATTGGTGGAGGGGTTAGTGGCCAACCCAAGTGTCGGAAGTTTTCAAACCGCCCGAGGGCCTCCGACATGGCTTAACGACTGTTATCTTATGATAACAACCGGGACCGACGGCTTTACGTGCCCTCCGAAGCACGGAAACGCTCAAGAAATTTTTGCCACTAGCGGTCACCCATCCAACTACCGACCGCGCCCGCTGTTGCTTAACTTTGTCGATCACATAGGATCGACGCAAGCCGCCGGGCTATGAGCGCTTATTATTCTTTCCTATATATTCTTTCCTAAAGTTGAACAACGTAACTTATCTCAGCAACATCTAATTACAACAAATAACTTGTTATCCATAGTTTCTTATACACATTTGAACATGCACTGATTCTGGCTGACCAAGTCTTCAACATAGATAAGTCTGAACCAAATTACTTCACCCAGGTCTGCATCATCGCTATGGACCATTGGGTTCAAAATGGTATTGAAATACTTACCTATATAGGATAGGATCCCAAGCCGCCCAACCTCATATTTATTGACACATTCAACTAGCTGCATAAAGTCCAAGATTCAAAATTGAGTATTTATTTCTGCTTTTCAAGTTTCATGTTCAAATATCTCAGCGTTTTGGCAGGAAATCTGACGAGGGAACACCCCCAGTTATATCACAGAAGACATAATAGTACTTACAATCAAAATAATCCCTATTATCCAAATACTTATTTTATTTACGACGAGCACAAAAACAACCTTCAACTCAAATAAATAAGGTTACGAGTAAATAAGAATAAGATCTCTGTAACCATGAAATGAAATAAGTGACCGTGTTGTATTCCGTGAAGAAAAATAGGGCCGGGCACAATATGTGTGTTGTTTTTGATTCACAGTTATGCAAGAGGGCGTTGAAACTTGAGAAGTAACAAAACGTGAGTTCTCAGAAACGTGCCTCTAAGAAAAACATTCGACGTTTTATCGATTCGAACTCGATATGGGAACATAGCCCGGATTCAAAGCATAGTTGAGACTTGATGAAATAGAGCAGTATTAATTAAAGCACATTTTAGTGGCAGCAATTTGACCGTAGACTTTCTTTGTTTCTATTTGATTATGTCGCGTATGATTTTTTTATCTTTTTAATAAAAATGTTATGCTTTTTATTTATTTATTATTCTGTACTATCATCATAGATTAGTGATTCAATAGGCACATGTATCAAGTTTTATCTTTCTAACCTCTGTTTAATATAAATATTTGTATGAGAAAAAACAGATAGGTAGGTATTTTAAACGCCAGTAAGCGTTTGGCGTCAGTCCAGGCAATTTAAACAGCAATTTCTACAGAGTTTAAAGCACTTTCTATCGAATTTGCATGTAATCAATGAAACAAAATAAATAACTTCCGTATACTCAGGTTTTTTTACACAAACAAGTTAATGCTTAACCACATTCCCACCTGATGGTAAGTGGAGATGTGGTATGTGGTCCAAAGTGGTGAGCACATTAACTAAGTAAAAGCCTATTCACTCTTTTCTTAAAGACATCCACGTCATAGGCAGGCGGGAACGCCGACGCAGGCAAGTTATTCCAGCCCTCGCGGTGCGCATAACGAATGACGAGGCAAACCGCGTCGTGCGTAAGGGCGCGGCGAGATGTTCACGACAAAAGGATGGATTCACGCCGTGCGTCGTGTTGTTCGATGGAAAAACGGAGATGGGGGAATTATCTCAAACAATTTCTGTGCACACTTTCCGAAATGTGCCCTGTAGAAAACCGAGGTCGAATTTAGTTTGCCTACATGTGTTTAGTTTTTTTATCTCAATAAAGAGGAATGAATTATTACAAGTGACCGAAGTTTAATTAACTTTTAAATTTACAATTTAATATCTTATCTCACCTTTTTATTATCTAACCTCTAAGCTGTGGAATGTGTCGTCTCCATTTGGATGTAAATAAAACAAAAATATCCGCGAGTTGCACAGTTTTCGCACAAAATAAATAGCCAACGAGAGGACCACGAGTGTACAAACAAGTTAAACAGGTTTCGGGTATTTTCAAAGTTCCTTTTTATATGGTTTCCAATTTCTTTCAATGCACAAACAATACAATAAAAAGGAGATGTATGCAAGCTACCGTGATAATAGCATCAAGTTAACGCGATACAGCGCACAAAGAAACTCCCGAACACCTTGTTACGTTGTGAAACAAACGGTGACACGTGTGAAAATAGTTTTAAGGAAAAAATATTCAAATCAAATTGAGAATTTGGAAAACTCGCAGCTGTCCAACAGCGGCGAGTTCTGAGCGGCCATTATTCCGCTTCATAAATAATCCACTTCACTATACAAAAACGACTAACCCTTCATTGCCTCTTCCTTTTACGATTCGGCGAAAAGAAATAAAATATGTGCGAGCCAAAACAAAGGCCATAAAACCGAAATGACAGGGCCACACGCTTTTCAGGGAGATGGGGAGTAAAAAATTGCTAACTATAATTTCGCATTATGTAACAGTCGGAAGGAGTCGGTCGGGATTCGAATGCAGGCTTGGTTTAAAAATAACCCAAGGTTAGCCCGCCGGCAGATCGCCGAGGGTCCCTTTGTGGTATCAAGGTCTACCGGTTCCACAGGATGCCTATAGCCACCTTAATAATACACATGTTGTTGTTACTTGATGCTTAAACGGGTACCGGTCAGAGAAATTATATTGGAATGGAAAGTAGCCGGTTGTCGCCGGCGTAATTATATGAATTTTGTAACGATACCTCGTTCATTTGTTGCCAATTAATTTTTGCATGCTAATGTTTTCTAGTAGAAACGATTAAATATAAACAACTACGAGAATTTAATGAGCGTGGACGCGAACGACGCGAGGCTGCGACCCGATGTCGACTAAAATATTATGATTAGCCTTATATTATTTTTGTATGATGTTTTCCTGCACTTAAGTAAAATGTCAAACAAATAAAAAGCCTTAATCTAAAGACACGTTATAAATAAAATCACATTGAAAAAAAAACATAATACATATTACTTATTATATTATTTCAATGTTGTGGTCACTACTTTAGATTTGGCTTAATTTTAATCAGGTGGTATTGTGGTCAGGCATTAACTTATTTTAAGTACACAAAATATATCTTGAAAATAGGTACAACTTAAGTACAGACTAAGTATAATTAACTACTACAATTTGGGTTTAAACTAACTTATATGACTATTGAAAACCGTATCATATCTGTGTGTTTATAAAGACTTTGCTTTTAATACTCGTTTTATTTCAGAGATAAAAACATAAGAAAGACACCTTGATAATTGATGAAAACCGACAGGATATCGAACACAACAATATCCTCATAGGAAACTAGTTTACACGAGGCGCTTGCGTGCGTTCGAAAATAAAAACGCAAAAAACGCACAACAACGCAACCTTGAAAGACCCCAAGCAGGTGTACGCTCCGATGCACCTGCTAACATTATGCAGTGACCTATAAAAGTAATAATTAAACAATTTATTCCTCAATTATCCCTTAGATGTGGGTCAAGAGACGGGGGCTTTTAAGGGTCCGTGGGACAATTTGATGGGGATCTTTTGTTTTGAAGGAAGTTTCTTTTGCGTTGCTACAATCATATCCTTACGTTTGCAAGATAATAGTAGGTGGATAAAGTTTATGTTGCATTGTATATTTAGTTGATTTAAATGGTCAACTTTTAAACTCCGTATCTAGTATTTTTATATTTATCTCATATTTTTTAATTGTAGTAAAGATGCGCTACTTGGATCAGACTGTAACTTCCTCGATCTTATGAATTCCTTACTGGCATTCCGCCTGCGATTACTTTAAGTGAGTGAAATTGGTTTAAAGGCCATGTAATTAAGGATTTCATGTAAGATATTAGAATAAATTAGTCTGCAAATGCGAGACGTGGACGAATAAAATTAAATCACATTGTTTCAGTATCCGTGGGCTGTATCACTGGCATATACATATTAAGACAACTCCATTCTGTATTTTAGAAAAAAAATCGTAACGAATTCAGCGTTTCAGCAATATTTTGCCGATTTTGAGCAGCTAAAATCAATTAAAAAGTCTTTTATTCTCCATAATTTTACTAATTTATTTAAAACGTTTATAACATACATGTCCCTAACAGTTAAACATACCAAAAATACTGCACTATCTTCACAAAAATATTTATTATTTGTTGCGCGCCGAACATAGACATGAATTATTAGATCAAGATAAATATGTGGCGCTATGGAGCCCGAGTTATGAATGTGTTGTAGGTAGGTACTAAACAGACGATGGCGTTGTTTTTTTATGCAAATGCGCTATTTCAAGAGCATCGAGATTAATCTTACAGATGAATAGTCTTATTACAAAGATTAAAATAGCTATATTGTGAGAATAACTAGACGCATGAAATTAAGATCAAGTTTGAATTAATTTTTTTTATTGTGTTCTCCGTGTCCTTGAATTATTAAATATGGAAAGAATTAATTCATCGCAATTTAAACAATTAATTTAATCACTCGCGTCTTAAATTTTCATTGTATCGTAAGAGAGAAGTAACAACAACTTTGTTTTCATATATAAACAAAGAATTGGGTTGGCTAAAAGTTGGGCTGGCAGAGAACATGTAAAACAATAGGGATGTTGACTAATTTTAGGATTCAATTTGATTTTATAGATAGAACCTTAAGATTCATGAAAAAAAATATTATAAAAATAATAATCTTCAATTTAAAGACAAAAATTGATAAATAAAAATCATTTTCAAATTTCCCACCAAAAACGTCACGTGACGTCACTAGCCGATATTCAATACTATCTGTCGACTGAAGTTAGTTGCACTTGCATATAAAATAAGAACAGTGACGTCATAAGCTCAAAATGACGTTTGTGGTCACGTGACAATGAGTACTATTTTAAACATTTTAAAATAATTATATTTAATTTATTGTGATTGATTTTGACAAAAGAATAATATTTTAGGTGTTTAAATGTTTTCCTTGATACTTTAAACATAAATTTATTTTAATTTACTGATAGTGTCAACATCCCTATTTGATCCTATAAAGACACACACAGTCGAATAAATAGATACATTATGCACACAAGTAAGAAAAATTCTAACACAAATTCAAATGCGTTTGACTGTCAGTACATTCAACTACGCTCATGCGCCAAATGTCGCCGTTTAAGGCTAAATATTGGCACACCGCTGAAGAGCTTCGTTGTAATATTCCTGGCACATTGGTAAGCGTATTGAAATATTCTTGCAAGAGTACTGAACCACTCATTATGTGCAAACGACTTTAAGTACGGACTTTAAGTAGCAACTATGCAATGTTTATTCGCCAGGCGCATCCGCTAAAGGGGCCTTGTTCAACTTGCAAGTCATGTTTTTGCTCCCAACAAAGGGTTTCGCTATGTCATAATTTTATTCCTTGATGTAAATAAGTACATTATTTTTATTACACCTATTGCATTATCATTAGTAACGAACTTCATTTAATAAGTACCTAGGTATATAGTAAGCTTGTTTTTTGTTTGTTATTGTATCAGTAGGTAATAATTTAAACTTTAATTAAAGTCTCGAAAAATAATGTAAGTAGGTACCCACCTGCCTATTACATATTATTACCAATATTACATCTAAGATTAAGTATAACCACGGTAATGTAGATATTTTTAGCGCGGTGTAACTTAGGCAATGAACTTAGGTACATTTTATGTTTGCTGTAAAACAATTGGTCTAGTTTCTACACAAATAGGTATAGAGGTAAAGTTTGTGACTAATTTATTTTTTTATTTAATAAGTACACACAAAAAACATTTACAGGATAAACATTATTTATGAAATAGTTTATACCTATAGGTCTTCTTGTAGAAAGTAGGTTGGTAATCTCTGGAAGTACTGAACCGATTTTGAAAATTCTTTCACCATTATCATTCATTCATCAAAGAAAAATAATTGCTCATACCTACCTACCTCCTGCCAATAATTAAAAGCGTGTACGTATAGCTTCCTATTTAACATAATGTTATCAACATACCACTTAAGGTTTCCACAATAAGAGATAAACATACAAGATGGAATTTATTAAGTGTTTATTGAGAGTGAATGCTATTAAAATTGGTAAATAAAAATATAAAATATTTTTATATTGCTATACCTCCTTTGTCTTGCTGTGAACTGCGACTCTAACCCACGAGATAAAATCTTATTATTTTATTGCTGGCATTTCCACATTTAATATTATTATGTATCTTAACCAAGAAATATTTAAACACCGAAAAAGGAGTCATAAAGTTACTACCTACTTTAGTAAGGATGTCCGACTAAACTGCAGTAAGGATGTCCGACTAAACCGCAACTTTCAAGTAAATAATCTGCAGGTATTAGGTACTTAGGTAGGCAGTAGGTAGGTACCCATTTAACAAGTGTCCATAATAATATTTACCCACCGTACCTACGTCGTTAGTAAAAAACATGAGCGCAACTGGACAATTCAAGATTAAGTAACCGAACAAAGAGGGGTCCTTATTCAACTTTATCACAACTTCGTATTCTCGAAAACTACACGGTTTAATTTATTACTATTCAATGGGTATTCAGAGGTCACACAGATGTGTGGACTACAGACAAAAGGCTCACAATAATACTGGGATTCGAACGAGTTGAGACGCAGTTCCTGCGCAAACTTAAAGATACCGATCGCGTTTAGCCAAATATCCCTTATTCGTCGGTAATACGGTTCTTTGGGAGCGAATTACTGTAGCGTCGAATTTGTCGAGATATAATTCCGCTGGTTTTTCGATACACGTGTAGAGTTCCCCTCGTAATGAAATGCAACTATCACCTGGCTGTGAGGCACGCAAGGAACAAAATTGGGTCACACCGTCACACGTTGCGCCAATGCCACAAGTTTCTATATGCTGTATTCACTAGTTTTACGGAGGGACTTGCGCCCTCCATCCTTGAACCGGTTCTTGAGGAACGAATAGGTCATTTTGTTATGGTCTTTTCATAAGCGCCCTTTAGAACACACGTGCGAGTTTTGAACTCATTGGATTCACGTGAATGGTGAGCGTGGTGTATAGTTCTGCCAAAAAAAAAAGCAGAGGGGAGAGATGCTTGATTGATTTCGTTTTATTGTGATTTTTTTAACATAACTACTCACTCTCTTTCAGGTGGATTACACATGTACCTATTTCCTACTCCCGGAGACGGGATTTCTACCTTTCATTAGTAAATAGTATTGGCTCCAAAATTCGTAAGTAGCTCTTAGACCTATATGTATATACTATACTACACTACTATATACTATACTATTATATATATATGTTACCGGATATCTATATAATTCAGCACTCTATACAATACCTAGGCAATTTATAGAATATCAGGTAACGTTTCGAATATTATTTATTTCATACTTCGCCCAGGCATTCTATACAATACTCCATGCGTAATTGGTAATGTGTGTAAAAGACAAAAACAAGCAAGTGGGAGAGAAGCGAGACGTGAGGGCAGGCAGTTTACTTGGCACAAAGGGTTTTGGCTGCCAAACCCAAACTTTGGCATTCTTACATTTAAGCAAGCTTCCAGCTCCGACATATCCTCTGTCCTTGTCGGCTAGGTTTGGGATTCCTTCTTTGTACATAGTAATGACCCGCTCATGCCTATTATCTATGGGTACGCAGACGATAGCAGAGTGGTGGTGAAACGTATAAATCTCACAATTTGGGCTGTATCCGAGTGGGGCACGGCCAATCTTGTGGAATTCTAAGACTAAGATACGTGTAGGTATATTTACCTCACGTACCAGGAGCCCGCTCACCCGAGCTCTACTTTTCATAACGTACATTAAGAATATACCGATCGCCTTCAGTTGTTACGAGTTAAGGTAAAAACCCCAACTTTTGGCGGTGCATTGAACCAAAGGCTAAAGCTGCTGCAAAGATACATGGAATTCTTACAAAGTTGCGCAAACACTACGATTTGCGGAAAAATCATCGAAAACATTTCATCGGTCACATTTCATCGAATTACAAATAATCGAATTGACATTTCATCGAAATCACAATTAATCGAATGAAAATTTCATCGAAAACACAATTAATCGAATTAACATTTCATCGAAAACACTTAATCGAATGACAGTTCATCGAATGACAATATATCGAAATACAAAATATCGAATCACAATTGGCCGAATCGAATGATATAATTTTCATAATATGATCATTAATAAATTTTAATATTTTTTTATTATTTCAAATGTCACCCATCCTTGAAAGGCAGCATTAAGACGTGAGCAGCATGCAACATGCAGCAAGCACAGTTTCTGTCACGGCTCCGGCGCTGCGGGGCTCCGGCGGTCCCACGCGAGCTTATCGTCGCAGATGCTTTTAATGCTCACCACCGCAGCTTCGGCTTGCTGGCCGGCTGCGCCGGCCAGCCTCAGCTGCTGCGGCGAGCATTAAAACCACCTGCTCCTTAGCTCGCGGGCCGCCTCGCCCCTCCGCGCCTACGCGGGTTTACATTACACTCTAGGGGTAGGGCAAACAAGACTACGTGGGGTCGGTTTTGCAGCGATTCGTTTCTGTCACTAACGTAAACGTTTTGAAAAAAAAATGATTCAAAGAAGAAAGTAAACCTAAAATTTTTATGTACGGAAAAATGTTAAATTGTTATTGATCAAAAAATAAGGAATACAAAAAAAGTTATAAAAAGCATTAAATTGTTTCTGTTTATAATAAAATCTTTAAATCTTTTAAACAAGAAAAATTGCAATTCGAGGAATTGTCATTCGATGAATTGCCATTCGATGACAGTTCATCGAATACACATACCCAAATCTATTAATTTTATTCATTGCCGGTAGACCTGTAGGTATTCTGTATAGTAGTTCGGAAACGTATACATTACCTAGGTAAAGTATGTAATGGTGAATAATATTAATGTCATTTAATACATTGCCAAAACGACCCAGGTATTATACACAGTGCCTAGGGATTGTGCTGAATGCCTGCATTATACAGATATCCGGTAACATATATTTAAGTCTATGAAGTAGCTACTACATTCTCAAAGTGCTAGAAGCAATTTGCAGAAGTTGGAGTAATTTAACGCGGTATTAGCATTTAGCAGGTATTGGTCCAGAGTCCAGACGACCTACGAAGCTGTTTTCGTAAAGGCGTGGGTTACTTTTTAACCTGGAATGAGTGAATGAAAATTTCGGTGAAAGCGCATTCATATTAAGTAACTATCTCAATGAACTATCTAGGTACGAATGTATGGAAATTGGAATCATTGTGTCACGCAGTTTTTGTAAGTAGGTATGTAAATAAGTACTACGTGCTCTACTTAGGAAGGTAGGTAGGTACTACATAAGTACATACCCATACCGGGCCATACCCATTTGATAAAAAGTTTTTAATGAAGGAACTAGTCTAGAGTAGCCAGAAACATTTTTTATGATGAATAAATAAGATTGAAAAAGTTTAATGTGAATATTTATTATCAATGAAGCAAGCAAAATTATTTATCAGTAAAAGTTCTAGGGTTATCATTATTTATAAATTAAATAATATTTTAATTACAAAGAAGTGCTCATTAACATACAGCTATACAGAAGATAAGATAAACATGTTGTCAGAATGTCTATAATCTAATTTTAAATTACAAATAAACGTACAAATAGGTATTATAATAATAGTCCAGGGACTAACAAACGAATTGCAAGACTATTGTTAAATAGGTCTTAATTTAGTTAATTCAACTACATAATTGTAAGTAGGTATCACCATAATTATCAGAATTCAGCTCTGATGAGGCATCGTGGTAATTAATTCCTCCAATATATTTTTTTTATACATTTATAAGTTTAATGATCCTTATTGAACACATTTCGTTGTTGATATTTTTGTGTCTCAGCATCGACTTTTTTTCTATTATACTACACAGTATATTAAAAATAGGATATTTTTTACCTTCAGCGCTCCCACTACAATGAGTGCACCTGAACTCTTATCTTTGTTTACAGAAAATTATAACATTTATACCTAGTCTAGGTACCTGGTTAACGTTAAGTTAAATTTTATTATTAATTTCGGTCATATTTAGTTTTATTATTATAATTATAAGTAATACAGATAGGTAAGTAGGTTCATTTTGCATTATGTAGACGATAGTACCCTTTTCTTCATCCAGATTTTTGATTGCCATAATGATGCAGTCCAAGGCATAACGATTCAGAGAGGTGCGTTTGGGAAATATTCGGCTTTAAAGTGCTAATTTTCATTAGACTCGACTCTAACCAAGTGTTTTTTTCAAATCTTGCAACATTTATCCGACGACAATAATTTGGTAGGTAGGTAGGTAGACCGATTAATCGAGTCTCTATTGTAAGTTCAATGAACTAAGTTTATTGCTTAATTAATTACTTATTAAATTGAGGCACCTGCACAGAAAAAGTACACTAGATAGGTACCTACTAGGTAAGTGGGTATGTATAAAAACCCGAGGACATTTAAATTCCTATTATCAGATTGAAATTGTTGTTTACCTACTATCTAGCGTAGGTAATAAACATACATACGTACGTACACATGAAATATTACAGGTGCCTTACACATCTATGAATGAGTAATAGATTATCAAACAGCGATTGCAATGCGAGTGTAATAGTAAACAGGGCGATATATCATCAACATTGGTTCGGACAACCCTAGCCAGTAGCGAGTGAAGCGCGCCGGACTGTCTCTCTGTTTGTCTGGACTTCACATCAATATGTACTACACTAGTAGGTACCACTGAGTTGCCAGTACATAGTCACATCACAGTACACCTGCAACTGGCAAATGTTTCGTTTTATGTACCCTACCTGCCGGATAATAACCGAAGCGTGTAGATGTGCTTAAAATTAAATAGGTAGTAGTTGAGTGAGTCTACCAAATGAATGTAACTACCTATTTAGTTCACATTAATATTGATTACAATATGATTGTTAATATTAGGTAAGTATAGGTATTATACCTGTACGATATTATTGTTTTATGAATATGCGTAAAATAAATTAAGGCTTACATTAGCATATAATTCGTGTTTAGTTGCTATGATATGCTATGCATGCATAGCATAAGCATACATTAACTAACCAAAAAGAATTTTATGGCCAACTGGCACGACGATACGCAATGGGAGACGAGCGAAATTCCTTGCGTAACAATTACTGAGGGCTGAGGGGTAGTGCATAATCCCGAGGCGGGTGTGGGTACGGCGTTGCGGCGGTGCGGCGGTACGGCGGCACGGGCGAGACGAGAGCCGAGAGCCTCCCCGGCGGCCACCCTGGCCTGGCCAGCACCGACCACCATCGCTGCCGCGTTCGCCACCGCGCGAAAGTGAAAATTTCCTAGGCACTTTCTCCCCACCCGGCGCGGCGCGCGGCGGCCGCATCGCCCCGCCCCTCGCTGCACCCCCGCGCCCCCGCGCCGCTCGCCGCTCGCCGCAAGGTCAGCCCCGCGTGCAGGCGGGTGGTGCGGCGGCGGCGCGGCGACGCGCTGCGCTCTTGAAATTTCGCTTTCGTTCACTCGCGGTTATTAGTCGGCCGCGCGCGCTCCGGCAAGCATGTGTCTCGCGTGACGCGCTCCGGTACTCAGCGGCGGCACGTTCGATTTCGTTTGCGAGCCGATCGTGGAGCGGCATGGCCCCGCGACGGCAGGGCGCCACCGGCGAGCGCGAGGCGGAGGACGCCCACGGGTGCTGCGTGCCCGGAGAGTGCCTTCGCCCCCGGGAATCCGTGCGCGTCGAAGACGCGGTCCGCGTGCTATGCAACAACGACACGTGCTCCGCCGGCCGGTACATGCACCGCGAGTGCTTCGAGCAATGGGAGGCCGGTGTTCTCGCTTATCTCAAATCCTGCGGCCGGGCGCGCTCCTGGTCCGAGCGGCAGCGACACCAGAATCTATGGACAAAGAAGGGTTACGACTTGGCATTCAAGGCTTGCGGGTGCCGGTGCGGGCGGGGGCACCTGAAGAAAGATTTAGACTGGGCCCCGCCGGGAGCGGCTGTCCGAGCAGATGAGGAGAAGAAGCGCCGCAGGCGAGCGAGATCGGGCCGGACCCCGGCGGCGGTCGACGTCCGCACCAGAGCCTTCAGCCTCTCGAGTTCCGGCTCCTGCTCGCCGCCCTCTGCCCCATCCGAGCCGTCGACCAGCCCCACACATGCTCCGCCCCACAACATGACGCCAGCTAAGAGAAACTCCAAACCAGAAATCGTTTCAGACAGGATCAGGTGAGAATACTACTGATAAGACTTACTTTAAGACGGGATTTGTCGTATTGTTCCTAGATTTCATGGTACACCTTCGTGTTTACCATTACACCCAATTATTGTATCTTATGTACATTGTAATAAAAACGCCGGCAACTATGCATTTGTCACCTTTTATGAATAATTGATAAGGTGTATGCAGACAAGTCGGATTTACAATACAAAACATGTCGTTATAAATAAGTCGCCGGGTGTTTGCTAAACGTTAGCGTTGCGTTGCTTCGAAATCATTCATAATGTTTACTTCATCGTTCTTGGGATTGGAGGTGGATTCGATTAAATTGCACGGTCATGACGATGCCGAAATATCTGACTTCCGTCGCTGATATTTTTGATTAGATAGCAAGTGAAATGCGGCGACAAAATAATATCGGTTGCATTTCTCAGCGGTTGTTTATATCGTATCAAATTGCTAGTCCACATAATTGGCGGGAAACTGGTTGGCTTGGAGCCGGCTAGTTTCGTTCGAAAACCGGCTGGCTCGACAACCAGCCTGCCACCGCTACTCGCTTGCATTGAATTCAGAGATAGTTAGATACGTATGCCGACTATTCCATGTAAGTACCGTACCTACCTAACTCCTAAGTTTATGGAAGTAGCAAATCGCCAAAAATAAAAAACTTGTATTGGAACTGCCAGGTAAGTAATGAAAAATTGAATAAGCGCTCATAGCCCGGCGGCATGCGTCGATCCTATGTGATAAGCAAAGTTAAGCAACAGCGGGCGCGATCGATAGTTGGATGGTCACCCATTCGTGGCAAAAATTTCTTGAGCGTTTCCGTGCTTTGGAGGGCACGTAAAGCCGTCGGTCCCGGTTGTTATCGTAAGATAACAGTCGTTAAGCCATATCGAAGGGCCTCGGGCAGTTTGAAAACTTCCGACACTCGGGTTGGCCACTAACCCCTCCAATCCGCACTGGAGAAGCGTGGTGGAGTATGCTCTAGGCCTCCTCAAGAGGAGAGACCCGTGGCCCGTAGTGGGCCATTAATGAGCTGAAGCCAGCCAGCCATTGATTTAATATTATTTGCAAATTATGTAGGGCCCTAGTTATGGTACGAATATTCTTTAGAACAGTTATTTGAAAAAGCTGTCTTTCTAAACAAGTTACCGAATATAAAAACTGCGAATATTCAAAAAGGCATAGTCAGGTTGCATTGTGAGTACCTCATACAATAAGTGATATGTAGCAGGTACCTATTAGGGGAGAGCACAGACTGATATGACCCATTCAGTTTTCCTGCTTGGAATCCAATAGAATTCATACAAAGAAAAAAGCACATGCTCCGCTGCGATGAATATTTTTTGTTTTTCAATTTGAGCTCTATTCACTTTATCTTAAAAAAGATATAAAAAGTTGAATAGATAAAGCTGGATTGTCTGTCTTTGCATAGTCTGTAAAAAGCATAAAAAATGCATTTTTTCTTTTTCTTTCAATAGTTTTTATCGAGTAATGTTATAAAGTAGTATAGTTTCTGGAAAACATGTGACGAGTAGAATTTTTTTATAGTATAATTATTATGTCCTCCTGTTTTAAGAAAAATCATTTAAGTTGTCATAAAACACATTTCTCTAAGAAAGTCTACGCCAATACATCACTAGATATTATAAATAACAAAAAAAAATAAGTGTAGGTAATTTAAAATAGGTAGGTATTTAAATCTTATGCGTCATCAAACTCGCTATTCCCTAATGAGTAGTATAATTAGTTTATCATGATGTTGAATGTGTTTACATAACATAAATAGAGCGAGGACGGTAAAGAATTTGATACTGTTTATTTTGATGTTTTTCGTAAAATTACGTAACCACATAATAAAAATTTAATGAAGATTGCTGCCAGCATCAAGGCATTTATCAATATGTTTTTAATTTTTTTTCCTTTATTATCTTCAGTTGTATTTGTATAAAATGGTCTTAACTTAAAACCTCCTTTATATTTTTAATCCGACAACCGCAAGACAAGTAGATAATAACTAAATTTATAGGTATTTAATTACTTTCTTAATATAGTTAGAATTGATTTCACTATTAATACACAACAATCAACATAGTCTTTTATTTTAAAATTCAATTTAGCAAAACTTTATGTTTAAATAAAAATTTATAACTTCTGCTAAAAATCAATAATTTTTCAGAATATTAATTATAATATTCCTGAATTGCGTTTCACACGTTTTTGTTAATCCAGTCTCAATGGAGTATGGATTTTTGTTATCTATTTTCACACTTTCATGATCCTACTAAATAGATCCATTTAAATTGAAAGGTTAAACAACATTATTAGGATTTATTGAAATACCAACACACCCAGCACAGTATTACCACGTCTGTAGTCCATTATAATCCTTAAAAACTCCTATTTTCAAACTTCATTAAAATGTACAAAAACGCCCACTTCACCCGTAACAAAAGTTCGAAAAAAATAGGTAAAAAAATTCAGCTTCCGCTTACTAGTTTCGTACCCGTTGAAGTACTGTCATAAAACCCGTTTTATGTTTTTTACACACGAAATGCAAGTGTTACATGTATTCGCATGGCCGGCGATGTACAAATTGCTGGAGCCCTAAAAATGCAATTTCGCTCGTCCCATACATTAACTGCGCTCCACTGCACAGCTGGTTTCCGTTTCCCGTCTGTAGTTGCAAAATGCGTTTTCCCGAAATTGTCCGCCCTCTCCCTTGTCCAAATTGCTGCGGTTTCTTCCCTAAAACTCATCACGTTTCCATGTATTTTTTTGTCAATCGATAATTCGTTTCCGGCTTAATTCCATGGTGACCATTGCCTCCTTAGTAGCAAAAAACGGTAATAACAAATTTTAATTTTCATTCACACTCAGAAAACAATGTTTTATTGTTGTTCTATGGTAATTAAACAGCATATTTTATGTAGATTGGTAAACAATCTTCGAATCAATAAAATAAAAAACTGTAGAAACGTGTAAAATTCAAGAGGTGAATGAGAAATAGTCTTTTCTCAGAAGAGGCATGGCTATTTTTTTATTTGTAAAAAATATGTTTTTGATACACAAAACAGGAGAGAGGTCTTCTAATAGTCTATGGTCTATACTGCTAAAATAAAGGTAAAGATATCAAAGTGAAGTTTAATAGATTGTACACATCTCCATATCATTAAAAATCGATGAATTCATTGCCTTCATACATGCGAATGAGAATACAGTAATTTCACATCTGCCTATCATTTGGGGCGACATCATGGACTACCATAAACTGATAACTGAAGAAAATTCCAGAAAAAAACCAGAAAAACAATCCCCGTACGTCCAGGTACTTTTTTAAATATTAGCGTTACGATTTGTGAAGTACTTTCTTTATTGGAGAAATCTTACAAAACCGTCATTACCAAGCTCTTATTTCATTCGGTTAAAATTAACTCCATCATACATTAACAATGTAACAAAAATGAACGGCTATCAAGCACTCTGTAATTTGTTACTGTATAATTTAAAAGATGATGATGTTTTACAGATATTATTAAATAAATATGTTTAAGAATGACGTAACTCACTAATCAAAACTAAAAGAGGAAATGTTATCTTTAGATTTGCATAATTACTTTAGGTTTAAGCACTTAGCGTGATGAATGCTAGACATATGTGATTGAACTGTAATTGAAGAGATTGTAACTATGTACATGCTTTTACGAAACGCGATAAAACTGATAAAGTTCTTAATGCCATGCAACTAGAAAATTAAAGTGTACACCTCAATTTAAATTATCGCTAAATGGAGACACTTGTCTTTGTTTGAATGGAGGAACACTTTATTTTTCGCTTCTGTGAGAAATCTGAATACTTATAAATTATTTAGTCATGACTCTCGTTAAAGTATAACGATAACATTAACTCATTTCCCAGTAGTAAACACAAGTTTTGCTACGCGTGGTTCAAGGTTCTTCGTAGTAAATGTGGTGCAAAAGATACTCATAGTTACAGCAAGTCATTTTATCGACACTATGTTCTCTGAATTTTGTTAATGTGTGAACGTTTATTACTAAACTTGAGATCTATATCTATCTATCAATCTTCAGTCGCTGTGATTCTCATGGGGGCCTGGGCAATTACTTTATGATAGCGATGATGAAATAAAAAAAATTCAGAATGTTTCGAATGTTTGGTAGCAATTACATTTTCAAGGCCCTGTTATAATTGATATCGGTTTCAATATTGATTTATTGCCATGTGACTTTGCATCTTTAACGAGCAGTGTAAGAAAGTTGCCACATGGTATTTAATTCAATTCAATTCAATTCAATTTATTTGCATGAATATGGGTTAGTTACATTAAAAGTTGTTAGTCTTACAAACTTAACTTAAATATGATACTTTGTATAACATATAATTGTTATATAAAAAGTCGCGTCAATATTTCTTTATTCTCGTTTGTGTACAATATAATGTCATCGACGATACGACGATGAAAAGCTGTTATTTTTAATTCGGCTTATAAAACATCAGACAACAATAATTTCAGATTGCTAAAATTAAAACTTATACTCGACAAGAGCTCGAAAAAATTTTTGGGCTCTGATTAAATTATAGCGAACTGGTTTCAACCAAAAACACATTATTTTAAGGCAAGGGAAAATAATGCTTATTGAATTAATTCTGGCGTATCTCGTATACTTGTGTGATAAAAGCTTGGACACAGCAGTAAGGATGTTGTAAATTTTTCTCTCGAACATTGGTACATAATAAAACCTGTTCATATTATTATCATGTCGCATTTTTACCGCCAGTATATGTCATGAAGAAGTATCGCTTGTAAGGTATACAAGAGACATGTCTATCTTAATATATTACGTGTCACGTTGTTTGTCCGCGATGGACTCCTAAATTACTTAACCGATTTTAATTAAAGCACACCGTGTGCAGTTTGATACAACTTAAAAGATAGGATAGCTTACATCTCAATTTATAATCAAAATAAACTTTTGACAGAACGAAGTCTGTCCGGGCAGCTAGTTAGTTTATAAAAATAAAGTGTCATAGTTTTAAATGGCTCAACCTTTATTGAGATCATTACTTGTGTGCAAAAAAAAAAAGAAAATTGAAGCCTCTTTTGCTTTAAAATTAAATTATCTTTAGCCAAGTTTTAAAAAGTATCTACTGGTATCTTACTTATAATTATTTTTTTAATTCTTAACTTCATATATAATATTTAGTAACTTTATAGTAGTAAATAAAAGGCACAAGTATAATTTATTAAAATCCGCACTTGATTTGAAAACCAAACATTCCAACACGCAAAAGCAACGGACCGAAGTACCTAGTAATCGGGCTGTCAAAACTGCTCCCATCTATTCCAAAAAAAAAATGTAAATACAGATAAATAAATTCATTACTGTACACTGCAATCTGTGACAGATTCTCACTTGAGGCGATTCAAACTAATAAAGTGTAGGTGTGGTCTGGGTCCACACGCATTTATTAAGCCGTGGGCGAATGCATGACGCCGGTTACTCGTTAACTTGACCTATAAAGATGACATGAAAATAACCTCGAATTATAGTATTATGAAAAGATACACGAAACACTCGCTACACTTCCAATCCCTCATTAGTACCTATAACATGACGTGTCGTGGGTACCATGGACAACACACAAAGACAACACAAGAAATTCAAACTCAACATTCAAAATGCTCCGCTGGGAATCGAACCCAGGACTACTGAAAGCTAACGACCAGGCCGAAACCTGGTAACCATTACCAGGTAACATGGGGGTCATCGTAATAATGATAGTGCTTCTGATAACTATATAGATAGCATGGGCACAATAAAAATACTGATGTAATGATTAATTGGTAGCAATTGCACACGGTTTCGCTGGAAGATTTCTCTTCTTTCTTCTAACTTATGCACATTGTAGCTCAGTAATATAGACTATAGAGCTGCATTATTGGCAGAGGTTTTTGTTGAGGATTTTAAAATCCCAGCCTGGTAGATATTTATTTTATTCACAGTATATTAGTTCATTGTTCGCAGATGATATCTTCGGGATGTTATCCTGTTAGTTTTGTTGGATGTGATCATTCCGTTTGCCCATCCAAGGCCATGTTATACGGGGAATCCTTTGTTATGACTTGCTAATCATTCTACTTGAAGACCGTATATATCTCACTAAAATAATGTCCTCGCTATATCGAAGTAATATAATGTTTTATGAAGCAATTTGTTTGCTATGTTGCAAATATTACATGCATTGCTTGTAAAAAAAACTTGATTAATATTCTGGGGCAACTCATTAAAAAATGCTATTTATGTGGTGCTTCTATCGTTTAAATAACAAAATTTGATCGTTACTTTATTCGTTTTTCTCGATCCGATGACCACAAATACCTTGCCGGTTCCAAATATACTTAATGAGGCAGTTTCTATGCGATCCCGCATCTGCCTTTCATAATATATAGATACCTGGCTATTTATTACAACGCTATTAAACCTTCGACCGTTCGACACGTCACTCGATAATAATTTAATTAGGTATATCGGGTCACCATCAAATATTATTACCATCTAATTTGGTCTCTCATATTATTATGCTTCAGGAATCATGAATATGACAGAACCTTGTAGGTCTACCTTAGCTTACGTCAAGTGGCAAATATTTTATATCTCAAACATAACTGCAAGGCTATTCATTTTTGTAACTTAACAGCGGAATCCGCGATGAGTTTCAAAATTGAAGTTCGAGTCCGAGATCTTGATATGTGATTCTCTAATCATCTGGTACGCACTTGCGAGGTGAAGGGAGTCTCGAACTCTAACTTCAATTTAGAAACTCATCGTGTATTCCACTGTCAAGTTACAAAACAAAAGCGAAATGGCATCATATTGACATGTCATTATCTAATCATCTAGTACGCACTTGCGAAGTGAAGTGATCCTAGAACTCGAACGTCAATTTTGAAACTCCGCTGTCAAGTTACAAACCTGAATAGCCTTCCTACAGTCAAAGAGCCACACCTTTGTTTGCAATCGAGTCCTATCTGATATCTGGCACAGTCACCTCACATATTGTTACTATTCCCAAAGAATGCACCAATTAGTTAGTAACGTCATCTCCGTCTTTGTAAAGTGCAGCGATCTTTTATTGTGCTTGGTGTACAATTCTATATTAAAATCCCGAAGTTATACGTGACTTGCCATTAGAATTGTTTAAGAAACATGTAAAATCTCAACTTTTAGGCAAAAGTTACTATACTGTAGATGGGTAGGTACTTAAATGACAAAGACGCATGGAAATGACTAGCTCTGAAACCAGTTCCGTTCAAGTTAGTGATTTTTGTAATAAATGTACCAATGTATTTAATTTTTATTTTTAAAAGATGCTGAGGAGTTTCTTTACGGCTTTTACTTCACCTCCATGATAAAGCACCTTTCCGAAAACATGGTAGATTAAAAAAATGACGTGCATAAGTGTATCAGTGATACCTATATGAATAAATTATTTTGAATTTGAATTTAATACAGATGTGTTATTTGTATTACTGTTGTAACCAAGGTAGGGTTGCCAGGTCGTCAAACCAAAAAGCCGGACAGACCAGCCAATTTGGCCGGACATTTAGGTGAAAAAGCCGGACACCCTAAATTATTAAGCATTTTGTATCTTAGTATTAATACGACAAAAATTTTGTATGTTATACCTACTAAGCAATTTTGATCATTTACCATTACCAATTAATTTTTAAAGTTATACTTTTTTTGGCGCGTTTGGAAAATAATAGAGTTAAATTTTTAATATGCGCGCGCACACCGACAGCCAAAAAGCGACATAATGAACTTAGCTGATACTGATTCCTTCTACAAACAAAGAGTTCTGGAATACGGGATGAAATCTTTAGCTGTTTTTCTTCTGTTACGCCAAAAAACTAACTTCTTACGTACGCACATAAGTACATACACACGTTTTATTTTTTTTATGGAAATAGCCGGCAAACGAGCAGAAGATCCACCTGATGTGGCTATCGTCGCCCATGGACATCAGCAATACCAAAGGCATTACAGATGCGTTGCCGGCCATGAATCGTTGTTTTATTACTGCCCGAAGGTTGACTGGCAGAGAATGTTTTTAGCATTGCCGCCTTTGTTTCTATACTTTTGTATGGTTATGGGGTCTGCTTGGCAGAACTTACTCAGCATTTTTCAAAATGATGTTGTAATAATCTTCAAACGTCAGATGTTTCACATAAGTGCAACCTACATTTGTTATTCGCCGCTCGCCGCACGCGTAGTAAAATAGCGTCGGCAGCGCGTGCGGTGAAATACCTAATACATAAACACATAAATACCTTTTACATAAATTATGGGAACGGGATCTGATCAAAAACCCGGACTTTTATTATAGTCCGGGTTTCACCCGGACTACAATTTGAACCCCGCCCGGACGCTCCCCGGACGTCTTCCAAACTAGGACTAATCCGGGGAAATCCGGACGGATGGCAGCCCTAAACCAAGGTAACAAAGCTTGATTTTATGTTTGAGGGTAGGAATTCAGTATCATTTCACCAAATAATAAGTAAACTGCCCTTATTATTATCGAGGGAATATTTCCTTAGCTTAAATTAAGGGACGCCGCAAAAAAGCGTATAACGAATAAGTTGAACGCTTTGTAATTTACTTTCTCAGCAAAGCAATGCAGTTTGCAGCAATGTAAGCTAACCTGTGAAAATCTTAGCGGTCAAATTGACTTTCCGGGTTTTCACTTCGGATTATGCCTCCGTCCTTCTAGTAAAATCTAGTAGAATAAAGTTACTTTCCTAACTCCGTAATCTCCGTTTCTCGGGTTTGTCCGAGTTCAAGGAACTCTACCAAATGTTACATGCAAAATATTGATATTTCAGTCCATTAAATGTATTTTTAACTTATTTTGCGCGACATGACGCTCTTACTGTAACTAAAACCGTTCCACATGACTCATGCGAAGTTGTAACAATGCGCATAATAAACAAAAGATACAAAGTAACTGTAAATTAATGACAGTTAGTATGGTTAGTATGTTAGTACATACCGTATTGTTTTGTTTTTGAGATAATAAAATAGTAAACACAATTATTATTGTATTTCAATATACTTATTACATGGTTTGAATTTTGTCTGTCCTTGCATTTTACACGATATTATAATTTAGTTGATAGCTGAACACAGGGTCCCGGGTTCAGATTCTGGGCGACATTTATGTGATAAATGTTAGCTCTCGTATTATTTTTAGTTTGTGTTTTGCAAAAGAAGGTAAACTATTGGAAAATGTGAGTGTCGTTATTACTCTCGTTAAAATTCTATCTCATGAGTTTATTCAAAATACTTATTATTGTAACTTAATAAGAATAAGAGGTAAGGTTACCAATCGCGGAACTTTAAAATGAATTAAATTTATGGAGCAAGCGAGTTTTTAGAGCTCATTAGTAGATATTATAATAACGAGTAGGTAGCTATTAGAACAAACATGATATAGGTAAAGTAATATAAATATTTTTCCATGAGAATCCTACTTCCTACAATTCCTCCTAAATTAATATTATACAGGGTGACTGGTGACATACTTGTGGATGTATTTGTTACTCTTTCATGCCAAAACTACTGAACGGATTTTTATGAAAAGGATACGTAGATCATGATCTTGTAATAAGATTATAAGATAGGTAAGCATAGGGTACTTATTATCCTGGTAAACGCGGGCAGAGTACCTATCTATCTAGTCTACCTATCAGAATAAACATACCATGATATAAAACGACATCTTACAAATTATCTATACAGGAAGAATAGTTACTCGCTACTCGGTCTATTTAACTCGCGACGTTGTTATTAATCCGTCGAAATGTTATGATTTATCTACAGGAAGATGTTATTTGGCCCGCGAAATGACAAAAACAATTTAATCACGCTGTCCGAGACCTTGAGACAGGCAAGCTAACTGCTAAGCTAGCCGCGAGTTAAGGCGCAGTAACTGAATCACGCTTACAAAAAGCAGGCTAACATATTATTTATTTTAACTTTTTCTTTACTTGAAATTTGTGTGAAATAAATGCTTAGATTAGGCCCAATATACACTTGCAATAGCTAAAGTTAGTTGCAGTGACATTGTAATAATGGAAAAATACTCTTAGATGTGCATTTTTTTAAGTAAGAACATTGGTACATAGTTAACATACTTACAAACGAAGGCGAACAAAACCACATAATACATAAATACATAGTAGGTACCTAAAGGTACAAAAGAGTCACTCCGCAAAATCATTTAAATAAATAGCGACTCTTGCTCCGACACAATAAAGTGTAATTCAGGTCGCACAGCGGCCAGCGCTAATCGTCAACAGACGTTGGCAGCCCTACTGAAATTGGCTCGACACGTCGAACGCGGCACGTCACATCATACCAAAAGTGCTGAGTGCGCCACCTCTGGTTCTTTGTCCCTAAAAAGAAGTGTAGCTCGACTGTTATACAATATAGTCCATACCATACCATGGTACCATACCTTTAGACAGTAAACACCTTTAAATATATAAAATGTATCACAATTAATAATTCTTTATTATCAATTACAGTAATATAAACAGCGTATTGACGAAACCCTTAACAGTGAGGCGCGGTCGTGAGTCAGCCGGCCGCGGCAGTGGCGCGTGGAGCCGTGGAGATACGAGGGGAGGCCGCGAAGGGTATCGAAACTAAACAACGTCTACTAGGTACTCTCTGTAACTGTGATAAACTGACGGATACGACCATGCATGTCTATTGAATAGCAATACGTTGCCTAATGATTTTCAAGTCATCATTGCTCATTCAAATGCTCACGGGTACCCACGATTTTTGTACTTCCTACATTTTCGAGTAGTTACCTAGGTTCATGATGGTTAAATAATAGAAAAATATCGGTATAAAATACAAAAATCGTGAGTACCCTTTTGCGTGCAGATGTAGATATCATAATATAGGGACCACCCGTGCCGTAAAGCTTAGTTTTACATTTCCATGAAACATTAGGAAGGTATTAGATAGTAGGTATTATTAAATTCATTGTAAGTGAAAAAATCGGGACGTGACGTTAATAGTTATCGGGAATTTCAAAGAGGGAATATTATAAGGACCTATTTAATAAATAATTGGATAATATGATTTAAAAAACATGAAATCAAATATTTGTATGAAGTAACAGCACTCGCTGCTTATATTGTAGATACAGTACTTTATCTTGCCAATATCTCAATGTAAGGTGATGGAAATTTGGAAAATTCAGCGTTCTAATCAAAGTTCAATTGGGAGGTTTTATTAAACACTTAAAATGGAGGAGACGCCTGGCTATTATATATATATCTAGTCCAATTTTTTCTAAAAAAATAACCGACTTCAAAATTAAGGATACCTAGTTTAAAAATGGGACCACATGACAAGCACCAGTTTTCGGATATAAAAAGGGTAAAAAGTTATGAGGTAACACACAAAAAAATACAGTCGAATTGAGAACCTCCTCCTTTTTTGAAGTCTGTTAAAAAGATGCATATCTAAGTCTGTAGGACACTTCTTTAACACACAGTTCGTTTGTTTGAAGTCTGTAATTTTGCCGTTATAGCAACTTATCACCAGGTACGCAGGTGTATAAAAATTAGTCATAGTCATCCATCTGCCCTTGTGCTTATGTATTGGTTACATTTCAATATTCATTACATCTAAATATATTATGCGAGCAGTGGCATCTGTATGAGAAATACCCTCTTTACTTCCTAACGCATTATGGTGGACACACACGGTCATTCCATCGCGTCAAATGGCGTGATATACAGCCAAAATTTGATCGTGAATGTGAAAAACTGATGGCGTGATTTAAAAAATTTGTATGTCCAATCGCGCCATTTTGACATATGTCGTTTGGCGTGGCTCCAAAAATGACGCGATGGAATGACCGTGAGTGACCACCATTAGATTATATCGCACACCTAGTAATATAACGGCATCTACGTTTGTCATATTTTACAGAAACGAATTTCAAAAATTGTTAAAAAATGTTTGAAATTAATTTATGGGTTCTTTTTACGTTTATTACAGATTGTACGGGTTTGATTACTAGTATAAACATTAATACATATTTACCACTATGTAGATTATGCACTTTTAGACACGTATACCATGTGAACTAAATTTCGCATTTTTTGCAGATGTGCCATTATATTACTAGGTGAGCGATATTCCCAAAGTCCTCTACTTGTCGACGTTTTATTAAGAACAGGTTCTCAATCCGCAGGGGTGCATTTGGGACGTTCGCAGACCCTTCTTGAGGAATGTGAGCTATCTTCTTATTACTTCTTCTTCCAAAAATTGGTTGGCCCCTCTGTCCTCTTGAAGCTCTACCGCTGAAGGCAGCACGCCTACCGTCTACCAGCGTCTACCAGCATGACTTCTTCCGTGCTATTTTCAATTGCTCCTTGCGGTCCGTGAAAAGAGGCTCTTAGCTCAGTTTTTTGGCAGAAATTGATCAACACAAGATAATAAATAAATCTTCGATGCAACTAAGATTGAGGGACTCCTATTAAATTGTATGAGTGATGACTCAACATAGAATGCCAAGGAGACATGAGGAAAAAGATTCAGTCAATTACAACGCAAGATTTTTTATATTGTTCTCGTAGTGCCCCACTTAAACTAGACCATAAAAAACAATTACATCTGCGTATTCCTTTTTGCAGTTACTATAAAAACGGGCACATGAAACATCTACATATTCAAATTCAAATTCAAAATCATTTATTCATGTAGGTATCATTGATACACTTATGCACGTCATTTTTTAATTTACCAGCTTTTCGGAAAGGTGCTTTGTCATGGAGGAGAAGAAAACATACATATTATATCTTTGTGAAATGCAGTTAATATTTTGTTTACGTTGTTTAAACGAGTCGTTCTTTAAAGGCCAAGGTCAGTGCAAACCCACACAAGCAGAGCTTCGTGACAGTTCGTTTATTAAAATTACATTGCTGCGATGTCAATCAGTGTTTTATATAAATTGCGTGCTGCTCGTTACTTGGCCTTATAACCCTGTGTTCTCACGACTAGCAGGCCATAAAGTACATATTTGTACATTCCCGATTTTATGATATGATTAACGATCTTGTTGCTGCGTCTGAAGCGCAGCCGGTTCTGAGGTTCTGACCTTTGCCACTACATCGTTTGCTGGTCTTAAAACGTAATTATTAAAATCTTGATCTTAAGGTATTCACATATGGAATATCACAATAATGTAATAAATCATATGATTTACTGGTCAGCGTGCGCCGGCTACCTTTCCCGTCTGGCAAGTCCGTGATTTCCGTTCTCATGTCGTCGGTGGAGGGCGGTGAGGCTCATTAACGCCATTTTAGGGTGTATTCGCAGGCGGCGCATGTCTGCATAATTTGCAGACCAATACAACATTTCCCCAATTTACTCCTTGCACTTCTCAGCAGGCCATTAATCCGTCTCGTCACGTCCCGCCGCGGTCGACCTTGTATAGAGTTTTCGGACGATAATAGGCAAGGATCCATCCGGCGATCGGAACCTCGTTTCGTCCAAACAATGCTGTGTTTTTACATTTGCGAGGCTTAAAAAGTGCCGTGTCTCGTCATTTTACTTGCAAATTTGTATGATTATGCATAGTGGAGCCCGGCAAAGATGTATTTACGCTTGCATTGTATGCATTGTGTGCCGAATGAGCGTGTGGGCACGCACCAATGTTCCCCGTATAATACAACTTCAACAAAGCATACGCTTCCCCTTCGTTTCGTTCAGGTTCACTCGACGATGACTGAGTCAAATTTTACTGATGCGCGTCTTAACTTTATCCCCGTCTGTATTTCGATTTATGTATCCCGAGTCATGTTGCAATCGCTTAACCATGAGTTCACGCTTAAGACAAAGATTTAAAGTTTTTAAAGCAATTTTAGAATGCTTTCTGACAATAATTATAAGTACTCTGTTTGCTGCAAGTGCCGAGTTTAACGTCAAAGCCTGAAATCTATCGCCTCTTTTCGCTGGCCCTACCTACATGGTCTGGTCTGCGCTGCGAAGTTCATCACGCAGGCGGGCGGCGGAGCGGTGACAATTTAGAGCGGACTATGCATAATTTAACCATTAATTCTGAGAATGACTCTTGGAACTTCTATGTTAGCTAGACGGCGCTGACCAGCGCTGTATTATGTATGCGACGGGATTGGATAAAACTTACAAGACTACGAAATTGTACTTTGTAATGTTGGAGCAGGACTCGGCAAATAGTCCGCTAAGCTGAACAAAGCCATTTAAGCTATGCGAGGTGCAATAAGCAATTTCTAATGGAATGTATGGTTGTTTTCCGGGTTAGTGTTCTGGTCATGGTCAAGTTGTAGAGTGCGTTAGTTATTAAACAGACGCCCATGTCTTTGGTAGCGTGAGAGAGAAAGTTCGGGTGGGTTCAGGGACGGACCGGGTTATTTGCGTCGCGCGGCGGGCGATCGCCGATGCAATTAAATTTGTAAACGAAGCTTTATGTTCCGAGCTAAATATAATACGATCCCGCGACGTTGCCGTCCTGTTCACCGTCAAAGGCCACGACTTTCGTTCGCTGCATTTCTCATGCTACGAACACTCTCAAAGATGATTGCATGCAATTGTTCTTTGATGCACGTGCAACCATAATGCAGTTGTTTCGTGTTTCGAAATTCCTGTTTGACACTGGCGAAATTGTATAAGACACTTTCTCTCTTACACAAAACTGATCGGCCATTACGATTTTACATGAAATTTATTTGCCAGCGCATCACGACTTACGAGTGTAATTATTAAAGCTTGTATTTCATCCTCGACTGATTGCGATTACAGACTGGTTCCATAGTAGACCGATACACTAGCACGCAGAAAATTACGTATACAATTAAACATTTTCGGTGGAATAAATCTGGTATTCAGTAGAATTTGAATTAGATTCTTTGGAAATAAATATAAATAAATTGATATGTGAGAAGATATAAAAAACATTGATAACAACACCACAATAATCATCATTTACGTTCTGGGGACATGATTAAACTGCATCTCAGTTTTATCATTCGAGATTGGAGCGAAGGACATCAAAAGAGATTCGACAAATTGATGCTTCGTTAAAAGAGTGTTTGAACAAACGCTTCGTAATGATCATTTCAATTTGCTCCCGCTTTAAAACCTATTCTCGTGAGTCGTGAGCTTGGTTCGAGCATATTCTTGTACTTACATGATTGAAATTACTGAACTTGGCAAGAACGGCAAAGTTAAAGTGTTGTTATTTATTTAAAGTTTACGCTACAGTTCGTATTATTAACATAAAGACCTAAATATAACATGAAATGTATTTAACAGTATTAAATTAACTGCGGAATGCGCCTTTTATCGTGAGCCATAAACAACTTTTGTAATAAAATTAACGCGTTTGAATTAATATTAGTATTAAATAATGGAGCAAATCACATGGCAATTGTCAGAATTGTGAGCAGAAAACGCCATTACGAAGAGAATGTACGAGATGTTGCAATTGGTACCGTTATAGGTAAAGTTCAGTAGTTCGTTGAGCCCGAACACTTCTGCGTTCATTATTTAAAGGTCAAATACGACAATAGCTCGCCTTAGCCGTTTTGACTTTTGAGTACAAATAAACCCATTCCTCACACCGACGCGACGTAGACTTTCAGAGAATTCTCTGAATCTCAATAAAGGACTCCATTGTGTCTTTTCGATATTAAAAAGTTTAATCTGATATTTTTTACGTTTGTGATTATCTCGATCCATGAAGTAGGTAGGTACTTTAGGTTCTTTTAAATATTCGTAAAATTGTAAATAATGGAGGATTAGAATCGCTTGAGTTAAGGAGCGACGTAGGCTCCCTGTAGTCCTTGTGCATGCCATGATTCTACCGTCTGTACAACGGGGAATGTTCTGAAGAACTGTTCGGTTTAATACCTGCGGTTGATTTCCGTCATAGCGCATCATGGTGTATCAGGTTCCATCAACATCACCGGAATACCTGGCGTTCGTCCACAGTTCGCTTTTCACGTAGACTATTTCCTACCACGCACGTGTAAACTGTGGAACGAACATCCTGCATTGGTGTTCCCACTAAGCTATGGGACGAGGTCCTTCAATTCTATTGTTTTCTTCGAGGCCGGCAACAATTGTTGACGCCCCCAGTGTTGCTAATATTTCGTAGTTCAATATTTTATTCTACGATTTTGGAGTTTTAATAAATATGTATAACCATGATAAATTACAGCACTAAGAGTGTCGGCGCTTTGCTTCGGACAGACGGACGGACGGACATGACGAAACTATAAGGATTCCATTTTTACTTCGGAACCCTAAAAAACGGCGAACCCTCTACAATAACTGCTATCACAAGTTGCACTTTCATAGTGACTACAAAGATCACATTCATTTTATGTAAGACATATCAATCAAGTTTAATTAATATTGTTATGGATGCAAATAGCAGTAACAGAGCTGCAACGGGCTTCATTTCAGATGCATATTGCAGTTGGTCCAGGGCATAAATCTTGTAATAATACATCCATCGCAATAGGCTGGGTTTGACGGTTAGATTAGATAACAGATTTATGGTTGCGTTGACTCTTCAACTTGATATCTTGTTGTCGCCAACGAAACAATGTTTGATGACCTCGTAGGCCACGTCTTAAGTTGTTTGTTGTAAGCACAAACATTCGCTAATTCAATACAATTTTTTTGCTAAAGCCAACAGACTGTTGAACCTGATTGTAGGAACCACGTCCATGAATATCAGCAACCATAGGCATCACCGATGCGTTGCCAGCCAAAAAGGAAGTGGAGGATCCGAATTAATTCGGGCTAAAAACGTAATACGCAACGGAAACGTTCACGGTCGATTATAGACAGGACTGGTGGTTGTTAGAAGGTTGGGTAAATAAACTGTTGATACGCTTATCATACTTAAAAAAATAAAGTATAATTCTGAAACTGCTACGAAATGATGCTTAAGGTACAAGAAACGAAGAAAAATACTCAGAAAAATATTATCTCTCAGAAACATATCATTTTTACTTGTGATTTACAATAACATTTAAAAGTTTTATATCCCAAAATTATACATTCGTTAAGATTTCTCTTCACTTTTTATCTTTTTCATTTATACTTAGTATTCGTTTCTTATTAGTTTCTTCGTAACAGAAATTGAACCTTAAAAAAATGGTTGTCTGTAAAGTCGGTTTACGGATACGGTTGGTTTACGGGTAGTTTAACGTGACAACGTCATGACAAAGCTCCGCTCCACTCAACTACGATCGCCTACGGCATCGGCTACGATACGCCGATCGTAGCCGATAGTGCCTCTCTCTCGCTTTTGCTGCTCTCGCTCGCGGAACGCTAAATTTTTTCATAGATGCGCCCGGCGCTCATCGTTTTAATAGACGTTATCACGTCAATAATTATTTTAACATGACATTCTCATTATGCCACTAATATAATAACGCCATCATATCAGTCTACGTACGCACCTGACTCCGATGTGAAATCCAATCTAATAATACAATTTAAACTAAAAAATGCGCAGTTACGCTAAACTAATTAAAAGTTATCGGTGCTCTTTGTTATTGATGATTTTCTAATGTCTAAACTTATTTGCTTTTTCAATACATATTGTGAAACGGAAATACTTGATTTATTTTTGTTCACAACAATGAAGTCTCTTATTTAGCAAGCAATAGCTGTTATTGTGTTATGTAAACATCCTGAATAGTTCTCTATTATAGTTCGTTACAACGTACATACCACGGATATTAACATCGTAGTACTTACGTAACAAACACAGTTGGCACTGACCTTCCTCAACGTTGAAGTAGTTAAGTACTTAGTCTAGAACGCCTAACATTTTCTACGCCACAATCGATAGTGTTGTAAATGTTGTCATACCATACATAAAAAACCTACCATAAAATAATTCCACAAAGTAGTTACATTTTATTTTTATCGCTCGTCCCTGAAACAAGCTCTTTCAACAAACATGTCATTAAAATTTTATTTACAAGAGTGAGTTGTGAGTTACATTGTTTCAATGTATGTACGTGGTCCGAACCTGCCTCAATGCACGAATGTAACTACATAATTATTATGTATGTTAGTATTTTTAGTAGATTGTGAATCGTGGCGTAGTAAAACTAGTTAATACACAAAACAGTTAAAAGTGTTATCTTAATTGCGTTTCGATTTTTTACTAGGTACACGATAATATTTTAGCTTTATCACGAGAATATTTCCTATGGATTCATGGCGATGCCGACGTCACGCGTGATTCTATTAATAGAGTTATTATTGCGGTTGGTCAAGAAGTACGACGCAGTAAGTATGAAATTGAATGGTGATTATACAACCATTATAAACATTACAACACGCACTAGCTTACATAATACTTTCTACAATGGTGAATTGTCTTGTATTAACTAACAGCAACAGCGCTAAATAGGCGATGCAGAATGCATAAAAGAAGACGCTCCGCTACTTAGCGCTGACATAACACTTGATTAGATTTCTAAGATTTGTAGATAAAAATTTGGTGAAATTTTACAAATTAAAAACTTTACAATAAATATGGTAATCGGCTTCTTTACATAGGTTCGTTAAAGAACGTGTTTGGTGACCAATTACATGAAGGTATGTAACAAAGAGGACGAAAGACCTATTTTTGGTAAGAAAATCTAGACAATGAATATTACCATAATACAGTACGTCTAAACGTGCCTTTGAGTGTACGGAAGCGCTCATGAAATTTTGATAGTATTTAGACTAGCCGATCTAGTCTAGATTAATTAAAGGATTAAGATTTATGTTGGGAACGTCGGGGTCCAAATAATACACATTTCATAAAGAAACTTGGTTTCTACCGGGAATCAAATGTGGAACCTCTCGCCAAGCAATTGAAAGGCAAGCTCAGTAGAAAATTACTAACAACTGGGTTAAACATGGTGCCAAGCCGCAGACCGCCGGCTGACTTAAAAGTAGATCAATTTTCTCTAACTTTAAACAATTTCCTTAACTACGCACCAATATTTATGGCAATAATTTACCAATGTACCGTAGCTATTTCTAAAATAATACATAGGTACTAGTAATTTTGCATATTTGCGCATACCACGTACTTCAGTGTTTACCGTTTCTTGTTTATTGTCTATGTCTGCGTCATATACCTA
Source organism: Thymelicus sylvestris (assembly GCA_911387775.1). Taxonomy (NCBI): domain Eukaryota; kingdom Metazoa; phylum Arthropoda; class Insecta; order Lepidoptera; family Hesperiidae; genus Thymelicus; species Thymelicus sylvestris. The sequence goes on from OU426893.1 coordinate 12,178,177, forward strand.
GCAATATCTGAATGTCATCTGTCTTCCATGAAAGATCCTGAAGGGATCTATGACTACTGAACGATTAAGTTTCGTATTCAATTTCTGACCGGCTGAATATTTTAAATATAAACAAAACGCCTTACGTACATATATTAATAACAATGTTTTGGCGCGGTTACCATTTCAACACGATTCATTATTTATGTATAATTAATTATTAGAAGAACTAAACTTATTTATTAGAAGAAGAAGCGAAACGAGGGCAGGTAAAATATAATCATTCAATCAGTCACTTTGCTAGTTAAATTGAATAGCAGTTGCAATCGTAAAATGCAAAAAATACTTTTATCATCGTAGATAAGTACTTATTATAAATATCACAGAACTTCTTTCAATATTGTGTTCTATAAAATATCAGATATTCATTTGAATATGGACGCATAAGATTGTTAGCCGTTTTTATATTTTGTTATTGTATGCCTTACGTATTTAAAGCTAAAGTAGTTTTCCTTGCTTACTTCAAGTCCTTAAATATTTGACATTTGGATTGCGTTAATCTTTATTTATTCGGCATTTAGAGGTTGTTAGTTATGATAACCAGTAATAAATGGAATTATGGTTGTGTTCTGTGTGTACCACTGTAATATTGAATCGGTGAGGACAGAACAAAATGGTTGTCTGTAAAGTCGGTTTACGGACGGTAGTTTAACGTGACAACGTCATGACAAAGCTCCGCTCCGCTCCACCCCACCCACTCCGCTCCGCTCCGCTCCACCCCGCCCCGCTCCGCTCCACTCAACTACGGCTCGCCTACGGCATCGGCTACGATACGCCGATCGTAGCCGATTGTGCCCCTCTATCGCTTTTGCCGCTCTCTCGCTCGCGGAACGCTACATTTTTTCGTGCGTGCGCCTGGCGTTCATCGTTTTAATAGACGTTATCACGTCAAAAATGTAACCTATATTTTTATTCCCTCCTTTACCTACTGCACATGTATTATGTAAATTTACAGGAAAACCCATTTTAATTTCGGTTTCATTGGTGTCCTTTTATAAGTTTACCTTACATTGCTGTACTTTACTCACACTAGTCACACTGAACATTACGTGATTCAGATTGCCAAATATTTGACAGTTATCATAGCCACGTGCGAGTTTCGTTGATGTTATTTTCCGCTGTTTGATAAGGATAACCTAGTTAACAACAACACGTAATATTATTTTTTTAAATACATGATTAATGTACCTATCATTAATCTGTAAACTGTTATTATTACCGTAAACTGACCTTTGCATCTATACTATACTACTTATATATATAATACATGTTGTTGCCACAAAAACAAAAAAGTCTATTGAACTTCTATAATTGATTGAATAAACATGAATATTAACCACATGCCTAGTACTTGTAAAGTATTAAGTAACAAAATGCCGTCTACATCAATTTGAAAGACTTAAAAAATAGCCTTTAGTTAAACGGAAATGAATATCCCTTATCTGACGCACGACTAGATATTAGGCGAGCTATTCTTATTGGCAAAAAACTAATGGGGTAATAAATCTCATAGCTTAAAATTCCTTATCAATAGCCTGTGGACTATGAATATACTACATGAATGTTAGTATAGTTTGAACTATCGAATACATAATGTGGGGCTCAAACTGGTTTGTATTGAGTTCGATGATGTATAACTAATAATAGCCAAAGAATCCTGTCTAATTTCGCTTCATTATAGCCGTCACATACATTATTACCTTAACCTTAATCAGTTTGGTTCAGATAATGATTGGAGAATACGTTAAGTATTCCTACAATTCGCTTTACCCAATAAAGAAGAATATTGTTAACAAATAAACAAAAGAAACACGTAAGTCGCAAGCCTGATATGATCGGGAGTGAGCACAAAGCGGTGATTCCATTATGCCGCTAATAAAAGCATTTGTAGATAAAAAGTAACAACAGCATTACACGGATTAACGTCTTGCATTTTGCTCAGCACGCTTTTATTTCTGACGCTTTGATGCAATCCATGTTCACATTCAAAAATAAATTATTGTTCATCGTTTGGATACGCACGAATGATTCTTTATCTCTTTTTACATACAATGAAGATAGTCTTGGATCGATAGCCGCGCCCCCGCTCAATTCATTTAATTGCCTAATTATTTTTATTACCCGTTTGTTTCGAGCCCGGCCACGACTTCTCGACTTCGACCCATTTTCCAATTAATTCTACACGAAAAATGCGTTATGCTTTTACTGAAAACAAAGTGTCCGTCCGTATTTCGTGACCTCTGGTTCTTTGCAACTTATTACCATTTTGCGATATATATGTATATATGATTTATGAAAAACATCTTTTTAGGAATACTAAATAAATACTAAATGCATTATAAATTACAAGAAAACATTTTGTACACAACTTGGAATCAGCATTGTCAAGGCACAATTAGAATGGTGCGGAGTCAAAAAACATATTAAAGTTAGCTATGTGTAACTTCTATCAACTGACCGAACTTCTACGAATTGTGACATCATTTTAAGTATATTCCATAAACAATTTTTTAATCTCAAGAGTCATTATCATACTTCAAAGAAATATTTGAAATGCCTGGAACCGTTAATGAGGGAGTTGCACCGGGGAGTTGTTCCTAAACAATCCGATTATCCGATCGCATCTTTGTTCTTGACACTGAATACCTACCTACTTTCTGGAGTCCTAATGAGGGTCACAGCCTACAAGGTCCCTTGTTTTGATTTTAATATAAGACCTTGAACGGAGGACCTGATATTGTATTTTCTCTTGCCCGCCAGACGTTAATTTGCATTAACTAAATAACAATGTATGAATTTATTGTGATAGGTATAGCTTCCGGGCATTGTGCGCAATACGAATGTAGGTATTATGCAAATCTCGTAGATGTTGACGTGAAACTAACCCATGGTTTTCGTTTAATTCCGTGGATTTTGCAATTTAACTCGCTTGGATAAAATGGTCAGAAAATGGTACACAAAAATAGCGTTTCAAATGATGTAGGTAGGTACAATTTTCTTTATCAAAACGCGACCGAGGATACGGTATTATTCTTCCCTTCTGAAGAAATATGTTTTCAATTTGTTTAAAAACCATATTGCCGACAACTACATTCAATCCGAAGATAATAAAGCTGAGGTTAGGAAGAATCAGCTCGTAAAGAATCTAATAATTATGTATTTTTCTGAAACCCCTTCACTTCTCTATCCCAGCACACAGACACAAACTCATTCATTTACAAAGAGCAGACAGGCTTAGGCAAATGCTTTTTCAGATACACTGCCAAGCCGACGCGAGAACAATCACGGAGGCACTAAACATAATCTTTGGCGCGCATGCGTCACTCGCACTAATAATAAACAATGCAAGTAGGCTCATATTAACATTAAGTACCTATGTACTTGGCGTTATCGTAAATAACGTTGGCCTGAGGCTATAATGGTAAAAATCGTGAACAAAACAACCGTGTCGGTGTTCGGTAATCGAATTTAGTGAGGCCCATTGTGAGGCCAAGGTCTTTCTTGTTTACGACGCGACGCTTCGCTACGCTGCATTCTGAAGCGTTTATTTTAAATCCTAGAAAGCATGTTTTATTCAACAAATCTTGAAATACGGAAAATTTTGTTGAGTTTTATGTGACTGAACATTTCAATAATCTTATTGTGCAAAATTTCAGATATAAAAAAAGTTATTATTATTAATATTTAATACCTATTTGCGCAAACTGATACAATTAAATAAGAGGTACCTGTAGGAGATTTAATAATGCGTTGGTTAATTATAAAGCAGAAATTTCTGACTGACTGCATTTTAAATCAAAAGAATGCAGACAGGACCAGATGAATGCAGTTACCTAACAGTATCTCAATATCGATCACTGCACAATCAAAACGTTGATATGAAAAGCCTGACAGAAGATTAATGGTTTGATTTAGATATAGCTGTACCTAGCTGTTGACCTTGCTTATGAATTCGTGCTATCAATTGTTTTCAAACAATGTAAACACGTTTGGTAGGTAGGTATGTATGTTTCAACGGCGCAAACTGCGATGCTATCTCGGTAACAATTTACATTTTAGCGATGTTTTTGTGACACTGACACGCTAATATAGCCGCTGGATTCTATAAATTTTAATTAACATGTTTAATTAAACTAAGTCCTTCGTTAAGAGTTAAGAGGAACATTTAAGACACAAAACGCTTGTTTTGTTAATGTTTATTAGCAACGCTCATTTAAGGGTGAAAAAAGCGCAACTTACCTACAATTTTTTTTATTATTGTTCTAAATATTCTAATCTAAATCTAATTTAAAATTAAAGTATTGCTTACCGGAATCTGTTTTATTCATAGCATAGATATGATGGCGTCTTGTATATAAAACTTACGATTAGAAATAATCAAGTAGGTATTTAGGTAATCTAGGTACTCTAAAGATAGGTGTCTCTCTTCGGGTGCGCTCGTTAAAAAAACATGTCATGTACCTATTTAAAACGCCATAATCTTCTTAATATATATAAATTACGTGTCACGTTGTTTGTCCGCGATGGACTCCTAAACTACTGAACCGATTTTAATCTTTGTACACCGTGTGCAATTTGATCCAACTTGAAAGATAGGATAGCTTACATCTCAAAATAAAAAACTTTTGACAAATGAAGTCTGTCCGGGCAGCTAGTTATTATGTATAGAACTATAGACACTTAAACAAAGCAAGCAGTCGATGACGTCGATGTATGCTGACTCGCCTATGAGGTCGCAGACGGCACATAATACCTCCCTCAATAGTATGTTGACTGTTGACACACCGGCTGCTGACTGTAGACAGACGATATCCGTACCTACTAATTATGTAGACTCGGGTCATCGTAGGAAATTTAGAGGCACGTTCTCTTCTTGTATTCAAATGGCGCCACAAAGACACCTTGACTCGTTTTGTTCCATTTTGTTTTAAGCGCGACCCTCCTTTGTGCCAGTCACACTTTATGCGTTAATTTGATCTGTTATGTAAACCCAAGGTCTGTTAAGTTGAGAGTAAAAAACAACATAGGTATAGCTTGTTTTTGAGCGACCGCAAATGCATGTGTTGTAAATATTGACGACAAATATTTTCGTATCGCTAACCAATTGCGTCTACATACATGTATAAGTGACATAAAAATTCAACTTCATTTTAAATTCGATATCATTGTTTTTAAATATGTTGGAGCTTATTTTTTTATTACAAAGTTGTATATACTTACCATATTTTATATGTATACAAATACATAAATAAGTATAATGTGGATTACTCTTCGGCGAAATGAATAACTGTCGAATTTGGACCACAGCGCGTGAACCACTAGTTTCGATTAATCTCTTCTGGGTCTGGTATTCCGTGTTAGAGTGCGAGGCTAGTCCGTATGGGTCGACCACATAGGACTGAATGAGAAAGTCGGGAACCGGTTCCCATACAACTCCCACTAACGTCTACTTTCAAGTCACAATAGACTCGGCTTATCTTCACTAAACTGAACGAACGGCTTCTGTTCGATATTGAATCTAACAAATGTTTTGAAAGATAGCCTATGTCTGTCGTAAACTGCTCCTAGAGAAAGATGCGTTCTGAATTGTTCTGATGATTAAAAACAGGTAAACTGACAACTATTGTTAAAAGGTTCACAAAACAATTTTTGAACAAAAATCTAATTCGTTAAGAGCGTATTTCCAGATATAATAAATAGTTAAATTTGGATATGTAAGCAATAACAGGAAAATAATATATTGGATAAATGATGCACTAAAAATTTAAGCGATTAAGAATTTCTTTTAAAAGGGATATTTGAATTTAGAGAATTTAGAGTAATCGAAGTCTTCCAGCTTTAAATTCAAAAAGGTAAAATTTTAAATTTTTAAGGTAAACGCATAGATGCACACAAATCCATTTAACATATTGATAAAGTAAAAGATAAGATAGCTACAAATAGGAAAGTAAATAAACTTCAGATAAATTGGTCACTGTGCAGTGTGCCCACAAGTAAAGATAAGGTGCAAGTACATACCAATACTTAGTAGAATAAATTGATTAGATTATAAATATCGAGAAATACAACAATATTGCAATACGTAACAATTGACATAAATTTTTGCATAACTAATTTTGTTTTTACAGCTTGAAAATACCAATTGTTTTTATAGACAAGATGACCTCGTCAAAGACGCGTGTTTGTTAAATACAAACGATATTTAACGCGTTGTTTTTAGGAACGTTCTCGATGTATACGTGCATATCTTTTTGGTTCAACCTCCAGTGTAAACAATTATCTACGCCCTTTGCAAGTTCCCGAGTAAACAATGGGTTCTTCACTGCCACGTAAAAGATCATCAGAATTTTTTTTGGAATAAAAGGCAGTACAGGAAGCCCGCACTTGGTGTAAAATAAAGTCGAGACTAACGTTATTTTTATTCACCACTCAAGGCCAAGATCAACGCTGCATACGCTGTACCGATATTAATACAAAAAAAATCGTAAACAAGTCTTTAAGTTGTTTTCAAAAAGGAATGAGTCATTTTATTTTAAACGCCCGATTGATGTTGTTATGGCATACGGTTTAAAGTCAACAATTTTATGCATATGGCATTTTTTGCATAGCTTATTTACTAATCTTCGAGTGAAGCAACCAAGTTGCAACCTTGTGGGTTGGAAATAAGTAATTTGAAGTCAAAGATAAGTTACATTAGTATTCAAACGTTCCATTTTACTTTTCGTTCTTGATTCCTTACAAATGATCCCAAAAAGGCAAAATAGACCAGTGATCCTATATTGATCAAAAACCACGGTACAAGAATTGTAAAAAAAACTATTCTCCCGTGCTTTCACTAAAACCAGTTAAAACCAGGTAAAAAACCCCTTACCGTTGTAATGGCCACGAGGAAGAACCGGCAGGTAAACAACATGTGACTCCCCTTCTCACCTTGCAATTTTAGATGGGCTATCGTATTTAGGTTTTGAATGTCGCCATAACAAATATTATGTTCTCAGAATGGTGTTCAGTTACGTGCTTACATAACTGGGGCAAGTCTGCTGTGTACGTTTTTGTTGATTACATTAAAATAACTAAGCCATTGTTTGACCAAGGTTACCCATATTAAGTCAGCCGCACTTCCGTTACCTCCCAAGTATAATAATAAACATTATGCATGCCCAATTTAATAATCGTCCTTAATGCATGTACAAAAGATGTTATTTCCTTTAACAGCTCTAGTACCTTCGTTATTATTTTATACGACATTTCTGAAGTTGTCACTGGAATTACAGTCATTGACCATAATATTATGTTTAAATATAGAAATGTTGCTATTAAATTTCATTAATGATGATATAATATTCCTGCCAACAACTATTATTATAATTATGCATGTATTACGTATCAGGTGAGCTTGGTAAAAACATAATTTTATATGTAAAAGTATATTCGAGATAAGTTCCCGCGTAAACAATTATAATCGCGTTTTTTTTATCTGGCCGCGAATGTAAACACAATGCTATTGACGCCGGCCGATACGAGACCCGGTATCTAATTCGTTGGCCTTGGCAATGAAAAAAACATGTTTTGGCACTGACGCAACCTTGAAACTTTATTTTGCTTTATGCTCAGCGTCACGTAACTTCAGTGCGAATAAAACGCCTTTTGGCGTAAGTGGCGCTAAATTCCGTCGTAAATGGGACGTTGTAGTTTTTTGGAAATTACAGTTTTTAACGCTTAATTAGGTATTTACTGTCAGAATTTACTTTGGCATGTATTCAAATTATTATTTAAAGGGTTTAGTTTTTTTTGTGGAGATTTTTGCATCAGTTACCTACATATTTTATTTATACATTTATAACTTAATCGGTATAAAAAAATACACTATGTACATGATAGTATTAAATAATTAGGTTAAAATGTGCAAAGTACTTCAATGTTAAATAATTTTATTTTGATAATGGAATTTAAAAGACTTTCCACAGTGCGATAAGAGATGGCGTTAGTGTACACAAGACGTGTGTAATTGAAGCATGAAAAAAATCTTTCAAGCATTATCAATCTGTACATATTAAAGCCCTGATATTTGAGCCTAATTAAGGGCTGTGTATTACATCTTATTATACTTTTTTATCCTAATATCAATTATTATAAGTTATTTTTAAGTACCTTTTTTATTTTTACAGAGCTGGAGCGGGCGCAAACGGGATATTCTCGAGAAGACTGGACTTTTCCACCTTTAATCTCCTGCCTAAGCATAAAGTCAACTCATATCAGATTAAGGTAAGTCACTGAGTGCCATTTAAGTACTTGGAAGGCAGTTAGTCTAGCTGCATTCGGTCGTTTAGCCATATACAGAGCGACTAAAAAGTCCAGGTTTAATCAAGATTTCAATTAACAACGATACAGAATGAATACATTAGATATAAGTGAAGAAAATTGTATAAAATTGGCATTTATATAAAATAGCATTTATATTTAATGGACTTAGCGGCTCTATTTGCACCAATTGAATATACATATGTATATCTATTATAATGATCGCCGTCGAGAAGGATTGATAAACTTTGTGATATTGTTTGAGATTGATTGATTATACGTACCAAATACCCATGGGTATTTGGGCAACTAGATAATCTCGTTGACTGTATGCATTAGCTTTATTACTTCACTCGTATAATGGCCTTGCAACGAACTGAATTACGAAAAAAAATTGAGCGATGAAAAATAAGTAAATCCTGAGTACCAACTTTAGCAGTAAATCCTTAATAATTACTTTGGCTTGAAACAATTAAAAATAATTATTATACTATGTATTAAGGTTACCATGTTGTCAGAAAGCACACGTTTTAACTACCCATTGTTAAGTTGCGTTACTTGTCAACTTTGTTCAATTATTTACTTGGTCGCGCATACTTCATACGTCTTTGTTCAGAAATAACATAAGTTAATAAAAAATCTGCACCAATGTTTGAAAACCAGGCTTTGTTAAACCTAAGCTGAAATACTAAAATAAATGAAATAATTGTTTATGACAATGAAAAAAAACAGACAAAGGACAATGTCGTAATAAATATTTGTTGTTGCATATTATTATTTTAACAAAGGCTTATAAATAATATTCGATTTTATGGAATGTAACTACGATTATTACGTCTACGTTATCACTTTATGAATATTTAACAATGAATCTCTCCTAGACGTATAGTCTATATTACAAACAAATAGACACTTCTTAATTTACGATTAGGTAGGTAGGTAGGTACGTCGTATTTAGTAGCCAGTGTCGTAATAATAGTGGGGTAAATAAATATATCTTTCCCCACGAACCGTTGGTCCACTGTTGGATAAAGGTATTTTCTAATTTGCGCCATCAATGCCAATGCGTTCTAAGTTTTTCTTCCCATGCAACTTTAGATATTATTATTACATTATACTATCGAAGAAGCTGTAGTTGCTATATGACGGTTTTTTTTGCCGGTTATTAACATCAGGCCGAGTCAAAAATAAGTTGTAACTAAATATGTACATTTACGTAAATTCGCGAATACATGTGAAATTTTATCATGACTGGTTTGGTATTCATTTTTAATCTGAAGTCCCTAGTTCAAATATGAAATAACTTAATATTCAGGTTAACGATATATTTATTACTTTTATACGATTAGGAACTCCCTTTAAATATTAAGTTGGTACTTACGTTGACAATCTAGTGAAAAAATCGACAAGAAATCGAGTAATTATCCGGTTCTACCTAAGGCATTTGGTAGCAATCAAGTTAAATTTCAAGCGTCAAAGTAACGACATTGCGGAATAAAGGCGTATTTGGGTTGTTTATCTCGATTAAAATATGTATTCGTGAGTCCTGTCCTGTGCAGAATGGTGAGGCTAAACCGTAACAGGCTCTAGGCACTTCACTCAACGCCTTTTTCGCTCGTTAACGAGGAACACTTATGAGTCTCAACTCCAGAGCCTCTCAAATCTAAGCTCTCGGTTGTTGACTGAAGTGATTGCAAGTGTGTGTTAGTAAAGCTGCAAGTGTTTGTTTCTTCGTTTAATTATGCGCGTGTAAATGACTCCCAGACTATTAGTTACGCGATTCGTGAAAACAAGACTGACATTAATCATACATGAAACCGTGTCCTTCTCAATGTGATGATCAGATGCAGATTAATGCACGGATTTTTATAATGATTCAGGTGGAAGGTTTAGGTTAAGATTTTTTTGTGGCTTAGGCACATACCTGCTATTTGGGATCGTAAAGATGTTCACAAAGCAATAGTAATGGAATCTCGTGTCATTTAATTTGTCTCACTCTAACTGAAATACAACGCTAAAAACAACATTCTGTAAATACAAGATAATATAAAACGAAATTTTCAATACAAAAAAAACAATATTTTATTTCTCTACAGCATTACAGAGGTGAAAGTTAATCCTTTGTCGGTGGCGCCATAAAAACTCCAGACGACACCTTCCGTGATAACACCCCGTCAGACCCGGGGTGGTCTACAAAACAAACGTGTTTTAATATAATTTAATCGAGAGAGAATCAGAGAATTTTAGACCTTCGAATAAATTGGAGATTGAATTTTATTGTCAAATTGTGTGCGGGTGGTTAGTTCAGCCGTTTCATAAGAGGGAATAAAGGCACAAATAGGCAGACAAAAATTCTGAAATAATTGTTATGGCCTAGTGGCATTCTCTATTAAGATACATTATGTACAGTGATTTTATTAAAGTTAGTGTTATCATGACTCCGAGTTGCGTTACTGTTCGAATGTGATAACTACTAAAAGTGACCTGAAACATTGCAAATGTATTTTTATTTTTTGTGACATTGATGTTATTTAATAAAGCTAAACCAATATTAACTGCGAATAAAGATTAATGTGTAACTACAGAGATAACACATCGCTGTCATGCAAACATTTTAGCAACATTGAAGGTGATCTTTAAAGAGATGAGAGATAATTGTGGGTTCCTCATCAATACAGATTAATAAATTACACGATTTACTTTGAGGTAATTGCTTTAAAAGTAAACAATCTTGTTGTCCATATATGTAGAGACCGTCTGCTTAAAAAATGAATGCGCTCACAAAATATGATTGTTACAACGTGCAAGTTGACTAACAAGATTGTTTTAAATATTTATTCCGTACTACAGTGTTTCTTTGAATAAACTCTGGGTTAAAAACGACTGAGTGATAAAGTCTAAGGCTAGAACATCTAAGTTGGAACTAATCTGCAACAAAATTAAGAGTTATGGGCCATTCCAAAAATGTACGTTTCGATTTGAACCGAACAGCCGATCGAAGCATAAGATTACATTCAGTCTAGAATTTGCGTAACTAGGTAAGTGTCTCGTTATCTGCCAATAAATTCTGGAATTCACTACCTTTCTAAAACGCTTCCTTACCAAGTCGTTTTGGGGTTCGCGGTCTATCATTTGATTTTACGGCTGCCTTACGCGGCTGTGGAGTGGAGTTATTTTGCAATTGTCAGTACTTATATGTTTGTTATGCACCGTCGACAGGCGGTATCTAATCGCCACAGGCCTTGAGCTCGTTGTATGTCAACCGACGGTCATTCCCCCAAGCCGGCATCTATTTTTACCCGACGTTTGTTTGATATTTATCACTGCCCAGCGACTGGTGCACTAAGCACTTATTTTTACTGTCACGTCGACTGAATAATTGTTTTCAGGCTGCGTTAGCGTCATTTGCAATTTGGGAACGCTTTTAATTCTTTTGGGTGACAAAATTTGGGACAGATTATATTAATGGTCTTATTTAAACCCTTTTTAAAAAAGAATCATCGTGGCATTCGTTTAACAGGCATACCTAACTGTAGAACTTTGATGATACAGAGAACTTTTAAGTTACTGAATTATTGATTTATTATGCACATTCCATCCTGTCTTATTAACCGACTTCAAAAAAGGAGGAGGTTCTCAATTCGACTGTTTTTTTTTATTTTTTTTTATTTTTTTATGTTTGTTACCTCAGAACTTTGGACTGGGCGAACCGATTTTGATGATTCTTTTTTTAATCGAAAGCTGGTGGCTGTCATGTGGTCCCACATAAATTTTATTGAGATCTGACAATGGCATCCATGAGAAAACCACATAAGTCGTAAATTTGTGTTAAGATGCGCGCGACAAATTGACGAATAACTCAATATCACGCCAACCGATTTCGATGATTCTTGTTTTAATCGAAAGCAGGCGCTTGTCATGTGTGTCTCACATAAATTTGAACGAGATCTGACAACTATGTAGTTTTTGAGACTTTGAAGTCGGTTATTTTTTGTTAGTAAAATTTAGATTATTTATTATATGAAGTAGTAAATTGGCTGAAACAATAACTTTTACGAGAATGTAGGTATTAAGTGTTTCATTTCTTTGTGTTGAATTAAATAGTGACGGCATGACATATTATGGACAATATTAGTCATTAAATTTTTATCACACATGTCGTCATTAAGTATACCTGAATAATGATTTTTTTTCTTGTCAGTCTTATTCAGTTTCAGTTTATGTATATTAATGGCGCATTTCAATTCTTTAGAAATAAAACATTTTTCAATTCGAATCATTCTGTCATGGATATCAATGCTTACACCGTCTGTGTTATCTACTTCAAGTATTATTTTTCTAGCAAATCAACTTTTGATAATTACATTAGAATCATGACTCTAATAGCTACTATAATTAAATAACAAGCATTGGCTAAAATCAATATTGATGAAATAATATCTACCTTCATACGAATGAGATAAACAACCATTATACTGGAAACTTCGAAAGTTCTGATAGACCTACTTCTACGTCAGATGATACCTGTACGGTGTATCTTAAAATTAGTTAAAGTGGTAACCTGTAGGAACAACAATCACTTCCCTCTTCCCTTCCCTCGGGCTATGGGATTAAGTCCATCAAAAACTCGGGCAATCGCTTCCTTCAGAGAGGATTATTCTCTTAGTGTTCCGAATGTAAATGTGTGGAGGTAATCTATAAGTCACTTACTATCAGGTTACCAGTGAACTTTTCCTGCTAAACTGTAAAGGACTGTTACTAATTTTAGACATTTTGGTTTTGATTAGGTGTAACTGACCATAATGTGACTTAAAAAGTGTTATAAAAAACAACTTTAAATAAAATTTGTTTGTCCATATTTCTTTTGTTAATGTGTGCAACAATCGCACTAGTGCACTAGTGAACATTTATTTACACAGTCGATAACTCGATAAGTAACATTTATAATTTCACTAGCTTTTGCCCGCAGCTTCGCCCGCGATAGCAATCGATTTTTTACAAATCCTACTTACCTACTTACTTTTACTTAGATGTACAATTTGGTAGCGTGATTCAGAACTTGCAAATGAAGTTTACTAACGCCATCTATTAGGAACATCCGGAACTAAATATCTAGCAACTAACAAAATATCGATCTTCCCATTGGGATGTTTTACCGCGGTAAAAAGTAGCCTACGTTACTCTCCATCCACCTCACTATCTCCACACACAAAAACCATACCTTAATACAGCTTCTTTGCGACGTGAAAGACGGACAAACAAACAAACACACTTTCACATTTAATAATAATATATTTTAATTATTGTATTATATTTTTTAAGGTCCTTTGTACATTAAGTATTGTATTAGTTATTTTGTGTTAATTAATTTCTAATAACTTAAAGATTTTTATAATCTTTCACATTTATAATATTAGTATGGAAGTATGGATAGTATGGATTTCTCATCGATTTAGCAACGAACAATCTATTCGTGCAGGAGATAATTTAAACCATTCCTTACTTATCTATCGCGTAAACAACAACCACATTGTTTCGTGGCGGCCCGTTTCGCTCCGCGTCGCGTGACAGCACCCCGTTTTGCGAATCCCGCGGAGGAAACTTAATAATTTCGCGCGCTCATATATCACAGTTCATGTTTCCTATAGATTTGCAGACAGCTAACTCGAATAACACCGACAATTCAGACGCTACAGTCACTTAATCTGTCTATTGAACGAGCAATGTAATTCCATCGTAGCAAGACAGCGATCATATCCGAAAATAATGTCGACTTTTTATTACTAATGACATTTAGAAGTGTACAATGTAACATTGTCGTAGCAATCTGTTAGCGTTTTTATTTCAAGATTCCCAAGCTCCTTTAAAGAAACGTGTTTTATCTCTTTTTGTACGCCTGTCTAGAAAAGAAAACCTGTATGCTCTTTCTTCTAGCTCCTTGTAGTCTAGTTAGAGACTTTATGCAGTACGCTCTTAGCGTTCTGAATGTGTAAATGAACCTGAACTAGTTTTAGATATCTAACGCGGGTAGGTGCTATAATCATTTAATATTAAATTTATCTCACAAGAAGAAACTCAGTGCTCGTTACTTGTTATTCCATTAATATGTCGCTCGCATTTTACTCAACTTTACTGCTGGTTTCAACATTTAAAAGCATCTTTAAATGTATCGGGTGGATCTAACATCTTTTAATAAATAGATGCTTTTTATGTAAGTAGTGTCGATGCTGCGAGCTAATAACCGAGCTAACGATACTAAGTAGTAAGCATGATTGATAACAGTGACAACCGAGGCACGTTTTGCAGCACAGTCATTAAATGTACGATCGCGTCTTCTATTTATGGTGGTCGATAGCTACAAGCATATTGATCGAACCGGTTGCGATCCATATGCCTACCTAATAGAGATTACGTTTATCGTATGAGCAATTTTCACCGTTCATTTATACGCGCGTCTCGCGGATCGTCTCGTAGCGCATCCGTAAGCCACGCCCCCTACGCGCGCGAGCGCTATCTACTGTTCACACGCTCGCTGCGTTCAGATGCGTTCGAACGTTCAAGGATGGAGCACGTTGACGTAATACATCGGCATCCAGTCAGTGAAACCTTTCTACCATGATTTATAGGCAAAATACTCAATGTAGATTGTACTATGGGTAGATTTCTGTACAATTAGGCTTTTTAAAATAAAAAAGCTATTGGTATTCATTACAAACAAAACATCAAAATTTTCTTCTTTATAATAATATTACTTGGAATATACGAGGTTTTGTTACTAGTAGTTTTAGGTTATTATTATTATTATCATTCAGTATTAACGTTCAGTATCATATTTTTATTTTGAAAAATACGAATCCAATAGAACACGTACGTATGGCTCTAGTAGCCGTTGTCGAACGAAGCGCGCGCCGCGCGCGTGTGAACACCGCGCGAGCTCTCGCGCGAGCCCCTTTGGCGCGCGCCCAAAAAACCGCTCCCGACGCGAGCCCTGCGAGCCACGAGACGCGCCGCGGTCTGGTCCGCGAGCTCGCTGTTCACACGCGCGCGTACGAGCGCGTCTCGCAGCGCGTCTCGTGGCTCGCGCGCGCGTCTAAACGGGGCATCACATTAGCCCTCATACCTACCGTACTAGCTAAACTGCTAAAGCAACGCAGATAGAATCTCCTCACGATCAAACATCAGGCTAACGAGCTCAACGACTTCATAAAATGTCTCGAAGGATTTATTTGCGCCACGCCGAGGATTCATGCTAAACGTTATTGTACTATTTTTGTCTTAGTTTTAGTGACTTTGAATCTAGTGTCTTCGTCTAAATTGGCTTGTTTTATGCACCCACGCAGAGACGATATTTTTGATTCGGTGTAGTTCGGAGTTGTTTTTCTTTACGTGTTTTACGACATCTTGAAATCTCCTTGTTCAAATGTTTGTAGACTGTGGTAACAATTTAACAGAATTCGTAAGTCGGAAGAATTAAAATTACAATGTTTTTCATGGTTCAGCGACATTGAAGCAACAATGTCTGCAAGCATCTCTAATATCAGACAATTTATTTCCGACGTCAACAATTTGTCTAGTGATTCATCTGCTTGGCCAAATCATTAGCTGAAACTTTCGTTGATTAACTAAACTGCTTACGAAACATTTATTGATAATATTGATGGTATGCTGAAAAACCAAATCATTTATCATAAATAATATGTATTTTCATTTGCAAAGAAATACATTTAAATCGGGTCGTAGGAAGATGCGGCTGGCTCGGCGGTCAGCACGTAACTAAATCCGCGGAGTGAAGCCGCTACCCGATACCGCGTTCAAGGCTTCCCATGTGGATTAGCTCTTGTTTTTCTTTCAAATCGCCTCGTCCGACCAGCCCAGCCCACAATGAGATAATGGCTTTATCATTTCGACTGCACGCTTGTTAGTACGGCGGCTATCGGAGTTCCGTTGGCTTGCCAATGAAACAATTTTATTTTGTGCCTCTTTTTTATCAATTTTATTTTCTTACGTACTAATTGAATTGCTGGGATAAGATCGTGATCGTGTTTCATGTGAAAATACATATTGTAAAGTTCTTCATTTTTAGGTTTGTCAAAGCTATAATGTTTTATGTAGTAGGTACATGATTGAACGACGTTAACTGCGGATTGAATTAATTCGTCTTCGACATTATGCTGTCACTTCGACTCTATATATCGTTGCTAACATCCAGAAATGAATCTTGATTTTCTCAACGGACCGTAAATGGTAAGAAATGAGAAAGTAGCCGGCTAATAGATACAATAGGGCTGGATGTCTGATAGGTCTCGCGGTGCAACTTTCTTACACTACAAAAAGCTGTATAGCAATAATAGTACACGCTACCCACGTCTTGTACCAGTTCGGATATCGTTTCGTAAACGGTACAAGTCGAACGTAATTACTATGTTACATAGATGTGTGATAAATTAAATTCTTACTAGATTACCTTAGCCCTTTAGGCCTCTACGAATTTACGGCGTGCTATGAGGCAACATATTGCATATTTTCTTCGTTCTGTCCAGTTTTCGTCACTGCTGGTAGCTATTAGGGCTATAAATGGTAATACTTTGCCCAACGGCTACATGTCCCACCATTTCGTGTGTCTGCGATCAACTTTTTGCAAAGTTATCGTAAGTGTCCACTTGCAAACAGTAACGCTTTATAAGGGAAAGATTTCGGAGCCGGTTTTTGCAGCCATCATACTGTATTGAATTCAATCTTGATAAACATGAGCTTCGTTTGCGTAAAGATCTCAGAGGTTGTTAAATATTTTGCAGAAGCCATCAAATATTTCTTTTCTTGCCATCTGGTACCAGCATCGATACCTGAAGTGGATGATTAATCTGAGCATCGTGATTTATCGATCGTACTTTTTGTTGTGCATTTCGAAGTCCAATGTTTACATCGATATTGCCTTTTGTAGACTGTTCCAAAAAATATCGAATTTGATGTAGGAATTTTACAATTTCCAGGGTTTTTAAATCGAAATAATAAATATGGTCGTAATTAATAGGAATTATAATAATATATCCTATAGCCATCACGAATATGGCTATCGTACTCAAAACTATTTTTACTAAATCAGCAGTTCCAGTAATTAGCGCATTCATACAAATTCTTCAGCTTTATTATATCTACTCTTAGTAGTACAGAACTATAGATATAAAACTATTTTTAGCGAGGATCCTTTGCATACCTTATTCGTAATACGTCGTGATTATTGGTCTTGTAAACAAAATATGTAGATAAACGCATGACAGTGGTTCTACCAGCCCACAGCGCGCCCACGCAAGACGCGCTGCGCAGGCGCACCCAGATATGATATGTAGTGATACATGAAATGAATGGATCTGTGTATGCCTTTACCAGCGATTTTCAACCTATCTCCTTATTAAATCAATGCCTTTGCAAGAGAAGTTTGGTGTTCCAGCTAGTTTTAATATCGTTGAAATATGTATTGCTTTTGAAATAACATTTTGATTTCTGTTTACATAATATATTTTCATTTATCGTATAGTCAAAAAAAATGTTTGAAATAAGTTTTTTTTTGTTTTCTTTCAACGATTAATCATTCTAATTTATTAAAAAATATATAAAATAAATAAATAAAATTATTATTTATCCTACCGCGATAGTTCCCCGAAATGTAGCGTTGTCAATAGACATTTCGTAGAATAGTAAGGCGAAATTAATTCTGTGCCTCCTATTATTTTCCAAAACTATTGTTATTTCTGTAATTCGCGTGCATTCGAACATTTATCATTTGCCCTATTACGATATTTACAGATTAGATTCGTGATTCGTGAACTGAGTTTTAGTTGAACCCGACAACTTGAACGATACAACGTTTTGATTTGTTTTATGAAATTGTTTCTAAGACCCTTTCACTTTTGTAAATCATATTTGTAAAGGAAGTCTCAAGATCTAGAGCAATTTATGCAAACGGCAATAGAATTTCAAAATTTGAACACTTCCAACAATAATAATCTGTTTTCCACGAAACAACGAAGTTGTACTACTCGTACTACTTATCGTGGCGACTGGGTACTAGAAGAACTAGAGCGGTCGTTGATCTCTGCAGCACTATTATTATCTCGATAACACCGCTAATAATGTTTGGAAACATGTGCTTGATTTCTAGCCAAAACTGTTCGTTTATGAGTTTAGATAAAATAGTTATCATGAAAGGTACAGTCAGTTACGTAAGTTACATAAGTGACGTAACTGGGATCGGTACGACAAGTCGTGTCGTGTCGTGTGGCCACTGCGTTAACCCTGAAGTCGGGCGTGGGGTCGACGCACGCGCACGGCCCACTTAAGTGCAGTCGCTGCGCCCGACGCAACGCTTGCAAATCTCTAGCGCATAGAATCGTAAATACGACTAATGCCGCCATGTCGCCTGATTTGTTACGTATCGTATTGTGGCTATCGATCATACTCAATCTCGTCGATACAATACAATACTGAAGCGACGTGAAATTTTATACGTTTAGTAGGTTTATCTCATACGTGCGCTATGGTATTGATATAGAGATGGATATACATTTTAAACTTCAAATAAGGAGAAGGTTGTCGATACGGTAGTTTTTTTAAATACTTTGTTACCTCTTTGTTACCTCATAACTCGTCATTTATGAACCGATTTGATTTTCAAAACTTAAAACTAAGATCACAACGCATCCCATCTTAAAAAGGATAAAATCCCGTAGTTAACATGAAATACCATAAAAATTAGTAACAGTCACGTTCTATTAGTAGCTACTAGCTAGTAACCGCTGTTCCGCTTAAGATCATTTTCAAAGCGATTCGATGGGTATCTAAATAATTACAACGAAACGCTGCAATGTAACTTAGGCTAATCAATGATATTATAATGTTTGGTCTAGTGGCAGTAGGTAGTTCAAAACTTAACTTATTGCACTTTATCGTTCGTAATAGATCTGATCACATATAAAACTTTGAAGAGATGTTGTATATTATGCAGGATTCTTAACGAGCGCATTACGTAAAATCAACTTGTAAGGACGTCGGTCGCATGTATGTGTTTATCTCAGTTTCCTTATACGACTCGACTCGAGTGCTTTAATAGCACTCACTACATATTAGTGATTATAATCAAACTCTAATTGCGAGGTGTGGTCTGGATACATTATTGCGTTAACAAATTATAACTAGTCGAGATAACATAGTTGCGTGATTATTCTGTGTAAGCATTCATGCACGTTCCGCTTATAGACTCATCTTGTTATAATGTAGGAGTATTAAGTATTAAGTGGATACTCATTAAAGGAAATCTTCGTCGCGTCACACTTTAAAGGCAATTGAACACAATAATTAATTTAAATTGCTCTATTTTGCGGTCACGTTTTTACAACAATACAGGTTTTCCTGTAGGAATAGTAAATTGAGAGCTATTAAAAGTAATTACGACGTCTTAATCTCAAGACTAATAGCCTCTTGATAGCTGGTACAATGATGACCTAAAAAAGGGTATTGTTTGCTAGAGGAAAACAAAACTAAATTATCTATGCGCCTACGTGACCTACCTACACGTCGCACAAGTTACGATAGTACACCGCGGAATATATTACGAGTCCTCGTTGAGACAATGACGATTGGTCAAATGACGAATAATATACTTTGGAATCTGAATGGCTAACTAGCTACTACCTTGTTGTTATTGAATCGTGACAATGAAGTTTAATTGATCTTTAGAATAATTTAAACGTAATCCATCGTAGGGTTCTTTGCCTGGTTTCGGTCTTTATAGAATCAACCATGGAATATTTCCAACGTTCTTCTAGTTCAATGCTTCAATGATTCATCAGAAAGAAACTAGATGTGCATCAGGATATCGTTTACCATACTCGAGTCTCCGGCTTATTTCTTTTCCATTGACTCCCTCAGCAATGGGCACTGGAGCAGCGTGGTAGAGTATGAAGTATCTAGTATATTAATTACGAAGGACCAAGGCCAGTCAAAAACACGCACCCTTTAGAAATCACCAATGTACTCAAGTTTATTTTCATAATTTGGCAGAGGAATAGCTATACCTGAGAAATTACAAGCTTTGATTTTAGATAGCTGGGATTTGTTCGGGATTTTTAGACTGACGCGGGAATTGAGACGATTGCGAACGGGCCATTAGCCGTATTGTTATTGCCAGTATTCCCGTAACGAACCGCTCGTTTTCGTCCTTTAATATCACCGCTTTTCTCCCTCGCTCGCTCTAATAGCGCGTCGGGTTCATTTCACAACCATCGCTCTTCGGTTTGCACTCTTAATTAATCCCTCGTTCCATAAATGTTATTATACATTTATGAATACCCAAAAGGCCAGACATCCAAATACGGAATTCAATCTCGAGTTCTATTCCCTCGCGTTAAGTAGGTATGCATACTGATAAGCGATAAAGCGCTTGAGTATTGGAAATCCAACGTCTTAGCAGTTTACCTATAGTCACCACAATTGTTTTTCGTCGAACTCCTCCCCTGCAATTTTCTACCACCCATCGTCGACGACGCCGCGATTTACATGGAACTTAGTGAAATATTCACATAAGCTGCAATTGTCACGTTTTATTGGGATATTGAAACTTTCTCTCCAGGATTGTGCATCTAATTTGAATAATTCGACGCCCGACATTGTGTAGCTCTTCATCACAGCTCACAATCTTTTAATATTGATTATTCATTTCGTAAAGCAAGCGGGGCGTAACGTAGTCGTGTATGATGTTTCGCTTCAAGATTTAATGCTCCTGGTAGTGGCGTCAATGAAAATATTTTCATTTTCACGCTTTCGCCCACGAATTGTGAAGCGCGATAAGGTGAAGTTCAAGACTATTAATAAAACGAGCCGGGTCCTTACGTGACGACTATTGATCGTCTACATAGCACGCACCCGGCGTATTACGGTAGGTTAGTATGCCCGGGCGTTCGTAGCCCCCGGAACACGACGAAAGCAGCCGAAATTTTACATCCCCGGCCAGTATTGATCGGACTTGACATTGAAATCGTAATAGACAAACAGCTGGGGCGAGGGTGCGTGCCCGGCCCTCACGCAATCGCTCCTCGCTCCTCGGGCCCGGGCCCTGAGTGCTGAGTTTTATCGACTCCCAAGATTTTCATCCGTAGACTAACAATCCGCTAAGCCGAATCGACTCATCGCATTTGACGTTATTATCTTACCAAATCGTGAATAAAATCTAATTGAAACTCTACTTGACTTTAACCACCTATTAAAATTATTCATCGAGAGCTCAAATGTAGCTGAATGCTTGTAATGTCTAATAATTATTCGCTGGAGTCCTAAGACGGGTAGAGCGACGTCTAAAATCTCATTTATATTCAGTGTGGTGGGAGTTTGAATGTTATCTAAAATCCGTGTTTAGGTGTCGTGCGGGATTGCTCTAATCTTGAAACTAAACACATTGTTAAGTTAGCCAAAGCTTTGTTCTCTTAACAAGCGATCTCATTTTCGTATATTCCTTTGGAACATAAATTGTTAAAATTTGATTTTGGTCGTCTATTGTTTTATGTTAAGTGGACTGAATAGAGAATACGAATGGCCGGTTGGGGAGGCGCCTAGCTTTGCCCCGCGTCTGCCAACCTTTAATTTTTGAGCGAGCATAATATGGATAAACACATTTAGGACATGAAGTCTCAATGAGGCAAATAAGAACTTGATTTGTAAAATGCATCATTTTTGGAATGCTAGAACAGCATGTTCAACAAATCGCTTATTTTAAGCATTTTTGCTTACTTGTCGAAACTAATTTTTTGTATCATTGATAGATACATCGAATACTCTCAGTATCGATATTACATAAATAAACATTAGCATGCTTTTAAAGTTCTAATGAGCACGTGTGTCATCTTTATGAAAATGTCATTCTTACTCACACACACTTACCTACAGTTACAATTTGTTTTGCAACTTCCACGGTGTTTATGTTTTAAAATGAGGTACGCCCCTTCAACGTTGTACATAAATAGTTAGTTTTGTTTGTCTTTTAATTAGGTGTTGAATGTTGATTTAACAACACGAATGAAGGGCATCCGCTCACTATGAAAATGGTTTTTCTTATCGATACATTTCCTGCTACGGCGACAGGTTCCACCGCTAGCGGGTTTCCTGTACCTTCATGTTTCTTGCCTTTTACTGCAATTATACGACTACTTTCTTTATTCTGCGTTAAAGATAACGTTTTGTGGTTGATAAGACCAACATACTCAGATAATACTTTTATATATCTCGAAATAACATTTTTATTTGTATTGATAAAATCCTGAGTACTTTATCTTGGTTTAATTTATAAACATTTTAAGATATACGTAAGTAAGTATGCATTTGCGATATATTTTTTGGTAACAACTTGTTTTTTGTAACTTGAACTTGAGTAGTTTTTAAGACTTATCTTTTTTAATCTGGTTTGTTTGCTAATTGTTCACATTATTTTCCATTGGAACTAAAAATAATAAACCGCTTCAATACCGGAATCGAACGCTTAAATTTTGTTGTTAATTAGTGTTTCGATTGGACGTTCTAAATGTGAACTAAAACGGACTATTTAACGACGCGATAATGGAATGGAAAACCAATCTTGGTAAATCACAGTGCTAAACATCAGAATCAGGTTCAGAGGCACTAAGTGTACCAACCTACTAAGTAATACAAAAATACGAAGAGACCATTAAAAGAAACGAGAGCTATAAGCAGAATCTAATATTACGTTGATTTTTGTAAAAGAAAAATGTTTTTAAATTCAATCAAGCCGTAATCTAAAGGCGAGACTGAAGCCGATCAAACGACGGAAGGCTGGCGGTACACCGAGATATTTTTGCTGAATACTGATCGAAATTATTCCATTACCGTGGCGGAAAATTCATAAATAAAAAATGCGAGGTGGATTCTTCGATGCATTTCTATGGAATCACGGTTCCAAGTTAAATAAGTGATCACCGGTCGCCCGGTACGTGACCCGAACTACAAATCGCTCACCACCTGGGGCCTCGCAATAGCTATTCTGTCTTGTAAAGATCAGTATCCTTGCATTCATGTATATCTTATGTTTGCAAAGATACTATTTTGTTTTCAGTGAAGACTAGACATGCCTACTTTACACATGGTGTGTATCAAGATTATAAGATGAATGGTGTTCGAAGTCAAAAGTTTATAAATAGATTTATATTAGTCCGTGTCTCAAATAAAACGATATCAGTAAGAACTAAGAACTTGCTTGTCTCACGCTACAAAAACTGCACAGATTTTCGTTTTTATTTATTTTATTCTTACATAATTATGTTTTAACACATTAAATTAAGTATGTGGATTCTATCATAACAAACCTAAGTTAGTTAAAATTTTTAGTTTAACTGGTTTTGGTCACTCTGATGCCTCGTGTATGTAAATGATAGAAATAAGATATGATGTAGATGTTGAAGGTTAAGCAGAAGAAGTTTTATTGAAACATACAAATGTATACGGCCAAAAGACGGATTTAATGGTAAAAGCACTCTCTGTCAGTGAATCAGTATATTGTTTAGACATGATTCGGTTCTATGAGGATTAAAAGTGACAATATTAAGGATATCGATAGCTTCAAAGATAAAATGATTATTTTACATAGCTTAAATGAAGCGAGCGAGTAACGGTTGGTTGTTTCACTGAAGCGTCACACATGGATGAGCTCTAAGTTTAATTACCGGTGAATTATGACGGAATAATTGGGCAGTTTTAAAATGCGAAGGCAAAGGTCGATAGATTGGCCGTGGCAGCGGGCGGACAAACCCGCTAATCGATCGCTGTCTGTGTGCACACCGCTTGCTGGTGCACTCCTGCCCGCGCCCTATCTATCTTCTCGCCCACACCCATACGATCCCCGATAACCCTATCCCGCTCCCTTCGTTATTCATCGTCCCTAACCACCCGGTAGTCTCGCCTCCCAGTGTCCTCCCGTATTTAGACACTGCACTATCTAATTTATGTTTTAAATTGTGCGCTTTTAAAGTCCCCAGTACGGGACGGTAACGACTATATCTAGGGTTATCGTTATGAGCCCGTGAGAGTACCTAAGTACCTAATGGGCTATATCATTATAAATTTGTCTGGCTTCCACCCGCTAGTTTGAGTTTAGATGGCACCTGTTATAAATGGAACGCGATTTGCGTTATACTTTTGGATTTATTTTAGTGCATATTGTTATGAACTTTTATACATATACTAGCTGTTACCCGCGGCTTCGCACGCGGAAATTATGCTTATCATATTTGTACCCCATACAGAAGATTTTAAAACAGGTTCATTTTAAATATTGAAGTACTTATATTTCGGAATTTACATACTGAAACCTACCACACAATCACAGATCATTCCTCCGGGACCAGGAGCGGGTTTCGAATAGTAAATAACATTAACATGAATTTGTTTTTTTTTCTTATTCATGAAATTTTTTGAAAAACTCGAAACCATGTATTTCATCAATTAAAGAAGGAAAGTTTGTTACAAATTTAAAGCAAATCGTTGATATTTTAAAAATATTCCATACAAAGTTTCATGTCACTGCCGACAAACTGGCCAACAGTTTGGCAGGAAACTAACTACAATGAATGTATATTCTTTTCATAATAAATAAATAAATAAAAAATGTTGTTTCCGGGGAAAACTTTTAATTTTTTCGTGAAGATAAGTTTTCTAAAATATCTCCCAAAGTATAAGGAACAACTTAACTAATTTTCGTCGATCAGTTCAAGAGTTTTCATGTGATGCCCTGACAGACAAACAGAGAGACAGGCAGATAATAATTTTAAACAGTAAAAAATATATTTAAAACGGTTCTGTTGTTTCCATCTGTTCAAGAGTTACTTATACTCTCTTTCCCTCACCTCTCCCTCTCCCTCTCCATCTCTTTCTCCCTCTTCCTCTCCCGCTCCCTGTCACTCTCCCTTTCTCGCTCGAGGTCTTTCTCCCGCTCCCTGTCCCTCTCCCTTTCCTACTCGAGGTTTTTCTTCCGCTTCATGTCCCTCTCCGTCTTCCTCTCCCACTCTCTCTCCTTCTCCCGCTCCCTGTCAATATCCCTTTCCCGTTCGAGGTCCTTTTCCCGCTTCACGTTCCTCTCCCTCTCCCACCCGCACCCGGTTCCTCTCTTGCTTTCTGTCCCGCTCTCACTCCCTCTCCCGCTCCCTTCCCCTCTCGCTCTCCCTCTTCCGCTCCCTTCTCCTGCTTCCTCTCCCGATCCTATCCTTCTCCACTCCCACTCCCAGCCATAAAGTTCTCTACACAAAATTTTAATTTTAATTTGGAGCAAATATATGAATTTCATGTTTTTAACTTCAAAAATGACGAAGTTGCGTTCTAAGTTTCATGCTCTAAATTAACCCTTTAAGGGATGATTTTCCAAAAAACCGTGTTAAAATTAACTTTTGTTCAGAACTATAAACTTACATAAAAAAATTCATATTTATTAGTCTAAAACTGACGAAGCTGATTTATACGTGAATGACTTCCAACCCCTATTTTTAGGGGATGAATTTCGAGAAAAAATTGATACAGTTATTTTTTGTGTCTAACTATAAGCTTATATACAAAATTTTACCCTTCTTACTTTAAAACTGACGAAGTTGCCATACTAACTTGCACAGTCTTATTAAACCCTTTAGGGGATGACTTTTCAAAAAAAGGTAATAGTTCCAAATTTCGTTTCTAATCTGGAGCTAATATATAGAATTTCATGTTTTTAACTTTAAAACTGACGAAGTTGCATACTAAATTAAATCCACTAAATTAACCCTTTAAGGGATGATTTTCCGAAAAAAAAATGTTACAGTTAACTTTTGTTTATTACTATAAACTTACATAAAAAATTTCATATTTATAACTCTAAAACTGGGGAAGTTGATTTGTATGTAGTTGACTACCAACCCCTATTTTTAGGGGATGAATTTCGAGAAAATAATGATACAGTTATTTTTAGTGTCTAACTATAAGCTTAAATACAAATTTTCACCCTTTTTACTTCAAAACTGACGAAGTCACCATACTAAATTGTGCCCTCTTAATTAACCCTTTAGGGGATGATTTTCCAAAAAAGCTCATTACTTTTAAATTTTGTTCCTAATCTTGAACTAATACGTAAATTTTCATGTTTTTAACTTCAAAAATGACGAAGTTGCCTACTAAGTTCCATCCAAGAAATTAACCCTTTAAGGGATGATTTTCCAAAAAAAAATGTTAAAGTTAACTTTTGTTTATTACTATAAACTTCCATAAAAAAAATCATATTTATAACTCTAAAACTAACGAAGTTGGTTTCTATGAAAATGACCTCCAACCAGTATTTTTACCCCTTAGGGGATGAATTTCCAAAAATCCGTTCTTAGCTGACGTCTCCTTAGCATAAACTATCTCCCTGCCAAATTTCATCATAATCGGTTCGGAAGTTTCTGAGATTTTTTGTTTAATCAGTGTATCTCTTTTCAATTTTATATATATAGATGCACCAATATGAATGTGATATTTTTAACAAAGAGTTTTAAGGCAAGATTTAGATTATACTAATAATACCCAAATTACGAACGAGCTATTAAATAGGAATTTATAAACACATTCGCTTGTGTCCGCGACAAGAAGTAAAGAATTTTCAAAAATCCGTTTTCAAAGATGCATGAAGTCTGACATTCAGCACTGTCTGTCTTAACTCCCGTCATTTTCATCCCATCCCGTCATCCCGTCATTCCGTCATCAGTGATGAATACCATTATGAATTCTGCAAAACGTAAGTAGGTACACAACAATGTTCAAACCATCATAGTGCTAGTTGGTGTACAGTTCATATATTTAACACTTAATACCACGAATGTGTTTACAAATTCCCAGCCAACCGTTAGCCTCTAAGTGCTTTAATTACAAACAACTTCTCTTAAATATAATTTCTGTGTGCTAATAGACGACATCTACTTTCAATTGTTGCGGGGCCTTGGCACAACGCGACCAGCTTAGGAATAGCACGGTGGCATTTGGTATCGGTACACGACGTGCGCCGGCGCAGCTTACATAACACACCTGCCATATCAGGCTGCACCGCACCTCGCTCACTCGCCCATTCTATGAATTACTTATAGGTCATAGACCTTATCCATTATTTAATTCAACCAACTCGATAGTCGATACCGTATCGTACGGTTGAAGTTTTTTTAAATGATCGATATGATGACAATAAAGGTTTTTTTAACCCAGTGGTGATGAAAATAAAGTGTTCGTTTTACTGGCGAATAAAAAGTTATATCATTGATATTATTGATTAATGATACCTCTAACGTATTTTTATTTATTTTTATTTTTAATGCTCACTTGACGTAGCTAGATTTATAATTATAAATTTTATCGTATTTAAAAAAATTTAATCAATAAAAGAAGTTAAATTTTTCGTCGCTTCGGGAAAATACCATGACATTGAAACCTGCATTTCGGAGATTTTTGCGATATTGTCAAAGGCGGTGAAGGACTATCTTCACTTTAAATTAGGTCTACCTAATCCAAAGGTCTTATTTCCTAGTCTTTTCTCTAAATATAAGATGGACCAGATCTGGCGTACTTGGTATATTCTAAAGTATTGCAATTATATTTCATTAAAATCAATTTAATTTTTTTAAGAGTTTAGTGTTACTCAAAATCAGAACCGATCTTATGATATAGGATGACGTTTTTTTAAGAACAAGCAAACGGAAATAATTGCAGTTGTTAAACAAGTGCACATGTAAAATCTACAGCCAGGTTTTAATTTCTCTTTTGCCGCACTAGCTCTTAAAGGAATATGCAAGCGCCTTCGTTTTCCACATTTTTGTCTCCTTTAAACCCGTTACCGTCCCTTGCGAGTGTAGCTCGGAATAAAAGTGAGCCTGCCTACTTGAACACCTTAAGCACCGCTCAACGCCTGTGCTAACAACGTCTGATGAAATTTTAAATACGCTTTATCTTGTTATTGTCTAAATTACTCCAAATTGTGCACTTTGCAGTAGTTAAACAACTTTAGACGTGTTTGTGAAATTATGTCGGGTGTCGGTTTCGACGATTTTGTAAGTTTAATTGTTGCAGATTTAGGTGCAGCGCAGACGGCACACTGTCTGTGACGCTCTTTTAAGTCTGTGAAAATAGAACCTTTGCAATTATATGCAGTAACGCATACGACGCGCAATAATTACGGCGCATACAAAATACGTGTAATTCGGGCAGCCCGCGCCGCACCGCGTCGCGCAGCTCCGCTCAAGTGGTGTGCGAAAGAAATACAACGTTTGCTTCAACACGCGCTAACGCAGACGGCGCACACTTCAGTCTACAATCTGCATTCGTTAGTGGTGGGCGTACGTAACGTATGCGATATTAGCATGGCGCCAGAGATCGATTGAAATACAAAACAGACCAGCACTTTCTCATTGTTTCCGAATGAGTCAAAGCTGGTCTTAAAATAGATAACAGTTCATTAAATGTTGTAACAGATATTTTATAGAATTTGAAAAATTTATCCGGATATTGTTTCAGAATTGAATGTTTAATATGGAACTGTCCTTTCAGTAATCTCTCCGAAAGTATAGAATGTACCCAAAATTCTCTATTTCTTCTTTTTTTCTGTACTTCAAGTACAAAATAATGCATCGCGATCTCTGCGTGATTTCCATAGCGTGTACGTCACTACAGTTCTGCCGACAGAGTGATCGAAGGTGTGCGTCGTGTGCTTTGAGTCTGCGAAAAATCCGAGATAGACTGTTTGCGCGCCATGTAGTCATTTGTGCGACCGCAGTCTCGATCGCTCAAGAAGAGTGTCGTCTGCGCTGCACCTTAATTGAATTAATAGTACAATCGTTTGAAGACTGTCTTCATGATTAAATATTATGTATACCATGCATCTCATAAAGAGTCCAAAATTTCTACACTTAAAATCTCCGACAAGATTTTTTACAATTTCATATTGTGTAGGTAAGTTATTCTACGTGCCCGAATCGTAAAAATGTTTTCAATATTATTATTTAACGAAGCAAATTATGTTAAAAATATGTTAATACAAACATTCAGTATAAAGTCCTTGCAACTTGACACCCGAGATATGATAAGGGAAGGGAATAGAAACCAATTCAAGGAACGTTTATCCGCGAGCGGACGTTTCGTAATGGAACGATTTGAGAATATCAGATTACTAGCAACAATGTAATGTAAGTTGTTGGACTCCTAGTACCTTGGGACGATAAATCGCAGGTCGGTGCCAGTTAATACTCGGGATTAGGAGCGTCGAGCTATAAACGATGGTATACATCATCCGACCAGCTCGATCCAGCTATATTGCGCACTTGAAGCCAGTAATCCCTTTTTGTTAACTGCTACGGTATTTTATCTGACAGTAAACAGGTTCGACTCGGAGACAGATTTTATTGGTGTCATAAATGTATGTGTTATGTTACGAGTTGGAATTTGTCTCGATAAGGTTGAGCCGAAAGTGCTTAATTGCCAATGATTTTGTAGGAATATTTATCTTTAAAATCGTGTAGACGAGAGGCAGAACCCATAGTTACAAACTAAAAAAATATAATTGCGAAGAAATTGTCCATTTTCGTGTTCCTGCTCCATCAAAATTCTTTCGCACTCAATCACTACGAAAATATGTTATCTACTCGTCATAAACAATGCGCAAAGCCGGAGGCTTAGCTTGTGGGTAATAAATGTTAATGACTACATTATATGAAAGCATGGTACAAAATTTAGCTGAGAATGTTGTCTTTATAATTTACCCAGAAGGCTCCTAGTACTCAACAATGTTTATATCCATTTACGGTGGAGGTACAGAAAAACATGGTGGGTGAGCAATTCAATTTATGCAATAAACAACAATTAGATACCTCCATAGTTAGAACGCGTAGTTAAATTATAATAGCGAGAGCAACTGAACCATAGAGTAGTATAGAGTGCGGGTATCACACAAATGGAACGGTACGCATCGTAGGCAGATGATTTATAGATACGTATATCGATACGTGTATGACGGATAGGGATGTATCAATTACGTGCCGATCGGCAACGAGGTATCGATAAGTTATTTCGATAACTTATCTTATTTCCTACTACTAAACGAGAATTTTTTTATATAAATAGGTATGTATATTTATTTATATATTTGTTTGTTACCACGTTCTCGATAACAGCACTAACGATTTCGATGAAATTTAGAATGTTATGGTTTACGAGGGCGACTAATCGATCTAGCTAGTTCTCATATCTGGGAAAATTTGTTTTGCTCTATTTTCACTTGAGCAAGCTCATTTGCCCAGGTACTTATTACACCATTTGTTGTACTACAGTACATTAATTGTACCTATGGCACCCATAATACCAGATTCTCCTAGTGATGGAGCTGTTAGTGTGATCTATATTGTTGGTTATTTAAAATACGAAAGTCACTCAGTTTTTTAGTTTTACACGAGTATTCTTGTTATTTAGATAGTAAATGTTTATGGTACAAAACAACCGAAGAAAATATAGACATAGACTCAATTAAATAAATCATCCATTTTAATATTAATCTTGTTTTAATTTAATTTAATTTCACTTAAACTTCTATTTATCACGAAACATTGTCAAAACTTCTTTGCACAGCAACAATATATCGATGACAATTTGACAGCTAGGAACTTAAGATTGTCGTTGATTCATAAGTATTGAAAGACAAATCGATATTCTAAATCGTTTGAATGATTTCTTGATCGATATAATAATATTTTAACTTTACGCTTGAAAATTAGAGACATATTTTTAAAACTGTGAATTGTTATTTTTGTCTTTTTCTATTACTCAAGGTTACAATGACAATGATTTTTCGTTCGCATCATGGCAAATAATTTTAAACAGAAATATTTAAGTAGGTACTTATCAATTCCCATAGTCATTTTCTATAACAGATAATGAAATTTAGTCGCTGTATCATATGAACCGACTCCAAGTTTCATTATATATACTGTCTATGGCAAATTGACATTAGAAGTCGGCCATATTTGTTTACGACTTTAGACTCGACCAAAAAAATGGACTATAGACTACCTGCGCCGACTACCTGGGCGAACCGGTCCCGATAAGCGCTGGCAGATCGGCGCCGGTAGCCAGCTTTCTACGTGAATACGCCCTTATATTTACATTCCTAGCTAACGTTAAAATACTTTCGCATTATAAATATTACAAAGTATATCATACAAAACACACACTACAATGATTTATAATAAATATTTATAAGATTTTGATTTTTTTATTAAAGTTACATAAATATAATACGTTGTTCTCATAGCAAACATTTCAAAACATATTTTAAATATCGACTACAGCGTTGGTCGCATCACATCACAACAGTCTCGCGAGGAGAGCGCGGTGCGCGGGCGGTCTTTCCGTGCCCGCCCCTCACGTCTCCTTCACACCCGCGATGCGTGATTTGTTTTCTTAAAAATAAATATAAAAATCAACTTACCGATGAAATGTGATACTGGATTTCAGTTTTGTGTGTTTCCTACTATCGTTTTTGCAAGATGGAACTGCACATTTGACCATTTTGATACGTAAATATTTAAAAATCTCTCTAGAACCGCACACCGCTAGCAATCAACCACGACTACAAGCGCTCGCGACGGGAACGTCGTCTTGTTCTCACCCGTGCCTACTGTTCCCACTTCGTTACACTCCCTCTATACTAATAATAATACCTCTATGAACTGAACACATCAATTATTCGCTCTTGACAGTAATCACCGACAGGTTTCGCACCACTCTTTATGAATCCTAAATCCTGCGGTGGAATATTTCTGCTTTGCATAGGTACTACATTTGTAGCAGATTGTTTAATGCAATTGCCGTTATTGAAATTGAATTGCGAACTATCTGCTAGATCTGAATGTAATATTGGTACAACTATGTAGTATGCTTGAAGCCTTGGATTAGGTCGAATAAATAATAATAACAAAACATTTGACATTTTCATGTACCTATTTTGTTTAAACTTTAATTTTTGTTAAATTTTTCTACACGAAGCGACTCGTTCATTGTTAGTCGCCAGTCGGTCTATTTATTTGTCGAATATACCTACACATAAAAAAGGTTTCTGGAACCAAGAAGTTTGAAGCTTGTCTTAATTCACACGCATTCACACTTTAACGAAGCCTCTAAACTCTAAAGTCTAAATACATGTACAAAAAAATTTCGTCACCGCTTGCAAAGAACCCTTGCATCTACAAGTGGTTGTGAAGTCAAAAGCCTACCGTCACCTATTGTTTGTTTTGCGACAACACTTAAATGAATGGCCATTGAGTTTTTATCTTCATGCACACATTGGGCCGAGTGCTTCCAGCGATACGAGCGATAGTTTAGAGTCATTTAAAAGTGCAACGACCGATAGTTGTATGGCGTCGACTAGCTATGTGGCTATTGACTAGTCATCCGGTAGGTAATATAATTAGGTGATTTACGACTGGTTACTGTAATCCTATAGCCTATGCTATTTCTTAATGCGGTTTATCATCGTTATTTTATCCTTAGTTACTAAGTTAATAAATAGAGCTGTTTTAATTCATGCATGTCTATTTCGCTATCTGCATATTTATGGGAAAAAGTTTATTTTTATTCCATTTTTCTGGACGCAGCAAAAATAAATCTAAACCGATTTTGTTTCGCTTTTTACCATTCCTGTAACCAGAAAAACAATTTTAGGCTACTGGAGTCATTACTCATGGTAGAAAAATTTTGTAGTGTTAAAACATTGTTAACTACCTATAGTGAATTTCAAGCTAAATTCATTATGCAAACCTTAAAATTATAACATGTACTAGCTATGAGCACATTGTAACCGCTTCTGTATTAAGGCCGCCGGATATGTTGAAGATAAGTGGAGCACATTTGAATTATAAGATTAACGAGGCTTCAGTCCCCGCACTCGTGCAAATTAATACAAGCCCAGTTAAATAATTTTAATTAAATTATAATAGAATAATTCGCTCTACAGTTGCTCTGTATCGATGCTTAGAAACTTTTAAGCTGATTAGATTGAAGATGTGGATGTTGGGAAGCCAATAATTTTGAGGGCTTTGTTTGGTACATGATAGGAATGATAACCAATGATAAGGAATCAAGATCTGTGTAACAAATTACATTCGTTAGTCTAAACTCTAAACGTTGGTCTCTACGCACAGATTTCAAAGCTTTGCGTATTATAAGTTTAATATTATTTATGTAGGTGATGGAAAAAACGCGAGCAAACCCGCGCCGAGTGCGCCATACCTAATGGTCAATCTGCATTTGGATGTTTTACTCTGTAAAGCCCCGAGCCCAGATACTTATTAAAACCGTAAATACCTACTCCTAACACAACATTAATTCTTGAGATCGTCAATTTCGGTTTGATTGTTTTGTTGACAGCGATCTTTACGACTATAAAATAGCAATCAGACCGATTGTTAGGCTCATTGTGTCGCTAATCAGAAGTCAGACGTGGCTTGTAATGTTAATCCGAACGTTGTACTTGTGCGTCGCGCGTCGCCTTGACGCGGCCGTTATCCTCTGACCGCGATACAGGAGTACCTTCTCAATGGTACAGTACAAGCACAATGAGACCCAGGTGACATATCGCGAAGTATTGCTCGATTGAAGGTATGGTTGTCTTTTGCAGACTTTTAACTGTGTGCGATGATAACACAAAAAAAAACCAGTAAAATGTGTTCAATCCACGAATAGTTAAGTTTAAAATCATGTAGGTATGTGATTTTAATATTTTGGCACACTCTAGATACACAATCCTACTTTAGTAGACTAGTTAAAAGGTTACAAATAATAGAAACAATAATAGAACAAAAATATTACTGATAAGATTGTCTATTTGTATTCGGTATTAAAATTAACTTACGCATCTGTAATGTTTCAAGGCTGAAAAATTATGTTGTTTTTGCTCTTCATACCTACTACATATGTAATGCGAAGTGTCCGAAGTGTTTTCCTGAAAGAGAAATAAATAAGTTTATCGGATACAATTAACAAAACATCCTTACCACATTTGTTTTATAATACAAAAACTACATAAAAACTTAATTAATTTAAATTTATAAATGCTGCCAATTTCAGAATTGATTTGTCCATAATTGATTGAATTTATACAAGCAATAGACATGCCTCGTGCTATTTAAAGTATCAAACTAACATGAGTGTATATTGTACATATACCTAGTTGAACTACGCTCGCCTTGACGCGGCCGTTATCCTCTGACCGCGATACTCGTACGATGCTTATCGCAGTACCTTTACCTACTGCTACAGAGTACAGACAAGCGCAGTATTACTTTAATAAAATTATTTATTGATAACAGAGCCTCAGTACATAATATAAGCTATTCATGCCAAGTTACGTAAGTATGTGATTCGGCGTGATATTGGTAGATAGACATATCGACAAAAAAGCAAAGCAAAAAGCAACAACCCATAATTGTCCCACTGCTGGGCTCGGGGTCTCCTCTCACAATGTGAGGGGTATTAGGCCATAGTCTACCACGCTGGCCAAGTGCGGATTGGTAGACTTCACACACCTTCGAGAACTTTATGGAGAACTCTCCGGTGTGCAGGTTTCCTCACGATGTTTTCCTTCGCCGAAGCAAGTGATAATTATCTTGTAATACGCACATAATATTTGAAAATTAGAGGTGCGTGCCAGGGTTTGAACTCGGGCCCCTTCGTTCGGGAGACCAACGTTCTACCGCTAGGCTATCACTGCTCACATATCGACAAATTATCTTTAAAATTGTAAAATTCACCGAAAATATTTTATGTACAGATTTGTCACGTTGTACTTTTAATTTTTTCCAATTTTTGTATGGACGTTTTAGAATAAGTTTGTTTGGAAGTTTATAATAAAGCTTTAGTGTATTGTATAGGTATATTTACAAGTAAATAGCTGTCAAGCTGAATACGCCTGATGATAGGTGTTCAATCACCCATGGACATCAGTAACAACAAAGGTATCACCGATGCGTTGCCTTCGAAGAAAAAAGGCGGTGTCCCTCTTATTACTAGAACTCCGACTGCATTGAAAGACGTAAACTAACGTATAGATCGACGGTGGTAGCCAGACAGATAAAAAAACCGTACCATGCATCAATTTTATTTATAGGAGTGGCAGCCGTACAGTTTGAATTCGATTTCCCTATTTGGAGGTCCATTTTCAAATCCATTCATTCATGTTTATTATACTTTTAATGTTTAAGCTTCTGTGCTTTTTTGTAGCTCGACTATTTTGTGCCAATCATAAGAAATCGATAAAATTTAAGCTTTGATCGTCTCCTGTAGTCTGAATAGTCGAATGCGTGTACTTAATATCCACCAATCCGACACGTGTGGCGCTATGGTTACCATGCTGGATCGCCATACCAAGAGTCCTGGGTTCGAGGCGGAAAGAATGATGAGTATGAATTTCTGTTCTCGATCTAGGTGTGTGTCCTTGTCTTTGTGTGTTGTCCATGGCACCCACGACACAGGGAATCCTAGTGTGGGGATAGCCCCGCTCATAAGGAGTGTGTAGCGTTCTTCGATCACTGATGTTATTAGTTTATTTATATAAATATTGTGTCCTTCTCAATTAGAGATGAGAAGCACAACACATCACTTGACCGCTAATGAATGAACCAAAATAAAATTTTTAACATAGTAGGAATACATTTAAAAACGTTATTAATATAGCAGTAATAACAAGGGCACTTTGCATTACGTAATTTAGTAGGTACGTATCCAAAGGCAAATGTGAGCGCATATTAAATACGTCTGAATCGTACGATAACTACGATATAAATCGCATCGTAATGCGATTCAGTCTCGAAGTCTCCTTTATAAATATCTTTATAAATTGAGTCTTTATTTTTATAAGTTACACGGTTGCTTACGCCGCGCCGTCTCGGTGGCCATAAATCAATCAAGATGGAGAGGATTGATTATGATTACAATATTGTTTTTTGTTGCATGACTGTCTACCGCGACAACAGCGAGACATATTTTGCGCGCGCACCTAATAGATTTTGTATCATTTGCATAGATTTGAATTGAATTACTTGCAAATTATCCCATTTTATTTTCTCTTTAAAATATTTTGCTTCAAAGGTGCAAAATTAAGAAGCGAAGAAATGCTCGTAACGACTGTAGCGCTAAGTTGAACGATCAATTACTGTTATAAAAATAAATAATGTTACACTGAGAGGATTTTTTTATGGAAATAGCCGGCAAACGAGCAGATGATCTGCCTGATTGGTAAGTGGCTAACGTCACCCATGGACATCAGCAACACCAAAGGCAAAGGCATGACTGATGCGTTGCCGGCCAATAAAGACAGAAGGAAAAGAAAGAAAGAATTGTCTCTCAAGCTCCCAGCCGGAACACGACGAAGCGTCAAGGGTGGTACTATTCAGGCGAACCCCACGGAGAAATAATAACAGTAATAATGGTATAAGCAATTAAAATTAATATTACCAATATAATCCCTCCGAGGGGCCCTACTACCAGCGGGCCGGATTTAGTCGCCTCTTACGACACACATCCGGCGTGGGATTGGGGTTAGTATTCTAAACCGCCCCAATACGGCAAAGGATATTGTCACGCCCCCCGATTAGCAGACAACCGATTGGCATTCCAGGGTCCGATCTTCTTTTATTTTTTACTAGTTTCCGGGTTTAAGGATCCATCTGTCCT
Source organism: Thymelicus sylvestris (assembly GCA_911387775.1). NCBI lineage: Eukaryota > Metazoa > Arthropoda > Insecta > Lepidoptera > Hesperiidae > Thymelicus > Thymelicus sylvestris. The sequence continues at coordinate 12,215,272 of OU426893.1, forward strand.
TAAGTTCAAAGTCCTTCCCTCCCAGGGTTGCATAAGATACGAAACGTTAAGCGGATTCAGCTTCAAGCGGATTAATAAAAAGCGCATTTCAAAGCTGAACATATTTTTAAATAAGTAAATTAATTTCTTACAGTAGGTAATTATTTTCTACATAACTGTACCTCCCTCGTTTGTGTTCATTCATAGTAAACAATTTAAGAAAATTCTGTTTAGATAATTGTTCTACGCATTTTATATGTAACCTATATTAAAATCACTTCTATTTATAGAACAACTAGCTCGCTCAAGTGTTGGGTGTGTAAATAGTCACGTACATATGCGGATAATAATATACCTACCCAAAGGTACTCACTTATCCGTATCAATAAGTAATTAGTAAGGAAGGTCATGCATCTATAAATAAACATAAATTGAAATTGTATTTTTAACCGACTTCAAAAAAAGGAGGAGGTTCTCAATTCGACTGTATTTTTTTTTTTTTTCTTTTTTTTATGTTTGTTACCTCAGAACTTTGGACTGGGCGAACCGATTTTGATGATTCTTTTTTTAATCGAAAGCTGGTGGCTGTCATGTGGTCCCACATAAATTTTATTGAGATCTGACAATGGCATCCATTAGAAAACCACATAAGTCGTAAATTTGTGTTAAGATGTGCGCGACAAATTGACGAATAACTCAATATCACGCCAACCGATTTCGATGATTCTTTTTTTAATCGAAAGCAGGTGCTTGTCATGTGGTCCCACATAAATTTGAACGAGATCTGACAAGTAGTTTTTGAGAATTTTAAGTCGGTTATTTTTTGTTAGTAAAATTTAGATTATCTAATTTTTCTTTATTCAGTGGATTTGTCTCGATAGGCGTTAATAATATAATTAACCCTGTAGGCTAGTTGGTAGCGTCCCGGGTTTGATTCCCGGCCGGGGCAGATATTTATGTGACAGATGAATATTTGTACTCGGGTCATGGGTGTTATTGTGATGTCTTATATGTGTAGTCCATGCCACCCGCGACACAGACGAAAACCTACTGCGGGGACGGGGGTATGAGTGTGTAGCGTTATTTATTTAATTATTAATATTATTTGAGTACCTAATTTTATATTCATTCACGATTTTATTTAATTATTTAGTACGTACGTCTATACTAGACATCCACATTTTAAAATCGTTAACATTTTCTCGCAGATGTTTGAAGTTTGAAAAATATTTGTTATTGTACAACTGTGTAAATAAAATTATATTAAATACCTAAATTTATACCAGCCACACACAGATAAAATGTAAATGTAGAGGTTAAATAAATAATGTACGAATGGGGTCATTTCTTATGCCAGTCACTGCATTTGATAATATCCATTACAATGCATTCGCGTCAATAAATGGAGCCTCGATTATAATATTATGGCCGGAGGTGGCTTCGTCGCAGATTTATTTACGACTCTAGGAAATTGTTATTTGCAGAATTGTACTCATCTATGAGTAATGCAATTGCTACGGTTATTTAAATTTCTATTTATTATTTGAGAGTTTTATTTATATTTCTATACAGTACGTAACTGCATCTTTCTCAATCACTCAACCGCTCCTTACCATTGGATGGGGTTTCAGTGAAGCTTTAAGCTATAAAGTAAAAAAATGGACACGTTATTAAATTATATTGATAGAGCATCTAATGAAGAAGAAGCTTCAATATCTGAGTCACTTTACATATGTACATCGGCGCTTAAGCTAATACGAACGAAACGCTTTATGAGCTCTACATTGTAAAACGTCTTTTATCACTGTGTGAATCTTTAACAAAATAGGTGTTTGAACAAAACATGGAAGGCGTTTAAAATTCAAGGATAATTGAAAGAGATTCCAGCTATGACGTTGAAAAAACTAGCTTGTGAATTCAAAACGCGAATTTGGAACGTGCTTGCAGTGTAAAGCCTGGGCAGCCATTCACGGCACCGGTTACAACAGGGAATGAAATGCTAATATGGCGCCGGAGCGCAAAATAGCGTAAGTCAGAATTGCGAAATTTCACTCATATATTTTTAATTTAATACTAAAGTAAACAGTAGCACGCGTTGTGGATTATTCATATAATTTAGTTTTAAAACTGTTCTAAGCGCTGTTTTTGTAGTATAAAATTAAAAAAATATGAATTTTATGTCGGATTGGAATTGGATTCCAAAAATGTTAATTTGACACTCTGATTTTCTTCATATTAGCGTAGAAATAAAAGAGGAACACCTATGTATTATTAGTTATTACTAAGCTATTAACTGTATTACCTAACTAGCATTTTTCAAATCGAGACTTACACAGCCTTTTCATTGAGCTTGACAAATAAATCTAGATGTCGTCGTTTCAAGCTCTTCACTCTTTTTCAGCTCTCGCTTCGTCTTTTTACACCTAACAGATAATTAGGACTAATTAATGAGCTTTCCTCTTTCTCGTAATATGCCTTTTCTTCTCTTAATAAGCCTTGTATCACACTTGTGGATAGAAACTTTATGAGGTTTTTAGAAACCTCTTGTTTACTGTTTTTCACACAAAGTTGTCGTCTCTGCTGCCTGATACGTCATCTCTTTAAATACTCGATGTTATTAGACGAATATGGAGTTGACTAACGTGTTCGCAAATAGCTTATCTCTTTACAAGCTAATTCTATACAGACGTTTTATTGAGGCCTTTATTTGATAAAAAGCCACAACGGTAGGTAGTGGCTGCTTTGAAGTAATTAATTTATGCAATTATTTTTAAATAAACAATGTGATGTGTGAAGGTGATGATGCCAGTCCCACAACAATTGATTATATCCAATTGTAATGTTCACATACGTAAAAGAGTAGTACGCAGGTATATCTTTAAGATTGTTGAATTGCTCTTTTTGAATAAGGTGACTATGGGCAATAGCTAAACATCTGCTGAATTATATGATCTTTACAACTCTTTGCAATATAAACTTTTTGTATTATAAACGTATTTAAACTTAGATAAATTCAATAGAATTAATTAATCGAAATTCACAAAGAAATACTATCTTACTTTGGCCACATTGCACGGAGACAACCGAAAAGACGGAAAAAGACCTAGAGAACGATCTCCCGCCCGATGGTCTGACACCTTAAGGCTACGTCCGCACAGACAGGTGGCTTGCTTAGCGCCTAGAGCCTAATTAGTCACCTAGCGAGTAGCTTCTTATAACGAACGCTCTAGAGTGTTCGCGACTGGCCGCACTGCGCGCTTGGTGCCTAAATAGTTGCTTAGCGTGTATCGAAGTAAACAAACGTGTTGGTTTTTTGTCACTAGGCGCTAGGCATTTTTGAAGCAAAAATGACATTGACGGTCAGGTTGTCATGGATATAATGGGCGCGTTCCACTAGACGCTCACAACGCTCACAACGATCAAAATATCATACTAATTTGATCGTTGTGAGCGTTTTGAGCGTCTAGTGGAACGCAGCCAATATTATTGATGAATGTCAATGGCATAAACTAAAAGCTGAAACGAGAAATTGTTGCATTTATTTCATTAATTTTGTAAGATATTTTTGAGAGTGACATTTCGTCAACGTGCCGCAAGCAAAATGACCAAGGCACCTAGTGACCCACCACGCAAACCACCTCTCAGTGCGGCCACCTTGTATCCTAGCAAGTAGTCAGAATGCAAACCACTAGGCTCTAGACTCTAAGCAAGCCGCCTGTCTGTGCGGACGTAGCCTAAGGGCTTGTACACAAAACTGCGCTGCGACGTCGCATCGCAAAAACCTGCGAGCTCGCACGTCGCGTCGCAAGAACTTGCGAATTGATTCGCATCGCGCATTCCTGCGACGTTACGTCATACTTGTTGACAACACTTTTAAGTCGGCTCTGAGACAACGTGTTGGCAACACGTACACACATCAAATAAAGTTTGAGATCACTTTGAAAATACGAAATCTTTTTTGTTACGTTAAAATGAAACGTTTTTTCTTTTTCTTCTAAGATTCTTCATTTAAAAATCAAATCTTTTAATAACAAATTCATATTTTCGATGAAAATAGTTCCCTTCGGCGTTCATAATAGTAATAAATGGATGAACCCAAAATCTTCTTTGTATCTTTTGCCTGTATCTCCTAAGCAATAACAAAAGTGCACACTTCTTTTTACGATCCATGTCTCGACCTAGTTTTCAACGGTCGTCAAAGGAATGGTCACCTTATCGTGGAAGGGACACGCCTTGCCGCACGAAATCGCATCTCAGCAATTCGTGTCGCAACTTTATGCGTTGCGAATTCGCATCGCGTCGAATCGCAGTTTTGTGTACGGGCTCTAAGGGAGATTATAGGCATAGGTACCAGTGACCGAGGCTCTCAAGAAGGCAGAAGACGGTGGCATGGAAGCAGCTTGTCAGCTCCTTCACCAATTCTTATCAGAACGGACACGACCTTTAGCAACAACAAAGAAGAAGAAACAAAATTCAATAGAAATTATTGAGATTATCTACAAAATAATGTTTATTCTTTTATGTAGTGTACGTAACAGGAGGAATATAGGCAAATCTGCACTGATAGCTGTTATCAGTGTCACAATTAAAACGTTATTTATTTATTTTCACTTTATCTGCGTTATTGTCACTTTTATTCTCGTTGCAAAGATAACTCACAAGGCTGTTTGTTGGCAACTTTGCAAAACATAGCTGATAACAGCGGAGGTGACACTAAGTGCAGGGTTATCAACGCATGGCAAATGTTCGGTTCGAACCCATATCGTTGGCGATAGTGTAATCGAAGTTTTATTTTTCATCCAGACATTCGCGAGCTATCTAAAATAGGATATTCAGTCATGGCATCCAGTCGTCGTTTTTTTATAAAGGCTATTCGTTGAAACGTAACGAGAATAATCTTGGCACATATTGAGAATGTGTTTTTTATAAAGTGCAGTGTTTTTTTTTATTTTTAACGAAAGTGCGTATGAGCTAGTGTTGACATGGCAACTAGAAAACTAATATGACGTTAAACCTACTGTAGCTCACGCGCAGCTACTGGTTAATCTAACCTCAAAGGCTCAACTAATAAGACCACAGTTCAATAGCAGTCATCGCACTGTAGCGTTGTTTTAGATCAGGGTCAAATCTACATAGTCGAGCGCAAGGCCTGGCCTGTTCAAGAATTAAATTATTTACAGACTGGTGTACTGCAATGTACATTTTTGTCATTTAGGTGCAATTCTAATCGGTGTATGTCACTCGCGCCCGGTGTATTTTGGACTGTAGGTAATACCAATTTGTCATGATCGGCTTCGGACCTTTAAGGCCTTTTGGAGTGTAAAGCCCATTTGTTACATTCGCAATTAAGGTACAATAATGTTTAATCTGTAGGATATTCAAAACAATATTCTATTTATAATCTATAATCTTCTTCTAAAGAATCTTCTATACTCTGTACCTTCTATTATTACATTATATCACGAAATTAATCAACAACAAAAAATTAAAGGTATCGGGGCTAGCAAATTGCTTTATTTATACCTTATATTGCTACGTTTTATCGATTAGAAGATTAGCATAAGTAGACAATTTAGAATAAATTAGGCTATTTTATATCCAGCGAGTAAACGTGTGGGCTTTAATGTGTTTATATTGAAACGTAATTTCGATTGTAGTATAGATTTTACGATATCAATCGTTCTCAGACCACTTAGTATGCAACTGGCTTTTCTATTTTAATGTTTTAATCACGGTAAATCTATAAAATGGATACCAATGCACGCTAAATGACAATTGCATGTTTCTAAATGTCTTTTACAACGCAATATTGGTTAATGGAGGTTACGAAATGAATCGATTTATAGTGTGGTATGGTCTGGAGGTTTTTGGTAGTGGATAATGCAGATTTTATGTTACGTTTAACTTTAAACAGGTTTTAATATTATAATATTGCTGGAGTAAAAACCTGATAAGGTAACGGTACCAGTTATGGACAGTATAAGAACGGAAAGTCACTATTTTAATTAATTAAAAAAAAAGTATTCGTTCAATTCTAACGCAGCTTACTGAATAAGATGTACAAACATAAGTTGCTTCTCTATGGGCTAAACTATTTCTAATAGTACATCTTCTCTATATAAAAAATCTCGAAGAAAAAAGTTATTAAATGAACTAGTAATGGACAAGTCATAAGCTAATGATAGACACCCAGTTATGAACATGTTCCGGAATTTGACGCCCATTTATGGTCACTTACTTACTGGAAAGAAAACACAATTTTGATTCTGAATCACTTTATTTTAGGATTATCCAAAAATGTCTATTAACAATCTAATAATAAGTATATTTAAACAGTCTTTGTAATCTGATTCATAATTTTATTATTGGAGTTTACTACTCCTTAAGAATCGATTTTCATGTGAAAAACTCGGGTTATGAAAATTAATGGGCAGTAAAATCAAACAAATCAAATGTTTTATAATCGTTCGTAAGGAGTAAACTCCAGTCGTGCGTTGGAGCTGACACACAATTTTTATACAATGATCTAAGTAACCCAAGTATCAAAATTTACTATTCAAATTAATATATAGTACCTATTTATTTTATGCTAATCAGTCTCTCATGCTTAATAAACAATAGATGCATATCGTCGAGATCATATTATAACAATTATATCTTAGATTAATTCTTTGATGTTGAAAACTCTTTTGGGATCCTTCAATATATCATTAAGTTTGTTTTCTTGAAAATACTGTTGAACTTCAGAGAACCATTTGTATATTTGATCTTGGGTTACAGCATCCCTTGATGAAGTTAGGTTTTGAGAAACCCTTTCTGTTACCTCAGGATGGCGTTTTAGAAAGGCTTTATACAATTTCCTGCCTGGTCTTCCATCAGTAAAAGGAGTTTCTCTGCCATCTGACCTAACTATCAACTGAACGCTGTCCAATAGCTGTTCTTTAGCTACTGGACAATGCCGTTCCGACATAGCAAATAGCCACTCCATTAATATTCTTTCTTCGTCTTTACTTAATATAGAAGAAGGGCCCATGGTACATACTGCAGGACTTTTGCCCGTGATTTTATTCCGTAATGTTATACGCGGTACCTACGCCAAATCTTTTGGCTGCAGAAGATACACTTTCACCCATTTTCACTGCCTCCATCGCACTGTTCATTTGCTGGGGCGTGTAATTCTTTATAGGCGCCATGTCTGTAACAATGACATGAAATGGAATGTACCGGTAATGAACATGCCAGTAATGAACACCCCTGATCATAACTGGAAAAATGCTAGCAAAAGCGACCATAAAAATATAGCTCTTCACACTTCAAATAATAAACCTTAAGCAATCAAAAACTCGCAAAAAAAACATTTTACCAATAATGGACATTTTGTCCATTATTGGTTAAAGGTCAACTGCCGGTACCAGTTATGAACATTACCTATACTATCAAAACAAACTGTTGCTAAATGTATTTGTACAGTAATTTGCATCGAGAAGGGATGTAAAAATACTACAAACTAATACACGGTCAAAAAATACTTAAACATATTAAATGAAAAGTTTAATACGCAACTCACCTCCTTAATGAATTTGCTAAGAAATCGAACCGCAAAAGACACACTGCTGTTTCGCCAGCCACCATTTTGAAACTTAACGATTGACAAACGTCAATTACTACATTTTGACAGCTTAAATATCTCTTGTCTATGGTAAAGTGTTGCCAGGCTCCAGAATCATGGTTGTTTCTTATTTTCGTAGATTTTATTACGAATGATCATCACCGGTACACTGTACAAGACTGGTACGCTTACCTTATTTAAAAGAAACTAGTTATTACGCGGCCGCTGCCCTAGGCGTAACTTAAGTTATTATCGACTTCCATGACAAAATAGTCAGACATCATGACAAATAGTCAAACTTAAACTGAAACTTTATTTAATGGTATCCCCGGTATTTCTCTAACAATAAAGTGAATGCATCAGAAATGAAGAAATCCGTGGACGAACTAGGATAACCGATATAGCTCAGCGAATACCTACCCACCTAAGCCGGCTGAAGTGGAATGGACTGGCCGCATAGTTCGAATGTTGGGGAAGCAAGGTCCTCGAATAGACCCCACGACTCTGAAAAATGAGTATAGGCCGCACGCCGACAAGGACTGACGACCTGAAGAAGAAACCGGGCATCCACAGGATCCAGGAAGCTCAGGACCGGTCAGAGTGGCGCAGGTTTAGGGGAGGCCTACGTGGTAAAGGATATCGCGGGCCTCAAACCATTAGGGGCGTATAAGCAAAACCCTAATTTTCAGGGGACAAAAAAACTTAATATGTAACTTTTTTTGCGCTGATAAGAATTAAATACTGCCTTTAAAAGTACTTCCATATTTATTTTCAAAAACAGAAATAATGCACATACGTATATATGGCTCGACGAAATTATAGGAAAACTAACCAACTATATTTTCTCCGAATATTTCAATGCACGTAATGGTGGACGTATAATGCATTTTTTTTTTACTTGAAACAAAATTAAAACCTGTCTTAAATTAGTTTGTTTATTGTGAAACGATACCTTGGAGTCACCAAATGTGTTTTAATTAAATCCACTATTTCTATTATTTATGAAACCCATTTTTGGCTTGACGGAAATTTTGTACAAGTTTTGTTAGAAGAGAGACGTAAAGATAAAGGTTTGTTATGATTCCAGTACCTAATATAAAATAAACTCAAAACTGGTTCAAAATATTGACAGGTTATGGATTGCTAAATTTAGAATCGAATGACGAAATAAAAAACGCATTTTTATACGCCCCTTAGCTTGAAGCCCGCGATATTTATTGTTATCGATCGTTTATGGTTTAGTATACTTATTCCATTGAGTAGTATTAGATATCGTTACAGTATTAGGTATCTGGTTGTGGTTTTATCCTATGTAACATACTCAAAGTTAGTTATATTGTCCATATATGTATTATGACTATCTATTATGTATAGTTTATGATTAATATATTATTTTGTGTTAGGTAAAGTACAATAATATTATAATATCTAATGTTCCATATATTACATTATTACATAAAATTGTATCCTGCCTGACTAATATTTTATTTATTAATATTAAATTATTTAATCAGTCTTATTAAAGACATAACTGAAACAGGTTTTCTCTATTTTAATAAGGAGCAACGTTAAAAAGAGAGAAAAATTTGCTTTAAAAATCATATAATACTTCAGGCATAACGCTGTATAACAGAGAAAAAAATCAATACGGTATTACAGTTATGCATACTGTTATGTATCTAACTATAATATATATAGTGTACTAGCTGTTGCCCGCAGCTTCGCACGCGGAAATTATGCTTATCATATTATTTAGTATCCCTTACAAAAGAAAATTTAAAAACAGGTTCATTTATATTGAAATACTTATATTTAGGAATTTACATACTGAAACTTACGATACAATCACAGATCATTCCTCCGGGAGCGGGTTTGGAATAGTAAACAACATTAACATTTTTTTGCCCTCTCCCTCTCCCTCTCCACTCCCTCTATCCCCTTGCCCTCTTCCTCTCCCGCTCCCTGTCCCTTTTCCTCTCCCGCTCCCTGTCTCACTTCCCCTCGCTCTCCCTCCTCCTGTCCCACACCCTCTCCCTTTCCCGCTCGAGGTCCTTCTCCCACCACATATCCCTCTCCCTCTCCCTTTCCCGCTCGACGTCCTTCTCTCACTTAATATCCCTCTCCCTCTTCCTCTATCTCTCCCAGTCCCTCTCCCGCCCGCACCCGCGCCCTCTCCCGATTTATGTCCCGCTCCCACTCCCTCTCCCGCTCCCTGTCCCTCTCTATCTCCCTCTTCCGCTCCTTCTCCCTCTCCTGCTCCCTGTCCATTTTTAACTTAAAAAATGACGAAGTTGCTTACTAAGTTTATTCCCCTAAATTAACTCTTTAAGGGATGATTTTCCGAAAAAAAAAATCTAAGTTAACTTTTGTTTATTACTATAAACTTACATATATATTTAATAACTCTAAAACTGGCGAAGTTAATTTGAATGTAGTTGACTACCTACCCCTATATTTAGGGGATGAATTTCGAGAAAACAGTGGTACAGTTATTTTTTGTGTCTAACTATAAGCTTATATACAAAATTTCACCCTTCTTGCTTCAAAACTGACGAAGTTGGCATACTAACTTGCACACTCTTATTTAACCCTTTAAGGGACTTTCCAAAAAAACGTAATATGTACTTCCAAATTTTGTTTTTAATCTGGAGCTAATATATAAATTTTCATGTTTTTAACTTTAAAACTGACGAAGTTGCGTACTAAATGAAATCCTCTAAATTAACCCTTTAAGGGATGATTTTCCAAAAAACCGTGTTAAAATTAACTTTTGTTCACAACTATAAACTTACATAAAAAATTTCATATTTATAAGTCTAAAACTGACGATGTTGATTTATACGTAAATGGCTTCCAACCCCTATTTTTAGGGGATGAATTTCGAGAAAACAGTGATAAAGTTATTTTTTTGTGTCTAACTATAACCTTATATACAAAATTTCACCCTTCTTACTTTAAAAATGACGAAGTTGCATACTAAATTAAATCCATTAAATTAACCCTTTAAGGGATGATTTTCCGAAAAAAATTGTTAAAGTTAACTTTTGTTTATTACTTACTATAAACTTACATAAAAAATTTCATATTTATAACTCTAAAATTGGCGAAGTTGATTTGTATGTAGTTGACTACCAACCCCTATTTTTAGGGGATAAATTTCGAGAAAACAGTGATACAGTTATTTTTTGTGTCTAACCATAAGCTTATATACAAATTTTCGCCTTTCGTACTTCAAAACTGACGAAGTTGCCATACTAACTTTCGCACTCTTAATTAACCCTTTAGGGGATGATTTTCCAAAAAAAACATAATATTTGCAATTTTTTTTTCTAGTCGGGAGCTAATATGTAAATTTTCATGTTTTTAACTTCAAAAATGACGAAGTTGCCTACTAAGTTCAATTCAGTAAATTAACCCTCTAAGGGATGATTTTCCAAAAAAATATATTAAAGTTAACTTTTGTTTATTACTATAAACCTAACATAAAAATTTTCAAATTTATAAATCTAAAACTAAGAAAGTTGGTTTGTATGAAAGTGTCTTCTAACCCTTATTTGTACCCCTCGGGGGATGAATTTCCAAAAATCCGTTCTTAGTGGACGTCTCCTTAGCATAAACTATCTCCCTGCCAAATTTCATCTTAATCGGTTCGGCAGTTTCTGAGATTTTTTGTTTAATCAGCGGTGTGTCGCTTTTCAATTTTATATATATAGATTAATTTTGAGATAGTAATGATGATAAATAAATGACTGATGAAGATCCAAAAATGTATGTATAACAACTTTTTACTAACAATAATTAACAAATGTACCTGGTCTATGCGTGCAATTTATCTGTACATAGACAAAGGCAAAACGGATTTAAATATTCATTGTCTATTAAAGTTTCAGATATCATTTCCAATTTCAAGTCTAAGTTAGTCCGATTATTGCGTGAGAGATCGCGTTGGACTGATATCGAGCCAATTAATTAAGAACGGCGCGACTTAACCATTGTTTATCTAGCCGCAAGGGAATATTAGATTACAAGCAGTTTATAAATAAAAAAAAATCTGAATGACTCAATTTCGTTCAATTGCAACTGTTTAATATTTTTAACAGTTTATAGGTATTCGTCATAATGAATTCATTTTATTTTGTGCAGAATGTATATGTACACATAGAGCATTTACTATCTATAACAAAAGAACTGTAGCGCTATGTAAACGTAAAATTTTCTTCTTGTTAGTTTAATTAACAGATACTTCAACAAATTATGTCAGTAGCAATTTTCCACTTTTCTTTAGCATTTTTCTTAACGTTATGTACGGTATGTAATAGAGATGTATGTATACGGTATGTAATACGGTAGGTAATATGTTTTGACGACCCGTGTGGCGCAATGGTTACCATACCGGATCGCCGTACCGAGGGTCCTGGGTTCGATTCCCAGCGAGGCGGAGATTTGAATGATGAGTTTGAATTTCTGTTCTCGGTCTGGGTGTGAATGTCCTTGTCTATGTTGTGTGTTGTCCATGGCACCCACGACACAGGGAATCCTAGTGTAGGGCTATGAGTGTGAAGCGTTATTTATTTATTTATTTTAATAAACGAAATATGCCATATCAACTTTTGGTTATAGTAGCATTAAATAAATATTAAATACCATAATACCATAAGTACATATCTACATACTTAGTTACATTTGCGCTGTGAATGTGACTTTGTGATTTGGCTACGTTGAATTAATGCCTTCATTCAGATCAACGCTGAGGGTCAAATAAATTAGTCTCATTATTGCGTTTTTCGACTAACTGCAATAGCAAATAAATTATCTCAAATCGCTTCATAGACCTTGAAACAATGAAACATAATACTGAGCTTCGAAAGCAGATGTTTTATTATTAACCCCCTACGAAAAAAGAGCGTTTTATTATTAACCCCCTACGAAAAAAGAGGGGTGTTATAAGTTTGACGTGTCTGTGTATCTGTGTATCTATGATTCTGTGGATCTGCTGTCTGTCTGTGGCATCGTGGCTCCAAACGGATGAACCGATTTGAATCTAGTTTTTTTTTGTATGAAAGGTGATTTAATAGTGTTCTTAGCTATGTTTAGTTTAATATAAAACTGTCGGGGCTTTTTAAATTTAATATTATTTGATTTATCATGTGTGACAAATTAATTAAGAATCCCGGCAAATTGAAAACTAGTATGGATTATATATATGAATGAAACGAACGTAGAAAAAATGTGCCGAATTTACCTACCTGCCTACACTTATTTATTTATGCACGTGTTATTTTTCTTGGGATAGAGCCTCGCACCAGAGCAAATATTGTTTTAAAGGGCAACTTTGACTGTAGTACCGAAAATATTTTTAACATAAAATAAATAACAAAGAAATACGTACCCTGTACCTATAGGTGCATAATTATATTTATATTGTTTATGTAACAAAATATATAAATTCAGCGATACGTTATCAATGGACAACGATAGGTGTATTGTATAATACAAACGTCCTATAAGCACTTTAAAGTGTTTAATCGTATTGATTCAGCTGGGAACGCACGTGTTAACACGACGTTCGGCTTGCTTCGACTTACTTCGCTACTCGCTACAGACGTCACCTTATCCAAATTATCATTGACACAGCTCTTTAAATCATAATAATATATTTTGTGTTATATTATATTATGCACTCGGATCTTCACTTATCCAGTCAAAACAAACATTTATTTTAGTCCAAGTGCGGAGCTGTATTCGGTAACGTAGGATTTAATGGAAATACTCGTATATCTACTATTCATCGTGTCATGCTAAAGGACGGGGTTAGCACCCTGACAAAGCGGGTGGGTCGTATAAATTATTATCTGTATGTAAATGACGATAGTTCCGTCTATTAAGATAAATCTAGTCTAGGTCTGAGTGTGAAAACCTTCATAAAGTATTCATTTTTGTTAAAACAAACGAATAATATAAATGAAAAACGTGTTTGAACTTTAAATATACTCGATTACTCACATGTGTATTTGTTTCAAATAAATATTGAATTGTTCGGATTTTTTGTAGCTGATCGGGAGTCTGTGTAGATTAATAATATTCATATAATATATTTTCACACTTTCATAGCCAGGCCAGGGTCTTCTGTCTCATATACGTATTGGATGAACATACCGACAAAATACAATTAACATATCAAATATCCAAAATTCGAGAATAAATATTTATTTGTCATCTAAATGCTTGCTGTTACCGGGAATCTAGCTTAGGAGACCCATCCAAATGCGGTAAGGGTATTAAAAACAATTAATAAATATGTAGTTTCATGTTTTCTGAGGATATTATTCGAAAAAGTATCGCCCAAATCTGCTTAGAAACAACCCGTTAAAATTGATGATTATCTAAAATCTACATTAGTAAAATTTAGGTATTAAAATAGACAATTTTAACAAATATAAAATTAATGATGAAATTGATGATACCATATAAACAAATTTTTTTATCTTCAACCATTTACGAGTGGACTTTGGCACCGAACAATGGTTTTAACGTTCGTTAATTGCGTTTTCGTCTCTGCTAATGAATGAAATCGACATAAAATCCTTGCGAAATTAAATCCTAATAGGTCTTTAATAAGAGCAAGTCCAATGTTTTTTGCGTTTTTCTTTCATATGTTTACATGTTTTTTCAAATCATCAAACGTTAAAATAATTTATATTGTAAGCAAAATGTCTTCGTAGCTTCGAACCAAAATACACCTTACCATGATTATTTTTGATGATAAAATACTAGATAACTAGGTTAAAGAAGTAAAAGCGTTGTTTGGACAGAGAAAAATCTTTTAATTACATTTGAATGACACAGTCATATCAAAAACCCATATTCGAATATCGAAGATTACTAAAGAGTTTTCACACTTCCCCTCAAACAACATCCATCTTCAGATATCCTCACATCACACCACTCTACACACACCCACACTCAGATCGCGCACACATTTGTTAAATGCCACACGACCTAATGGTTTTGTCAGCACATCTGCTGGGTTATCCTCCGTACACACATAGTCCAGATGAACAACATTCTTAGCAATACAGTCTCTCACATAATGTGCCCTTATGTCTATATGTTTCGTCCGTCTATGCGCTACAGGATTGTACGCAAGTTTAATAGCACTCTGATTGTCTACGAATATACAAATAGACCTAAGACTTTCACCTCGTATAAATGCATTCAGCTGCCGCAAGTGAACTGCCTCCTTTGTTGCCTCTGAAAGTGCAATATACTCCGCTTCCGTTGACGACAATGCTACACAAGCTTGTTTCCGGCATTCCCAATTAATCAACGAGTTTCCGCATCTAAAAATAAATCCAGAGTAAGATTTCCTATCTTTGATGTTCCCTCCCCAGTCAGCATCTACAAATCCCGTGATGTCCTGCACCGGTGACTTGGAAAATATCAAACCGAGATCCCTTGTACCTTGAAGGTACCTCAAAATATGTTTAGCGGCTTTCCAGTGACGTTCCTCACAAAAAGAGTTGTACTGCGCCAAGAAATTTACCGCAGCCGCAATATCCGGGCGTGTGTTACAAGCCAAATAGTTAAGCGACCCTATGAGCGCTTGATAACTACGAGAGTCTTGGCCGGACAAGAGCTTACCTCCTTCCCCTTCCGCCAAGGCTTTATGGAAATCCATTTCCATCGGAGTTTTCGCTGGTTTGCAGTCGGACATACCATATTCATTTAAGATCTTCGAAATAAACCTCTCTTGACTCAAATATATACCGGTATCCGTCCTAGACAAAAGCATACCCAAAACTTGTCTAGCTTCCCCTAAATCCTTTATCTTGAAATGTTTACGAAGATTGTCTAATAATACTTCTTTCTGCTGTTTGTCTTTGTAAAATAATAAAAAATCGTCGACATATAAAGCGATATAAAAATTATTATTTTTGTAAAGACAACTATCAAAGTCACAACGTTTGAAGTTTAATGACAATAGCACTTCGTTTACTTTTTCATTCCATGACCGAGAAGCTTGTTTAAGGCCGTATATTGCTTTTTCTAGTAAGCAAACTTTTTCTTTTAAGTTTTCGTCTATGCAACCCTCCGGCTGTCGCATATAAACCCTTTCATGCAAATCACCGTTCAGAAAGGCGGTATTTACATCGAAATGACTGATGTACATGTCCTTTTCAACAGCCAACGATAGCAGCAGTCTAACTGTCGATCTTCTCACGACTGGTGAATAAGTTTCAAAGTAGTCAACACCGTAGGACTGAGTGAAACCCTTCGCCACAAGTCGAGCTTTGTAGGTCTTGTTCCCATATGCATCATACTTGTACTTGAAGATCCACTTATTTCCCACGATTTTAGCTCCAGGTGGCTTGTCGACGAGCTTCCAGACTTTATTCTCGCACATCGAATCCATCTCCTTCTTCATAGCTTCCTTCCAGTTATCCTTATCTTCCCGACTCAAGGCTTCTTTAACTGTCAAAGGCTCCTGCTCTACTGTACAGCATGTAAGTCCATGAGAATTTCCTTGACGAATTCTGTTGCGTAGAGGATAACGACATTCAACTTCGTTTGACTCTCCTCTATCAATAGTCTCTTGAACTTCAAAATTTTCCACCATGACATTTTCTACTCCGTTATCACCCGTTCCACCCATTTCCACTTCCGCATCCTCATAAACTTCAGCTTCATCTGTAGAACTTAACCCTTGAGAAGTATCTGCACAACCAGGTGACGAACCTGACTGGCCTTCTGCCCTTGCAAGTTCCCAAATTACTTCAGTACCTTTGTCATCACTGTCTACGAGTTGACTAGGATCCCCTGAAATAGCTGTAGAGTCCTCCAAGAAAACTACATCCCTTGCTCTTACAATGACGCGTGGATTACTGGGATTTATGAAACGATATCCTTTGGTTTCTTCACAGTAACCAACAAAGATATGTTCTACTGCTTTAGGGCTCCATTTTGTCCGAGTTTCCTTGGGCACGTGCACAAACGCTTTCGTTCCAAAAACTCTAAAATGATCAATAGGCTGAGCCTTCCCTGTCCACAACTCCTCAGGAATCTTACCATTGTTACCACTATGAGGCAGCCTGTTCTTTGTATAAACAGCAGTATTACATGCTTCTGCCCACAGTTTCACACTCAATCCCTTTTCCGCCAACATAGCACGAGCCATCTCCACGATAGTGCGATTGGCTCGCTCCACTACGCCGTTTTGTTCAGGAGTGTAGGGAACAGTCAGTTGATGTTTAATCCCCTTTTGCCGTAAAAACCTATCAAAATTTTTATTCACGAATTCTTTACCATTATCTGTGCGTATGCACTTCAATCTCAACCCGGTCTCTAATTCTACAGATGCTAGAAAACTTTTAAAATGATCTAAAACTTGATCTTTTGATTTAAGAAAATATACAAATGATTTACGTGTAAAATCATCTAAAATAACTAGCATATACCGAGATCCACCGTATGAGGGTTCAGACATAGGACCACAGATATCTGCGTGAACCAGTTGCAATCTTTCGACTGCCCTTTCAGCCTCACCAACTGGAAAAGGTAAACGGTGTGCCTTCCCCTTAATACAGGCTATACAAGGCTCCATTACACTCTTTCCAAAATCCATACCTGGAAGCTTACGTAAATCTCGCTCATTAACGTGTCCAAGCCGCCGATGCCACAACATCAAAGGATTACCTGCTTTTACTGACGCCAACGCAGCCCCATCTACAATCACCTGACAACCTTCAAGCTTGTAGATACCTGAGACTTCACTTGCAGTAGTCAAAAGCTTTCCCTTGAAATGACCTGGAATCAAATGGTGAATTAGCTTGCACCCATCCCTGTCAAAACTCACTTTCCATCCTTTCTCTACTAATTTTGAAACTGATAATAAATTAACACGCAAATTAGGTACATACATGACATCCCTCATAGCAAGCATTCGTCCATTTATACTCACCATGATGTCACCTTTACCCGCGCATTCCATCTTATCATTATTCGCACATTTCACGTCACTCATACCAACATTAGCAATTAAATCTTTAAATAAGTGTTTCTGAAAAGTCATATGTGAAGATGCCCCACTGTCGATGTACCACTCCGTCGGATTGAAGGAGTCCCCGGCGCTGAAGGAAGACAGGCTCACGACGTCCTTCGGTTTGGAAGTCGAATCTGCTTTCTTTCTTTCAGGACAGTCTGGTTTCTTATGTCCATATTTTCCACACTTAAAGCATTTAATTTTCATGTTCTTGTCTTTGTCCCCATTCCGTTTCTTACTCACACTCAATGCCGAGTCCGCTGAAGACGATGTATTACAACCTTGACGTGAATCCTCCTGTAGTAACTTCTGCCGCACGTTCTCTGAAGTCAACTTCATCCCAGAGTGTTCCAGTGCCATTCTCATAGGCCTGTACTCTTCAGGTAGTCCTCTCAGTAACACGACAGCTACAAGATCATCGTCAAATCCGGTGGCAATATCCCTCAGTTTTTGAGAAAGTGACATAACCGCAGCAACATATTCATGCATGGATGAGTGTCTCTCCAGCTTCTCATCCAGCAACGCATTCATGAGGGTAATCCTGCGATTGACGCCTTTATCCTCAAATGCTTTAGCTAAGCTATCCCAAGCGTCTTTGGCATACTTTGAATTTTGTACGTACGCGTATAGTGTAGGTTCCACATGCAGACAAATCAAAGCTAATGCATCTTGGTCCTTCTCGATGGCGGTGGAGTCCTGGGAATCCGGGTACTTTGACGTATACGTGAACAATTTTTCTCGTATGAGAATCATTTTTATTGCGAATTTCCACGTAGAATAGTCATCTAGACCGCAGAGGTTCTTGATGGCGAATTTCGTGGATAGGGCCATAACCTTTTGATGATAAAATACTAGATAACTAGGTTAAAGAAGTAAAAGCGTTGTTTGGACAGAGAAAAATCTTTTAATTACATTTGAATGACACAGTCATATCAAAAACCCATATTCGAATATCGAAGATTACTAAAGAGTTTTCACAATTATGTACTTAACTCGTAGTTGAATAAAATTTTTCATCGATATAATCTTAAAAAGAATATATTATTATGATGATCTATCTATGAGACAATGTTCAAAACTCATCTGTGGGAAGTCGGAACCACCGATTGGGACCAAGTAATTATTCAGCGATGTTGAGTATTTGAAGTCGGTCTGTTTCTCAAAGTGCGAGGTTCATAAAACATGTGAAGCCATTATCTGCCGCGTTAATGACGCGTCGGTTGAATGGGCAGCAACGCCAGCCACACCAGCCACGCCACACTGACATAACAATACAACTTAACGATAAAACGAAGTTCTGGTAAGTAGTTTTCCATGTTCCCGATGCTAAACGTCGCTATTGAAACATACCTCGGATCTTCGGTATGTGCGATGTGCCAATAGTTATTTAATTTCGTACAGGGTTATCTTTACCTGGTCACCGCACATTCTCAAATACCACATTGACGTAATCCAAAGGTACCTACTTATTATTATGGAATTCAGTTAAATAACCAAATTCATTTGGTTTAAAGTTTTTGAACAAAAAAACCTAAGCTGAATAATAAAAATATTTTTCTACACCTTTTATGTAACGTTCATCTCAAATTTTAATAATACCTATCGTCAATTGTAATCCGGAGAATTTTTCACACCTATTTGCAAGTAGGTACACCTCGGTTATTCTCGCTGCCAGAAGACGTTTTACTCGTCGCTTTATATTTTAAAGCATCCATTCCACTCCGCTATCCTCCCAGGAATAAAATTACAAAAGCGTGTTACTTTAAACAAGTATTATGCTAGAATTCTCTTACAATTCCACGCAGTCGGTGTGAATATTTGACGCGACATAAGAGTAGTCAAATTAAAATACGCTTATAACTTTTCATAATATTCCGGAATTTGCAACACTGGCATCCGAAATATGGAATTTGGGATGTGAGACTAATTCAGGCGTATAAACACCTCGCGCGAGACATTGAACTTACGCGCTCTTTACATTTTTAGTATTCACTCAAGACACATTAGAGGAAATCTCAGAAAGTATGTATGTCACGAGGAAGCAAATTCTTTTGCGCAAATATGTGTGACATACGATATTGTAATAAAACTGATTTTTACACGTGAATTCTTTAAACATAAATTCACTCCCAAGCCTTTATTTATTAATCAATGCCTGAGTTTTACATAAACCTCTAGGTTCTTTGACAGTTGAATACTGATGAGATGCAGTCTAACTACAAGTAAGAGTAATGGCTTTGATACAACCTGTAATTTTCTTTAGAAATTGTCCAACATTTAAGATCTAAACTTTGAGCAGATTTACAATTCAATTTAAATAACTTTGACAAACTGTCTCGAATATTAAAAGTCCAATTTGCACAGTAACAATATTGAGTAAACGATAAACACGATAAATGATTTACGCAAAGTTGTATGAAAGCGTTTCATTGGGATTAAAACGAATGCATTTTCTGGTACAAATAGTAGCAAAGTATTAACGCGAAGCTCTCAGACAATGGCAAACATGAAACGGAACGTAACGTAACTCGGGATAAATGTATCGAGCACCACAAATACCATCCGTGCAGACTTATTGTTTGCTCTGCGCTGAAAAATTGCTTCTCGCGCCATCGGATTCTGCGTGTCATTGCTAAAATTAGATTTCGTAACTTACAACCAGCATTGGAGACGACAGGGCTACCTGGGAAAGAGCACTGACGCCCACTGATGCCACTGATCATTCTGCTTTAGTAGCTTTATCTCGCTTTGCGTAGATGTCTTTAACAAGTTCTAGGTGATTTCAGTCAAGTGGTCCAAATCTTTAGTTATTGTTATGTAGTCTCTTGCTCAATTAGATTCCGGGAAGGCAGAATAAAGCTCTGAACATAATTTACTTTTACCTTCTAGTTTAGATGAAATTAAACAAATTTAATCATTTTAATGAAATGAAATGAAATGAAATGAAATTAGTTTATTCGAAGTAGGTTTGTTACAAACACTTTTCGAATGTATAATATTAAGTTAATTATACATACCGTACATAAGTTCAATAGCAAGCCTAAAGTATATTTTTGCTTGGAACTAACTAATTATATCCAAAGCGACTGACATGTAAATTTTAATGACCTTACAAGCGAAATACCTATTACAAACTAGTTGATTGTGATAGTTGCCCCTGGAGGTTTCCTATGAAAGTTATTTCATTCCGAGCATACTTCACCAATATAAGGTCTATCGTATTGGATGTCTTGTCGCGGCTAATTGGATCTGTGGCTGGATTTCTCATTTTTACGCGGTCGCCTATCGCCGTCTGGTTTCTAGGGTTGCCATTACTGTAAATCAGTTTCAATTGAAAAGTTAGATGTTTAATTAGTGACGCCCCCAGTGTTACTAATATCCATGGGCGGCGGTGATCACTTACCATCAGGTGACCCGTCTGCTCGTTTGCCTGCTAAAAGCATTAAAAATATATATATATTATTGTGTTATCTGTGGAGATTGACATTGGATTATTCGAACAAGAATTTAAAGTTCAAAAATAAGTTTATTTATCGTCTAACACGCACTGGGCCGTTTTTTGGGTTGTTTTTATAACTTGGGTAAATTATCTGAATTATTTGAATTAATTACTTTAATTATTTTTTCCTTAAAACAAAAACAACTAATATTTATTATGGTTTCATTTATTTTTAAGGTGCGATTTAAAGTACCTAATAGGTAATAGTGACAACCCTGTATTTGTATTTAATTTTTATTTAACGTAGATAGATAGGTACTTACCGAGCAGAGTTACTGACGATGTTTGAACATAATAGGAAAAGTTTCATTGAGCTAATTAAAAATAAGCCACCGTTGGGAACAGCTCGGATTTTTATATCGGTTGGTTACTTTTATGGCTCTCTGGATAGGATATCCTGTCGGTATAGATATATTTAAAACTATCAATATTATTGATACAGTGTTGTACTTATAACATAATATTGATTTTCATAAGTACTTATTCATAATATTTTATAAATCTAAATATTATTTAGAATTTCCTTTTTATTAAATAGCCTTGAAGCCATCGCCCATGAGAATCAGCTATACCAAAGGCATCACCGATGCGTTGCTGGCCAAGAAAGATAAAAATGAATTAGAGTAGATAGGATTCTTTGGGCGGTAACAATAAAAAAAATTCGCAATCTACAGCCGTAATTTTCCCTCTTAATTATTTTCTGTATGTAAACATTGCGTCACCTCTAATTCGGTAACTTTTAATGTGTGTACTTTCGTTTTGCGGGACGCACTAACGACGTTTGAAGCGCTCTCTACCGCTCTCGTCTCTATGGCTCTACACGCTTTTGTTATTTGAACAACGAAACAAACGTACAGACTCGCGATTAAATTTGAACACGATCTCCATTACGTATTATTCGGAAGCCGCTTTAATTCGTCGAGTTTCATTAAATAAAGCATCCTACAAAATTTGTTTTTGTTATTTTACTGTTGTACAGTACGAGTATAACTTTATGTATTCAGGCATTTGAATCGCAATCTAAATTGAATCTACGCACAGAGTAAATTATACCGAAGGCCTTTTACGGTGTACCGTTGTGACTAACAGCATTGATAACCATTAAAATTGTCATAGAAGTACTTCCTGTTCCAGTTGTCAGCTGATGATACGACCATTCCAAGATTTTCTATTCTATTTCTTCCTTTTCGCCTACACAGTCAACATTGTAACGGCGCGGACCTATAAAATCCTTGGAAAGATTTTATGTGTTGGTTTACTGCCACACGGAGTCGTATAGTACTGTAAAAGGCGACGATTGCAAGACAAAGCGTGATCGGATTGAGTAAATAAATAGTCAGTCTCCTTAGAGTGCTCATCAATCTTGTTGTACCTACAAGTACCGAGTAAATTGTGTAAGTTTGCGCGCTTAGTTCGTCACCCGCAATCTCCATCGCTAAACTTTCGTCAATGCGATTTAACAATCATTAGACCCCAGGCGACAACACTGACGTCCTTTAATTTTTTGGGTAATTCATAGACATTTCACTCCACGCCCTGCTCTGCAACAAATTGCACATAGGAAACTTGCATTAAACTATTATCAATCACACATATCTAGTACAGGCACGATAGTTAGACCGAAATGCTCATTGCGACAAATCAATCACTCCTGTCTCGCGCACGTGGCAGCTCTGGCCAGATATTTATCATTACACAATAGATATTTTGTCGTCGAAATGAAACAATGTACAATAGACATTTAAGTTAGAATAACCGAAGTTAGGTGAATGAAATAGACGTCGTTCGTGCCGGTATTAGGAAGCAAGATATCACGGTGTTTGCTATGCCGGATGGCCCGCCCCCGCTTCGTCTCTTGGCAAACTACACTGTTCTATACAGCAAATCATACAGAGTTTGTTAGCGTGGGTCAACGCTCTCTCCAAGTACGTTTTATGTGTTCCTGGTGTCACGGCGTCATTCTAATAATAGAATAATAGGAATGCAAACATCAAACACACTGGAATGTGCAAGTTGCTCGCGAACTATGCGTTTAACATTTTATGAACGCAAGACATGTGGAGGGTCGAACTGAATTTAAATCATATCAATATAATCAATAAAAAGTATCGCTTCGCAGAGCCGTATTTTAAACGAGATACTCAAGTAATTTAGGAAATGAATTTCTAACTTCAAAAGGAGCGTCACGTTTGGGTTGTTCATAATAAGTTTAATTAATACAATGCAGCACAACTCGTTAAACTTTCATTATTATTCGCTCTAGCAAATTACTCGTACGTGAACGAATTGTGCTCACAATCGATCTCTACGGCGCTCGTGAGCCTTTGTTTGACTTCGACTCCGAATTCAGCGTAATTGCCTTTCAGGCTTTCATTATTCAACTTTATGCAGTCATTTACTTGCGTTATTACGAAGGGAGAGTTGCGGTAAGTGTCGTGGGTGGATGCATTAATCGTAATATGTAAATGTGGGGATATGAAATATTGAAACTGCGAACGTGGTTTTCCAGCATCGGAAAGCAAAGAATTCCTTATGCTGCGTTTTGTTTTCCCCCTCACTTTTAAGTGTGGTAATCCTCTGAGCAGTCTGGGTTTTATTTGCCTAGTTATAATTGCTTTTAACGGATATTTATTTTGAAATTATTATTTACTCTGATTTTTTCAATAAAGCATTTTCAATAGAGTTCTCATTAATTTTATTGGAGTAAACCATTGGAGTTAATTCAAATTTTTGGATTGTTTTAGATTGAAGACGAGGGGAACCATGGCAACGACGACACCAGGCTGTTCATCCTGTCCACGCTGGCAGGGCAGCATAAGCCCCGAGTATCCTGTGCGCTCTGCAAAGAAACACTTCACGTCTTCGACCGATATCCCTTGGTTGACGGGACATTCTTCCTCAGCCCCCGACAACATACCAGCAGCGCAGTTGAGGTATTTGCATGATTCCCTTACTTTTATTAGCGTAAACACAGACTCAAGATTTATTTTCCATCAATATATCCTCACAGCTAGATAATACGGTACAATTTCGCCTTACTCAATCAATGTCTCGGTAAACTAGACCACATTTATTGAAAGATGCTAGCTGAATCCGCAACTAGATTGCGGCTGCTGACTTCTCTGACCTTTGACTGAGAAAATCTTAGAAATATTAGATGTACCGAGGAGCCGGTTACAAATAACATTTAATTCATTACAACTTTGTTTACAAAGCGCTCAATTGTAGCAAAGCAAACTTTCTTCTGAACTTAAATAAGATCTCCCAAAGTTTATTCAAGTCTACGAAATAACGTAAGCGTCTCGCTGGCAACATGCGACGAACTTCTCGACTGACGGTGTTTGTTCAGCGAATTAGGAGATGAATGCGAGCGCTGACGGGGAGCTCGTACGTTTGTTTGACGTTAGAATTACCATCCGTCTTAACGCAGACTTCGGTGCTATGGATGTAGGTATCAAAAATTCCCAAAAATACTATGTTTAGTGTACCGGAGGATGCCTGATTTAAAATTAAATTTTAATTTGTCTATAGGTGAAAGTGGAAGGTCGCACGCAATATCTCACTTGCGTGTGCATGGGGTGCTTGGAACGATGCGACCCGGACCGTACGATCCGATGCCAATTCTGTGGCCAGAAATGGGACGGCTCCTCTCTCGTCCTGGGTACAATGTACTCTTATGACATCTTTATGGCCACGCCCTGTTGCGCTGACAGACTGAAGGTAAACGTCAACACTTTCTACGTCTTCCTAAATCTTGCTAAAATACAGCATTTATCAAAAATTATCAATCATCAGTTTTGAAATACTTTTTATTAATTGATAGATAGTAAAACATGTGCAATAAATCATATCTCTCCTTCTACAGTGTAACAACTGCTACAAGCCCCTGCTGCACCCACACCAGCGGCTAAACTACTCCGACTACTCGCACCCAGTGACGTGCCCGCACTGCCGCGTCGTGGACACGCACTTCGTGAAGCCGCTGTCCTACTGCTTCACCAAACGGGTCTTCCCGCTCTTCCAGCAGTGGCCATAACAAACGGCGGTGCCGGGGAACTCCCCCGGCACCCCTCCTGACCCCTGGGGGCTCGCGCCGTCGCCGCCGCGGCGCGCCTCACCCCCCGCGCTTCGCCCCGTCGTCAACACGAGCATGGCGTCGCGCGCGGACCCGATCGAAGAGCCCGCTAAGTATCTCAATCCTACCCTCGCTAGCATCACCGAGTCGTTGTCGCTCCTCGGCCTCAGCCCCGAGACTCTGGCCATGAGCCTCGGCGAGAGCCTCGCCGAACGTTACCTTGCGGCGCTGCGCCCCAAGCCGGCGCCCGAGCGCTCCGCCCTGCCCGGCTGCGGGGCGCCCCGACGCGCCCCCTTCTCTGAGCCCTCCCATCTCCAGCTGTTCTCAAACGACTTCATCGACTACCTTAACCAGATAGCATAGAGCGGAAAGTGCGTCAGTGCGGGACTCAGTGGCGGTTTTATTTTGAACTTGAGAGTGACCTGTGTCGCGTCCTCCGAGAAGCTAGGAATAATTTTTGTTAAATTAAGTTGGTATTATTGAAAATAGTTTTATGTATCGGTTTAGATCGTACTATTGATTTTATTTTAATTTTATTCTGCACTTTGTTGATTAAAATAAGTAGATGTTGATTTTTATTGAACATAATAATTAGCGGTAAATGAAGCCAGAAACTGCATTTTTTTTGTTTTCCAATCGAACCTTTAAATCGGGGTGAACGCTCCTTGTGAAGGGGGAAAGAAAGTTTTTAAATTATTGATTACCTTCGATTTCAGTGATACTGATATGATTCCCTATTTGATAGGGACGTTTGAGTGGTGTGTTGTTTAGTTCAATTTAGTTTATTAGTTATGTTTTATTTTAGCAAAATTTTAAACTTTAACTTAAGTGTTATACAATATTTTCTTAGGTTTATTGCGATTCTTTATTTCCTCCCACCAAAATGGCACTTTTCTTGAAGAAATTCTTTTTGATTAGAGTTGCCATGTTAGTTTATTTTTTATAATCACGTTCATTTACTTACTATACTTTCACTTAATTATTAATTATGGTAGAGGTTAAGTGATTGCTGTGTCACCAATAATACGATTAGCTTGTCATATAATTATTATTACTATAATTATTGTAAAGTAACGCGTCTACATGTTGTTTTCTTTATGTTTTTGCATTATCTTTATCTGTCAGTGATTAGCGGAGTGTTCAAAATTGTTATTAAGTATTATGACGATCTTGTATTTATCTTTTCAAAATTGTGCCATATCAGCTGTTGATAAATAAAAACTTTCTTTTCATGTGGGTTCGAAATATGTATGATTGCGATTTTATTATCCGCTAATCATTGTTACTGATTATTGTTTGGTTTTTTCTTTAATCATCAGAGTTTTCTCCTTTCGTTGAACTTCAAATTATCTGGCTATTGCTATGTATTTAGTCATAAGGTTTTTCTTAATTATCTTGAATGTCTATTTATTTGTAAGATTAGCGCTTTAACATTTAACAAGCGTATAAGTGAGTGCACATTTACTCAGTAACTGTTAAAGTTCTAGATAAGATTTTTGATACATTTGATACTTATTACTCGCAAAGTGATTACAAGTGATAAAAAATCTAGTAAATAGTGAGTGTTTAGTGACTAGTGAACAAGTGGTGCGGATAGGTAGGCGCTTCGTAACGGATTGTATGTGGAAATAAAAAAAATAGGGTAACCTTATATCGGTGGACTGACGTTCATTGTAGGCAATAATTCTTCGAAGACTTGACGATTTTTATAGGTAAAATTTTTTGCATTTTCCTTCTAAAATCAGAACTGCCATTTTTATTAAAATTCACTCTGGCCAGCACTGGTTCTTGAGGTATTAAGAGTCGGTGCTTGGTCTTGTTCATGAAATTGGACTGAATCTGTTGCGTAGTAAGTAGACCAATCGATCACATCACTCATCATCGTTACGTCATCATCGTCACCTCGCCATCATCCGCATCACTGCACCTCATTAATCATCTTATCATTGAGCATGGGTTGAGTGGAAGGCGAACTGGTTTCACCGCATTATTCTTTATTCTGTCAAGGTATACACCTTGACAGTAGACCTATTGGAGCTCCCTATAGAAATAAAACACATGTTAAAATATACTATACTTTATACTATAAGTATTACTAAGTAATGTGGGTGTGTGTATTCGAGTTCAGAATGAAAAGGCTTTTACTATCCAAAACATCGCTATAAACCATAAAGTAATTGTACCTAACCTACGACATTGAAATTCCACTTATTAGTATGTCCGATGTATGGAATATGGATACAATCATTTTGCTTAGAATGATGCATAATTTTTCAAGCTATCAGAAGCATCACAAACCTAAAATCTCACTATTTTTTGGTCTTAGGAGGTAATTTTTTTATTATCGAACCCAGACACCAATATTCAATTAACAATACTAACGTGAAATTCTTATCGTTTTTCAGTTTTAATCCTGAGTATTTGTCTTCTCAACATGTGGTATGAATTTGAATACAGTAATAAAATTTTATACGAGCCTATTCACTCTAAGTAACACAAACAATTATAATATTTATCATAAAGCAATGCTTACTATAGCACTATTATAAAAGTGTATAGATGAAGATAAACGGTCAAACAAAGATCTATTTATGGACCGTTTCTCGTCATTTTATATAAGCAAATAAAAACCCTTATCTTGTACCAATATAACGGTATGTGACCAGTTCGTCTAGTGTGCATGTACATATAAATCCCTCTCTATTAGTATTCTCCGCTTAAACATAATGTAATGTAAGAATGAGAATGGTGAACCCATTATTAACTATCATAGTAACTGATTGTAAATACGCAGTACACGCAGACGCTTGACAAAATGTTTAATGAGATATATTAATACATATTTCTAGATTAGCCATAAATCGATAGTACATAATTTCAACAATATCAAAGATCCCTATTATTTTAACTAGCTCCCAATTGTAATGACTTTTCTTATGTTAATCAATTTTAATTTTATCGAAGTTTGCTCGTTCGAATATAGAATTATATTTAAAAGTTTAATATACATTTAAATAAATGTATACAAAGAAATATTTGAAAAGTAATTAAAACGAGCTGTTGTTGGTATATTTAGGAAAATATTAAAAAAAATTAACCAGATCATCTGATGGTGACCATGTACAAATGATAAGAGAAATGTCATTACAGTTGGAGCGATTAGGAAAGAAACAAAAAATATAGAGTCATATTGTTTAATAGTCAATACAGAGCCATCTAACGTAGATGTATTATAGGCGGGTCGCTGGCCCCCTTTCCGGTACAAATTCGAAGTAATATAACGCTATATTAAAATTTAATATCCTCTAGACGAATATATCAATGTCCTCTGATTCAAAAAGGATGTTTATTTAATATTTTTAAAACGTTTCACTATTACAAATATTTCCATTACCTCTATATTCTACACATAGTAAATTATAGTGACGCGTAACGGCTCCTAAATTAAAATTCCTTTACAATAATGTAACGTAAAATTATAACTTAATTATCGTGAATAATTGATAAGTTACATGTACTTTCTTTCTCATAGTACAACTATCTCTTTATCGTAATCTTAACAAGGCATTGGTTGCTTGACAAGCCGTCGCGTGAATTTTTACTAAAGAGTTTAATAAATTATTAAGTTAGTTGAGTTTTGTAGTGTGTATTAATTTTATGTAATGGACGGTTTGTCAAGTAGCAATTGCAGTCTTATATTAAGTCTAAGTTTTCCAGATATCTAGGCTCCGCGACGTATTTGGAACGAAAGTAGAAGTTAAATGGAACACTTGAAACGGTTGTATAAAATGTTATCAGGAGGCATATTATCAATAGTTCCCATGTAATCCTCCACGGTTTTTATATTGTCCTAGTATGTGTTTGATTATTCATATTTTAATCACTTAGTTATTTGTTCAGTTTATATAAATGTAATTACACGAACGTTGCAAACTTCTTAGTTTATTTGCACATATTTGTTAAATTTTGTAATTAATACAATTTATTTAGACACCGACATTCAAATATCTTCATGTTGAATTTAATGTGGTGTAATTTAGTGAATTGCTTAAAAGTACAAAGAAACAATTTGTTACTTTTGCAAATTTTATAATATAAATCAAATACATATTAAAAGTAACAGTGATCTAGATAATGTTTACGAAATAGTTGCTGTAAATCCTTATATAACGCGCAATTGTTTCTCCTAACAGAACTAACTAACCGTTATATTGATTTTAAATAAATTTTGTTTTCGTTGGTAAATTTAGGAGCAAAAAATTGTTACTTATATGAAAGCTATATCTTCTATATGGGTTCTTTGTATTCGTTTTGAATAGTGTTTTTAATTCTATTAGAATAGTACATAGATGCACTCGGTAGGTGTTCGATATTGGCATAATAATCGCTAATCTATAGGTCTTGTGTCTCGCTTCGATATGGTTTTTGAACCTTATTTCCACAGTAGGTCTCATTTAGGATATAGGTACTTTATTTAATAATAATTGGAGTGAATGGGATGTATGGTTGCAGTCACACTTAAGTTTAAGTGAAGTCATTGTCACGTTAATATTAACGTACCTACTACATGTTACGCTATATAATACGCTCGCGACTTTTGAATCTCGCTCGCGAGAATTGTTACAGTTGTGTACATTCTGGTCATAGGAGTTACGCTCGCTTAACTCGTGTAGGTTTCACAATTTAACCTCAAATATTCCTCTCATTAGTCTCATGGAATCCTAAACGTATTATAACGTCTTAACAACTTTGATTAACAACAAGAATCGGTTAAGAATCATGTATTAGAATTCGTTTGTTGTTTACTCTATCGATATTTGTTTTAATATCTCCTATTCGCATTAAAATAACGATCCAGTATTTTCTAGTTTGACACCCAATTTTGACTTTTAAATCGGTTTTTGATATTTCATCCAGTTATCTAAGGAAAGTATAATACAGCTGTTACGAAAAGACTACTTTTCTCATTACCTTAATAAGAAATTGTGATATCCATAATATAAACAGTGATCGATAGCAATATTGAAAGCAATTAAGTCTAGTTTTGAGTAAAATTAATGTAAAAAATATTTCTATATACGTTTTAGACTACATTCAAGTCCAAAGTTTACGAACTGATCCGCTTGATTTATCTAAAGCCACTGCTTATAGAATTCTGAACTATCAGTAATATTTCCCGCAAATTTTTCTACAGAACATATATTTTTGTACTGCAAACAGCAACTAAACATTACACTGTTTAAAATGTGAAAACATTACACTGTTTGTATTAACTTTGTATTTTGACTTATCCTCATAACTTGGGCTCTAGACTGTAACGAAACAAAAAGCCTGATTTAATACCGTTTATAAACAGTTCTGCTTAGGTTATCGTCAATATGACATTCAGAATCCGATTGGTACCCGGCGTGAAGCTCAAATCCCAACGCATTGGCTGATTCTAGTATACGGCTGTTATTGGTTAGTGAAAGAAGCAAATCAAAACGTGTTAATTATATTTTGATACTCGGATGTTTTCTACACTAGGAGTAGTATCTTTTGTATTAACTTTTGTAGTTAAGGCTTAACGTTCCGTCGCATTTGTTAGTGTAAGCAATACGAGTAATTGACGTGATCTCGGTAGTTCTGTCATATTTTCCTTGCAAATCATTTCACGGTTTCACCGCTGCATTGAACTAACAAATGCCATGGGAATGTGGAAAGTGATTCAATGGCTGGTCTCGGTAAGATTTCAATGGATCGATTTGTATGGAATACGAAGGAAAACCTAGCGTGGTTACGAATTAGTTTACCGGTCTAAGATGGTTACTAACGTATGGACCGTTACGGTGATAATCCAAATTGGTAATAATAAGTAATTGCGTGGCAATTAGTCTGTCGTTCAGTACGTAATTCGCGGGGTGCATCAGGGTATGAGTGTCATAATTCGTAATAACTCTAAACTTTTGTACTTTCGTATCGATAATGAGTAACTTAGCGATAGCGTTTTCTATTAATATGTAATTCGTAATTTAACATCAAGTAATATACGTTTTTTACTGGAATTGTAGATGTAGTATTTTTATAAGAAAACCGAGTGTTGTGCTCGTACGTGTATCACAGCGATAATAGGTATTGTGTAAGGCCGCTCGTTCGTCGAATTTTGAGAAGCAATCTTCACCGATTGAAATAGTCTGTTCCTCATTTGGCGAAATAATTAGTAGGATTTCTTCTTGATGTTTAACGTTCTGAGTCTTAAGGTCATTTTTAATTAGGATTAGTCTTTCACTTATCGTACTTATCGTACGTATTGATCAGATGCTTTGATAAGATTGTTTTCTATTGGCATTCTTTGAAAGGTTATAAAGTCATCTCCATTACAAATATGAGTCATAATGCAGCCCTGCTGAATTCTAACTTAATAATGCAAATGATCTTGTAACGATGGTAATTTTTTGTAGACTCGTTACTAAAATTACAACGTAAAAGCTAACTTGGTTTGTGATTTTGTATCGATATTGCATAAAGCACACGAAACGATCGCGATACTACAAAACAAAATACTTTAGCATAAGGGCCGAATTTAACATCAGACGCATATTAATGGAGGTTGCTACTAAAAGCATATTTGATGCATTAATTTTTAAAGCATGTTTTATCTTATAAAATAATTTCTCATATAAGCGATGTATGTTTGAATGATTGAGTGTACTCCTCGTGTTATCAAATTTTCCATTTTTTCTCGTGTAGGTACCCTAGATCTATCCATTATAATTATTGAGTGTGGTCGTGCGTGTGTTTCAAACATGATCCCTTCTTGTTTACTTACAATTTTTCTGGAATATGGCTCGGTGAGGTAAGGTAACGATGCGGTATTAGAAAGCTCAGGAATAACGCCAATTGATTAAGGTAAGGTAAGGTTAAGCGCTTGGAATAATGATAAGAATCGTTTAAAGTTTAAAATTAACGCTAAAAATAACTTATACCATTGAAAATTGATATTATTTTATATAATCTTTAATACGTCTCAACGTATATTTTTGTAATTTCGCAGCGGATGCGTAAGGAATTGGCACAAAGAATGCTATAGATGCGTAAGAATATTACTGGTTTAACTATAAGGGAGTATAGTTCCGTTTTGTGACGATTTAAAATATTTGGAAAACTATTAATTTATAACGATAGGGAGCGTTGTATCGTCTATTTTGTAATGTTGGTAAAGCATGATTAGTGTTTAAGGTTGTTTCAGAAAATTGTAATAAAACTAAGAAGTAAAAACATGTTATATTTTATACGAATCCTGATATTGCGGTGGCCGCCGGGCGCCCCAACGGCGGGGCCTGTGTTACTTTACGAAGTTAGTTTGTAAGTTTACTCTTTAAAAGAGTTTTCGCAGGTAGTAGTTTTAGTAGGCTTAGTGTTTTTATACCGGCTTGATGTTGTGACATTTATGATAAATATGATATCAGTGAATCGCAAATCTACCGAACTAGTGGCCGACTCCGAACTATTGTAATAGCAGAATGTATTGTGTAGTGGGTACATTTTGTAACGCGGGGGACATTTTGTTGTTTTTATTTAACGGACGACGGCTGGTAGCATTCCTGCGTTATGATCCTTACCAAAGTGTCGCTGTTCGCAATCATATCATTTTATACGACGCTAGATACGTTTTGGTACAAAATTTAGCGAAGTTTTTATTCTATTCGATTATAATGTATTGTTAGATAATTCCGTATTGTCAGTTTTGTAGTGGACACTTGGACAGTCCTCGCGGTAACATCAGCTGACAAGAAGCCGGGTCTAGTCGATTACGTCGGCTTACGAATAAATCGTTCGTCACTCATTAGAGATGTCAAAGGTTCAAATTGTTCCATTACAAGTCTGGCGATTAATCTGAATTACTTCAGTTATTTAGCAGAAATATATTATGTCTAGTGTTTCCGATTATGTTACGTTTTATATTGCTTATATGATATATTATGGATACAATGTTCATTAAGTATTTAATTCATTTGATGAGGACCTAGTCGATTCTCTATAATATCACATTTCCCAAAGTACAAATTCCTTGTTGTTTAGTCCAATTTTGTTTGACTGTTACTGACTGCAAATTATTTTAGAGAATGTTTGCGTCAGAGGGCGCTGGAGTCTTGCTTGTCGCTGTACTCACACTTATATCGCAAAGTAATGTATGGCTTCTACGCACAGTGTTGAGTCAGCGCGGGCGAGAACTGTTGTAGTTTCGTGTAACGTATAGTTCAAATAAATGCTTAAAATATTTCCATAGATTCATATAAGTGCCGACAAGGCGCCAACATTTACTTTATGTTTAGCAGCTTTTAACTTAAGTTTGAATTTAGATTATTTTTAATATATTTAGTTAATGCACCATTATTAACCCAATACTTAGTTATTTCCAATTGTTTATTAATTTTTGCCGTTTACCAGTTACAGATTTTTTAAGATTTATAGGATTGTTGTAATCTTCTGCTATGTGAAAATTGTAATTTTCGTTTACTTACCTTTTTTGTATTTTTGTTATACGTAATCGCCTACTACACATTACTTAATTGGAAAGCTAATTTAGCATTACAATATATTTCAAATGACACTATACCTACGATAAATACAATGAAAACTTTATAAAAATAAAATAAAAATTTGAAAAATATATTTGACTTTCATTACCTACCCTTTCCACTATTTTAATACTTTACATTAGTATTTCAAAGTAGGTACCTAATAGTAGGTACAGTCACCTGCAGAGATAAGTAACCAATCTGTTTACAATGCAACAGACAATGGAAACTTTGCTGTTCGTATATTTATAAACAGATGGGTTACTTTTCTCTGCAGGTGACTGTACTACTAATAGTAACAAAGTGACCGAGTAACTTACAAATGGAGACAATTACACGCAGGTATCTATCGACCTATCGACCGAATGTAATACTTCGCTATTCGTGTTCGCGTATTAATTTTTGCTTTATTTGGCGAAATATACGTATTTGTTGAATACGCGAATAAGCAAAATACGATAATACGACCATCCAAAGAAAGCAACAACAACAACAAAATCTTTATTGTACACCAAAATAATTTCTAGATATATTTCTATAATACAGAACTTAGTACAATAGGCGGTCTTATTACTTAAATGGCAATCTCTTCCAGACAACCTATTAATCTAATAAAGTGAGTAAAATATACCATCATCTACACATCGAATATGTGCCAAATAACATGAATATTGAATACGCGAACACGAAGTGAAGTGCCAGCATAACATTCTTATTCCTATTATCAACATGAAAGTGCAAATCCCGATATCATAAACAATTAAAGGTTACACAAACATCTACCTTTAGTAAGTCCCTAACCTAGCTTATAAGAAGATTAGGAACTGTTCAGAAATTCAAACCGAAACTGAAAACTCCAAAATCACAGTAGAAAACTATCCTTATTTATTCCAGAATTTCCAGATAATTCATTAGATATTAATTTAAGGGCGGTAACCAAATATTAATAGAGTTCATAATGAATGCTTTATTTATGTAAATTGAATGGTTGGTACCATTTAATATAAATCCTATCCATTTTCTACGATTACATTCATCAGATACGTCTATCAATCATTAACCCAAATATGAATTCAAATTAAGACAGGAAATCATTTCGTCGCCGTTATTTAGATATACAAACGATCAATACACGCTTTCAGTTAGGCCTGGATATTGGATAAATCTATGTTGGTTATACACATACTATCTAGTTCTACTTAAACAGCGTATGATGATACGTGGCAAACACACGTTTACTTTTCAAATTCGGTTGTACAGCACATTTAATTTTAATTTAATTTAATCAACCGATCTGAAGAAAGAAACAGGATCCTTTCAGGTTGATCCAATACTTATCAAATATCAGTTCTGATCAATGAAGAATCGAGGGAACTCATCAAATAGTATCTGCACATGTTATGGCAATTTGGATAAATTTTTAGCGATGATAATAATATAGTGGGCCTTGCTCGAAGACCATTATTCTTGATAGGTATAAACGTTGCAGTATTTCAATCCATCTTTGAATCCTAGCTAACAAGGCCTGGGCTGCTCATTACCCTGACGAGATTAAGTTTTCTAGCCTATTGCTACCTGAATCGCGATCCGTGCGTGTGCTGTTTTAATTGGAAGGCTTTTCCCGCGTTTTTCGGGATAATAAGTAGGTATAAGATAAGTGCCTTTTATCTTAATCCAGACCACGGTCTATCTGTGTGCTAAATTTCATGAAAATCCGTTCAGTAGTTTTGCGTTAAAGAGTAAAAAACTTTCACATTTATAATATTGGTAGGATAGTTTATGACGATTGTTGTAACTAAAAACGCACAGCTACTATAATAAATACCTAGGTATAATTTTTACTTATTTATATGTACTATTATTTTTTCTGTGCTAATACGCCGGTTAGTGGGGACCAGGTGGACATACGACCAGAAGAAGACATCGGTATTCGCTGGATTCAGAAAGCCAGGAGGTACCTAAGTACCTACTGTTCATACTATCGCTTTGCGGTGCCCTATAATCAGTAGCTGACTTCTAAAGGTTGATATGGATGGATGAAAATTGAACATCGAACTAAAATGCGCGCCATTACTGATTTACCTACTGATAATTTTCAAATCAAACATTTTGGCTCTTTTTTTATAAATAAGTACCTATTAAATAAACGCTAACACACTCATACCCCCCGCAGTAGGTTATTACCTGTGTCGCGGGAGGCATGGACACAAATAACACATCACAATCACACCCATAACCCGAATACAAATCTGTCACATAAATATCTGCCCCGGCCGGAAATCGAACACGGGACCCCTCGCTTCGCAGGCAGGGTCGCTCGCTACCAACTAGGCTACAGGATCGCTTTATTATCAGTCATCATTCGCATTTAAAATCCATGGACTACAAAAATCATTATATTTATTATACCTTAGCCCTTATGAAATTAATCCGAATTATTTCAGTAACAAAAGGGTTATTTTGTATTACGTTAAGATACCTACCTGCTTCGTTGTTATAGTCGTAAAGACACCTATCGATTCGCCATCACAACAAAAACTAACTTTCAACGAGTATTACAATTAAGCACCAAAGTTGTCGATGTGATCCTTTTGCAAAACTCCGTGCATTATCGGAAGCACTACATCTCCTTAATGCGAGTATTTAGCCAGCCAGCTTACGGTCTGATGGTTAATAAATATCAACCTTTCGCTAAAGTAAATAATGGCTGCCGAAAACAGACCGTATCTCACACCCCTATTAAGGATTAACTAAAGTTGCTACCAGACAGAACTCTTAAAGCCGCGTTTGGCGTACGCAGCGGTTTCGGTACTCGCTTACCTTCGCGTGCATTTTAAAATGGAATAGGCTGTTGAAATAAAGAAAGGAATTAAATAAAGGAATGGAAAAAAGGATTTCATTTTGCATTTTAGCTTTATAGACGTTATTACATTTTTGCAATAGACGGTTTAATTGTACCTTTTATTTAGGTACTTTTATTACTGTTGGCTGAATTTTTAGGCCACGGCTGAGTAACATTATGCGATTTTTGTTTGCGACGGAGCGTTGGCTTGGCTTTTACCTGCGATTTTTACGTGAATGTAGTATTCATTTTCAGTCCTCTGACGTCTTTTTGAGGTCCATTAAAAGTAATTATAAAATTGATTATGTACCGACTAATTAATAATAATATGGATTAAGTTACTGTCTGTTTATTTGTCTATTCGTGACAAATAGGAAGGATTAGTTACTTGATTTACAATAATAAATAACAATAAATAAATGCTTACACACTCATACCCCCACACTAGGTTTTTACCCGTGTCGCGAGTGGCATGGACTACACATATTACACATCACAATAACATCCGTGACCAGAGTACAAATAAAGTTAATAGTATCAGGCGTTACTTTGCGGAAATCCATTGTTATTAAGTTAGTATTAGTCTACTTTGCAACAATCCGCGTTTAACATGTATGATGGTATATACTTTAAAACATGCGTGGCACCTCCCTCCCTCCCACAACGGAAACATGCACTACAATAATTAAACGTATATACCAACATACATACCAGCACCAACACGTCTGCCCCGGCCGGGAATCGAACCCGTGACCCCTCGTCGTCGTCGCTACCAGCTAGGCTACAGTATACAATGTTTTAATTAATAAGTATACAGTATAAAGAATACAACCTTTACACACTCAAAGCTTACAACCGCTTTATTTGGAAAGGCCCTTAAATAGTTAGTTCTTTACCGAATAGGTACCCAAAGACAGTTGAAATTTGCATCTAAATCCCACGTTCACTAATTTACAGATAACGATAATCCCGCTGATAGCGAACAAGGCACCGGTGCCGTAATTAACAGTTGGTAATTGTAAATACAAGATTTAATTCACAAAGTAAACAAGCTTTAAAATGGCTTTAAATGCATTGAAGTATTATTACTAGCGTATAGAATAGACACCGCGAACACAATGTAAGTTCCAATGAATTGACGCCGCGCGGCTTCAATTTCCAAGGATTCGTTCGATTTTGAAAGAAGAACAGGGGCACAATTTTGAAAATAGAACCTCCCGGCGGGGACATACATTTTGTTTTAGATGTCTTCTCTATGTTTATACCTTAATGTTTAAATGCCGTTTTATGAAAGTTATTTGAGAAGATTTTCGCGAAGGTATTTGGTATAATATGATTTAAAAGTGTATTGATTAACTTCAATTCTGTGTAAATAGATAATACAATAAAGCGAAACTTACTTTAATATTATTATTTCGTCATGAAAAATTGCTCAGAACCGATCTCAATGTCAAAACGTAGGTAGACCAGGGTACCTTATCTGGAAAACTTCACTTTTCCTTTACCTATGATGACGTAAGCATCTTTGATGAGCCTTCAAAATTCATCTCCAAAAGTAGTAGGTAGTGTATTACGTACGTTAAATAATAATGAATGGGTTTATAGAAATTTGAGAATCATAAAGTGACCGGTGATAAAACGGGTAGCCGGGACCTCAGGGCTCAGGGGTGTTTTATCTCAGCTTACAGAGAGCATAAAACATTTTATAGCGAATGGTGCGTGTACTTACCTACCTACCTAATACGTTTTTATGCATCTGGACATTCTCGACCACCCCTATCGATTTATCCAGTGGTATATAATATAGTTATATAAATTATATACCTATGTTCAATTTATGTACATGTACATGTTAGGTACATTTTTATGTACCTAAATAGCTGACAAACAAACGAGCTGAAGATCCACCTGATGAAAAGCGATCACAACACCAACAGCATCATTCATCATTTCCGACCAACATAGAGGAAAGGAAGAAAAAGTAGGTTGGTAGCAAAGTTTGATAGTTTACGTAACGTCATTACCTATCTCAAAATTTGAAAAGTCCGGACATTTCTAAAAACTCTGAGTAGGTACTTTTCAAAAAAGCGCCCTTTGGATAGCTTACTCTTAAAAACAGTTGCCAATAATATCGAAAGATACCAAAATAATTGTAAACATAACATAACATATTATATTTTTAGGTAAAATACGAGGTATGTCAGGTATTCAAAGGAGAATGACGACTTATTTATTATGTGAGTAGACAACAACGATTCGACGTTTCACCTCATGGACACTAATTCTTCATCCTAGCCCTTGAAAATTAGCTGCGCATAATGCATAGAAAATGGTGCCTGATGGTAAAGTATTATAATTATGTGTCGTTCAGGTTTTACCTTCGCCGCCTACACTCGTTACTCGTTGCTAGAAAGCCGTGAGACCGGTCCCTTACTCCAGTGTTTGCTAACTTGATTGGAAACGTGCCTTTTTTTATTTGCAGAAAGAATTTATATTTTTAGTATTCCTAGACTATTGGAATCAATCACTTGTTAGTGTCATTTTACTTCTAGAGATATTGAATCAAATAGAAATACATTTTGACTGATCAATAATTGAGTTTGTAGCAGGTATTGGGAATATTAAATAAAGAAAATATGAACATGTTCTACGGGAGTACTTTAACGATTTTATAACCTTTGGGTTGTTAGGCAGCAATGAAAGCAGTTGAAATTCAGAGAAAATTCATACTCAAAAAACCGGGCAAGTGCGTGTCAGGCCACGCGCAATGTAGAGTTCCGAAATAGTAAGTTTATCAACTATTACACATTTATAACTACTTATGCTAACATAGCCGTGATAGTTTTCTTTGTAAATTCATCATTTAACATTTTTGAGATTTTTTCTCTTGTCCAACTCCAACCGTTCAGCCGGCAGGGGACACACATTTGACTCTAACCAAAATTAGCACTTCAAAGCCAAATATTTCACAAACGAATCCCTAATTCCGAAAATAGTCTTAGAAGACCCATACTATTTTTGAAAGACCTTTTCAACGATATCCCACACTATAGTGTGGACGAATAAAAAATTGATCCTCACGTTACCTGAACCTGTATGGGAGTGGAAGGTACCCTGAAAAAAAAGTTTTTCGATATTTTATTCAACGATTCTGGATTTTAATAAATACATATGTATATCCATGCCAAATAACAACTTTCTAGTACTAATGGTCTCGGTACTTTGCTTTGGAGAGACGGACGGACATGACGGAACTAATAAGAGTTCCGATTTTACTTCGGAACCTTAAAAACTACAATCTAAAACTATACACAACAAAACAAGCAGGTTCACACAGTTCTGTAAATGTGTAAAATTTAAATACTTTTAATACCTAGCAAATAAGAGTTAAATTAGCTCCAGGCCTTTTAAAACGTAGTTTAAAACGAAACCTTGCAGGGGACAACTTGTATAGATATAAGTTACAGGTATATCACGAGATTATTCATTTTAGGTAAAATGAAAAGCTTCTGCAGATAAGTATCATAAAAGTTCTAACTTAGATAATCCCCCTAAACATGGGAACAAAACATCGTACCTACTTATGTCTTATAACTAACTTGAAGTGATTTTATTTATGAGACATTTTGTTTATTGTCTGCATCTTTATATATCTGATATTAAAAACTAACTTTGTATGGGGGTGTAAGTGGCTTCATCCATTTCTAGAGTCTCGTAGTGCTCAGTTTAATCCAAATCCTGTTTAGGTACATGTTGGTTGGGTGTATTGCCAATCAGGCTGGCTACCACTCTACTTCTAAGTATTCAAATTCAAATTCAAATTCAAAATCATTTATTCATGTAGGTATCATTGATACACCTATGCACGTCATTTTTTTAATTTACCAGCTTTTCGGAAAGGTGCTTTGTCATGGAGGAGAAGAAAAGCCGAAAGAAACTCCTCAACACATCTTTTAAAAATAAAATACATTGGTATATTTCTTACAAAGAAGTATCACTAGCCTGTACGGAACTGGTTGCAGATCTGGTCATTTCCATGCGTCTTTGTCATTTATGTACTCATCTACAGTATAGTAGCCTTTGCCTAAAAGTTGAGATTTTACATGTTTCTTAAATAATTCCTTCCACTGGCAAATCACGTATTAACTTTGGGATTTTATTATAGAACTGTACACCACGGCCCATAAAAGATCGCTTCACTTTAGAAAGACGGTAAGATGGCGTTACTAACTGGTGCATTTTTCTTGTTTGGCGATTAGTGATATCAAAATTTTGTTTATACGCGCTTATATTATTCCGTATAAAAACCACGTTACTATAGATATATTGTGAGGATATTCAAAACATTGACATATACAGTAAGGACAGGCCCAACGTGCACTCAAAACGCTTCACAGTCTTCACACTCATAGCCCCACACTAGGATTCCCCGTGTCGTGGGTGCCATGGACAACATACAGAGACAAGGACATTCACACCCAGACCGAGAGCAGAAATCCAAACTCATCATTCAAATTTCCGCTTCGCTGAGAATCGAACCCAGGACCCTTGGTGTGGCGATCCGGCATGTCAACCATTGCGCTACACAGGTCGTCAATCGTGTAGCAATGTAAGTACCTATTATTCAATGAGGTCGCGAGATGACGCTCTGTTTTTGTCAACTAAAAATGACAAGAATCAAGAATACTTACTTCATGTATGGGTAACCGTACTGTACACGGCCTATAATGGATTGTGTATCATCCAAGGGTAATATAAAGGCGGGCTATTAAACAACCTTTATGCACGCCATGAAAAAATAAATTCGGGTGCACCACTATCGTCAACGGGGCGTGTTTATGGTGCGTAACAAGCAATAAAATTGAGGTCCCATCGTTTTGCGATCCGGATACCATCTACGGCCTTCTGATGAACCCCTAAGACTTTATATTTGTCTATAAAGTTTTTATGTTTCGCACACATCTGCCGCCGCGATTACTTGATACCTTGGTCAGCGGAATAAAGACTCGTAAAGCTACTGAGCGGTGTAAAAACGATATTAAGGTATACCTATTGGTCTTGTATACCTACACTCTGATTGAATAAACATAAAATATAAAAACACGTGATAAAATAAGTACCTAATAATTTGATGGATGCAGCAGTTTCCATTCGAAGATTTTCCGGAACGCTACGACATGGGGTTCTTTAAGAAAACCGTAAAAAGAGCGTATCTTCAGGACGGTGATCACTGATCACTTATCGTCTAGTAGCTCATTTGTTTTTTCGTCAGCTATTCAGACTAAAAAATGATCAATCGTTTGTTAAAGGCTAAAGCGAAATAAGTAATTACTAGTGATGGGCCGACTACAACCGACTAGTCGGGAAAACCGACTATTCGGCATGTTTTCTAGTCACCGACTATTCGCCGAATAGTCGGCATTTATTTTCGCTACTAAAAATAAACTTAAAGAAAACTCCAAAATTATAAAATCAACATAGTTAACTAGATTTATTATTTTAATAAATCAGATAATAACAAAAAAAATATTGAAGTGAGTGACAATGCGCCTTGATTTTTCTTCAACGCCTCTTTGGTTGATAATTCCAATCTATACCTACTATAAATCAGATAATAACAAAAAAAATATTGAAGTGAGTGACAATGCGCCTTGATTTTGCTTCAACGTCTCTTTGATCGATAATTCCAATCTATCCATACTCCATACTAATATTATAAATGTGAAAGTGTGTTTGTTTATTTCTTTGTTTGTTTGTCCGTCTTTCACGTCGCAACGAAGCTGTTATATGGTATGGTTTTTGTGTGTGGAGATAGTGAGGAGGGTGGAGAGTAACTTAGGCTACTTTTTATCGCGGTAAAACATCCCCATGGGAAGATCGATAATTTGTTAGTTGGTAGATATTTAGTTCCGGATGTTGTTAATAGATGGCGTTAGTAAAATTCATTTGCAAATTCTGAATCACGCTATCAAACGATACATGTAAATTACTTAAGTCATAGGCAACTATGTCTAAGTAAGTAGGATTTGTAAAAAAACGATCTCTACCGCGGGCGAAACTGCGGGCAAATGTTAGTACTATAATAAAACTCAAAGGGCAAATTTTCTGTACATTGAATTTTTTTTTTTAGATTTTGATTAGGGGGCACTTCAATAACGTGGTAGAGCACAAAAATATATTTTTCAGAATTATTGTCTGTCTGTCTGTTTGTCTGTCCGGGCATCAAATGAAAACCCTTGAACGGATTTCGATGAAAATTGGTAAAGTTGTTACTAATACTCCGGGTCATATTTTAAGATACTTTTTATCCCGGAAAATTAAAATTAAAACGTGATGAAAGTTTGTATGGAATAGTTTTAAAACATCAACCGATTTGCTTCAAAGCAACAAATGTTCCTTGCTTAAATTTATGGAACACATATTTTTCAGTTGTTCAAAATTTTGAAAACAATAGAAAAAAAAATACAAATTAATGTGAATATGGCTTATTTTTCAAAACCCGTTCCTGGAGGAATCCTTTGTGATTTTATCGTGGGTTTCAGTATATAAATTACTAAATATAAGTACTTCAATATAAATTCACCGTTTTTTTAATTTCCTTCTGCAAGAGGTACAAATAAGGTAAAACAATTTCCGTATGCGAAGGTGCGGGCAACAGCTAGTGTATGTATAAAACAGGGTGCTACTTTAAAACAGGAGTCATCGATAGCTTTTGAAACATTTCTACCGTTATCTCGCACAATAGGATGAATATGGTGGTAAAGAGTAAAAATTTGATCGAAGTAATGGTGGTCACTCACGGTCATTCCATCGCGTCATTTTTGGAGCCACGCCAAACGACATATGTCAAAATGGATGGATGCCAAACATGATTCACACTCACGATCATTCCAATTCTCTTTCATTTGCGCGTTTGACCTGATCGAAAGACGTTGACATGACGTTGCGTTCGGAAGCCATTTTGTTACATAAAATTAAACAATGACATTTGGAACTGTCTCCTTCGTTCGACGTCTCGGCGCGAAACAGGGTTGGACTTTCTACTATAATAATTATAGTATTTACACTATAATTTCACCCTTTGTACTATGTACTATCCACATCTAAGTATAGTACGCTAAAATACTATAATTTTATTTGGTCCCGAATGTTTAGTTTAAGACATATTATGAATATTTCGACAGTGCGTGTATCCGACCGAATTCTGATCTTGCGTTTCCTGTCTCAATGTCCTCAGCAG
The DNA here is from genome assembly GCA_911387775.1 of Thymelicus sylvestris. NCBI lineage: Eukaryota > Metazoa > Arthropoda > Insecta > Lepidoptera > Hesperiidae > Thymelicus > Thymelicus sylvestris. Next base: position 12,259,116 of record OU426893.1, read on the forward strand.
TAGGCTTCTTTTTTTTTTTACACGAATAAGTTAATGCTTGACCACAATCCTACCTGATGGTAAGTGTAGATGTGGTCCAAGGTGGTGTCTTTTGTTCCTTTCCAGTTTCCACTAACAGTAACTAATCTCGTTCCTTATGATTCCTTCCATTCCATACGAAATTCAATCAAAGCGATAACAATCGCTTGCGAATTTGTGTGTAATAATACGTTTATTTACGAAGTTCTTCCTACTACTTGACTTGAAAGTAAAAGTATTTTTTCCATTTCAACAAATGGGGGGTGCAAAAGCAGTTGATCTACGGATTTTGTGCTTGCAACGCTGAGTGTACTATAATTTTTTTTATAAATACTATACTTTTCATTGTTTTGTACTATATTTTTCAATGTACCTAAATCCAACCCTGGCGCGAAATTAACAAAAAATGGATGTGGGTTTGCGCATTCACGATCAGTTGGCGCGATGTTGCGGCGTGACGCCATGGCGCGATTGGAAATCCAGAGTTTTATATCACGCCATGAGTTTTTCACATTCACGATCAAATTTTGGCTGTATATCACGCCATTTGACGCGATGGAATGACCGTGAGTGACCACCTTAAGGATGATCGGCATTGCCGACTAGTCGGCCGAATAGTCGGCAATTTTTTTGCCGACTAGTCGGCTAGTCGGCTGATCGGCAAAACCCATAGTCGGCCCATCACTAGTAATTACCTAATAGTTTTAGAATAGAGTACCAATTATTTTATTTGAACATATAAAAGTAAGTACAAAAGAATTAAGTACATCTTGAACATAAACGTAAAATTGGCGATTTTAGTTAGTTTTAATAGATTTTAGATAGATTTAATTAAAATCTGGATATTCAAAACGTTTATTCGAGAAGACATAATAGTACCTACATAATGACCATGGTAGCCCTCAACGTTTACTCCGTATACATTTTACGGAATTGTTTTAGCGAAGACTTAATTAACATGCTAGCAGTGTCCAGTTAATAGATTTCGGAGACAGAATCTATTACGCACTCCTAATGACCCTCCCTGAGTACCCTCCTTTCCAAATTGGAAGTTTTTGTATAGTGCCACGTTTACATATACGTAATTTCACTAGCGTACAAAAGTAGGTCTCTCTAATTTTAGATATATTTTAATTACGGACTAAAATTATCTTACTGAATAACACCCTCTCTGTATGTCCTGTGTAGCATAAAATAAAGCTATCAATTCATCTGTCAATATTTCGGTCAAATTAATTGGCCTAATTAAATCTTGTCTTGACACTCTTGACTTGATCGTTAGTTATGCTGGCTCTACCCTAAGCTCATAAGCGTACAAAGATTGTTCCGCTATCGGAGAGCAGCATATATTATTTCCTTTTAGGAGCAATCGACTCACCAACAATTTTTATGTTGGTATAAGGATGTTGCTAATGGTTATCTTCCTTTAAAATAAAGCCATGATTTTTTTTCAATTACAATGGCCGAAAGTCTTTCAAAAGGGAGCGCGGGCGTGTCAACTCCCGTTGCGCTGACGAATACAACCAAGTCGGGTTTAAATTAAAAAAGAAATTAGGCTCGATCCCATTTTAAAAGTTTTAATTACGTTTATTTAGACGTTAGCTGGATATATTTAATTATGAATTGAAAAGGTACGCTTTGGATAGATTGCAGGGAAATTTGCGTAATTCCTTTACGTATTTTACTTTAATTAAGGTTTAGTATTATCGGATGGTATTCATTCACATGGTATTTGTCTGGCTAATTATATAACGGAGGCTTTGACAGCTTAATAGGAATCGGGCGCCTACTAGCTCTACGACGTTGTAACTGAAACTGTATTGCAGATAGAACCTCGTATGAGTTGGAACTCATACCTTGACCTGGTGGTAAAGTGACCAGTAAGAGAGAGGCCATCAGTAAATGGTGCACCATATGTAGGAGAGGTTGACATGGATTCGAGGAAAGATAGACTTAGGTAGGTAGGTATTACATTACCTACATTCCTATCTTAACATATCTACGTGCAATAAATTTCAGATCCGTGAATGTAAAATACTATACGTCGAAATAACTAAAGATAACAACACTTGCATGTTTTTCTCCGAAATTATAATTTATTCTTATGTTAAATTAATTTAATTATTAATAACCGCTCACGCGTATAAGCAATAAAAAACCCGTATTTATTGATTATATTATAATATACACATCGAGAAACAGATATACGAACCTCGCAAGCAACAAATGAACAGATTTTCCACCAATAGCCTCACCGACGCGTTGCCGTAACATGCACGTAATAACTGACCGTCTAGTGGACGGTCACGTAGACGGCGTCTACGTACAAATAAGCTACGGAGTCGTCTACGATATCGTCAAGTACACAAAAAAAATACTTTAAAGATTCCAAATTCGAACACTTCACATCACATATTATCGCAATAGGTACCTATCTAAATTTAAGGCGACAGTAGCCGACAACATTTGGCCCCCGAGCTCTCCGAAAGAGGTGTTTACATGCATTTTATACAGAACACCCTTATCAAGTTGCTACATTTGCGCCCGCAGGCGTCGTCAACCTTCTCAAAATATTTACTTGCGCGGAGCTATTTTCCCGCTTTATGCTCGACTTTAACTGCAGGTGAAAATTGAAAAAGTTTATGTTACGATCTTTTTAACATTTCTAAACGGATCGTCGAAGTCTAATTTGCGCGTCTAGGGAAACTGCCACTGCCGCTCAATTTCATTCAAAGCTTCTTTTTATCACTCTACAACTCACTTTTTACTCTATGAACACGTACCTATTCAAGATAATATGTTTTATATTTTGTGAGGTACGCTGATAATTCGACATTTGACCATATCTAAAATCATAACTTCGGCGAGAGGTGCGTTAAAAAAATGACGTGAGCTTCAATTAAAATATTTTCTCGAAGTAGTCACCATTATAAAAACATCACTATGATTATCTCATTATTCGGCTCAGCCCTCAGGTAACTTTGCACATGAAGGTATGAAGGAGCTAATGTCACCACTCACCAAATCCGCAACGCTGATAAAGACGTGCGCATTGACGGCAGTGCCGGATTAACCACGTAGCAAGCAATTGCTACGGGCCCCGCGCGAAAGAGGGCCCCGCATATTTAAACTTTTGTACTTGTCAGAGCCTAGCAGGGCCTATAGTAATTTACTAGACTATTAATTAACCCATAAAATTGTAACCTATAGATGGCAAATAAAAGTATTGAGTATATTTTTTAAATTATTTTTTTACCACTTTATACTTAAGAACCCATAGTAGATCAAGGGCTCTTTAAAAGAATTTACTGCGGGCCCCGCGCTTGCTTGATCCGGCACTGATTGACGGACTTCATTAGAAAGCATTATCTAGACTTCTCCGATATAAATACGTATAAAATTCCTACCTAATTACAGAAATTAATTATCAAACATTAAAATTGCCTAGATCCTCATGATAAAAATCTCCTTTCAAAACACTAAAATATCACTGCTTAGCGTAACAAATAAGTCATAATAAAATGAAAATACAGTGAAAATAAAATTTTGAACACATTTATGCCGGGCTCATTTATACCGGGCTCATTTATACCGGGCATTTATACCTACTTAAAAAGCCGTCAGTCATCACCGGTAACCGATCAATTTTGAAACGAATGTGCATAGTGTGCTTGTTATATATTTAATAATATAAAGAGAAATAAAATTGATGACAAAGCATAATTATGTGATTTTGTGCTTCAGACTCGAACAAGCTGTTCTCAAATATGTGCATTCGAACGAAAGATATCTCACGATAATACGCCATTAGAACAATTTCTAAGGCGGAGTCGCAGACGCATCGGCGGCGCGGGGCGCTCGTAAAAGTGAATTATTATCACCACGGTCACTGAATTTGAACAATCGCTTCAAACAAATCTAGGGTTGCTACTTTTCTCAAAAATTTAAATTTATTCTAAGTACTACTTTTGTTAAGATGATCAAATGAATCATGTAATGTACTCGTTTTTCTCTCTTTTCAATAGTGGGATTAGAACTCAATGTATTCTTACTTATAATAAATATTATCCATTTAATACATTTTGATGACTTTGAAAAGACAGTAGGTACATCACGTCATGTTTAGGTACCAAAAATGTTCAGAAAACTCAGTAGTTGCTCTTACATTACTGTAAAGTATTAACAATTGCTAATTTACTTATCAGGGTCCAAAATTTAGAATTAGTAGCGTGAAAATTCTAGTAACGTGCAACCCTAAAATAGCTACATAATATGAGCTTTATTGCAAAGAGAATTAGGGTGGTTTCCATTTCACTTTCACTCGCTTTAAGCACCCATTCGCAAGTAATAAATTATGGTTCAGCGACAATGTTTTTAATATTTTCAAAACTCGTTTTTAGTATTTATGGAGTCGATAAATTTTGAATATATTAAAATTCATCGTAATTATTCGTAAAGAAAATAATTTTCAATTTTAAATGGCATATGAAAATCTTAATTTAAAAATGAATTTCAATTAACATGTATTACATGAAGGCCCTGACATGTAGATCCTGTTTGTTTACAAAGCTGCCAATGAATTTCCAGGTAGTATGTTGTATTTAGTCTGTAAGAGAAGAGAGTGAAATTTTGGTGTGAAGTTTTTAAACGAGAATATCTTTGTGGTTAAATATTAACTACTTACAATGCCATAATAAATACCAGTTGAATCAAGTGAAATATAAAAATATAAGAAACTATGACATCTAATCAGTAGGCAACTTGACATTTTATAAAATTCAGCGAGTGCCATTTTGTACGTGTTGCGTGACATGTAATTTCTCTCTCACTGATTTTCTAATACTAGCTGAATTGTTATCTTTCATTGACTACAGAGCTATAGAAATGTAATAGGAATGTCAAATGATCGTAATTTCATTTCTGAACTTCACAATAAGATTATTATAAAGAAACATTGTCTTCTTTATTCGTATGTGAGTACCTAGTCAGTCGTATAAAATTCAATACATTAAGAGGCTTAGCAAGTAAGGCTTCATACAGATTGTGTGAAACAAAATTCAAGTAACCTTGTATCGTTAAGAGAATTGGTATTACTGGTCCATCACCACATACCTACCTACAATAACTGGTCTACTGCTAGTCTCAGATCTCCCATCACAGAACCCATAGTCCAGTTCAGGTCAAGTACGAATTACCAGGCTTCATATACCTATCTCTGAGTATATTGAGAAGAAGCTGAAGTAGTCTGAGGAAACCTTCCTTACTTATGGACATATTTGTTGTAGGACATGTTTGTCCTACAAGAGATAGTATCTTTGTTAATGCGGCATATGTTTCATATTGTGTTGGATTGGAATTCACGGCGCCCGTGCCGTAGCGTAGTCTATTATTATTTATCATTGTCTTATAAGTAATGCCCTATATGAATCAAATTTCAGACTTTTAGGGAACAATAGATTTGGCAAAATTCGAGTGTGATTGAATGATAATTACGTTGACGAGCAAACATGCTAACAGACAAAATTCTGACTCCCAGATAAACAGACTCTGATACGCTAATAGATAATGTGATCATATAAAAGTTCCCTTTTTAATCTAACGAACGAATTTAAACGAACGCTGAAAAGTCTTCATTAGGGTCCATTCAGCATATTTAATGCAAATCTAATACCTTGTGGTAAAAGCAAGTATTCCTCAAATTGAAGCATTAAAATTTTAAATTGCTGATCTGTATGAAACAGTCCTTAAGTTCGTCTGAAATGTTTGAATCAACGTATTTGCAGCGTGATGGGGTAGCAATCATTCTAATGGCTCCCCGGGATCAACTTGCAGACCGAATTAGTTCTTTTCAAACAAACTCCATCATAGAATTGAAAGGCCAGACCGACTCGCCTATCACAGTTATCTATTAAATTGAAAGAACTACCCAACTGTTCTAATAAAATTGTGCTCGAAATAGATACTTCATTACGTTTGCTTGAATAGGTATTGATGTATCAATAGATATACTTAATTGTGTAGACATTATTTAATGCAGATTAAAGTATAGTTTTTTAATAAAATGGAGCGAAATTCGATATTGTTGTAGGAATGACCAACAGCCATATTCATCATTGAAGCTGACATTTATCACAGCAAGTTACGCAGACTGGATACTCCACTTCGTAGTAACCGAGTCCCAGTTTCGAATCCCGGCCAGGGCTAATAGCTCAAACGCTTTCACTCCGCCTTCACTCACAAAGAAATTGCACATACAGACTTAAAGAAAATGAATTGTTGAAGAAGATTTCAACCTTTTTTGTACTGTCAAAATTTATAGGATTTCTAAGAAATAGTTACTGGAACTTAACTGATAAATTTTAGAATTTGTGATATAAAAATCGAATGTACCTTAATCGTGTAAAATCAGTTGCTTAAAGAATCCCTATTGGTCTGTATTGACCTGTTGGCCTTTCTTTCTTTTTCTTCTTTCTTTCTTGGCCGGCAACGCATCGGTGATGCCTTTGGTGTTGGCTGTTGCTGTTGTCCATGGGCGACGATAGGCACTTACCATCAGGTGGATCGTCAGCTCGTTTGCCGGCTATTTTCATAAAAAAATATGCTTTACCCATCAGAGGGCACAACAAGAAGAAAAGGCTTGGATTCTAGATGGATCCTTTCACACGATAGAGAGATAAAATGTCTCTGATGTTATGTACTGTATCGATGGAAAAACGTGACCATCTAACAGGTGGCAAAACGAACCGCTTTTCGTTTATCAGCAAACACGAAACAATATAATTATCTTAATTTAAAAGGCATACAGTCTTCATACAATACAAACAAACGTAAATAAAACTAATCTTTCTCTCTACTATCTATAATAGAACCCATAAATGAATGGGACACATATGCCATTACATCGGAAGGCAACCGTACCACAAACCGTATATAAATGTTCAAATTATACGAAACGCCACTACCGACAACTAATTTAAAATTCTCTTGAAAACTTGAAAAGAAACACTAAAGTAAAAAAAGTCCTGCAGCTTTTATTGTAACATCCACGGACGAAGTAAATTGCCATTCGCATGACCTGTAATCTGCTTTACACACGCCATTTTATTACAAATTTTTAACCTTGAAATATTAAGAGAATAATATAATTGGTATCATTAAATCGTCTTTAGAAAACATGGGAATTAGTAATTCGCTTAATATGTAGTTATTACTAGGAACCTACTTAAACTTATAATAATAAATACAATACTTATTATACTTTGTTTCATAACTAAGTTGGATTGTTTGTTAGTAATAAAATAAGGACATTATTAAATCAGGGATCTTTTAAATTAAATGTTTTCATAAATAATACACTAATACTCGACATCATTAATGAATTTCCAATATCCTTAAGATTTTTACGAAATTACTGACTTGCTCTTTCCCGTACGAAAGTTATAATTAAATTCGTGAAAACGTTTTCGAGTTTTCTTAACGGGGCTATTCAAGACAATTACTAACTTTAATAGCATGACTGTACTTACGTGTGAAAGATAAAAACTTCTTGGCGCTTCGGGCTATCTTCTACGTATCTTTATCCGTAATGTATGAACACGACGTGATTATGGAACGGTTCATTAGAATTCATGTGCATAAGATGCTTACCTGCGATACCTGTAACAAGGGATTACTTCCAATACTTTTTGCAGCTTCGATTGTCTGATGGGTAGATAAGTACCATTGTTTTCACCTGTATCATCTATTGTTTTTACGATTAATACAGCAATTTTCTTCTAATAATATTTATAATATCATCGCGTAATCCGCAGAGCTTTTGTTCTAGCTAGACTAACTTGATTGATTATGTAAAGATCCTCTGTTGCGTTATGTTTTACGTGAATAGACCACAAACCAGAACTGAGCAGACGAGCAACATAATGGTAAGTGATTAGTGATACTGCTGTCCTTAAATGCTGTGTTAGCATTAAGCCCGCCTTTTGTACCATATTTTTTTTGTGTGCAATAAAGTATTTTCATTTCATACTGCTGTCCTTGGCCATCAGATTATGACCGACAGATTGCCGTCCAAGATCCTGGGAACTATGACCAGATTGACCAGTTGATCGGCCCCTTTGCATCAGGGTTCTCCGTACAATTGACAACATGAAATACAAAACGATTGATTCTGGTAGTAATGGTAGCCTTAGCCAGCCAATAACAATACAGAATGGATAAGTAACTATCGAACTATGGAACTACACTACATCAGTAGGGACCAACCTGAAGACACTTTCTGTTTTCAGTGTCCTATATGGTAATAATGCCAATCACTACACCGCCACCTTCAGTGTCCTATAAGGTAATAATGCCAATCACTACACCGCCACCGCTACAACGCCATAACGCAAACACGATGTTTTTATAGGCACATTGATACGTCCACTTAATCAAACCATTTGATCCGTCATCTCTAGTTACCCAAAACGAATGAAGTCGCAAGGCGGAAATAATTCACATAAGCGGCGACTTGAACATCGCAGTAAGGAATATTTACGTAACTTGATACCTCCATTCGGAAAGCGTGCAGTTAGAGATCACATTACGAATGGGCATAAACGGAGCGTGTATAGCAAGACTCTTGAGTTGAGCTTGACAGGAGATGGAGATGGGAGATAGGCAACCGTTGAGCGCCTTACCACCGGGTCGACTTGAATTGTGTGTTAAGTATTGTATTTAAGAGTGAGTGATGACAAACCTTAGTGAATTATGTTCTCAATAGATATGATATTATTTTTTATGGATATAGTCGACAAACGACCTGATAGTCTACCTTAATGATGTTAAGTCTTATGTCCTTATGTCCGTCCACCAATCCGCACTGGAGCAGCGTGGTGGAGTATGCTCTAGGCCTCCTCAAGAGGAGAGACCCGTGCCCATTAGTGGGCCATTAATGGGTTGAAGCCAATGATGTTAAGTGGTACCAGAGCGATGAGACCACCTATTGATAGTGTTGATACCACTTTTATACCTGCATGTATTTACATAATTATAAAATCCTATAATGTGTGGAGTACAATAAAAATATTAGTATTGTTTTGTTGCAGCACGAACAAGGTTGGGCATAATTTTGGCCGTAACTTCTTCATGATCCAAAACCGGAGCCTAATAGTGGTATAGAATCAGTCATCACGAATGTAAATCAGCCTTTAATTATTGTCTGCAAAATTAATCTTTGACAAAAAAGTTAACTAACGCATACTTTTTGCGTTCTAATTTTTTGTTTGCGCAACATCTAAAGCACGTATGCGTTCTGACAAATGATATTACAAACAATAAGTTTATTTCGATCAGCGTCTGACAGTGATTACTGATGGCTATGAAACCATATCGTTAAACACTATTTAGTTTAATCAGGTCTGAACGAAAAGTAGTTTGATAATTATACCCTTGTTGTAGACACGGCGGAGTTAATAACAGGGTTGTCTATGATTGGGGCTTGTGGTGACCACGCGTTTGGTTTTTCTTGGGATGTTTTGTGTGATGAAACGCCCAAATTGTGATTACCGGTGATGGTTTATTTAAACCTATGTAATTTGATTGAACAACGTATTAAAAAAAAAAAAACCCGAGGGAAATATATGCGATAGTTAGATTAAATCTTCAAAGCTTCGTACAATAAATTGAAACCATTGTGTTACAACGTATTATAGAAACTGAATCTTACTGAATGTTTATGTCATGACAATTACAATGGAGCTGGTTTTATTTTAAGGTGGTATAATGAAAACTGGTAATAATTTACATTAATTACAGTTAACTAGTTGGCTATAGGTAGTGAAAAATGTCCCGAATAACTTCACTGTGCTGAGGACCATTGCATTAAATAAATCACGTGAAAATAACAAGCAGACATTCTGACATTTGTCTAAGTCTAAAAAACATATGACATTCCGGTTATGGGATGCATTGTCGATCAGGTCGGCGTTAATTTACATACAATATCCATGAATTCTACGATGTAATGCAGACAGCCTAAGCTTATGCGCGATTACTAATTTGCTATAATTTGCTGCAGCGACATTTCGCCGCAGCGGCAAAAAACTCAATGTGTGCTCCTAGGTCAATACCGCATTAATTAGCAGAAAATAATCCAAGAAAAATCCATTGCTTGTCTTTCTTCATGGGAACACGAAAAGAGAAATAGAGAGACAAAGAGATATACTTTTTGATTTGTCCAACATTTTAAAATAAATCCTGTACATGAAAAAACGTATGGCAAACCTAACTATGATACATATTGTTGGAAATGAACCGATGAGTTCAAGGATAACCGCCTTATTGTATGAGTTATGGTTCCATGAGTACAGTCACGTATCAACGTGTAGGAAAACATTATGTTCGTATAGTCTATAATTTTATTGTTATCGTTATTGTTAAAAAATTGTAAATTATGGTTCGGCAATGGTCAAAAAACTATTGGATATTTCGAGAATGAAGAATCTTAGTAAACGTGATCGCAATTTAGTGCGCAAAAACTCTCTTAGTCACGGCTAATGGTAGGCTTTGTTCATTTTTGTGTATAATATGCAAAAATTTCAGGTTTGCAAGTTTCCTTTGATGTTTATTTACTCACTAAAGAAAACATAGATACATAACATAATTAATTTTAAATAGAAGCAGTATCAGTATCGTCTGCATTTCGTTCAAAGGATGTATTGCCTTTGCCTTTTCTTAATATCTCTATATTCTTACATATTTATAGTATAGGCTGAACAACTATTTGATAATATCATTATGTGTTACTCGATAATATCTAAAACGCACGTATAATTTGCACCCACACAAATCTGTAAATAAAACATTCAACAACAATAGCTCTACTTGTCAACAAGAGCAGGTAAGAACGGAAATTGCCTTGATTTTTATCTGAATTCATTCAAACTAAGGCATTTGTAACATGTATGTGCATTTGTTTGTTTGTTATCTATTGAAATTGTAATATCGCCTTGGTATCGTTAGATAATGCTCAGACAAACAGGAAGGAGGGAAGGCCAAATGCTGAAAAATAGGTGTTTTATGCAAACACTATTATAGTTATGTACATGGAAGTGACTGCTCCCATATATGTTTTGCTGTTGCTTCAGTGGATTTCAATTTCAATGCAATTATAATCCGTTGCTCGAGGGCTTGTGTTAGCCATTCAGACTGAGTTGAATTAAGCAACTTCTAGCGTGGTTCAGTTGGAAGGAGAACCGTTAGCTCCATGATCTCTAGGGCATTTCCACGTCTCGGACGATAACTTTGGTTATTGTTTGTTAGTATTTGCTTAATAGACTGAATCGGGTTGACAATATGTTACCGCCATTGGGCATACAGAATATTATTACGGATAAGTTGACCCTAATTGAGGAGACCAAATAGTCTACTCGATAAGTTCAAAATGGTTGAAATTAGAGATACTGCTCTTAAAAATACGTGCGATAGCTCATTCTGTTCGGAATGATGTCTAGAAAAATGTTTCGGAAGCGTTTACCAGCACGTAAAAAATTGCAAAAGTTATTGACAAAATAAAGTTGAAAAAAAAAAGTATTTTGTTTTTGGTAATCACTTCGAAACTATTAATATTTAAGAAATTTTAAAACAAGATTCTTAAAGTAGAGGAAATTTCCAAACAATGACTCGCGACTCTCGGAACTCTATCTCCATTATTTATAACTTTAATTTAACGCTGAAAATGGGTCTCCACGCTGCATTTTTAGGTTGCGCGTGCGGCGTCAAAACCGAGTTCGTCACACTCAATAATTTTTTAAGGTATTAATTATTAATTTAAAAAAATAAAAAAAATGTGGTGTATTCGAAACACTTCAAAGAATTTGCTCCCGTAGGAAATTTTGCTTAAAGTTAATTTTTCAACAAGTTAGACGATTGTTAATTAACTAAATTTTCTCGAACTTCCATTTTCATTGTACATTAAAAAAAATGTTTAAGTAATTGTCCTATAAATTTTTCGCTTCGTGGAGCCCTTCTTATATACATGCTTAACGAGATCACGTCATAAAAGTTTAAAAAGTTTTAATACTTTGTGTATAATAATTTTATAAGTTGAACAAACAATTTTTTCGTTTTTTTATCGAATCGAAATTAAAAAATTGAAAAATGTTTTTATCTGTACTTTGTTATACATCGTTGTTTTTTTTATTTTTAGGTGTTTCAGAAAAAATATATAAAAAAGTTGAGAATTTGTTTATAAAAAATTGTTAAGTTAAAAAACAATGAAATTGTTGATAAAAAAAATATTTTTTTACATTTCTATTAAAGATGATTAATTATAATTTTTAAGAAAAAAAAATTATTAACTAATTATTCAAACAATAGAAATATTAAAAAACAATTATAAACAATTAAATATCATTATTAAGAAAAAAATTTTTTTTTCAAAAATCATAATGTTTTGTAAAGAATAAGATATTAAGAAATTTTTTCTTGAAAGCATTGAAATAGTCTATTTGTTTATAAAAAAAAATTATAAAAAAATGAGGGAATTTTTTTTTTCAAGTCATTAAATGTCTTTTATGAATGCCAAAACGATTATGTAATAATAAATTGAGAAAAAAATATTTTCAATAATATTATTTGGATTTTTCATTTTTTGTTCAACTTATAAAATTATTATACACAAAGTATTAAAACTTTTTAAACTTTTATGACGTGATCTCGTTAAGCATGTATATAAGAAAGGCTCCACGAAGCGAAAAATTTATAGGACAATTACTTAAACATTTTTTTTAATGTACAATGAAAATGGAAGTTCGAGAAAATTTAGTTAATTAACAATCGTCTAACTTGTTGAAAAATTAACTTTAAGCAAAATTTCCTACGGGAGCAAATTCTTTGAAGTGTTTCGAATACACCATATTTTTTTTATTTTTTTTAATTAATAATTAATACCTTAAAAAATTATTGAGTGTGACGAACTCGGTTTTGACGCCGCACGCGCAACCTAAAAATGCAGCGTGGAGACCCATTTTCAGCGTTAAATTAAAGTTATAAATAATGGAGATAGAGTTCCGAGAGTCGCGAGTCATTGTTTGGAAATTTCCTCTACTTTAAGAATCTTGTTTTAAAATTTCTTAAATATTAATAGTTTCGAAGTGATTACCAAAAACAAAATACTTTTTTTTTTCAACTTTATTTTGTCAATAACTTTTGCAATTTTTTACGTGCTGGTAAACGCTTCCGAAACATTTTTCTAGACATCATTCCGAACAGAATGAGCTATCGCACGTATTTTTAAGAGCAGTATCTCTAATTTCAACCATTTTGAACATATCGAGTAGACTAAAAGCTCCGTCGAAAAATTATCATTTACGACGATAATACCTACAACAATAAAAAAATATGTTGATCTTCATTAAGAAAACTTACCCTCATGTCCCTGTCCGCGTATCTCCTTGTAGCGCTTTGTTAGTTTTATCGACTTCTAGTCTATTCGAATTCGCGTAATGAGATTGCAGTTGTTGTTACAGGACCATTATCCGGCGGCTGCAGCGCTGAATATCGTCTTAAACGCGGGCCACGAAACATGACGTTTTAGAAAATGTGGATGTCAGCATAAATTAACTTAACCCTGTAGTACCTAGTAAGAGAAGTGTCAAATTGATTATTAAAAATTTGGCGCGTAGTAATAAGAAAAGTGTTGGTCCAAGATCCCAGGGCCACCAGACGTCACGTATTTTCTGACGGACGAAATGTGGACGATTGAGTAGGGTTAGTATGTACTATGTGCGTATGTACTACCTGCTAGCTTGGTCAAACGGCCAATTTCCAGGTATCAGGTGATCAAGGTACATAAAAACATTATAAAATTCACGTGAATTCTCATGGCTGATTTTCACGATGTTCTAGATAATATAGTTAAAAGTAAGTCGTCAATGCTCCCAGACACTTTCCGTTGGTCATATTGCTTTGTAGACGCTTTAAATCTCCCAAAATAATTAGTTATGTGCGCCTACACCAAAACAGACACTTTTACACCGCGCAATTTGATTGCTCTTCGAATTCTACAGGAGTCGATTATTGTTGATACCTTATTATTTTGAGAGCTTTAAAGCGTCTGCAAAGCAATATGGCCGACGGAAAGTGTCTGGGAGCATTGACGACCTATTTTTAACTATATTTTCTAGAACAAACGTGAATATCAGCCATGAGAATTTACTTCAAGTTTTTGGTGTTTTTATGTACCTTGATCACCTGATACCTGGAAATTGGCCGTTTGACCAAGCTAGCAGGTAGTATATACGCTCATAGTACATACTAACCCTACTCAATCGTCCACATTTCGTCCGTCAGAAAATACGTGACGTCTGGCGGCCCTGGGATCTTGCTCTATGTTAAATCTAATTAAAAAAAATTGGTGATTGAAAAGATTGAATGCTGTAAAACCCATTCAGTATTATGTACCTCATAATGAAATAACCGCTAACTAACAAACCTGGTGATATACGAGTACTAAGATAGTTCACGGGGTATAATTATAGCGTTGGTAACTGTAGAATCCTGTATTTCATTAAGCAACTTGACATTTATATGCCGATAGTTGGGAAATCCAAAGCTTTGCAATGCGTTGACGAGCAATGTGAAATGGGAAGTCGCTTCTTAGGCGGTTTTTCAATGCACGTTAAAACATTTCAACGTTGATTCTAAAAGGCAGCGGGTAAAGCGGAAAAAGATTCACGAACACAGTCGAAATTAGAGCCTAGTGACCTTCAAATAGAGGAATCTATTGAATAGAAGGATGCTATTGTCTCATAAATTGTTCAACAGAGTGTCCAACGAAAAAATGTATATTTGGTTTCGCCTCGAGCTCATGAAGACATCTAAGTCACAGTACATGACACACTACGCCATTTAAAAGCTCGCACCTCAAAATCTTCTCTTCATAATTCTAAAAAAATAACTATCAAAATATCCTAACTTTATTTCAGTTTCATAACCTGTTTGGGACAAGGAAAAACGCTAATTTCATGGCCCTCCCGTTATCGTTTCGACATGCACTAGGGTAGCTTGAGGCGACTCTAACACGACATTATTTTCACTAATTACACTTTTATTGTATTGCAATTTTCGTTAATGGAATCAGTTTGTAATGGTCAATGTAACGTGGAATTGACTGAAATTATCTAAAAGTCCTTTAATAACATTTACATATAGGTATGTATCTAATAATGGTATCCAATACCTAAAACTTTGAACTAGATAGGTACCTATAGGATGGACGATTTCCAATTGAAATTAAACGGGGTAAAATTATTGTAGGTACATAACATTTTTAAAACTCGCGCTCGTGATGAACTATTCTAAATTGACGAATCAATGCAAGCAAGTTCCTATTTAATAAGATTACTATGAGCTCAGTTCGAGCCATTTTAATTCATGATACTCATCCCTTTGTCTTCTTACGCCCCAACTCAGAGTCAGTAACGGTTACTTAAACCGCTCATTAGTACAGAATTTGTATGGTGATTCTTTACGGTTCACGTGACGGTTTGTGCTCAGAAAAAGCCTGACTAGGCTAACTATTTGCCAGGGCAGTAAAGAAGCAGAACACTAACGCCCCAACTCAGAGTCACTAACGGTTACTTAAGTCGCTCCTTAGTAAAGAATCACCATACAAATTCTGTACTAAGGAGCGATTTAAGTAACCGTTAGTGACTATTTTGAAAGTATATCGAGCAGTGTTTGAGAGCAAGAGCGAGTTCCTTACTCTCATTTACACTCTCTTACTCCTTGGCCATTGTTGATCATAAGATAGTTCATCTCCTAACAAAAATATACGTTATTTTCTTTTAAAAACTCACAAAAATACCTTTCTCAGCGGTATATATTCAAAAAAGTAAAGACAGCATTTCTGTTACTTTGTCCAGATACACTTATTTTTCTAGAGATAAAATCAAGCATTTCAAAATATACTTTGATAAACTTAAAGAGTACTTTTGCGCCGACATCGAAATACAAGAAAAAGTGTTGCGAAGTTATTTTTCTTTCCAACATGCCTCCAGTAAACGAGACGAAAGTTTCAAAAGTCCTCAAATAAAGCCTCGAGATATATTTTTTACACGTAAGGTACCTTTTATGTGTTATAAAATAAAACTCAATCACTCACGAAAAAGTTTTACGCACTGTTTAACGGCAAAAACGTGTAGCAATCTATTTGTGAAGGAAAACCAGAGACGGTTTTTCTTCATTGTAATTACATTTTGATGTTGTCACGTATTTATAGTGATTGTGATGAAGGTATGGACAAACCGCTACGATTGTTACGGCCAGTGCCCATGATTATTTCATCAAATGGGTATGAGAGACTAGAACGAAAGCATTAAGCTAACGAATGGCTTGTTTCAGTTTTTAACCGACTTCCAAAAAGGAGGAGGTATTCAATTCGAATGTTTTTTTTTATGTTTGTTACCTCAGAACTTTCCACTGGGTGAACCGATTTTGATGATTCTTTTTTTAAATTGAAAGCTGGTGCTTGTCATGTGGTCAAATTTAAGTGATTTGAGCACGATCGAACAAGTAATTTTTGAGTTATTTTGAAGTCGGTTATTTTTTTCTTGGTAAAATTTAGATTATTCATATAAATAGCCGACAACAAACAGTTCAAGCAGACGAGCCATATGATGATAACTGCTTGTTATCCATTGCTATTAGTAACAAACGAGTATTATCAATGTTTGCAGTTTGATAGTTGTATGTTGTATTGTATGGCATGTCTTGCTACAAGCAACAATTAGTATGAAATTATGAACGTTTTTTAAACAATCATTTTGTTGATTATTTAATTGGTTTAACCTTGATTAAGCGTAATTTAATGTTATGACTCATGACCACCCAAATTGAATTGAACTTGGATACATTCATTTGTATAAGATTGCAATTCCGTCGTCATCTCAAGCAATAGCGCTTTAATGTGCTGTAATCTGGATATAGCTTTGTGCCACGAAGGCGTCTCAGGTGACTTTTATTCATAACAAAATAAGAGAGAAAGTCGCTTGAATCTGTTCTTTTCGCGATTTCGAGAAGTATAATAACGTTCGTTTTACGATTTCAGCTCGTATGTGAGTATGTGACGCTGTTCCAAGGTGTTTATACTGAGTCTAGACTGAGATGCTTTACGGCCAGTTTAATGCTATGACGTGGTTTTTAATGCCGTTAGCCGATGCGGCATCATTCTTCGGGTATGCCGTTTGAGAATCAACTGGTGTGGGTTCAGGGGTCCTATGTAAAATTATTACTCATTAACTAAGTAGTTATAATCACTAGCATAAGTATGCTGACATAGGCGTGATAGTTTTCCTTGTAAATTCATCATAATATAACCTATTTGGAGAATTTTTTCACTTGTCCAAATCTCCAAATCCAAACTGGGGGGACACACTTGACTCTACCGAAAAATGAGCACTTTAAAGCCAAATATTTTGCAAAAAGACACCTAATTACAAAAATGGTCTAAGAAGACCCATAATATTTTTGGAAGGCCTTTTCAACGATACCCCACACTATAGGGTACGGTACCAATAAAAATACCGTTACCTGTAGGAGAGGCTCTGAAAAAAATGTTTTTCAAGATGTAAAATATTGAAAAACATTCTACGATTCTGGAGTTTTAATAAATATGTATATCCATGCCAAACAGATTTCTAGCACTAAGGATCTCGGCGCTTTGCTTCAGACTGACAGACGGACGGACTGACAGACAGACGAATGGACATGCCGAAATTATAAGGACTTCGGAACCCTAAAAAATTATCCATCAGTGAGAGACAATTTTGCGAGAGTTCCCATAAAAAGAGTGCCTACAATTTATAATCTCTATCATTTTAAACAACGTATTTATTTCCTGTCGTTCCTGATAAACGTTCACTATTTAAATGATAAGCTTTAAAAATAATGTCCATTTCTGTCTTGAACAAAGTCAATTAGGTAAGTACCATAAATAAATAATTCCGTTGGATGGAATTCAAGACTAGCTTTCTTAGGGTATTACATTATTATTTATTAAATGTAGGTCCTGTAATAAAATTTTAAAATAATATGTTTTTGAATGTTTTAATATACCAACAATTAGACTCAACCGAACTAAATTAATTCGTTTAGATTTGTATCAAAATGTACCTACATATAGTTTAATTAAGATAATTATACCTGTTAGATTTTATCAGGTTGTAGAAGAATACATAATATCAACGTACGGATGTTAATTAATACGTAAGCAAAACGTAAGCTGTCTTACGTAAATTACGATAGATCTTAATAATAGACAGACAACACATAGATACTCGAAAACTGTATGATGGTATTCTTTTATTTCACATGACTTTTTAATAAAAAATCGGTGGTTTATTTCAATCGGTACACATATTTGTGTACCACACACTTAAATGGTAACCCCTGGTCATTACAATACATCAGTGAAAACCGGATCCAAATCGGTTAAACCGTTTCTGAGTTTAGCTGGAACAAACAGTCAAACCAACAGACAAAAAACTAAAAAACTTTGTTAAGGGATCTATTACGTTAATAAATACCCATAATATTTAGTCTTTCTCAAATACATATATCCACAGACATCGATCAATTACGTACAGTTTATTATATGTATGATGATGATGATATGATAATATGGTGATGATATGTGATGCGCTCGGCATATGAATAAATATAATATTAACGCTTTACACTCATAGCCCCACACTAGGATTCCCTGTGCCGTGGGTGCCATGGACAACACACTAGACACGGACATTCACACCCAGACCGAGAACAGAAATTCAAATTCATCATTCAAATTTCCGCCTCGCTGGGAATCAAACCCAGGACCCTCGGTGCGGCGATCCGGCATGGTAACCATTGCGCCACACTGGTCGTCAAAATTGGTCGCATTCGTCGAATTGATTACGTGTAAAAGTTAGTAGTCCTTTTACAAAATGTTAATTTAATACCTAAATGTGTGAAATGGTAATTGAATAAACTATTCGCAATTTAATTATTGTATATAGCATTAATATTTAGGTGCAAATAATGTAGTTTCCGTAGAACCTCCGCAGAAAATAAAGCTCTAAGGTTTTTTAGTAATCTGTTACATTCATACAAATGTAGCCAGACTAGGTTCTGTTTAATTACGTAGTCTATTAACCTTAAAATATTTCTGTATCAAGATTTCCTTCAATCTCCATCCATCGGCGAGAGTGTACGGTGTACCTCAGCCACGTATTTTAATGCAGCGTCATTAGTGTGATGCACCAGCTGCGGATCCTGAAATGCACTTAGTCACAGCTTAGGAAAGGTGCAGCGACATTAAACTTTAAATACGATTTGGGTTGAAAGTGTAATAAACAAATATTTCAGTGTTAAACATTTATTTGTCATAAAAATTATATATGTTATTGTTATACCTAGTGTTGTGTAGTTGGTGTGTTGTACCATCGATATGACTGGACATATTATAGTGGTTTGTTTTTTAATAAAAATAATAATTAATGAAAATGAAATTACTAATAAATGCGATTTTAACTTTATTTACTTTTTTATCATCTACCAACAGATGACAGAATTATACGTACACAAAAAATTACTTCTGAAAATTATTTTCACTAATCATCGAATCTTCATTCGAGTAAATAAAAGTAAAATTTTGTATTATATCAGACTTTTATAACACAACATTTTTATTTACTCGAATGATTCCAATTCAGTATTAAAATATCAAACACGGCGTAAAGATGATATCTCGCTATTACATCACAGTCTACCAATCGTATTATGCAATTGTGGTTTAATTATTGTCACTCATAACAGGACGCTTTAAATATTATCCCATTAATTACAGTGACATGAAGATACGTGTCGGTTTTAATTAGTAGTCGTACCACCATAAAACGATTGTTCCTTTGTTTGTCTGAGGAACACTGGAAAGCACTATGATACAATCTTTTACCAAACTCAACTTTCGTGAAGTTCGATTATGTAGATAATGTACTTATAGTCAACAACTAATCGTTTACCCGACAGAAGATATGAGGTACGATTACCAATGAAGGACGGCTTCGAAGACAAACTTGGACAGTCTAATCACGAGCACTGGCACAATTCAACAATTAGAGCAGCTATCTATAGGAAATTACAACATTATGAGTTTTGATCTTACATCTAAGGTCCGCTAGCGACAGCAACTCATTGAGTTGTTAACAATACCGCCTAATTGATAATGATAAGTATCTAGAGGTATATTTGTATGAGCATGCGTGCCCGAAATATCCACTTTATTTATGATCAAATTCCCCGATAACAGATTGTTAACTGTGGTTAGATTGTTGCAATTAAAACACATGGTCACGCTAATGGGGTGCCGGCTGAACAATTTGTATTCGTGAATCTGTATGCGGTAATTCATGCCTTTTTTGTCCTTTTATTAACCGACTTCAAAAAAAGGAGGAGGTTCTCAATTCGACTGTATTTTTTTTTTTTTTTTTTTTTTATGTTTGTTACCTCAGAACTTTGGACTGGGCGAACCGATTTTGATGATTCTTTTTTTAATCGAAAGCTGATGGCTGTCATGTGGTCCCACATAAATTTTATTGAGATCTGACAATGGCATCCATGAGAAAACTACATAAGTCGTAAATTTGTGTTAAGATGTGCGCGACAAATTGACGAATAACTCAATATCACGTCAACCGATTTCGATGATTCTTTTTTTAGTAGAAAGCTGGTGCTTGTCATGTGGTCCCACATAAATTTGAACGAGATCTGACAAGTAGTTTTTGAGAATTTGAAGTCGGTTATTTTTTGTTAGTAAAATTTAGATTATGTTAACACGCAATGTTGATTTATTGATTAACTTAAATCCTACTTATATTATAAATGTCAAACTTTGTATTGATTTTTGTTACTCTTTCACGCAAAAAACTAAAAATGGATTTTAGCATGTTTATCACAAACAGCAGAGCGTTAGTGAGTAATATACATAAATAATGTAAATTGAAAGGACAAGCCACCTTACTAGATACGATAAAAAATAAAATATCTCCTCCGTCTTTACCACAATATTAAATCAGTCCCAAAGCGTATTGTATTAACTTTTACACAGATATAAAGCTTGAAGTAAGCTTTAAGTTATTACGATTGAAAATTTCTCTTTGATTTTCTATAATACGAGTTAATTCTAGTTTGTACTTCTTATCCGTCGATTGGGATTTAAGTTCATAAGGCCATAACAAAATGCGACCTACGCTACAACGCTTAATTGGATCCATAATTTGTGCGATAGCAGAACTTTCTCCATTGAGTAGTTTTAGCTCGCTTTCATAAACATATTCGTGCTAACTTATGATGATGACTTTTATTTCTCTCATTAGAACTATAAGTATAATTATTTTTATATTGTGAGGTGTATTGTTTGTAAAACTATCTTGAAGTCATTAGATTATTTGTTAGTTGTATGATCGTTAATGAATCTGTTCACTTCACCTTTAACCCTTGCCAAGCGAATAAAAATGAAAACTGATTATTAATACAATCTGATGACATTCCAGCGTTATATCAAGTCCATCACTTTCAATTCATTTCTCATTCACACGATCATTATCTCCGGTCAACTGACAACGTTTCCCCTCTTACAGTTCTCACTTCTATAAACCTTACTTCGTTTTACATACAATAATTTATTTTGTGTTTGCTGCGCGTCTATGGAATTCCCTTCCCCCAGTATTCGTCACGCTTAGTCGATAACGTCTTTCAAAAGGTGGTTTTAGGAACATTAACTTCTAAGGCGATGGAATACTGCCATTTATTATACTGTGGCACATCCTTACTGATTACGACTTTTTTTATTCCGCCATATAATTTCCTTACTTAGATTAATTTAAAAATCCGATAGCACGCCTCTCTGACACTTTTTGGTGACAAATTGACGCACAAAGCGGCTTGTAATTCATTTTCCGGGCGTTTCCAACCCTTCCCTGCAGGTGAAGCTGGCAGTTGTCCGGGAATGCATTTAGCTTTTTAGGGTTACGTTCAAAAACGTTGGGAAAGTAATTCTGTTCAAAGCTGGCTAAAGGTACACACAGGATAAAGGTTGATTGGATAAAGTTTATTATAGAATGAATATAATGTAGGTTTAGCTATAGGCTGATGATGCGAGATATCTTAGAAACATTTTGCCAAATAAATTAAATTTATTGCTTCTGCTTTATTTGTTAACTAATTTAATTCCAAAAACTTGCAATGTTTGTAGAATTCTGGGAATTCAAATTTTTCGCAAGGGTATCATTCCTATATCTACGAAAACAATTTATCAGTTAACTTAAGTATAATAAAATTTTCACACACGATCACACTATTCAAATAGATTGAACTAAAGGTGCTTTTTCTTTAAGAAGCAACATGTATTTATGCAATAGGTACATTTGTGAAAATTGTTGTGGTAGTAAAACTTGTGAAACATAATCAATAATTGCAAAGAATAAAACTTTTACACACGTGAAATTAAACAAACATCTGTGTTGAGAACTAAGTTTTATATATCTTGGGTCTGAAACAAAAACGACTGTTCAATTTGTCCTCTGAAACTGTTTCCATTGCTACAATAAGAAAACAATACTTGTTCACTTATAAACAATGATAAATAAAAAAATAATAAATGATAAATAAACAATATTATTAGTACAAGGGAAAATTCTTCTAGAGTAGTTTTTCTACTAGTTTGAATCTTAAAATCGTTAAGGTGATCTTGTTTTGAACTCTAACTGCCGCACTCACTCGTCACATAACGGTTACTTAAATCGCTCCTTAGCACATAATTTATATTGTGATTCTGCACTGAAAAAAAACACTATGGTGAAAAAGTTGTATGTTACTTACAGATGCAATGAGAAGTTATTTAACTAATAAGAAATTTTACACTACTACGAAAATACAGTTCTTGTACACCGGATATTATGGACAAAATATTATTTGAATAACTTTAGACTAATTAATACAGATTTCATTAGAGAATTACCTTGTCATAATAGCGAAATCGGAAAAATAAGATGAATACAAAAAATAACTATCAAAAAATAACTATCTTCAAAGTTAGGGATAACTCAAAAACTACTCGTCAGATCTCATATTTAAATGGGACCACATGACAAGCCAGTAAAAATTTATGAGGTAACACACATAAAAATTACACAGTCGAATTAAGAACCTCCTCCTTTTTTTGAAGTCGGTTAATACACACATGATCAATGAAAACAAACACAACAGTTCTTAAACGTCAATATCGTACTTTACGACACAGTGACGTTGTATTTACTTTTATGAGTAACGTTTAAGGTTTATTAGCGAGTGGACAATTCCCCAGGTAATTTCACACATGGCAGTCTAGACGCGGGAATATGTCCTTGTAATCTTACCGAGAAACACCTTATACCTACAACTTTGTTATTAAGGATAATAATATACCGGCGATACAATGTGAAGGAATTCATAAAAAGTTGGATTAGTCGATAAAATCCATCTTTATTATCTGATCCTGGGGGTTTAATTTAAAGAGACGGTCTCATTTTACTAACAATGATGTAATAAAAGAAGTTTATAAGACGAACAATAACCAATTTGATGAGAAAAACACCGTCTCGGGTTTGGCCCATTGACATAAATAAATCATTATGGCAGAAGCTTAGCTCTCTTAACCTTGTGTCTGATTGTGGTTAACTGAACGAAAAATTTAATTCCTATATTATTAACCGACTTATAAATGGAGAAGGTTCTCTATTTGGCTATTTTTTATTTTGGTTACCTCAGTACTCCGTTATTTATCAAATGATTTGAAGATTCTTATTTTATATGAAAGGGTATGCTTCAAGTATTTTCAAAATTTAGTTCTGGTGATGGGATCTAGGGGGAATTTTGGAAAATCTTTAAGTATTACGAGAAATCTATGGTGAACAAGAAATAAACTCTATTTTAAGTAAGATATTTTGACTTCGCTCTCTTACTTCACATCAACTGATTTCTTATTCCTTTATCCTCTGTTTCTTTTATTTTAAGTTACTTTCCAAAATTCCACTCTTTCACTCTCTTATACTCTTTACTCGCTGTCGATAGCTCTAGTCCTATTTCTACCTTGCACGTCAAATTTTCCTAACGTCTTTTCATTGTTATGCGCCACAAAAGAAAAATGCACAGTTGTACTTACGCTACCTTGTTAAAAATTAATCTGATACCTTTCTCTCCTCTCCTCTCCGCACCTCTCCCTCATCTCCGCAGGCAATTTGCATGTAAAAACAAAATTGCCTATCGTTTATTGTTAACGTACGTAATTACGAATTATGGTTCAATATTGAAGGTACCCTGTCATCTGACTCTTAGATGTTTGAAAATTCGAAAGTATGTTTTCCTTGAAATTTAGGTTTATTTATTTAACAAAGCCTTAGATATACTCCAAATATTGTGTTAAAAGTTCGTACAAGTATTTAACAGTTTTGTAATTATTTATTGTTGTTGAAGTAGGTTTTAGTAAAAACATTGTTAACTTCTTCCCCATTTTAAAGATAAACTATTTATAATACGTAACATAAAAAATTGATATGAGTATAGAATTTGAACACACATAGTAATACCAAATCAAGCAAACATCTGGGCTATTTTCCTTTCGGCAGTAAGGCGCTCCACCCACTGCACCGCGCCCCGTCGCGGTGCGCGGGATGGCAGATTTTACCATTGTATGCAATTATGTCAATTTATATAGAAATCACGCCTAGCACAACACACTGCCGACGCGGCACCGCGCGGGAAATTGCCCCGCACGCAGTTGTGTTATCCGTCGCTCTGCGCACCGCGGCGGGACGCGTCTTCAGTGGGTGGAGCGCCTTACGCTCAGCGACATATTTTATTACATCGAATGCACATTATGCCCTCATATTGTTTGGCTGGTTATCACGTTACATAGATAGTGAAATGTTAAGTAAGCGTCTATCGCGCCAGGAGCCGTGAGCTTTTAAAAGAGTATAAATAAAGCTTTATCAGGAACGCGGCACCCACTGCGTCTGCCATATCTTGAACAATAAATATCGGTGTCGCTAGCAACGTAACTTTGTTACCTATACAGTTTACACCTTGAATGTAATGCCTTTATACGAGCAATTCTTATATATATACAAGAATTGCTTGTTTAAAGGTATATAATACGAGTACATAATCTGCAATGAATCTCAGAAATGGCTCCAAAGATTTTTATAAAATTAAGTATGAAGGGGGTTTCGGGGGCGATAAATCGATCTAGTTAGGATTCATTTTTAGAAAATGTCGTTTTATCCGTGTTTTCAGGCAATGAAAAACTTTTACAATAGACTCTTCCTGACATCTATTGGTGAGTAACAACACTAAAGCTACTTCAGAAGATGGCGTTGTTAAGCAACACTAAGCCAATGATTTTCAAAAAAACACGACTTACCAAAAAAATACCGAGCAAAGCTCGGTCATCCGGGTACCTACTTGTCATTAAATCACAAAGTTTATACAGAATAGAGGCAATTGAATTTAAGTTTTACAATATAGGTAATTAGGTATACTTACTCTAGTCTACATAGACAATTATTTATATTTTTCTTGTAATATAAAGTATTTTTTTTTAGGACTGAAACCTTTACGATTTTGTTTTATCCATCGTTTTTTTAGTCAAAAACAGATTAAAGTATAGTTACGATAAATACAATTTAAAGAGCGAGACATAACTTAATAAAATATCTCATTTTTTACAGTATAATATTTTTTTAATTAATTAACGAAATGCTTCAGTCCATTGTTAGTTACTAAATACTTTATAATTTATTTATTTATTTATTTATTTAACACTTTATTGTTTGTACACCAAAACATACTTATACATAAAGAGCACACGAAAGGAACACAAAACAATGGGCGACCTTATCGCTTTAAAGCGATTTCTTCCAGGCAACCCAGCAGTAAGATGAAAAAAGCAAGAAGAGAAAAAGGGTAACAGGCGTACTACATAAATTAAAACAATTGTATAAGAAATTAATAGAAGAGAAGAAAGATAAAGAGAAAAGAAAGTATTTTTAAATGACAGATTAACACACCAATAAAAGAGCAGCGACAATGGGAATGTATAGCCAAGAAAAGGAAATAGGAAAGGAAGAAGACAGATTAGGAAAGAAGATAGTGTTCTTTGAGCAGTCTTTTAAAAGAAACTATGTTATCTGCTTTCCTTATTGATAGAGGTAAGGAGTTCCAAAGACGTATAGCAGTCAGAGTGAAGGATTTATGAAGGAATGAAGAGGTGTGAGAAGGGGTACGTAAAGTAAGATAGTAGGAAGAACGAAGTAAGTGATTAAGGGATAGATAACGATACTCAAAGTTATCACGCAAATAAGAAGGAGCGAATGGATTAAACAACACAGAGTACAGAGCACAATATTGAAGTTTTTTTGCACGTCAGAGAAATGAGACTCTAAAGCTAAATTTAAAGGAGGTATGCTGTTAAAACTACCATCGCTGCATCCATCATCAGAATTTGAGGTTATAGAAAAATAATGGAGGTCGCTATCATTA
Organism: Thymelicus sylvestris; assembly: GCA_911387775.1. Lineage (NCBI taxonomy): Eukaryota > Metazoa > Arthropoda > Insecta > Lepidoptera > Hesperiidae > Thymelicus > Thymelicus sylvestris. The sequence continues at coordinate 12,285,729 of OU426893.1, forward strand.
TCACTGTGCGGCATTATTAGTATGTGAATCCGTTATTCAATAATGTATTAGAACAATATATATATATAAGATAATAATAAAATTAAAATAAAAATAACAAACTAAAACATGTCCACCTTCCAGCAGTACAAAACAAATTAATAAAACAAGCAAAACTCAGAAATCTGAATCCATAAGTCGACGAATAAAGTGCTGCCATGTAGGTACTGACAAAAATAATTCGGCGAGCAGGTTAGGTTACCATACCTTAGTTAATAATTTGAAGCTGTTCAAAGACGATAAAGAAAATTAGTGAAAAGTTATATTTAAATTACTCAAAAACTGTATACAGTTACATTATATCATAATATTAATTAAGTTAGACTAAGCCGATTTACAAAGTAACACAAAATAGTAAAATTATTGTAACTAGAATAGCAACACCTGAGTACTGGCAGCACATGTGCATAGCGAGTAGTCAAACTGGTCCGTCGAATAATGGATTCTACATTATTACAAACAAAAAGTATAATTAAATAAAACTACTAGTAAAACTATGAAATCCACAGTAAATAACCATAAATGAAAAAAATTATAATTGTATTCGTCCAGATTTTCCTAGACATTAACATAAACAAAATGCTTTGGCTACAAAATAAGCTGTCGGCTACCAACGGCGATAACTCAATTATGGGCTTACATACTGCGCAGTATTACCGGCTGGCCCGCAGTAATCCTGTATACTTTTACGGGATCACATTTCTATTGGCCGATAGAAATGTGATCTGTGTTTGTAATGATTAATATGTTTTATGGCAACCCTCCACCAATCCGTACTGGAGCAGCGTGGTGGAGTGTGCTCTAGGCCTCCTCAAGAGGAGATACCCGTAATGGGGTAAAGCCATGGTATCAGGCGGTAAGCAAAGGACAAGTAGTTACCATTGGCCATGCACTGTAAAACCAGGGGTTTCACCAATGCTTATCTGGCTTATGAAGCCGACGATGATTCTTCTGCCTTAATTTACCCGAATCAGTCACTGCAACCCTAACGGGTAAGATAAAATCAGTTATGTACATGCAAGGCAGTACATATTATTTTGAGTAAAACCATCAACACAATCTATTCAATTTACTAGCTGGTGCATTCCGCTCATTACAAGAAGAAAAATTGGTACAAATTATAAAATCGTACATTACACTCTAAAATTAATTCCTTTACTCCATGTGCCTTACATATACCTACAGAGCAATTTACTGTTAAATCATGCTCTTATGTATACTCCCGTATTACACACGCGGGCATGCATAACGACATAGCGGCGGACAATATGGCTATTAGGTACGATACGTTGGATTATATTCTGCGAGCACAACAAACTTGCCCAAATCCTCTACGTACGAGTACCTTCTAATAGACGGTTCGTTACGTACTATGAAAGAAATACAAGGTGCCAGAATAGATTTTGAACCTGAATCGCATGCAAACCACTTTCTTTAGCTTCAGATAATTATATGGGATAGTTATTACTTTATCCGTCTTGTAATTAACTCCTTGTAACTTTTGATCATGTCAATACATTTTATCTCCACCAATCCGCACTGGAGCAGCGTGGTGGAGTATGCTCTAGGCCTCCTCAAGAGGAGAGACCCGTGCCCAGTAGTGGACCATTAATGGGTTGAAGCCAGCCAATACATTTTATGGTATCGTGCATTAAGTTGCGTGCCCATTTACGCCTTGTTTGAAGTTTCGAAATCATTTACTTTACATAAACTAAATTTGGTCAATGCGCATTAACGCTTGTAGTCGATAATTTTTTATTTCTTATGGAACCTACAAAAAATAGTATTAAGAATAATCTAATTGCAAAACTGAAAGACTAATAAAAGTTGCATCCTTTATCTACCTACATCTCCTTTTAAAACATACCTTAACATTTAGATACCATGTAAAAGATGCCTCCGTCATACCTGATTAGTAACAATTTTAGTAAGAGTTTGGGAAGCTGTAAACCAGAGAGAGTCCGGCCCTTCGTTGGAGCAAACATAATATTATGCGACTCATCCAGCGATTACGGGATTAGACCTCACTGTCGCATGAAATATATTGGCGGTTACTTAGATATTGGATAGTCGGTATAATACACATGTGACGTCATGAAGTGTTATTCAAAACGTTGCAAAATCGTTCAAATGCATGTTCCTGCTGTTATTGATGTCTATAGGCGACGATAGCCATTAACCATCAGGGGGACCGTCAGCTCGTTTGCCGGGTGTTTAAATAAAAAACCTTACTTAAGCTTACTTACTTAATAACGCCCCAACTCAGAGTCACTAACGGTTACTTAAATCGCTCCTTAGTACAGAATTTGTGTGGAGATTCTTTACTGAGGAGCGATTAAAGTAACCGTATCTAAGTGACTTTTTGTTGGAGCGTTAATGACATAAGTATATTATAAGGTCCGTAGGACATTGTTACCGTACAATCCGTACAATCAACTAGGTATAACTTTATGAATTATGAAATACGTAGAAATTCTAACTTTATGAAACAAGTAGAAATAGGTACTCTTGTTAAGTTGTGAGCTCCAGATGTACGTACAGTTTGAACTATCCATCAAGGTTTCCTACTACAGTCATTTAATATCTGTGTAACGTTGCGTCATACAACTTAACTAGGTATATTACAAACTCCGTGAAAATGTACCTATATAAGTTTGGGCGGTTTGTTGTACGTCGCTTGTTCCGCCGCGCCGTGTACACCGAAACATATCGGGCTGTCACATATCAACGCCGCGGCGCCGGCGTCTGTACTATAGTGGACTACTATGGCATCGCTCGCTTTTGAGTCGATTCGAAATTTTAATTAACTGCTACAATTTTCTTTATATTTTTTTAATGGTTCCTACGATATTTTAATTGAGTATAACAACACTTATTGTATTTTAATCATCTTAAATGTACTTAAGTTTTGAAAACTTAACTTTCGTTTTGAAAACTAAACTTAATGTGACTCTATTTATAAAAATATTCTATAATTTTTCCTAATATTTTAAAATATTTGTTAGAACATAAAAAAATAGCTTACACCTCGGTAGGTATTCCTGTGTCGAACTGGCATGGACACAAATAAAGCATCACTAAAACATGTATCCCCTAAATAAATATCTAAAAAGAATAAAATCATTACATATACTACTTAGTAGGGTCCTTTCGCAGTTTAGTGTACGGAAATTGAGTGCGCTTGTCGTCCAGCGCGCATTTGCACAGCCGCCGCCCGGTCTGTGACTGCTCTGTAAAAATAAACTGCTGCATTTGAAATGTCTATGTTGATATTCAACTAGTCTGCGATAGTTATTGGTGAGTGGTAAAATGCATGGTTTGCGTAAGGAAAATGTTTATTGGAAAAAAGGGCTATACATAATTTCTTTAGTCCAGGGCATTGCTCTGGTTGATCCGGGGGCTAAGAAAATATCCGTATAGACATAGCTGACATACCAAGACTGCCAAGCCATTAACGCAGTGTATTCTCATACTTAACATTTAACATTTAAACTTTTTGAAGTTATCTATGTTAACTCAGATAATACTCCCATGGCTAATTAAATAACTACTTAACTTACTTATAATACAAATCAAAATAATTTATGTTGTTGAATTAAAACTTTTTAACTATACTGCTTCTAACCTAGCCCTCAACACAGGCAACCTTGCAATTATTACTGTTACCTGAAGCGAACTGCGGTCGGATCGCTCCCACTATTAGCAATCGAAGTCGTGTGTTTTACGAACATGTACCAGTAATAGGTTCCGATACTACCGATACTGTCGTACAGAGAGTACCGGGATGTCGGTTACCGCACGGAAATGGAGCGCGGCCGTTCGCTCACGTAGCTTGAGCGTACATTGAAAACAAATAATATACTTAGGTATAAACTCGACTCGTGTGGACTACAAACTTACTTATACAGATATAACACCAGTAGTCTAACAACTCAATCATTAATATAGATGCAACTAACAATGATTTTCAGTAGCATAAACCGCGAAAAGTGAAGGGTAATAGGAAAGACATGAAAATTGAGCTTTCCTTTCATGCTCAGGAAAATGCTGAGCCTAACATTAAAAAATAGGTCTTAGGAATCTTTTATCATACTTTACAGAATATCATATCCAAAAGGGCATCTGTGTTGTTTGATAATAATATCATTGCATATATATGTATATGTACTTATGGGTCCATAAGTACGTTACCGATAAAAAACTACAGAAAGTGAAACATAATATCACCGGTTACCGCATAAAAACTGAGTAGGGTCAGTGTGGGCAGTACATAATGTTCAATACTCTCTATTGTGAGAGCGTAGTAAAATACCGTAGAGCGTTTTGCTACGCGCGTCGTAGAGTCTCGTCGGAGAAAATGCTCTGTGACTACCTATATTTGCCGGGTGGATAAAAACAACGATCATATCTTTCACTTTAGTTCAAGCATTAAAAAAATAAAAAACCGATAGAATTTAGCGGAACTAGTAGCAGAATCTAGCAGTAGGGGAATGTGGGGGGAAACCGGACAGGGGGTAAAAACAGATAGTTGCTATTTTACTAGTAGGCATATATCTATCTCGTTCTAAATAGTCAACAGTTATTTGGGAACACTCGCACAGTTTGCTTGCAAATGGCGGACACGATAGAATTTCATCGCGTGCTTGTACTCTACAAAATATAAAAAATTGGTAAGTTATCTAATATTTTGTAATTTTTGACGTAATCTCATTTGTTTTGGCCATGTACAATCATAATATAACATTCTTTTTATAATATCTTGGTTATTTATGCTAAAAAAACTGCATTAATTGTTGCTGTGAGTCTAAGAATAAAATTTTTGCAAGTAGTATTTTAAAAGTGGCATCTGTGGGGTACGACCGGACGGGGTGATATGGGATATCCAGTGTCATACCCCCAGTTATTGAATAGGTTGTCTGTTTATTTACCTAAAATCTTAAACATTTCCTGCATCGGTGTTCCTACTAAGCTTTGACATGGAGTCCTTCAAGAAGCAGGTCTATTGTTTTCTTCGAGGCCGGCAACGCATTAGTGACGCCCTTAGTGCTGCTAATGTCCATGGACGGCGGTGATCACTTAACATCAGGTGACCCGTCTGCTTGTTTGCCTGTTTACTAAGGCATAAAAAAATCCTTATTCACCCCGTTGACTAAAATTACTACGTTACTATGGGTATCCGGTTTTACCCATACATATGGGGTGAATCCGGATTTATGTTTTTTTATTAAAATAAATTTCTACTTCTTTTTATCTTCATTGATTTCGGATATTTTTTGGTAAAGTAATGTCATACTTATGTTCTTGGAGAAGTGTTGTTGATTTTTGAAATATATAACATTTTAACGAATTTATGGTGTTTCTTTCTTAACTATCCGGTGTCCCCCCACATTCCCCTACCTTCAATACCTACTCTAATATTGTACGATAGTGTATCTTGGAGACAACTGTTATTATTTCCTCCACATAGCTAAAAACCACTTTTTTATGGAAATAACCGGCAAACGAGCTGACGATCCACCTGATAGTAAGTGGTTATCGTCGCCCATGGAGCATGAACATCAGCAACACCAAAGGCATCACTGATGCGTTGCCGGCCAAGAAATAGAGAAGAAAGAACTGGCTCTCAAGTCCCCAGTCGGAACACGACGAGTCGTTTGGCGGCTGACTCATGCTATAAGGTGGTAGCTATCCTGGCCCATGGAGAAATAATAAAATAGTAATAATAGTATTAATTATATTAATAATGGTATTTAAATAATAAAATAGTAATAATCCCTCCGATGGTCCTACCACTAGCGGGCCGGATTTAGTCGCCTCTTACGACACTCATCCGGCGTGGGATTGGGGTTAGTATTCTAAGCGGCCCCAATACGGCAAAGAAGGCTTTCGAATAAAAAAAGCACATTCAAAACGGTCCATCCAATACCACAAACAGATAACATATTATACAGTTATACACGGAATTACATAAACCATCCCTCGTTTTTGTGTACGGTATTAAAACATAATAACATTATAACTTATTGTTAACACAATGATTGTCATTAAACACTGATGATTCGTCGATCCATCACGATCCAACTTTCTCCATTTTATTTAGCAAATTAATTTCATTCGCAACTTATACAGTTCTAATTTCGATGTCATCTCGTAATGGATCGAAGGGAGTGCTCGGAGCTAAAAGAAATTTAATATAATGTTCGACGATTTTTGAGGTAACGAGAAAGGAAAAAAATCTTGTACGATTGTCGTGGGACGAAGAATAATAGTGAATAAGTCACGAGCGTTTTGTCTAGACGCGGGATGACAAGTAGAGGCGCCTGCGAAGGACACTAAGCTCTTTTTATTAGATTTTGATGAGTTGACGACGATTTTAATAATTACAGACCAGTAAGGCATGCTTTATAACAGCTATTGAATTCACTGCATGTGAATAAATGTTTGACAATCTATTCACCACAGCTTATAACAGTCCCACTGTTGGGACTGTTGTTGAGAGATAACGACGAGAGGGGTTCAGGTCGTAGACTGCGATATGTATTGCGATATATACTTGGCCAGCAAGTATGAATTGGTAGCATTACACAATACACATTTTTAAGAAAATGGAGAACACTCGGATTCCGCTTCAATAGCAAGTGTTCAAAATTAAACATTTCGTAGAACGGCGTTTAAGACTTGTTAGGTTTAGTAATATCCGTAACTAGTTGTTGATCGGTCCTTCACTCATTTTCTGGCGGTCGAGATATGGTATTCTTGCATGGTGGTAAACTTGGCTTGGCTGGCAGACTTTCAAGTTCAACCCATTGATGGCTTACTACTGAGCACGATTCTCCCCTCTTGAGGAAACCTAGAGCATACTCCACCACGCCGCTCCAGTACGGATTGGTGGATGGGTTATTTGCCAACCCATGTGTCAGAATTTTATGCCACCCAAGGGCCTCCGAATGAATAGAATGAAATGAATAGATTCATCTGGCGCACATATCTAAAAATCACACAAATAGAAACTGTTAATCAGAAATCATACCTTAGTTCTCTTCATCAGGAGTTTGTTAACCATTTCCCAACCATGCAAGTATCAAGACAAAGAATAGGTGACCAGCGTAGACAAAATGTATTGGGACAGGACCATAGTAACAGATAAGACTATCGTCTACAGGAGTCATCCCAAAATCACTTGTACAGAACCTTAATACTTTAAATATGTCTCATTACACACTGTATATGTTACAGAAAGCAGCCATCTTAAACACATGTCACATAACGAGAAAATTTTTATCATCCTCTACAATTTCATCATCCACCATCACTATCCAATAAAACCTCCTCAAGCGCTTGGCTATGGCCCGCGGTTGAGGTTGTAATCACCCTTCTAGCAAGGAGAAATTATCGATTGAAATAATAATAATAATAATTCTTTATTTGTGAACATAGGTACAAACAGCTCTTAATATTATTATACAGAAAAGGTTCTCTATGTCCGACCCTTTCGGGCATACAAATATTATAAAAATGAATGAATTAATTAATATCCATTAACTAACTATAATTTTTTTTAAATCATATCAAATTATTGCACAATAAATTAAATTACATTAAATTAAATTAAATTAAATCACATTGATTTAAATTAAATCACATGAAATTACATTAAATTAAATTAAATTAAATTATCTGCCAGAAATTCATGAAAAAATCTTTTTTAGTTCCATTTTAAATTTTTCTATGTTGTTAATATTTCGAAGTGGTTCAGGGACCTTATTATAGATTTTTGGTGCCATACCAAATACACTTTTACTGAGTAAAGCAGTCTTAGACGGAATTGCTGACAGCTTTGTGACATGGCTTAACAATTGTTATCTTACGATAACAACCGGGACCGACGGCTTTCGCTTTGTCACCACTAACTTTAAATACCTGTCGTAATTAACAGATACACCTACTATCCAACAAAATAGACGATAATCACAAAGCAAGCATTATCTTAATCGCCAAATTCACGTAGCAAAAAATCTCATACATCCATTATATTCTAAGTAATTCAGCTTTTGATATAGACATATTATACAAGACATATTAAAACGTGCAAATGTTTTCCCTAAAACGCGACGACAACATTTCAGGCGGACTATTTAGAGCTGCCTTAATGGCGTTGAACTGCAGACGAGAGGGGAGGTGAAGGTAAGTCATCGGTATCAGCCCCGGGTAATGGCCCCTCACTTACCCGAAACACGTTACTTTCGGATGTTAAATGTCAACCCGCTTTTTGTGTCTGATTTCACTGACTACGAGTACAAAGTGCATCGTCTGTTCGTCTGTCATGCCAGCGCGCTGCGTTTCAACAATTTATTTTACTCGAGGTTTATTTGACTTGTATGGAGACAACATGTAAACACATTTTATTGTGAAACATATTTATGTTGTTTGAAACTGTTCACATTAAAGGTGCTTTAAAGATGTTCATTTTATTACAACATCTTTTACTATCATAACTAAGTGTTAACAAATTTTACAACTTCTTATAAACCGATATTTATATGGGCTTCGCATAATTTCAGGGAACAGTCTTGGAAGAAAGAGCTGTATTTTTTTGTTATGGTCTGTGGGAATACGAGATTCCTATCCTCACGTTAGATATCCTCTGTATCCAGCGCAAACTGCTCTTCAATTGCCTTCCCCTCGGGATCTCAAATGAACATATTTGTGCAGTGTTAAAAGTTACAAGGTATATTCCTAACACACATGGATTGTGTGTGGTGATTAGCAATTTATTGGATGGTAGTAAGCGGGAAATAATCATGAATTTACTGGGTTTCAGAATGTACAGATTCCGATCAAGGAGAAGTTACTATGGTTTGCCATCAAGCAGGGTTCCAGTTACAAAGATAAATCTGTAGCTAATAGGTGATATCTAAAATCTTTTTAATGTATCTTGAAAACTTTTCTCGCGGAGTTGAATAAATATATTCAGATACATTGAATTCGAAATCGCGGTTTAAAGGGCGACTACAATAACACGCAAGAAACTGCTTAAATGTTGTTTTACATAATCAATCGCAAAATCACTAATAAAAACATCAACTTCGCGTTCCATTCCAAAGTTTTATTTCCCCCGGTGTTCCAAAAATACTCGAAAAGCGTTTCGACTTTCGCTAAAAAAGTGACTCGGTTCGGAAATTAGTCGCACGAAATATTCACCGTGTGTTCATGAAAAAAGGGGCGAAAGTGGAAAATGTCACGAACAGCATTTGGCATTCAGCCACCCGCGTATTGATGCGGTAGACGGGGGCTACTTATTTATTCATAAACGTTCAAAAACTGTCACTGCTTCCCGCCAGGCTATCCTCACTACCCACTAGTGTATTGCACTTCAGTTTATTTTATTATACTGTTCCACCTGATAAGTAGCATTGTTATTTTTCTCTAGAGAAATAAACAGAAATTAACTAGAAAAGGCCTATGATAGAGTGGTGAGGAATGAATTGTGGTCAGCATTGTCCGTGAATGGTGTGAGCAGTATCCTCATACGAGCATTACAATCTCTTTATAGGGATTCTAGTGCTTGTGTAAGGATAAACGGGGCATACACTGAATGGTTTAATATCGAAAAAGGTGTTAGACAGGGATGTGTAGCGTCACCGTGGCTGTTTAATCTGTTCATGAACAATTGCTTGACAGACTTAAAAGGGAATGAAAGTGGGTTGAGAATGAATGAGTTACTCGTCAAATGTTTTCTATATGCTGATGACCAAGTGTTACTTGCGTCTTCAGCCAAGGAGTTGCAGGAGATGGTAACTGCTATGAATGGAGCTTTTGTTAGAAAAGGAATGAAGATGAATGTAAAGAAGACGAAAGTTATGGTGTTTGAAAGAGATGAGGCAGTGACAGACTGCAATGTCGTGATTGGAGATGAACAAATTGAACAGGTGAATGAGTTTGTGTATCTGGGTTCAAAGTTTACAAGAGATGGAAAGTGTGAGAGCGATATTGAAAGAAGAGTGAGTGCAGGAAACATGGTGAATGGAGCTTTGCACTCCTTTATGAACAGTCGGAAGGTGTCTAACAAGGCTCGTTTGGCTGTGCATGAGGGGGTGTTGGTTCCGACACTCATGTACGGAAGTGAAAGTTGGGTATGGCAGAAGAAACATGAAAGCAGAATAAATGCAGTTGAGATGAGAGCGTTAAGAAGTATGATAGGAGTTAAACTGAGTGACAGGATAAGAAATAGTGAGATAAGGAAACGGTGTGGTGTGAAAGAAGATGTAGTGACAAAAATTGAGAAAGGTATGCTGAGATGGTTTGGACATGTCGAGAGAATGAATGAAGAACGATTGACGAAAAAAGTGTATAAGGCGAGTGTGAATGCGAGTGTTGGAAGGGGTAGACCTAGGCGGACGTTTCAAGACCAAATTAGGGACGTCTTGAAAAAAGGCCAGGTCAAGAGTACAGCAAACCGAAGAGCATGTATGAAAGGAATAATGAAAGTGGACGAAGCGAAAGAAGTATGTAAGGATCGTAGCAAGTGGAAAGAAGTGGTCTCTGCCTACCCCTACGGGAAAGAGGCGTGATTTATATGTATGTATGTATGAGAAATAAACTGTAGATTTCTTGAAGACATTTCACAGGCGGATGATTCGATGATATGATTGACCGAGTTAAGCAACAGAAGGCACGATCGGTAGTTAGCTGGGTAACCGCTAGTGGCAGAAATTAATTATTTGATTGTAAGATAGCAGTCGTAAATAAAATAAAAACTTCCGACACTTGGGTTGGTCACTGACTGGGTTGGGTTGGATTGGCGTCATGGAGCTCTAGGCCTCCTCAAGAGGAGAGAGGCTTAGTATTGGGCCATTAATTGGGTGGATCTTTGAACATACGACCCCCAGTCCACAGTCGATACATAATATCAGCCAATTTTGACGATTTCAAATCTTTCCTGTAAAGCAACAATCTTAGATCCTGATCTATGCCCGGCAAACTTTTATGAGACAGTTGACTTTTGCTCTCAGGCTCTGAGGGGCCAATCCAAGTGTCTTGTTCTTACCCTGTCCGAAAACCTTACATGCTCTCAATAATGGAGCTGTAATTAACCGAGATTAACAGCTTTAGATGCTCTTAGACCAACGGAAGTGTTGAAGAAATGAAGAAGTTCTCCGTAGATCGTAAATGATCTCATTGACGAAACAACAAACGCATCTGTTTACTGGTTCCATATAAACACAAATAAATATCATATATCCATACTAAGTTGTTAGCTACAGTGCAGTCGCCAGACGCTTCGGCATCTGAATGCAGAGTTTAATCGAACGACACGCCACATTGGTTTCTATCCGCGGTTTCCTGCTCCTATCTGTACATACCGTGCATTGCATTCATGTGGTTTTCTATGCAAAAATAAATGTGTATTCACTTTATTTTCGTGTATATGTATAGGTTACGTTAGGGTATGTTTTTAGCATTGTCCTCTGAAAGTAGCGTGGAATTAAAAGAATTAGAAACGTGCCTCAAAAATAAAATATAATTTACTTATTTCTCAACAAAAAAATCTATTACTGCAACTGGAACATACCTTCTTTTTATGGAAATAGCCGGCAAACGAGCTGACGATCTACCTGATGGTAAGTGGCTATCGTGGCCCATGGACATCAGCAACACCAAAGGCATCACCGATGCGTTGCCGGCCAAGAAAGAGAGAAGAAAAAGAAAGAAAGAACTGGCTCTCAAGCCCCCAGCCGGAACACGACGAGTCGTTTAGCGGCTGACTCATGCTCAAGGGTGGTAGCTATCCAGGCGAAACCCATGGAGAAATAATAATAGTAATAATGGTATTAATTCTTCTTCTCGAGACTAATTATCTACCCAAAATATTGACCCATAAAATTCGAATTATATAATTGTATTCGAAGTTGCAACATTATCTTCTCATTGGTTTCTACGTGATAATCACAGTCGCTGTATATTTTGTTCTATCATTATGAACAAGGCTTATTGATCTATGTATCTAAAGCAAAAAACTACTATTTCAACCTTACAATTTTATAAATGTAGATGTTACGATAACAAACAACGTTAACCACACGTTGCAATAAGCCAAATGGGTTCTCAAAGAAAGTATCGTTCATGAAAGCCGGTCGCGTCCGCCCGATTACAGGTTTACAAGCTCACTGCTTCAGCGTTCAGGGATGGCAAAGACAAGTTGTGTAGAGGTGTCACAACGTTTTTCATTAGAACTTTGTTTACTTCCAAATAAAGGCCGGGTCTTTATTCGCCGTAACTCATATTTAATGTGTTATTGAGTTGCTTGATAAGTGATGTTTTTTTCCTTTATTCTTTCAGAATTTGTAGTACCAACTACGTAGTTACGTAATAGCGATATTGTTCTTGCGTGTTTTCATAATATTGTGAATACATAGGATACTTTGCCTGGAATTCATTTAAATTTCAGGCAAAGTTTCCTATGTTTAAATTTTTTACACAACTAAGCGTAGTCCCACATGGTCCGCAGCAAATTAGTACCGAGGTTCTTATGAACTTTACCTTCTGATATTTACTTTACTTATACGTTACTCTTACACCTGCATAGGTTTCTATAAAATTAATGGCACCTTCGTGACTAAGCTCGCTTTTCACGGACAAGGGAAAGTTTTATGGCCTCACTGGCCCCGTCTCCTCCTGATTCGTGGCTAATCTATTGAATCCCACTCAATAGAACAACTTCTATTGGAGGATATATTCATTTTATAGAGATTTATTTAATGCCAAACCACATGTAATTTGATCATTACTTTTTTATGAAAAAGAAACTCAGCGGGTTTCGCTTCAGGAAATATGATTTTTATGGGCACATCAGACATGAAATAAAGATTTACTATTGTATTAAATTTCGGCTTTTTTATGTATTGAAAAGTTGAAAGTTAAAATCTCTTGCACACAGCACATTTTAGACAGACTAGAGTAATAAACCGAAGTGGTCCCGGCGGCTCTCGGCTCGATCCTAAGTGATCAACGCAGTCAGCTAGGATAGGTGGATCGGACCAAAGGAAGCTCATTCCACAGCTACTTCAAACAATGTCATCTCACAATTACCTTATTTGTTTATTTTTTTATTTCACTTATCTAAGAAAACTTGGATTATTTATCAAGACGAATCTAACGATATCTTAACATATATGAACCCGTTCAGCGGTTTGGAAGATATCAGGTAATAAAGAATATAACACACATACATACAAGATACGCGCAAAAACATAACCCTTCCTGGAAGTCGAATATTAAAAAAGGAATTTACCGAAATACAAAATAATAATTTACCTGATTAAATATATCCACAAAATAATAATTTACCTGATTAAATATATCCACAAAATCGTATGATAAGCTTGTTTGAATTGATCTCAGGTGCTCTCGTGGTTATTAGTTTTAAAGCCGCAAAATTGGAATTGGATCCGATATAATACTATTTTATCCCTTCTATAATTGGTCTTGCAAAGTTCTATTTATGGAAACGATATTAATGCAAAGATATTTAATACTTTTGGTTTCTTAGTTTTATTAAAACAAACAAATATAATCTGTTTCAATTATTATTGGATGGAAGGTGTAGATTAAAATTAAAAAAGCCTGGTTTGACAAGTGGATAATTAATTAAAATCTTTAATTTCAATTGCCAATACATGACGTGACATGAAAAAAATTACGAAGATATTTATCGAAAAGATTTCTTAACAATTATTTGAATAGCCGTTTGCGTTTTAAAGTGTCTTTAATAATTCCATTTAGTTTTTTACACTAGCTTAAAGTTAAACTTTCAAAACGAGAAACTTCTTAAATTGCAACAAAAATAAATCTGTACGTTTATACAAAGTAGCTTGACGTGGAAGATATAAAATGATGTAAGCACGTATTGTTCATGCTTGTGTTGAAGATTTACAGCCGCAACAAAGTGGGAAAAACAAAGATGTTTTGTTCTCGAAGGTAACTTTTAGCAGTACTTGATACTTCGTGCTTGTTGTGTCAGCCCAGATTACTTTCTTAACTACTTCTTTATTTGGGACCGAGAAGACCGATCCCCGAAACAATTTTGGACGTAAAGATATTTTTCATCGGTATATCAAAGAGCATCTTGACGCAATCATGAATTGCTTAGTGCAACAGTTGTGAATAATATTCAATACTTGTGAAGTTGTTACAATCATCATCGTTATTCATAAATTTCCCACTGTTGGGCTGGAGTCTCCTGCTATTTGAGGCCGGCGAAATTCTGATTGAGAAACTTCAAACTTCTTTGAGAACGTTCTAGACAATTCTTGGGTGCCTAATTTCCTTACGATGTTTTCATCCAACGAAGAAAGTTCGAAATTGAAGTTCTAAATGGAAATACACATTAACTTGTCTTTATATTTCTTAACACAAACGTCTTTGTATGTTTTAGTAATGTTTTAGCGTTGCTAGTAGTACGTGTCGCATGTCATTTCTTATGCTCATAAACCGATTACATATTTTATTATGAGTACCAGTAAAAACACTTGGAAAAAGTTTCTTTACTATAGGAATAATTTTCTTCACAATACATTTATACGACTCATGATGTTGCGTTCTCGGGTCATAGGTCTTTGCGATGTCTTATTTGTGTACGTTCATACTACTGGAATTATAGGAAATCCTAGTAACAGTGGTTTAGTGTTTGAATTTTTCATACAAAAATTAGGATTATTCACAAAAGGAAAGATTCTCATAAGGACAGATTGTCAAAAGTACGAAGTATCTAACTGAAAAATTCAAATTCATCTAGCATATTAGGATCCGATAACATTAAAATGTGCAGAGTGACCCATCATTGCTAACTTGATTATACATCGTTAAGTTATATAGATCGCACAAACTAGAAACAATATTTATAAGCTTAATTAACCTAATTTTTATGATTGTTCCGAGAAAACACATTAGTTCAATCTGTCTCATTCGTGACTGCAACAGAATTATGAAATTAAAACTAGTTCGCTAAGCAATTTACGTTTATAGGTTCGCCAGACATTCGTGGAATCGTGTCTAACCGAATACGTAGTCTCGTTTTAATATCAAAATTGGTTGTATCAGTGCACTACATTAAAGTTTTACTACGAATGGTAACCATAAAACAGTCGATTATATCAAACACTAGTGCTGGGATTTGAGAATTATTATCCTTAGCATGATATGATTTGATTCATGATTTAATTCCTATATTCATTTTCCTGGAATTGCCCATTAGGCTGAAACAAATATGGTAAGTCCCATTAAAATTGGTTCAGCCGTTCCACAGATTTTGCCCAGACAAACAGAAAGACAGATTTTTTCAAGTTTGTGTTTTAGTATGGTATATTTAAGCACCTGAGAAAACACAATTATTTTGAAATCACAGACAGGCACTTATTTTTTTATGTATGGATAAATAATTCGCTGTAAAAATGTTTTTCGTCAAACATCATAGTTTATTATTTAGCAAATTCTGTCCGTTAAAACTCCATATAAAAATCAGATTTCAAAGGCTATAAACCCGATAAAAATTTCCTGCATAATATTTCAAATATTAATTTCAGATTAATGCAAACGCTATAAAGCTCGAGACAGACGATAGTCTACTTAAAGCCTATAAAAATAAAATCTGCTTCCACCTATAATGCTGTTCGTCATTACCTTTTCGTCGTTTTCGTTCCCATTCATGAATTTTCCACTCAGAAATGCACTCTCGCTATCTCAAAGTTCCGAGCTATGTTAAATAGGGAAAAGAAAATTTTCGCTCCAATCTTGTTTTAACGAGGGCCTAATAGAGGTCGCCTTCGTCTGGTATTTGCTGGGAATTATGCAGGCGTATTAAATGGCGCTCCTTGATGGAGTGGTCTTGTTTCAACGGGCTGCTTTATGCGTATTGGCGTCATTACTCTTAGGGCAGGGTTCCACCGTTATTCACAGATGTTTATGCGCTAATAAAAACGGCATATTCTTTAATATCATGCGTCGCGACGCTACGAAAATCTTGTGCCACAATTTTTATTAAGCAAAATTGACTTGTTTCTTATCTATTATCTGATTCTATACTTACATTAAGCTACAGTTCAAGAAAGATGTCAGTAATTTTTTAAGAGTGCAAAATGTGATCAGTGAAACGATCTGGAATAATAATTAATTTGATAAATTATATTTTGTTGTTTAACTCAAACCGTATTTAAAATTTCTTACAGATGGGCATCAGAGGTTTCTTTATACAAAATGGTTGTAAAATACAAATTAAAGTCTGCTTGGTACCGCAAATGCTCTTCTAATTAGTGGACACTAACCTTTACATCGAAATAGCGAGATCGTCATGACGTGTTGATGTCGGAATTTTTTGGAGACTAATTTCCCTTTGATGCGTCGAGTTCACGTGAGAACGCTAATGTGAACGGTTTTAAACGTACTACAGTTTCAATGGTTATTTTTGAAGTGTCGTAGCACGGAATCAATGCTGAATACTGAACGCTACGGTATATTGGCTGTCTCGTTTCTACCGTGAGGTTTAAAAGGTGCTGAAGAGGTACTGAAATGAAGAGACATGTTTTAAACATTAAAGTAAAATAAAATTAATATATGTATCACATTGGATCAACTGGTGTTTTTAAGTGTTTTAAATCGTGGTGAAATAATATTTGATGATGCAACTGGATGATAAAAATAGTTCAGATTATACGAGTAAGTACCTGCTTGTTACACGTACACGGGTTGAGAACTTAATCATGCTTATTTATTAATTAATACAAATTAAAATTAATATTTATTAGTTATGGTATCATCGTCTTTATTTATTAAAAATTTAAAAATTAATAATTAACTTTGCTTACCTGTGTTTAATTGTTTAGGTACTATTTATTACTAATTTATTACTTAAAAACACTTCAAACTTATTTTTTTGTATAAATAAGTAGATCGAACATAAAAAAAATTGTGAGCGCATAATATTAATTTCAAGTAGAAGATAACCGAAGAACTAAAGACGTCCTAAATGATAAGGTTAAACGTAAAATATAATGCGAAATAGTTATGACGTAAGTACTACTTAGTAGTCTGTGATAGTAGCTTGTAATTAATCACAACATATAATCGCTAGGTTCATGTCTTTTTATGGATTCAATTCTTACTTATGGAAATGGGTTCTATTTTGCTAACTATGTGCAAGTTGAATTTAATTCATTTTATAGATTTATGGAATAATAAATAAACAAATAAATCATACGGTATATTTCGTTCAATTCCCAAACCCGCAAATTTTCTCAAAGTAGTTTTAAGACGTTTATATTAAAAACGTTAATAGGAACACTAAAATCTTGCGCAAATGTGAAATTTGTTTTACGAGTTGTTGTTCCTTGCATAACAACGTAGCAACTGAGTCATTGCTAGAACTTTATTAAGTTGGTAATAAAATATTTTACAGTGCATTTATTACTGCGAGACGCGCTTTCATTACTTACATTTGGTTTAGAAAAATCTAATCCTAGACTGGAATAAACGAGTAACTAGCAGCGCCTCAATGTCTACTTTATCCTTAGTTTTTTTATTTTAAGTTAGGATATTCGTTGGACTGATTTTTGGAACATTGTATAAATTCCTCAATATAATAAAAACCCTTGATGGACTTTATGTATTTTGTAAACGAAATTGTAACTGAAATATGATTTCGTTTGAGTTCCACACATACAGTGGGTTTTTTATTTTATTTGAATTAATTGATATTATTCGGGTACAACTGAATAACATCCATAAGGTACTACTGATTTAACCATAGTTAGCCATTGTGGTCTTAACCCTATCATAAGAGACGAGAAACATTTTTTCACGAGCACATAATGTTTGGACTGTAATGTAGGCTGCTTCATTTTGCAAAAAGAAAAATAAAACCACAACAAAATAATGTATTTTGTTTCGAAACAACGCACGTACTCATGATTCTACATTTGACAAGGTCTGAGTTCGTATAAGAACAAAACCGAAATAAAACGACGGTTGTGTTACGATTTGTACAACTTTCAGTTCGAGTAGAAACATAACTAACAAGGTAATTTACTAAGAAAGAAATATGATAAAGGACCCGCGTGAGTACTGGGGTATTTTTCAGTTCTAACATTTTTGTTATTTTCTTTGTACTGTAGTCACATTTAGAGAATTGCTCGAACACAGCTACGTCGTTGGGAGTAAATATTTTCTCTCTCGAAGACGAATGCTTTCTTTTCAGGCGATGTGTTTGAGGCATCATTAATAATGTACAAAGCTAATGAATGATGCAGTTGCACTGAAAAATAAGGTAAATACTGTTGAATTTTTGACGTGATGTTTCGAAATAAGTTTTTGTTGTTTGCGCATGAATCAAATTATTACTTTTTGATGTACGAGTATATTTATTTTTCATAGAGAAATATACGTAGCAGTAGATATGAAAAGTAATCATAGGTTCTTACACGTATAGTAAAAGGTTAACTAATAAAAAAAAAATTGGTACTTTAAACATTTAGTGTCTTTATCATTTTCTGTAAAAAGACGAACATCGTAATAATAAATGTAATTTTCTTAACAATCAAATTAAACGCGTCTGAGTGGAGTGGAAAGTTCATTCTCACACTTTTTGCAACGCCCACTGCCATATGCAGTACTTAAAACGTTTAAATGATTTAAACCAATTCAATTCAGCTCAAGAAGGGACAGATGCTCGGTAATAAAAGTTTCGTCCTCATCGTAGAGGACGGTGTTAATATTGTTTATATGGAGTTAATTTTGTTACTCAATCGTTTGTTTGTTCGCGAGATAAATTTTGTTTTCGCGCAATCGACTATCATTCAGCGAGTCAGTTTATCGGGTCTATCCCAAAGAATAAACACATTAAGGCAAGTACCATATTACAAACTATATCGTAGTTACAGTACAAAGTCAAATCATTTTACTCCAAAATGTACCTTGTCTAAATATATGAATTTATATTTCCATTAAGTCGCCAATAATTTTGATGCTATGTATTGGTAAACGAAATAACTGTTTTTAAGTAATTTTGAATACGTTACCAGGTATACTGTTAAAAACTTACATACAATACAAGGTCACATTAACCTGCCCTAGATGGGAATTAAACCCGATATTGGCTGCGGATCACAAGTTTAGTTGGTTACTAACCTACAGCATCCTACTAATATTATAAATGCGAAAGTTTGTGTAGATGTTTGTTTTGTTTTCATGCAAAAAATTTGAACGGATTTTTATGAAATTGTTACCAGTACACCATAAGCTGGAATAAGACATAGGCTAGGTACTTACTATCGCGAAAAACGCAGGCAAAAACGCGGCCAAAGCACTAATCGTGGGTGTATTTATTCTTTGGTTTATCCTGTATGATTTATCTCCGTTGGGAATATTTATTGGTAGCGCAGACCGATCGGCGAGTACAACCGCAGACGTGCGCCAGTCAACTCAGTAATTGAACGTTCGGTATGTCAAGCAGTTAGACAAGATTTCAGACGCATTGTTTTAGTTATTCCGAGCATCCACCCGCTCACTTCACCGTGAAAACTGAGGTAGGGTTGGCGAGCTTTATTTTTAGTTTTATTATTTTACGCTTAATTCATTGTGGATTAAACACTTCTTTTTGATCAGCCGTGAACTCAGCCGTGACCACGATCCGTGTTGAGTCAAAATATCGGCGTACTGTTGTGAGTAATCCGTATAGTAAAATGTATTATTTTACTGTTTTTGTAATCACGTCAGCTTATAAACAAAAATCGCATCAACATCGGTCCATTTGTCTAGGATCTTACGATACCATTGACACACACACACACACACATAGAGTTCATATATATAAATACTGGGCATTCGTTTACGTATTTTTAATTTGTTACATACTACCAGTACCTACTCCAATTACATTTAGTAGCCGGTGGTTAAAAGCTTTTATTTCATTTCCCTAAAAAGATGAAAATACTTTAAATTAAATCAAACCATTCAATTTAGTAGATACATGTATTACATAAATTATTAAATGATATAAAAGCTTGTAAAAATACTACAAAAACAAATTCAAAACTATATACCTACAACACTGAACCAGGCCGTTTACACAGCCCCATTTCAGATGCGTCTATAATCCTGAATCCAAATAACCTTTCACCAAACCCGAGCCAAATAAATAGTGAGGACCCTTGTCTTAGATAGGAATGATTTGTGGGAAGGTAACATTTTTGCAACATACCTATCTAATCCCATATAACAATAACCTTTTTGTGAGATGTTTGTCCTTCGACAAAGTACCGAAAAAGCCAATTTCTAAACCTCTTACATGAGAATTATAACATACTTCACCTCGTGGGGTTCCTTGGTGAAATAAATGGTATTTTGAGGTATTTCGTTACAATTACAATAAGTTATTTTACTTAGAATTTAATAGTTTCGTCGTTTTTACTCAATGAAGGATCTATGCCTTGACCGTGACAAATACATATATATCCGTATTTAATTACATAATTAAGAAATAGTGGCAGTGCTAATAACTGAAGCACATATACGATCCGTAGCATGTGTAATGAATGTCCAATGTCCATGGATTACACAAATTGTGACTTTATTTTCGTATTGGTGAGTCAATCGCTTGGTAACAGTTGACCTCGAGTCGCGTGATTCATCGCGTGATTCAGTCAACAAAGAAAGCGATTTTTCAATGCTGTTATGCATTTAGTTATGGATGCAGTGCGTAATAACAGTAGCGGTGGTGTTTCAGGTTTATTGTGTTAAAACTGTATTACTTATATAGTAATATAAGCTGTCGGAACGAAATAATCTTAAAACGTATCGCACGGATTTGAATGCCATTTACCAAATGATAATAATAATATTTTGTAGGCTATTTATATGAAAAGATGAAGGTTTTCATGTATAATTCATGATGCAATTGTAATTTGACTGAACTTTAGCGATAAACACAGGTTAAGTCGGAAAAATTCATATATTTTCAGGTGACTTCCTTTACATTCTCCGTGGAACGCTTTATTGTATTTTTTTACTTATTGTAAGTTAATAGGTGCTTGACAACAATCCCAAATGATGGTAGACGATCTGTGAACTCTTGACTTATGTAAGTGCCACCTCTTCGATTGCTAAAGATTTCTTTTTAGGTATATTACTTTCTTTCGTCACTCTTCTTTGTTTGGTGTTCCTAATGTCCATTGGTGACTCGGTAGCTTGTTTGTCGGCTATTTATGTATATTTAAAAAATCAGTGTGACAAAAAACCTACCATAACAACCCTTTGTTATTAATTCAGTGCGTGTCGATCAGATTCGTTATGGCGAACAATCAAGTAAGCAATCGCGAGTCCCTTGCGACTTTTGATTGCGGAACATTTTTTAATTTAATACGGCGCTTTGCGACTCACTCTGGTAATTGCAGTGTAGCTAATTTTGCATCGTTTAGGACTTTAAGGTAGGTTTACTTATTTGTTTTGTTATTAAGACTCAAAAACAGGAATGTTAATCAGTACCTGCTGTTAAATGGCTACTGCAAAACTTTAAGTGATCGTTTTTCTTTTTCACGTAAATAATCATAAAATGATGGGTTAACCACCGAAAAAAAAACTGAATAGCTTGGCCAAATAATTTTTTTATGACACAAAGAATTGACATTACACGTGGTATTTTTTCAATTATGGTATTTAATTATATGGTATTTTATTTGGTATTCATTTATCTGAGACTAGTGATCATCCAAATCCCAAGATTGCACCTGAAGCTTCATAACCTTGTTTACTATTCACAATTAACACAAGCTATAAACACACAAAAGATTATGTAATGTTATGTTCCGGCGCGTTCATATATGCATCAGGCTTTAACACTCATATTTGCACGTTGCTCGCAACTTGGAAGAAACTTTGTCGATAATTTTTCAGCGAAGCAATTTCGCTACAACATACTTTTTTGCTTGCGTTCTACGCCAATAACTTTTGCGAATGAGCAAACTAAAAACACACGAAACTTTTAAAATTAGTTTAAATGTAAATAATGGTTCTTAAACTTAAATTAAATCTAAACTCAAGTGATTTTGGAATTTAAATAAAGTTTACAGTTTTTTCACTGTTTTTTTTACATCTGTAAAGTCTCGCAATGTTATCGAAGTAGGCTAAATTACTAAAGTAAATATCAGTATAATCCTTCGTAACGTGGCAGTCAACAGCTGCGATCATAAACGTCATATCCATAGGATGGGTGTGGATAATACCCCTGTATCAGCATGGAGTCCATAGTCCGAGCACTAATATCGCACGATGGGCATAATGTAGCCGCCGGCCGCAATCATGTCTGCTGTATTAACGTTATAAATTAGGACGTTAACGTCTGAGCCCACTCAAATAATCGTAAAGAGGAGCTAGTGGTCATTCTGGACACTTGCGCGCTCTACGCGACTTATGCTCCCCTGGTACTTTCATTTCGCTTTGTACATGAAAAAGGAAAATATGAAACTTTGTTGCAGTAGCATTTATTAAATTTTATTCCACTATAGTTTATTATTTCAATGTTATGTTATTAACAGTATGTAGACTGCATTTAAGTCTTATTCATTATTACAGTGAATACGAAATAAAATAATATAATAGGCACCTAATTAGTCACTTTAAAACCGTTTAAATATTATTAACATTTAAGTAGGTCGTAATCTTTGTAAGTTATAATCGCGCATTGTTGAAATTTTATTACTCGTATCATTGTAAAATATGTACCTACTATCCACTATACAATGTCATAAAAATGTAATTAAAAAAACTATATTTTATTTTAAACTATAAGGGGTCTGTACAAAAACCGAAAAAATGTGAGAGCAGTCCTGAGTTTGAATCCTGCAATTATTTTTCATTCGGAAAGCGCGGCATGTCATACTCGTATTGGACAGATAGGAGACGCTAAAAGGTAAGTGAATGATTTGAGATTTTCTGTTTCCATCAGATTCCGGACACCTAAAAATAGTGCATAAATAATAACAAAAAATATTAAAAATACCTCAATTAAGTATTTACCTAATAAATAATGGTTTCACAGTGCTGAGGTTCGAATATTGGATCAGTATCAGTCGACCTCCACAGACAGCGCACTAGTGCGGTGGCGACGTGATGCATACTTATTGCGAGATTTGCCGGAGAGCAGTTTCAATTGTACCATCCCATTAGCGTAGCTCGATTGCCTTTGTTGTTCGGATACAGACGAAAACTTAATAGAAATCCGCAAAGTGTTTGACGCAATTATTATCGCTGTCGGGATAAACTGAAACATTGAATTACTGAACGTAGATGGAACAAAATTAAATAATATGTTTGTTGTTTACTAATTGTTTTTGTGTGGCGGAGAAGTCGACCACCAAGTCTCCATCTCGTAGTTTGATCAGTGTCCCGATTTTCTTATGAATTCATATAAGTATGAGGGCTGCCAAATATAATTCCCTTTGGGTTTGTGACTATGACTATATTAACCCATATGACTATATTAACCCATATGACTATATTAACCATGTTTAACCCATAAGTTTGGCAGTATTTAACCTTACGTCCTATCAAACATACTCGGCGTATCTTACCTATTCTTATTTATAAGACACGCGGATTGAACTCACTGATAGGAGTGATAGGTAGTCATCACATAAAATCCTTTCGCAAGCTTACGAGTATTTAATTGATAAAAAATCAAACAGCTGAACGCTTAGTTAACCCCTTATTTTATGCGTCTATAATTGCAACTCCTTAGCAACTTGTAACAAAATAAACTTGATTAAAAGCAGAGTACATGCTTGAATAGTATTAGCTATATAAATGATTCAATTAAGGTAAAAATAAACAAAGTAGAAAATTCCGCGCGAGTTGACGAGCGACAAGTATCGTTCAATAGAGAATTAGCTACGCAAATATTTATTTCAATTAACAACCCCCTTTTTAAGGAGCGTGCGATTGACAAGAAAAGAACCCGTTGACATCTGAGAAAAAGGGTTCTTTCAAGGAAACATTTGATTGAGAGGATGCTCAGGATCTATTACCCCTTTTACAGCTCTCTAATTAACTTTGTAAGCGTCTTATGTTGGTAATTATACGGATAATGATATACTTTCTTTACGAAATAACAGACATCTTACCAAGTACCAACTAAGCTTTTAGGATATGTACCTATATAGGTACATACTAATACATTTCATACCTACATCGGGTTTTGGCTATATTATATCTTTTTTTTTCAATTCCTATCAATTAACTATGATACTGATTTGAAAACCGTAATACGGTAAACAAACGGCTTATATGAGAAAAATATCTTATATAAAATATATTCTGTTAATATAAAACGTACACTAAAGGTTTGTAATACCTTTTGATGAAAAAATTAGCAACTTCCAAGCAAATGTTCTTTAATTGGACATTCGGAAATTATGAATAAAAATAAGATAAAAATGAACTTTACCTCATTTATTGTAAGATACGATGATTTATTGGATATTCCCGCACTTATGATATTGATAAAAATGCTATAACTCCTGTTATCTCGAGACCAATGTCGTAGAAAAAGGGTAGAAATGCAATAAAAGATAGGTAATACATTTTCTTTGTAGATTTTATGCTTGACCGCACATGGAATATTTAAAACTGGTTGGCTTCGGTCCTTTCGTCGGAATTGAATAGCCATCCAAGTGAACTGTTTTGGTATATTTACATATTCCACGTACGAGGGAATAAATATGAAAACAGGTTGTACTACTGAGTACTTATTTATACTTTTACATAGAAATAGACGTTTTTAGATTCGAAATTCGAAAGTATTTGAGCTTTAGAATACATTTTTCAGGCGCTCGGAATTTTTTAGTGCAACCAATTTAAATTTCGAATGTTGCCGACACATTAATTTCCGTTTTTGTAAACTCTCGTTTTAAATTGTTTGAACGTATTGTTGTAGTTTAGTTTTTCTTTGCATTTGCTATGAATTTAAAGTATAGTTCATATTCATTGTCCCGACAACAATAGTGAAAATGTAAATAGTCGCCATAACTCCGTCCACATAAAGTTATGACAACGGCTATTGTTTTGTGGGATAATGCGACGATGTGTAGACTAAAGCAGCAAGCATTAACTAGATTCATTTTATAAATTATGTAGTGCGTTTAGGTATCAGAATACATTGTGGTTAATAGATTAAAGAAATACAATAACCGACGTAGGCGTAGTAATGTTAAATAAATAGAGAAATTAGTATTGTAATCAAGTACCTACAGTATTAAGTGGTTCACTATCGAAACATTTTAGCAATCAGCCCTTTCATGTGTAACTAGAGCTCTAACGCTCCAACAAAGTAAGCGTAGCTGTTACGTCCCAACTCAGAGTCACTAACGATTACTTAAATCGCTCCTTAGTAAAGAATCACCATACAAATTCTGCACCAAGGAGCGATTTAAGTAACCGTTAGTGACTCTGGGTTGGAGCGTAAGAGCTCCATGATAATAAGTATGAAAAATGTTAGATCATGGTCTACCTGTGTTTTAGCACACATTCATGAAAATACAAGCTAGTTTCCCAGCTGCCAGTGTTGCGGACCAAAAAACCAAAAAGTTTGACGTACATGTTGACTGGTTTTCCAATACTGTGAAGAAATTATTACGGCATATGTGTCTACAGTTAAACGCAAGAGTAAATGAATAATCTTATTCTGAAATAGATTAAACATAATTTCTATAATTACATGCTGAGAGTAAAATTAGCAGTAATCAAGTTCAAGAATCACCGAGTTGATTATGCGATTTATTAGCTCAGCTAATCCAAGACATTTACAAACATCCGAGATAAAATCTAAAGTTTAAGCTCGGTATCTTGCCGGTCTCCATTTCAAACACCGTGACACCGTCTAGAAGGGTTGCAATTAACGATTCAAGAGGCTGAGGCGCGTCCGCTTTACCTCGTCTAATTACCATCGCACTCTCTTCTGCCTGTTTACTCACACTCGACACGAAATTACGTTAAGATCCTTTGCTTCTTCGCCTTAGAACTTAGCCGTCAGTGTCAAAGGCGACAATCTAGTTTCCAAACATAATAAACATACACAAGACGTAAGTTGAACACATGTGTAGAATAAATTAGTGTTTATGACGACTACTGCAGTTAACACACACTACGTCAAAGACACGCTCAGATATTTTTGGTCTAAAATAATAAAATTGTTATATTATGTAAGAATCAAAAATTTCTGTATTAGGTATATTTCTTGACAAAAAATAACTGACTTCAAAATAACTCAAAAACGACTTGTCAGATCTAGCTCAAATTAAGTGGGACCACATGACAAGCACCAGCTTTCGATTAAAAAAAGAATAATCATAATCGGTTCACCCAGTCGAAAGTTCTGAGGTAACAACATAAAAAGCGGCCAAGTGCGAGTCGGACTCGCCCATGAAGGGTTCCGTAGCAGCAAGTAACATAATATAAAAGTTCTTGAAGTTCGTTGTAACTTTGATCGAGGTAAATTGCGGTTTACGATTTTGACGTATTAAAAAAAAAATACTTACTAGATCTCGTTCAAACCAATTTTCGGTGGAAGTTTGCATGGTAATGTACATCATATATTTTTTTTAGTTTTATCATTCTCTTATTTTAGAAGTTACAGGGGGGGGGACACACATTTTACCACTTTGGAAGTGTCTCTCGCGCAAACTATTCAGTTTAGAAAAAAATGATATTAGAAACCTCAATATCATTTTTAAAGACCTATTCACAGACCTCACACGTATGGGTTTGATGAAAAAAAAATTTTTGAGTTTCAGTTCTAAATATGGGGAACCCCCAAAATTTATTGTTTTTTTTCTATTTTTGTGTGAAAATCTTAATGCGGTTCACAGAATACATCTACTTACTAAGTTTCAACAGTATAGTTCCTATAGTTTCGGAAAAAAGTGGCTGTGACTACGGACGGACAGACAGACAGACAGACATGACGAATCTATAAGGGTTCCGTTTTTTGCCATTTGGCTACGGAACCCTAATAAGTCGAATTGAATTCCTCTTCCTTTTTTGAAGTCGGTTAAAAATATAAGTAAACCGAGTCCACCTATAGTTATACTGAATACACCTATAACGTGGTAAGGGCTAACCACTATTGAACAATATCTTTCATGGCCGAACAGTGGCAAATATTATAATCTATTATCTATATATATTATAAAACTGTAACTCGATAATGTCTGTACATTGAAGATATTTAAGAAAATTTGGTATCAGGGGACTATACAGGAGCAATAGATTGCGAATCTGTCATTTTTAAAAATCTTGTCTGTCTGTATGTTTGACACCGCATCACGCCAAAAGCACTGGATGAAATTGAGTGCGGTTTTCACAGTTGTATTACTGGTGGTCTAGCTTAAAATCTGGTGTATGTTTTATTGTGATACGTCGCTTACAAGCCGAGATATCAATAAATAGGACTTTTTGATACGCCACATAACATCAGGAAATACTGAAAGTGCCCGATAGAGGGATATAAAAGATTTTTTAGTATCGGAAATATACGTTATGTCTTCAAAAAAATCAATGTGTACCAATTTTTTTTAATTTATGATTTTGCAGTGAATTAGTTCTGCTAATCAACAATAGATGTCAGTTTAGGCAACTAGAAGCCATAATTAAAAAATGTAAGGTCTGAGAACGAGGCAACAAATCTTTTATTGAAATTAATGTATAAATATACATATTTGCAATATTTAAAACATTGGGGTTTTAAGAAATTAGTTACCCTACTCAGTCAATAACACATAACAATGTTACATTGTGCTATCAGATTCCTATAGGTATTCAGTTCGTTGTATGATGGTGTGGGTCAGAGTTAGTGATAATAATATGACACAATTTAGGAAAATTTTATTATCAAATATTGTTTTTTCTGTAGATTAATAAAAATCTTAAATTTTGACAGAGTATTACAATTTAAATTTTCTTATTGTTGTTATTGTAGGAATAGGCACAGAAAGTAGGTAATAATAAAAATACAAATCACAATGAGTAAGATATTAAAATATTTGCGAATAATCGTCTACTGGTGTCACCTACTGGTGGTAAAAACAGACGAGATGCTAAATAGTCATCATCCTCCATGGATGACTAATCGTCCGTGATCAGACTAAAGGCATATCAAATTCAAATTCAAATTCAAATTCAAAATCATTTATTCATGTAGGTATCATTGATACACTTATGCACGTCATTTTTTAATTTACCAGCTTTTCGGAAAGGTGCTTTGTCATGGAGGAGAAGAAAAGCCGAAAGAAACTCCTCAGCACATCTTTTAAAAATAAAATACATTGGTATATTTCTTACAAAGAAGTATCACTAGCCTGTACGGAACTGATTGCAGATCTGGTCATTTCCATGCGTCTTTGTCATTTATGTACTCATCTACAGTATAGTAGCCTTTGCCTAAAAGTTGAGATTTTACATGTTTCTTAAATAATTCCACTGGCAAATCACGTATTAACTTTGGGATTTTATTATAGAACTGTACACCACGGCCCATAAAAGATCGCTTCACTTTAGAAAGACGGTAAGATGGCGTTACTAACTGGTGCATTTTTCTTGTTTGGCGATTAGTGATATCAAAATTTTGTTTATACGCGCTTATATTATTCCGTATAAAAACCACGTTACTATAGATATATTGTGAGGCTACTGTAAGTATACCTATTTCTTTGAACTTGTCACGCAAAGTATCACCCATTGGTTGTTATCCAAGAAAGAAAATAAGAATGAAAGAATTATAAATTATGAAGATGATTAAATTTCCATTCTGTCAAGTTTAGAGTGAGTTATTCATGATTTAGCGGAGCTTAGAATTAATATGTACCGAGCTATACAAATAGCAGTAAAAATAAACTAATGTTATGGTAATGCAAGCACGCTGTTAAATCCACAAATGGCGAATCAGTTTTTAAACAATGAGTTTCTTTTAAAACGTTTTATAGGTATAAAATATACGTCTGGTATTTGGGCCAGGTTCTTGGACACTTGAAAATCCCAAAGTCATTCAGGAATAAACTCAGGAGAACTAGAGTCTCCCGGTTGAGAGGCGGGCCCTGCTGTCGGGTAGAGGATCCTTTCATTACAGTAAATTTAGCTGGTACCGCGGTTGCGAAACATGCAGAAGCGTTTAGCTCCAAGGCAGTCAAATACGGAGGGGCGAGACATCCCTGGGCGACTCATGTAGCCCGTGGTCGGCGCGATCAAACATTGACCGAGAAACCTGACATGGTACACCTCAGGTACCTGCTAAACCACCTGATCCGATCATTGAGACAGACAGAGACTGCTGCGCGGCGGCGGCGGCAGTTTGAGTGATCTGGTGAGCAGCATGGGGACCGTCTTACAGACGTTACTTGGTCAGATGAAAACACATAATAAGTCGAAAAGAAGGAAGTAGTAGTACCAATAAGTGTATCAATGATACCTACATGAATAAATGATTTTGAATTTGAATTTGAATAAATTATAAAACACTACGTAATTAAAATGGAAGAAGAATTCGATTACTTTAGGTTTTGCTGTTTAAACTTACGTGGAAAAATTTGTCGACGTCTATGAATAAATAGGAGCAGTCCAGTATTCCAGTAGTTTGAATTAAACTGTCATTTATATTCTCTAACTCCTACAATGTCCTGGTTTAATTTCGGGGAGGTGTAGCCGAAGTAAAACTTATTTTTTTCAGTTGTCTTTATTTATCTCAATATATCTTAGTTGACCAGAGCTGAAGCCTTTGAAAATGGTAAGTGAAAAAATAATAGTAGGATGAAACCTATTGAAAAAGGAAGGAGAATATACTGAACAAAAATGAAAGGAAAAATAATTTAAGGGCGATCTGAGGTCAGGAAGGGGGAGGGGTCAGTTTTTAATGGTGAAAAACTGTTTATCTCAATGTCCGGCCAAACTACAAGTCCTATGGAAAAAAGTTAAATTAGTTGTAGATAATAGAAAGATATACAACTTTTGGATTTACACTTTTTTCATATAATCTGAAAATTTATGTGAAAAATTCAAATAAACATGTTTTTGGTATTTTATTTTTATCTTTTACAAAAGAAAAATTCACGAAATTTGGCGAAAACTTAACTTTTTATGTTCCAAACACACTATAATTTTTTTGATTTAAAATGTTTCTTTTTTCACCTTATTTTGACTTAACATCGAAAAAGCACCCTTATTTTCAATCGAAAATTCTCACGTCAAAATATCTGGTTTTTTAAAAAAGTCGGTGGGATTTTTTTCCTTGAAATCTCTACTTTTTGATGGTATAAAAAAATACATTGTTATGGTAAATGTTGTGTGGTAGCTGCTACGAAATAACAGACGGTAAGGCCCAACCATAGGCCATATTGTATTAGGGTCTGGGTTGGGTTGGGTCTGGTGGTGTATCTTAGAGACAGACTATGTAACTCCAGAATGGGTGGGAATAACAGTTTTAAAAATATTTGTTGATGGTCACGTTGACATAGCAAAACCAGTACAACATTGACCAATTCAATATTTGATGGTGTAGGTACGTATATAAAATCCCACTAATATTTCTTAGGCATATAATAAGATATTTTTTTACCCTCGCTAAATCGGGTAAATGAATTTAGATGAAATTTGGCTTACAGATAATTATTTCATATCCCGCATCAAAGAACAGGGTGCATGTTCGTCGGGATCAGGTCGGAGATGGATCTGCTTCTTCATCAGGTCAAGGGTATAATTTAGTTTGGAAGTTGAGTTTACAGGTTATTTATTGTTTTAGGGTTTTGTTCCTTCAAAATTAAGGTCAACCTTAAGGTTAACGTCCGTCTGTCTGTCTGTCCGTCGACCCTATTTTCTCAGGAATGCGTGTACCTATCATTCCAAAAAAACTTGAAGTTATTTGTATGTATTTGGTTAATTGATCGCTATGTCCATGCATGGGAACGATAGTTTTACATCGGCAAAGTTAAGTTTGTTACTGAATCATTTAATATTGCTTTTATTGCTCGGTGCTGTTTTGTACAAACCTCTCGGTGCCAAAAAACTCGCATTTCCCGGGATGTTTTTAAATTACTTTCATTTAATTCTCAAGTCCACGCAGACGAAGTCGCGGGTAAAAGCTAGTATATTATAAAACTGTAACTCGATAATGTCTGTACATTGAAGATATTTAAGAAAATTTGGTATCAGGGGACAATATAGGACCAATAGATTACGAATCTGTCATTTTTAAAAATCTTGTCTGTCTGTATGTTTGACACAGCATCACGCCAAAACCACTGAATGAAATTGGGGCGGTTTTCACAATTGTATTACTGGTGGTCTAACTTAAAATCTGGTGTATGTTTTATCGTGATACGTCGCTTAGAAGCCGAGATATCAATAAATAGGACTTTTTGATACGCCACATAACTGCAGGAAATACTGAAAGTGCCCGATAGAGGGATATAAAAGATTGTTTAGTATCGGAAATATACGTTATTTCTTCAAAAAATCAATGTACCTTTTTTTTTTAATTATAATTTTGCTGTGAATTAGTTCTGCTAATCAACAATAGATGTCAGTTTAGGTAACTAGAAGCCATGATTAAAAAATGTACGTAGGTCTGAGAACGAGTCAACAAATCTTTTATTGAAATTAATGTATAACTATACATATTTACAATATTTAAAAAATTGGGTTTTTAAGAAATTAGTTACCCAACTCAATCAATAACACATAAATATGTTAGATTGTGCTATCAGATTCCTATATTCAATTCGTTGTATGATGGTGTGGGTCAGAGTTAGTGATAATAATATTATTATGACACAATTAAGGAAAATTTTATTATCAGATATTGTTTTACCTGCAGATAAATAATAATCTTAAATTTTGACAAAGTATTACAATTTAGATTTTCTTATTGTGATTTAGGAAAAGAAAGTAGATATTAATAAAAATACAAAATCACAATGAGTAAGAAATTAAAATATTTGCGAATAATCGTCTACTGCTCTCACCTACTGGTCAATGCGTACCATATATTATGACCGGATGTAAGTGCAATACAAATACATAACTAAAATACTTTTGAATTTGCGAATAGCCACGTAAAAGCAGATGAGCCACCTGATGCTAAGTTGTCATCATCCTCCATGGATGACTAAAAGCATCGTCCGTGATCAGATCAAACTAAAGGCATATCACCCATTGGTTGTTATCCAAGAAAGAAAACAAGAAAAAAAAATATGAAGATGATTACCATATCAAGTTTATAGTGAGTTATTTATGATTTAGCAGTGAGATCTCTAACTCTAACTCTACAATGTCCTGGTTTAATTTCGAGGAGGTGTAGTCGAAGTAAAACCTTTTTTTTCAGTTGCCTTTATTTATCTCTGTAGATATATCTTCATTGACCAGGGCTGAAGCCTTTGAAAATGGTAAGTGAAAAAATAATAGTAGGATGAAACCCATTGAAAAAGGAAGATAATATAATAAAAATGAAAGGAAAAATAATTCACGGGCGATCTGAGGTCGGGAAGTGGAGGGGGGGGGGGGGGGGTGAGTTTTTAATGGTAAAAAACGGTTTATCTCGATTTCCGGCAAAACTGCAAGTCCTATGGAAAAAAGTTAAAGGGTAAAGTTTTCTCTGAAAGATCTACAAGTTTTGGATTTCCATTTTTTTCATATAATCTCAAACTTTATGTGAAAAACTCAAATAACCAAGGTTTTGGTTTTTTATTTTTCTTTTACAAAAAACAAATTCACGAAATTTGGTGAAAACTTAACTTTTTATATTCCAAACACACTGTAATTTTTTTGATTTTAAATATTTCTTTTTTCACCTTATTTTGACTTAACACCGAAAAAGCACCCTAATTTTCAATCGAAAATTCTCAAGTCAAAATATCTGCTTTTTTAAAAAAGTAGGTGGGATTTTTTTCCATGAAATCTCTACTTTTTGGTGGTATAAAAAATACATTATTATGGTAAATGTTGTGTGGTAGCTGCTACGAAATAACAGTATATTGTATTAGGGTCTGGGCTGGGTTGGGTCTGGTTGTGTATCTTAGAGACAGACCATGTAACTCCAGAATGGGTGGGAATAACAGTTTTAATAATATTTGTTGATGGTCACGTTGACATAGCAAAACCAGTACAACATTGACCAATTCAAGATCTGATGGTCTACGTATATAAAATCCCACCAATATTTCTTAGGCGTATAATAAGATATTTTTTACTCTCGCTAAAGTGGCTAATAGTCCAGTGCCAATAATTTTTGAAACGAAATTAAATTATAGTAGAATGAAACCTATTGCAAAAGGAAGAGAATATAACGAAGATTATAGAAAAAATAAATTACGGGCGATCTGAGGTCGGGAAGGGGGGGGAGGGGGTGTTTAAGAGAAAAAAATGGTTTATCTCGATTTCCGGAAAAACTGCAAGTCCTATTGAAAAAAGTTGAATGGCAAAGTTGTAGGTAATAAAAAGATCTACAACTTTTGTATTTTCACTTTTTTACATAACCTCAAAATTTATGTGAAAAATTCAAAAAACCACGTTTTTGGTTTTTTATTTTTATCTTTTACAAAAAAATTTTTTTTTTCACGAAATTTGGTGTAAACTTACCTTTGTATGTCCTTAACATACTGTAATTTTTTTGATTCAAAAAAATATTTTTTTTCACCTAATTTTGACCTTAAACCAAAAAAACACCCTTATTTTCAGTCGAAAAATCTCACGTCAAAATATCTGATTTTTTAAAAAAGTCAGTAGTCCTTTTGTTCCTTGGAATCTCTACTTTCTAATGGTATATAAAAACCTATACACTACTATGGTAAATGTTCTCAGAAAATGCAATGAAACGACAACTATTTTCGCAAAAAAAATTCGGATTCCATTGATTGCATATGAGATTGCAAAAAACATGCGAAAATAGTAGTCGTTTCATTGCATTTTCCGAGAACATTTACCACAGTAGTGTATAGGTTTTTATATACCATTAGAAAGTAGAGATTTTCCCAAAAAAATTTCGGATTCCATTGATTGCATATGAGATTGCAAAAAACGTGCGAAAATAGTAGTCGTTTCATTGCATTTTCTGAGAATATTTACCATAGTAGTGTATAGGTTTTTATATACCATTAGAAAGTAGAGATTCCAAAGAACAAAAGGACTACCGACTTTTTAAAAAAATCAGATATTTTGACGTGAGATTTTTCGACTGAAAATAAGGGTGTTTTTTTGATTTAAGGTCAAAATTAGGTGAAAAAAAATATTTTTTTGAATCAAAAAAATTACAGTATGTTAAGGACATACAAAGGTAAGTTTTCACCAAATTTCGTGAAAATTAAATATTTTTTGTAAAAGATAGAAATAAAAAACCAAAAACGTGGTTTTTTGAATTTTTCACATAAATTTTGAGGTTATGTAAAAAAGTGAAAATACAAAAGTTGTAGATCTTTTTATTACCTACAACTTTGCCATTCAACTTTTTTCAATAGGACTTGCAGTTTTTCCGGAAATCGAGATAAACCATTTTTTTCTCTTAAACCCCCCCTCCCCCCCCTTCCCGACCTCAGATCGCCCGTAATTTATTTTTCCTATAATCTTCGTTATATTCTCTTCCTTTTGCAATAGGTTTCATTCTACTATAATTTTCTTCCACTTTTTACCGTTTTTAGAGCTATCGGCACTGGGCTATAAATGGATTTAGATGTTTGGCTCACAAATATTTCATATCCCGCATCAAATAACAGGGTGCATGTCGTTCGAGGTCGGAGATGGATCTGCTTCTTCATCAGGTCAAGGGTATACTATTTAGTTTGGAAGTTGGGTTTACAGGTTATTTATTGTTTTAGAGTTTTCCTCAATAGAAAAAACATAGCCCTTATAGGATCACTTCGTTGTCCGTCAGTCTATCTATCGACCCTATTTACTCAGGAATGCGTCGAGGTATCATTCCAAAAAAACTAAAACTTATTTGTATTTGGTTTATTGATCGCTATGCCCATGCATAGGAACGACAGTTTTACAGCGGCAAAGTTAAGTTTGTTACTGAATCATTTAATATTGCTCTTATGTTCGGTTCTCTAAATTTGTACAAAACCCTCGGTGCCAAAAAAACTCGCATTTCCCGGGATGTTTTTTAATTACTTTCATTTTATTCTCAAGTCCACGCAGACGAAGTCGCGGGTATAAGCTAGTATAGATATAGGTATTTATGGAATACTTTGACTTGTCTATATTAGAAGAGTGCCAAGTTTCATCTTAACCCGTACAATGATTAGGGCGTGATAAACATCCAAGTATCTTCACAATTTTTTACATTATTTATAATATTAGTAGGATTACTCACTTACTGAATCGCAGTGTGCGTTAGCAGCAGTTCACCTATCTCGTGTAGGCTCACAATACAAAGAAATAATCTCTACATTATACTTACCTACGAAGTTGTACGTTGATTGCGGATTAAGAAAAATCACCGTCTTCCCTCGCTCACTGCCAAGTGCCAACCCTTTTATGCAAATAGGCAACTAACTGCTAATTTAATGGAACAATTCTGTACGAATGACTACGGTTACTATCATGTGATCATTATAACGGATCAGCTTGTCCTTCCATGTTTAGTGGACTGTATACTTATATATATATTATGTATACTTGGAATGAATGAACTAATTTTATTTTCATGTTTTTGATTATGTATTACCTACTTTGAACCTGTTAATGATGATGATATTATTGATTATGTTTATATATTTATGTATATACTTAGGTATATACATATGTATGTATGTGTGATCTTTATTTACGATATATAATTGTAGCACCCCTACCTCAGCTCTTCAAATGTATTGTGTCCTTCGCTCAAAGGGTTGTCTGGTAGAGATCGCTACTGTAGCAATAAGACTGCCTGTTGTATATATATTTTTGTTAACTTCTCTTATTTGTCATATATTAGTGTGCACAATAAAGAATATTGTATTATATTATTTTGTAGATTGAAGACGGCAATATGTTAGTCCTGATTTTTTGTTCTATAAATTTTTATTAATGCCCTCATTTCGGTTTTCTTATATAGTATCCTGTCGTTTTAGTCGGTACTTACCTAGAAGTATTTCATTTCAATAACAGTTTCATTAAATGAAAGCAAGAAATATAAGAAATAAGTAAACATAAGAAAAAGACAGATTTTGATCGTCCAATTACACCTCTAACTGCAAACTACAGTGCTAAAGAAACTGATTTCATTTATAAGTTTTATAGCAAAGCTCTGGAGACAACAGTACCATAAAATTAGGAGAATCATCTTCAATCAAAGGATTGCAAATGTTGAGCCCCAACAAAATTCAACATATTCAAAGCATTTGCCCGAAGCGTACTGGTAATAAACACTTAAATCCTTCAGCTGAATGTTACACCTTTACTGCCCCTTCATTCTCCAAATCCAGCTCAAAATAGAAAACTATATTTACAATCCACATTGTCGTAAAGGATATCCGAAGTCTGCACCGATGTAATGCAATCGAATCAACGAGAGGAAATTGAACCATAATCATCGACAACGCGACTCCATTTTCTGAATCCTCGGCGATAAAACGCTAAATAAAACACTTTCACACTAACACGGCTTTACCGAGATATTGAATTTGAAACTCTTTGGATAGAACGGTTATATCGTACGTTAATGTTACATTGTACTGCTGAATTGAACTGTATAGTCATTGCTATCGTTAGATCTAGTGATTATACGCTTTTTGAAATCTCATCTTTATTTTTCAGTGAGCATTTTTCTGATATTGAGTGTAAGATTACATTTTATTAAGTAAAAAAAAATTTAAATATCGAAAGTATATTGTGAAAGGGTTTTACGTTTTCTACGAATTACCACTTGTACTTAACTTCTATGTCCTCCTATCTAACGCGCTACTCTTACCAAAAATAAAGAAAATCCAAATACCTAATTTTTAGCTTAGAATACCTACTAACGCCAATCGACTAAATTCGGCCCGGCGCTGGTGATAGCTGGTGGCCCCTCAACTGATGATGTGATGTGTGGTTTTAGAATATGGTGATCGGATCAGGCAAGTGATACATATGGACACACTGGACACAGCTTAAATCTTCTGTGTCCATACATCATTCTTCGTTTATCAATAACTCTACTTCTTACTGACTACAACTTAGAAGTAATCTAACAGTTCCTTACACCTTTAGGGTTTCCACGAATCGTGAATAATTGATACCGATACCGAATTTCCCACATCTTATGTCAATCTTCAAACATTCCCTACAAATTGGAAGGGTAAACTTAAACAAATGACCCTCGTTTTCTCGCAGACACAGCGGTCAAGTAGCGGACCTTAAGTCACTTATTCTAGTCGGGGGATCCGTCTCGACGTCGTGTGGTGGGCTCTCTGGCTCTCACCGAACAGATATTAATTGGTTCGGACTGTATAATTCAATTTTCTTGGATGCGCGCACCGTCTCAGGGGTCATTCTCTTTATGCCTTAGTGTTGTCGTAATTTGGGTTGATATCTACAATTTGCTCTGCTAAAGGTAGGAATTAAATTTATTTGCACTACTGGAGCGTGAAGTGCATAAAGCTATGACAATTAAAACTTTAAGTCATAATATCTTTTACGTTAGTAACTCATAACTGAAGCGATAAGAAAATAATAAAGACGGAAGAAGTTTACAATTTACAGATAAGGTCAAAATCACAATTGGAAATGTAAACGAGTTACTAAACAATCAATATATTACGATAAATCAAAACGTCATTAAACAATCTGTCTGCTTGATACTGTAAAGGAGATTCCATTCGAAAAAACACGAGGTTAATTAATCATTATTTGAAGAATAATTGTGTTCAATTACATCTGAAGAATATAATACAACTGGGATATGTAAGTAAAACTTCCGACCATACATAATATAAATAACAAAACTAAGTTTCTGGTTGTAATCTCCGGTCGGTGGAAAACAAACGCTTTTTACGACGCAAGGTAATTTCACCAAGGGGAAGTTTGTACAAACTTCGCAGTCATAACACCTTGAAGAGTTGCATTTCAATATAGTAAAAGTTGATAAATGTTTCAACTTTATTAATAAAAGTAACTTCTTCATAATGTTAAGTAACTCAATAGTTTTCATTTTAAGCGAAAAAAGTTTGCGTATATTGTGACAGTGAGTCAGTATTTGTGGTGAACCATGAAAGAAAATTCGGAAAACACTCACTTAAATTTTTGTTTGAATACACAAATGATAAAGGTTTCTCAAAATTTGTTTGTCACATTTTTTATATAGTAAAGTAAAACATCGAAATAGCATTAGGTACTTGAATGTGGAAATGACAAAAAATGAAATAGGTTGAAAATAAGTAACACAGTATTTTAGTTAACTACTCTACCTACTATGTGATTTAATGACAAAAATATCTAATGCCCCAACTCAGAGTCACTAACGGTTACTTTAATCGGTCCTTAGTAAAAAATCAACATACAAATTCTGTACTAAGGAGCGATTTAAGTAACCGTTAGTGACTCTGAGTTGGGACGTAAGACTTTTAACATTGATTTTTCAGAACACAAGACTACGAATTTTATGTGTGCTAACATCTGTCCAGTGTTCTCTTCTAATTTACATTAAGTTACAGATGTATTATAAAATTATATTGTATTTTTAAGCATCAGAAGCAACACTTCCTCTGCTGCCATCTAGATTCTCTCGCGGCGGTCACTCAACCGGCGCCGAATCTTCCGGTGTCAAATTGTGTGACATCCTTTGTTAGGACAGTGCGAGTAGGAACATTTATGGATAAATTGGCAGTTCTAGTTGCCACAAGTGGACCAGAAACGTTAGGTAACACTTGTAAAAGTTTTATTTTTAAATAAGCCATACTGAATTTGGATACGTGATATCCAAAACCTTTAAAAGTGTTTTTGAGAATTCAATGGTCAGGTAAAGGAATTCAATAGTACCAAATAGCACAGAAGATATAATAGTTAGGACTTATCTAATAGTAAAACATGAATATTAACTAATTCTAACGCTAAAAAAATACAATTAATTATGAAAATAAATCTTGAAATAAATAAATAACCGCTTACACACTCATTAATATCCCCACAGTAGGTTTTTGCCTGAATTGAACCCTGGACCACTCGCTTCGCAGGCAGGGTCGCTATCAACTAGGCTACAAGGTCGTCTAAATAAATCATTCCATGTAAATTTTTAATTACTTTTTCTTAAATTTCATTTAAGCTTGCATAAATCTTTTACCAGGCGAACATAGGCGTTAAGAGCCACAGATTTCGGTCAGTACGCCTCGCCTGAGGCTACTGTGGTCACACTCGACCGGCGTCACGCCTTCCGGTGTCGGATTGACTGACACCCTCTGTGTCCCTCACTGTAACCGACACATAGTTCACAAGTCAAGATTGTTAAAGTTCGGCTCTTGACCAGAAGTTTAAATTGAATTCGTCGATTGAAATGCTAGTAGGTAGGTATAATACTTACGTTTGTAACGGGAAATAGAAATAGTGTTCAAAACTTTTCAGTTCATGTTATTTGTATTAAACTGAAAAAAACTTCTTCACAAGATAACTTACAAAAGTTACTTAATATTTTGACCAATAATAATGGATGGATGGCTGGATGTCTACAACCTTCTAATAATGGCCCACAACAGAACTGAAATTGAGTACAGCAAGGCTATAACTCAAACTTCAATTTTGAAACTCATCGCGGATTCCGCTGTCAAATTACAAAACAGGTCTCTTTTTTGAGGAGTCCTTTTATAGGTAGCCCCTTTAAAGGTGGTCAATTATAAAAATCAAATATAATGATAAGTACCAACTTACAGCCTATACGTTAGGAAATATTATATAAAGTACGTATCCCTACAAGTCCTACAGTTCTCAAGTAAACCCATTAAGTATTCGCAAAGATGTACTAAATAAACACTACACAGATCACAGTACACTTTGCGTTCCAAGCGCGTCTAGCAAGTAGCTGTAGCTGCTAACTAGCACCTATTATATTCAAATTGTATTTAAAGCTTAGCGCCATAACAATAAATTGTCATTACCAGTGAGTCGGAATGTGGTGAACATTTATTTTGAGCTGTGAACTAATAACTTGAAG
Source organism: Thymelicus sylvestris (assembly GCA_911387775.1). Lineage (NCBI taxonomy): Eukaryota > Metazoa > Arthropoda > Insecta > Lepidoptera > Hesperiidae > Thymelicus > Thymelicus sylvestris. The sequence goes on from OU426893.1 coordinate 12,325,951, forward strand.
CACATAAATTGTGTCAGGGTTGTAATATAGAGTTCTCCTCGATAAATCACAGATAATGAGTTCTCAGGATTGTTTGCGTCCTATTATTATCAAATGACTTAATTGTTTACATGCAGATGTGTCATAAATTTTCACTGTTAAGTTCTAAGGATTGTGGCTAAAATAGGATTGATCGCGATTGTCTAGTAATAACGTGAATTGATAGCAGGATGAGTTTGAATCAGCCGTGCGTTATTACGACGAGATTGTATACGAGACATGAGAGCTTTGGCCTCTGAAATTACCAGAAATGACCTATTTTAGTAGTGTGCATACTCATTAGTATTGTGAAAGCGAATAATTTTTAATTTTTCTTAAAAAAAAAGTCTGTAAAGTCGGTTTACGGACGGTAGTTTAACGTGACAACGTCATGATAAAACATTGATGAAATGATTCCATACTTTTATAGATAAAATTGAGCGCTTCGGCCGATCGTAGCCGATCGTGCCTCTCTATCGCTTTTGCCGCTCTCTCGCTCGCGGAACGCTACATTTTTTCGTGCGTGCGCCCGGTGTTCATCGTTTTAATAGACGTTATCACGTCAAAAAATAGATTGCTAATAGGAAATTGACAAACATAAACTAACCTAAGTAACTATCACTAGTCTACATTATAAAGTAAATTGGTGTACAAAATTTCAGCTTTCTAGCTCTACATTTTACACGCGGACTTGATGATGGTATATCAGGAAGTCAAGACTTTTTTTATCCTCCTTAATTGTTTCATCAAATGTGGGCTATAGATTAGAATGATCCAGGAAAATGATCATCATACTAAGTTTTGGCGTGCGATAACGCATACCGCATACGTATCAAGTGCGCCGCGACCACCCTCTGGGAGTAAACATTTCTGTTCATGAATACTTTACCATAATATGCACTGAACCTACGCCATAACAACAACAATGGAAATTTCATCTTGGATCTCTGTGTAGAAGCGAGATTAGTTTTTATATGTACTAAGCAGGAAAACAGGCAGACGAGGCAAGTAATTGTAAGTAGGTATACATCGTTGCCCATGGCCATTTACGACACCATTCATCGTCATTATTTGCAACTTGCAGGAGTGATTAAACTTACGCTGATTCAGTATATTTCAGTTGAATTCAGTCTAGACTTATGGGTAAGTTGTACGATAGCTTGTACGATAGGTAGTCGTAAGAAAATTCATCATTCAGCATCGTAAACATGCCGTAAGAAGATGTATTTAGGAGGGATATTCTTAGCTCGGAGTATCACTAACCTTGCTGCAGGTAAATCCTCTTTCTCGTAAACAGGTAAGTCCAGGAGACTTGATAGCAAGTGGTAATCTGTTCACCGCAACCCAAGTCTTCTCGTAATAAGACAGGACACGATTTAAAATCTGCAAATGTCTATAGTCCAAACGTGCAGACATTATTTTTTTAACTATTATATTTTTAATCGAATCCGGAACAAGCTTTCTTTTTATATTCCTGATATCTAAACATAAAGTGGATGAACAATACTACGACTATTAATTTCTGTAAATGATTATTCATTATTATTACATCATTTTGTTCGTGAATGCGCTACTTTATTCTACATATCTACGAAATAATGTATTTAATTTTGTGCCCTGTGATTGTATGTAATAGTTAAATTATTTAGTTTTCGATATTCACTGTGATAGCTTTCATGAAACTGAATATAGTATATTTTTAAGGAAAAAATCTTCCCAAATGTATTTTCTTAAAATACGTCATTGGAATGCCCTTAGAATTCTTTATAGCGCGCAGGGATCCGCAACAATGATTGAGTAGATTTTTTTCTATTCAGATCGTTCCAAATGGAATAATTTCGTTTTTGATTAAGTTGAAAACAGGGACAAAAAGTTCATATTGTGTCAATTTAACTTCTAATCACTTTTTAAATACGTTAGCAGCGAGACGCGCGCCTGATCAACGAATAAATTTGAATTTATTAACAAACTGATTCGACTCCGCCCCGTTTGCTGACTATTCGAGGGGAACCAAATTGATTTACCTTCTTTGTTACTTGTTTACAATTCAGCGTTATTAACATCAAATTATATAACAATTCAATGCCTGCTTGGAACAGATTGTAAAAAATGTTCCGTAATCCTGAGAAAAAGGAACATAAAAATATAAAAAGAACCTGTTAACTTTTTTTATAATTTTGTTCACTGGAAAACATCTGAATGTTATCAGAGCGATATTCAGGTACAACTTGTACAATGCTAGTCCGCAAAGACTCGAGTGTCAATTTACCCGGATGATGCTCCGTTTCGTAATACAAATACCTATGTACCTACTTAAATGTAAAATATTACATATTAGGTAAGGTAATCCACGTAAGGTAATACACGTTTACTTAAATGTAAAATATTACATATTAGGTAAGGATTACCTTACCTAATATGTAATATTTTACATTTGTATTAACACATTACATTTATTAGTAGTTGAGTATGTAATACGAACCAACATACTTATTTAAAAAATGTATCCCTGCGGTAGTCTAAACTCATAAGTGTAAACATAAAAAAATATTGTGTATGTATGCATTAATTTTTGGTGTAGAAGTTAGAATATTGAAACTCACTGCACTGAAAAATATTTTTAATGCGTCGGATTAAAAAAATAACATCCCCATGACGTCAAAAAACCCGTAATATTTTTCATGCCTCTGTTATACGTGTTACATCCCGCCACCTGCAACTGGTATAAAATTCTAAACTGAAAAACGTCCGAACAAAAGCTAACGTGAAAAAAAATTTCGTGCGGTTTTTTTTCCAAAAATATTTAAACATAAACTGAAACTACCGCCATATTTCCCAAACACGGCTAAAAGTTGTAATTTCCATTCCATCGCGAGAGCTCGGCGGTTCGACGGATAACGGAAGCATTCGCTTGAGGATTGAAATATTTAATATGAACGTGAGAGCTATTCTTTGATGCTGCTCAGTTTATAGAAATCCAATTTATTATTTAAACAGAAGTGCCGTGAAATGGCGGAGGTTTAATGCACGCATTCCTCTGTTATTAAACGGCTCGGCGTGCCCTGTTAGACGGAACAAAGGAATCAGCCGAGCGTCGATTGATAATTAATATTGTTTTATTATAAGCCCCGTATCTCAACAGTACAACGTTGCTCCCTGAATTTGCCGAATTCTAACGCATCCGTGCGTGATAATTCTATAATGGTATTACTCTTTAGATGTTTAATCAGACTTTGTGCTTAGAGTGTTTTATGATCTTTTTAGTCGACTATACATTTTTATAAATATAATATAATATCTCTTATAATGTAATATCTGAAATTACATCTGCTTTGCTTTACAGCTCAAATGTGAGAGAACAGCTAGAATAGTAAAGTAAAGCAACATTTAACACTTAAGCACTAAAAGCCATTCTATTTTAAAATAAATATCACCGTCGCAAGCCGTAAACTTAACTGTCGAACTCAAGACTGACTGATTGATTGATCGACGACTGATTGAATGATTCAAGTTAAAGACATTCATCGTCCACTAGCTGACGTGTAGGTTGGCAGACTTTACGCATTTTTAAGAACATTGTGTTTACATCTTTTCTAATTGATTACCTACATCTCTTTAAAATAAAGGTCAAATCCCCTGTAGAGAAGACTTATATTGAAACCAATAAGGACGAAATGGAATAAATTATAGTTTTGAATTTTACGTAATAAAAAAATGTATTAATGATTAATTTGTACCGCATAGAACCTTCATCTGAGAAACGATCCCACTGCGGAGTCCTGGTTTCCTGTCATAATGTGACAGAACGCTCATAACTTTTTGATTTGACACGCAAGATTTGAACTCCTCCTTTCGAGTAGCCAAAGTTGAAACAACGGCTATCACTTTTCTACCTTCATTGCACCGAAATTTAGTTGCTTAACTTTATTGAGTACTAATGACCGCAAAGTTCTATTTTTAGAGAAGCTCCATTGTGTGAAAGCGGGCGTTAAGGCTCATATATTATGAACAGTCTGGTCCCTGAGCGGCTTAACCCGAGCTTGTGACGGACGCCTGGAGCGTGATCGATCATCAAATAACAGTATACCGTGAGCATTAACCATTTTTATCTACTTTTTTTTTAATTTTGGGCAAATCAATCGTTTCTAATTTGTTTATGCAGCCATTAAGTAATTTGGTTTTAATGGGATAACAAGCTTTTTTTGTGATGCTCATCTACGTTTATGTTTCAATGAAGACACACATAAAAAATTGCTGCTCTTGATTGATGGAGGCAAATATTTTTTGATGTGCTTGTGGAAGGGAATCTCAGCTCACACGTTTCTAGATCTCGATAGAAAATCCCAATTTCTTGATTATATTTCATATAACCTAACTTGAAATACTTGGTAATGTGATTTAATGTCCTAAGAGGGAATATTTATCTTTAAGTGTATGGGACATCATCCGTTTTTAGGGTTCCGTAGCCAAATGGCAAAAAACGGAACCCTTATAGATTCGTCATGTCTGTCTGTCTGTCCGTCCGTCCGTATGTCACAGCCACTTTTTTTATTACAAGCCAACTTCTAACCCCTACTACTGACCTACTCGGCTAGTCATAATTATAAAGGGGGGATTCACCAGATTTCAGCTTCAATTCAACACCAAAGCGTGTTCTACCAGCATTGCATTCATTCACTCTACACTTTACGTCTTTATCCACTGTAAGCGAAATGATAACTACAAAAAGTGGTTATATCTACCAATCCAATGATTCTACCAATGATTTTATTTGATTTGAATCCTTTATTTAACAAAACACCTGTTAATATTTCGTTTTTTTTATTACTGTATACCTACTGTATACTACATAATATTAACTAGTGTTTCGGTCGGACTACTAAGTCGTAAGTCCCTGTAAAGATTTCAGCTTTTAGCTACAACTCTTTTTAATTCATACAATTTTAGACACAAGATGTTCTATCACTGTTCTTGTGGTTACACTGTTACCATAACAAATTACATATATTAATGTTAGGCAAAGTGTGAAAGTCGGCGTGAACTCATATATTATGAACGGAGTGAGGTCGCTGGCGGTTAAGTTGGAGTTTTGGACACTTGGATTGCCTGTGGCGACGACGGTCTTACCACAAACCTCGAATGTAAGTTTGTTTTCATTGCCATACTTTAGAACTTGTCTGAATAACCTGTCAAATTAGCGAAGTAAATTAACGATAACTTTATTAATAACATAATTTAATTAATTGAATAATTGATAATTATATTGTGGTTTTACAATACTGTGGTGTTGTGGTTTTACACTTCTTAGGCATTTCATTTAACAGATTTTACTTGTTAGGTATATGAATTCATTATTTATGATTAGTTATCACATCTAAGGCGCTCTTCAAATCTAAGTTCTACGTAGGAATATAGGGTTTTTTATTATAACCTCTAGTAGCTGAAAATAAAATCTACCGTCTATCATTAAAAGACCCTTTAGTCTCACATATTTAGATACCATAAAAATAAAATGTGTTGTTAGGTTAGGCTACCTAATTATTTTATCATGAATTAGGTTTAAAAATCAACTCTGAACTACTTATCTTCATTTCGTTCGCCAAGTTTCCTTTCTTCAACACCGTTGAAGCTTCTAAAGAGAAAGAAACTCCTAAGACCTGAAAACACTAGATAAAGTTTTATGAAAAATAAAGAAAATGTAAATTAACACTTATCACAATACAAATTAAGGTATGCAATATAATACAACTTTTGCAAATAGGGATGTTGACTAATTTTAGGATTCAATTTCATTTTATAGATAGAACCTTAAGATTCACGAAAAAAATATTATAAAAATAATAATCTTCAATTTAAAAACAAAAATTGATAAATAAAAATCATTTTTAAATTTCCCGCCAAAAACGTCACGTGACGTCACTAGCCGATATTCAATACTATCTGTCGACTGAAGTTAGTTGCACTTTCATATAAAATAGGAACAATGACGTCATAAGCTCCATACGGCGTTTGAGGTCACGTGACAGTGAGTACTATTTTTAACATTTTAAAATAATTATATTTAATTTATATTGATTGATTTCGACAAAAGAATAATATTTTAGGTGTTTAAATGTTTTCCTTGATACTTTAAACATAAATTTATTTTAATTTACTGATAGTGTCAACATCCCTATTACCTAAAAGCTAATTGACTATGACAAAAACAAACAGGAAACGAATATGTCAGTACGTATCGAAAATGTATTCTTGCTATTCAGAACACATTTGGCTACGCATGACATGACTGATGGCCACGGAGCTAACGATACAATAATCATGGACCCTTTGACGCGTTTTTTATGTAAGGGTGCACTACACTCCATTAATCTCAACAGGGTGCAATACCGATACAATTAGGTAAAAAATTGAATATTAAACCGGCCATTAGGACACGCGTGGGCAAGACAAATGACGGAACGTGACATCTAATATTCGCAGACGGCGCGGCCATATTGAAAATATGATTTATTTTATAAACACGTACTCGACTCACGGCTATGTTGAGCTTTGACAGCATTTTAAGGCCTTAATCTATAAAATATGTGTTACTGAATTTCAGACTATTTCGTCTAAGTGTTGATTATCCCGACTTTAGAAAATGCATGAAAATTAACTAGGTATATCGGTTCAGTAACAGAGTAGACATTCTGTTGGATGGAATAGAGAGATAAATTACTGAAATCTCTCCCACAGTGGTTTCCCTTACATACCAATGAGTCTTCATAAAGTTCACCATCTGTTTTATAAAGGTGTGCAATGTGGTAACTTATAAGGAGTTCGTTACAGATGTTTAGGTACTCCAGTGACCACTTCGTGCCAGGGTGACTACTAAAAAGTAAAAAGATCTTTGTGTCTGCAGAAAACAAAATTATGCAATTGATAAGTAAGATTGACTAGCACTCTCAAACGTCTATTCAGGGAATTCTTGGAAAACATCTGACTAAAGTAGATATTACCTATCGATCAAGTTGGAAGTCATACATATTTAAAGTCTGCAGAGAAGCACTAAAAAGTATTAAGTCTCGAGTTACGCTCCAAGTTTGAGAGCTGATATTTATTATTATCCCGAAGTCTGAACATCGTCCCGGAGTACTAAATCAAATTCATGCGTACGAAGATAGTCGGTTCGATACAAACAATGATTTTGCTTTGTAATATCTCGTATATGATGTTTGTTATCTCTGTCCAAGTTTGGGAGTAATCACAAACAAAAATTTCGCCATATTTTACCTTATTCAATCTGTGTCAGTATTGAATATTAGATAAAAAATCTACAAGCTTTTACGTAATAATTCTAACGGGGAAGAGAGGAGATGTGAGGAGGTGAGATGAAACAAGGAGGAAGTCTTTAGGTCTAATAAAAGGTCATGTTCGAAAATAGACGATTGATTAATATAACAATGGAAAGCGGAATTTATTTTGTCAATGTTCTCATTAGATAAAATGATTTGGAACATTGTGTATGACAATTTAATTTATTTATTACTTCGGCACTTTGATTCATGTAATAATGTACAACATACATACTCGTAATAATTAATAATGTGTCTTCGTTTCTTCTAATCTTATTTATGTGACGCAGGCAGGTGGCAGTATCGCTACAGAATTTGCTTACGAATTGTGATGCTTTAATTTATCCTTAATGGGTTTTGAACGACGCGACGGCACTGATTGCCAGACTCCCCCGAGTGGAGTGCGTATACTTAATGTCTACGTATAAGAAATTTTAGGGCTTATTTTTATGGTATCAAATCAGTGGGCGTGTAACTCAGATTTACTAATGTCAATTATAGATATTTCACTGCTAGATTCGTGCTTAAATAAATAAGTTGAAGTAAGACTATAGTTGTGCGTAGGCGGATTGTGTGCCAATTCAGACGCATTTGTGAGAGTTCAACAGAACGTGTGAAAAACTCGTATGAGTTTTCATAGATTTGAGTTTAAGCACGCAGACCGCGCCAAGTGCGTAAAAGACAAATTTTGAAACCTATACTGACAACACATAAAATAAATACGTGTTACAGCAAATTGTACCTGCGATAGACCTGAAGCTTTGAGCACAGTTTAAACTCGAGTATCTATGGTTCCACAGGCAATGAATTTTCGATTTATCAATGAAATTGCATGAATAAAAAAAAAATTAGTTTAGTACTTATAAAAAAGTAACTGACAGTGCGGTGAAGTAGCTTTTTTAAACATTTCTTGTAGGCAAATATTACTTAATTTGCTTGAAATAAATTGAACATATTGTAGCCTCAAATAACCTCGTTGCAAATTATCCTGTTAAATAAGCTCTTAGCGGTACTTAGCACTACGTTGCAAAGTTTTACAATTACTTGACTGTCGTCAAATCGCTACGCAAAGACGGTTCGAAGTGCCGTCTAACGCTTTGAAGGTAAAAATCCGTGCTGTCTTTAAATAGATACCTTTACACCGCTGGGCTCACTGACTAGACGTCACTCCGGGGAGTTTGGGAGACAAAGTAAAATGCAAATTCTCATGTATTTCCAATTAGCGCCTGCCTCAGACGCTATCGTCATAAAATAAGTTTAGACGTTGGCTAGGTATAACCAAGTTTACAGCAGTTTCTTACATCTATTCTATAGAAATGTCTTTTGAATAACAATGTAAACGAACACTGCAGCATACCTATCTACATTTATACATTTGGTAATCTGTATGGCTATCAAAAGAGATTACGTTCATTTGCCTTACTCAATATATAAATAATTCTCTATAAGCAATATGTAATCAGGTGCGCCTGACCTGAATCGATTACTTTGGCAAGAAATAATCAGTAGCTAACGTTAAATAAAATACTAAGCGTTTCGGGCCATGAATAAAACTGGAAACCTGGTTTTTACTGGTTATTCTATCCTGTAAGCGGAACTTCGTAAAAAGTATTTCACTGTTGATTCTAGAAAGAGGACGATAGCAGGATAGGCAATATACAGGTAGGCAAAGATCCTGCCTGCCAGAGTACCGTCAGCATTAAAAGGTGATAAAGAGCTCAACGGGCTACAGTCGAAGGATCTTTTTTATGAAAATAGTCGGTCAACTAGCAATCGATCCACCTGATGGTAAGTGGCTATTATCGCCCATGGACATTAGCGACACCAAAGACATCAATAGGACTCCAGCAAGAGGGTGGTACTATCCAGGCGAACCCCACGAAGAAATAATAATAGTAATAATAAGAATCAAATTACGAGAAGTTGAGCAAGAATCCTGTGTCTGCAACTTTGCCACTTCACTTACAACTCAGTTTACCGAAAAGTTACACAACAAAAAACAGAAATAACTCTTTTAATTCTTTCGACACCGAGAACTCTTTTAGCTTTCTTCACTTTGTTCACCACGTTAGACACATCATCGGAATCCCTTTGTAATTTACCTTCAAAACATCTTACGATAGCTGGAATAGTGTACAAACATGTACATTTGATCCTGAAGTGCATTGTAAAGTGCCCGTAAGCGTCGTAGTGACATCCACATCGGCGTCTCCTAGCAGACATCTAGCGTTCATAAATAAAACATTCAAGACGACTAAAAGATACCTGGCGGAATTCAAACGTTTCATATTATTTTTAGAAAATTTAATGCAAATTCGTGCTGGTTATTACAAATGGTGAGAAGACTGAGCGACATAGATGTAATAAATAGAATTTAGTTATATGATTTCAACTATTATTTCATTTTTGGTCTTAGGCATCCCTCATAGAATTTCGATTCTATTCGAAGTTGGTAAATATATACTATTATGTATTGTGTGATAATACATATTATGACGATTAATTTCTGAAGGGAACATGCCACATTTGTTGTAAGAAACCAGTTATTCTACAGCAATGTCGAAAGGCCTTGGACCGCATAAAAAAATCCCTTTATCCGCATTGCAGCAGTAATGCCTCAAGCTTTCTGAAATACATCACTGGAAACTGTATCCAAATCGGTTAAGCCGTTTTGAAATATACTCGTATCTTGTATGTACCTATGTATAAATATATGTAGATCAGTTAGGTACAGCCAAAGATATTTTACTATACTTAAAATATCATTGGGTACAGCCTTATTATTATCAATAAAAGCGAATTAACTCTCTTAATGACGGTTGCGGAAAATTTGATCTAACTTAATATGGACTTCATGTATTCACATGAAGACATTCATTCACATCAAGACATTCGTCTTGAGATTAAAAACATTCACGTACTAACATATATATAAATATTTATAAAGTAAAAGCAAATAATGCATGTATATTTATAATGTCATCAAGAATATGAGATTTCGACCAAATATGCAATTTAAAGCGTCAAGACGTGTCGGTCCTCCGCGCCACTCGCCGACAATATGTTTGCTGCAGCATAATGCCCATTAAAATTTACGGAGAAGACGCCACTTCAATTTAATTTCTCGTTATTACGAAGAGTCTCCCGAGACGTACTTAAGGAAAAAAAATTGGCATTTCATAAATAGTAAAACGCTAAGTCTACAGCAGACGAATCCTTGAAGTAATTAAAAAGTGTCAGCGCACTAATATAGCACTCGTAGCGAAATGGATCTTATATTAAAATTTAAAACGTTGAAACTTTCATTCTGTAGTCTACTTGGCGAAGAAATACATAAGTTACTTGGAAAACAGCTGCTATATTTGCAGAATGAAATTTAGAAGTCCCCTCTACCTGTTGCGACGCCGACGCGACGGTACGAAGGCTCGGCCATAAAATCCGTGTGACAATATTTGACGAGATGCAAATCCATGCAGGCTTTATTAAACGTCTGTGCGAACTTAGTGGATGCATAAGAGGGTTCTTGTTAATAATATCGTATTTTGTAGTGAACGGGAATGTACGGCTTGGCATACCGTAATAGGAGTTGCCGTCGCGTACCCGAGTGAACCCTTACAGCAGCCTCCCGAGGCACGCTATTATTCCAGCTATTTCTCCACTTACTCCCTGAAATATAAATCTCGAATATATATTATTTCGGGGCAGATTCGCGACGCCGGACAAAACACTTAACCTGATTGACCCTCGCGCGGTATTTTTATTGCTTCTCAGCGCCGTGGTTCGTCCTCTCCAATATTGAGTGCGTTTCGAGTTTTTCCGAATACCGAGGATTTTTAAATAAATGAGAAAGTTTATTTGCATTGCCGAATGCTCAATAAATATTATTTTCTCAGTTATTTCAGAACCAATGTTACTGCATTGAAACAGCATTTGCCAAATATTTTTCAATGAAGAACTGTTTTGTGAGTAAGGCAATCTCGATATATGTACCTAGATGATAAGTTAGTTAGAACGCTTATAACTCAAGAACGGCTGAACCAATTTTGATGATCTTTGATTTGTTAGATTCGTCTTGGCCCGAATAGCAGAATACCTACTAAGTATAAAAATATCGAAAAACACGAAGAAAATAAGAAAATTAATATAAAACTAAATATGAGAACAAATGACAGCTGTCAATCCAAATGAAAAACGACAAACCAAATCTCGATGAATGGATGAGTGAATGAATCATTCATTCAATGAATGACTGAGTGGATTATTGAATAAGCGAATGCGAATAAAGCGAAATGAATGAGCGAATGAATGAGAATACATGAGATAGATAAAGAGAGGGAGTGGGGGAGGGGGAGGCAGATGGAAAGGAAGAGAGAGAGGTAACCGGAAACGGAGCCGGATCCGGATTGGAGCCGGAGACTTATACGGAGACGGACACGGCACCGGAGACGAATACAGAGCTGGAGACGGAAACGAATTCGGAGACGGAGCCGAAGACTGAGACGGAATCAGAGACAGAGACGGAGCTGGAGCCAGAGGCAGAGCCAGAGCCAAACTGGAGTCGGAAACGGAGCCGGATACGGAACCGCAGTCTGAACCGAGACGGAGCCGGAGCCGGAGACGGATCTGGAGCTGGAGACGAAGCGAGAGAGAGGTCGGCAGACACGCACACACGAGTTTAGTCAGTAACATGACATTAATTTGTTAGGCGGTACAAAGTTCGCCGGGACAGCTAGTAGTAAATAATTTACGATTGAACTTTTCATTCAGTATTATAAGAAATGGGTGTACATTTTAAATATTTTAAGAATCTATTTATTATTAAATACCTACGTAAAACTGTAGACTGAATGGATGGATAGACGATAGACATGTGCCCAAAATACAACAAACAAACCGAAATACAAAAGACACTTTCCAATATTCATGGAGTGGCAACAAATTGTACCTTCAGTGTACACAGATTGAGACAATAAATTGCATCGTAATGGCATCATGTGGGCCCCGCCCCTCTGCCCCTCTGCCCCCGTCACTGCTACACATCGGCACAATCACATCCTCCCTCGGCACATTACGTCGAAATTAAGACAGCTTGCAGCTACCAATATGCAAATCCGACGCTCCCATGTGTTAGGACCTAAACAAATATTGTTTATAATAAAGGACGCCACTTCGAATTTCATAATTCGCTACGTTCGTGCTCGTGAAATGAAACGTTGTTTGTGTTGTCGCGTTGGAACGTTGGAAGTGAAAGATACATTTCACAATTTATGTCGCTTCGTGTCCTTACATCTTTTGAGTTTATTTACTCGTTGCCGTGTTGCTTTAAGTTGGAGTTCTTTATTGTTAATGGTATTAAAATAGCACAAGGCTGAAGAGCTCCATTTATATAAAAATGAGTTTAATTTAAACCCTCCTACGGGGTAGGTACATTCCGCTAAATAACGGGTAGCTGGGCTTTAAACCATCCTGGTTAATTTCGAAGCTTCCACCAATGTTTGTCCAAATAAATTGAATTGAATTGAATTAAAAAGCAGCTTGTATCCTTGATCAATGGCAATGTTGGTTGGTACACGTTTGTGTTGGACGGCAGTTTGTGATTGTGTCTACTTACATCCGTATCCATGAAAAAAGCCATAGATACAAAACACCCACTGTCAATCATATGGGCACACTCCATTTTCTATTAAAAATGTGCAATGTTCACAATTTTGTTTGAACGCAAACCTATTGCGTGTACCCTGGTGCGTCCCTTCCGTTACTGAAAGTACAATTCCTTTGAATTAATCTCATAAATAAAATCAGTTTGCATTTCCGCAGCGTATTTGTTGCTTGTTTGTTCAAACAAACACAAGAATCCCTAAGTTCCTTTGCGTTCGTGATAAAATATCACAAGGCAGTTGAAGCGCATTCTTTCGATTCCCCAACCCGACTCAGTGGCTCGGAAACTTCTTTTGTGTTTAACGATACCGCTACCTATTTCCGTATTTCGTGCTACTTCTAAATCTTCTAAGTTCTAACTACGCAGTGCAAGTGTAGAATATTTACCTATTCGAAAACGGAAATGAAGGTTGTAGTTATCAAGTGTACCTAACAACGTCTCATAAAACAAAAAAAAATATTTGCTATTTTTAGTCATAATGCTTCTGATTATGCTCAAAGAAATAATGATACAGCTACCATTGAATTCTTAAGGATGGGGATTTTTTTGCAAGAAATCGAATCCGATACTACGCTGAGTAATTGTTGTCATTGGCTTCTAAGCTCGAAGGTAAGTAAAACAAAGTGATGACTAAAACTACATTCTATACAATTCAATAATACCTATAGGTAGGTACCTACCCTAACATTATAAATCTCAATAAGCCTCGAGCGACCACAAATTGAAATATAAAATCTATTTATAAAAGTCTATAAATTAAACCGACAAACACGAAATAAAAATCTCATTTTGCATGATCAGCTCCCAATACATTTTATAAAGTTTTAATAAAAATGAACTCCCTCTAGATTTCATTCGAAGGCGTTCGTTGCAATTTTCCAATACAGCCATCAGAGGTCTGGAACATCCGAGAGGTAGTCATCTTACAAGCTGAATTGATACTTCAGACACACGAAGCGCTATTCTCTTGAAAGCTTTTATATTATATTATCTAAGACCTTTCAACACGTGGTGTGAAACCGTCTGTCGTTGCGATCAATCGATTTCGATTCTCGCCTCCCTGGGGTAAAGACTAAGTGCTCGCTTTACCTGTGAAAATGACTTATTGGGAAACTATAAGTCGAGACCTAGCTGTGTTTGAGGTAAGTTAATTAATTTAATATTACAGTTCAATTCTAATTTAAAATTCAAATAAATCACATAAATTAACCTGCTATCCGTCATCCATCTGTGAGTCCAAGTCAACCTCTCCAGGTGAACTCAAATGTACTTATGAGCTTATTAGAGTTATCTATTAGTATCTATAGCAGAGGCATATTTAACGACACGGTAGAGTAGAGTCGTAGCCATATTGGGGCAGCTTGGAATAGGTACTGACCCCAATCCCACGCCAGATGGGTGTCGTAAGAGATGACTAAATCCGGCCCTCTGGTGGCAGGGCCCCTCGGAGGGATTATATTGGTAATATTGAAGGTACGAGTCAGCCGCCAAACGACTCGTCGTGTTCCGGCTGGCGGCTTGAGAGCCAGTTCTTTCTTTTTTTTCTTCTTTCATCCTTGGCCGGCAACGCATCAATGATGCTTTTGGTGTTGCTGATGTCCATAGGCGACGATAGCCACTTACCATCAGGTGGATCGTCAGCTCGTTTGCCGGCTATTTCCATAAAAAATGTAGGTTTGTGACTGTGTTTGTTTGTTGGAAATCATGGCAAAGAAAAATTTCGATCCAACAATTTGTTTATTTTTATCGTAACAATTTGTAATACTTAAACTTACCATAGAAATCTGTATTTCAAATTTTTTCGGTCAAGACTGTTGAATCCACCGAGATCCAATAATCTACCTTAATTCTGCTGCTGAAACACTACCATATTATGATTTTAATTTACGTTGGAGTAAAATGCAGGTGCCAAGGTGCATACAAGTCTGTTTACAAACAGGTCTTCACGGTCCACTAATAAAACATTTTGCACATACTCGGTTTATTTGCGCAGTTCATTTAGTACCTCCCTAATTACTTCAGAAGAAAATTCTCGCAGCATACGAGACCGTCTTTTATTTTACGAGGTGGTGTTATAAGAAAGAAAGTTTTTTAAAACAGTGGGGTGGAAGTCTACTCAATTACTGGAGCGTCTTAATTATATTAGATATGCTAGAGACTCCGGATTTGAATTTCAATCGTGCAGCCTCAAACCGAGTCAAACCCCTGTCAGTCGAAAGAATTGTTAATTTTATTAGAGTCGTCCGAAGGCTTTTTAATGTAAATTGAGCTGGGATCTCGTTACTGTACGACGCTGTAGCTTTAACAGTAAACTTATACGGTTGTGTATTCCATAATCCTTTGTTTTCTTGTTAGGTAAAATAATAATAAGTTTATTAAACTATTTTCAACGACCATCTTTATATATTATTAAAGTTGCATCAAGTTGCATCAAGGTATTGTAAGTTGATTCAAGAATTTGAAGAGACAGATCTGAGAGATCTTCCATGGCTGAAGTTAGCAATCCACCATTTGATTAAGTACGACTGCGTATCACCATCACCTGTGTAAGGTACAGCTATCTTTTCGCATAGGTTAGAAATTAATTCTGTATATTATACACGTTTATACGGTAATATATACGGTATATTAAACATGTGCTGAGGAGTTTCTTTCTCCATTTTTTCTATATCAAAGCCCCTTTCCGAAATGGTGGTAGAAGCAAAAAAATACGTTTATAATTGTATCTATTGTCATATCTAATACCTACTTAGGATTTTTAAAGATATTTATGAACACCTATCTAATATCTATCCATGGCGGATGTCAGCAACTAACAACATAGTCATAAAATACATTCAGTGCTTATCAGGCAGGTAAATAAAAAAACAGTTTCAGGAGCTTTGAAATCCACTGCTCGAGACATCTTAAATATTAATACTAATATTAGGTACCAGTGGATAGGTGAGTATCGCTCATGTGGAGTGTAACCGCGGAATTAGCGAATGCATATACAAGCATCCATATGCACATCGGAGGTCGGGGTCTGCTGGCACTGAACCAAAACGTTGTAACTTGCATAATGCGGAATTATATCGCAAGATCGCAAAAGCGGAACCTTCGCGTCTCAGCCCTAAGCAATTTGCACAAAAATGATGCGCTCATACAATTTATTTTAGGGTAAGTGTACCCATATTCTGATGGAGCTAAGGACGTTATTAGCATAACTCGTGCATGAATAAATCTCCTTGTTTTACACTTTACTTAGAAAATATCCTTGGGATGTATTATGCCAGTATAATTTTGCATTACCGAGTATAAATAGAGCCTCCAGTAAGATTCAGTATGAAAGCTTCCGCATAAACTTTGGGTTATAGGTGATTTTAAATAAACGTTAAGAATTCTTAGTAAGGTTTAGGGTGATATTAATGAGACTGTAATTACGATATAAGTGGTTTTCTCGTTTGAAAGTGTTTTCTTATTTGCAAGGAAATAAGGATATTATTTCATACATATCTATAGCAAATCAAAGTTACGCTTAATTATTTAGTCAGGGGTATAGGTACTTATTCATAAAACTATTCAGTACGACAAGCAACTAAACCAAAAACAAATTTGATTAGACAAAAATTATATTTTGGCTGCTTTTGACGAAATCCATTTTGACTTCAACGTTAATAAGCGTCAACAATTTACCCTCAAAAGCAAAACCATAAAGCACCGCATGATGTACGTGTAAAATAGCTTTGTCAGTTTGCATTAGTCTGAGATTTGGCCCGACACCCCGAGTCACAACGTCACTAGTATACCAACAACGGAGTACAGACTAATACGAATGCTTAAAGGCACACTAACGTTAATGTGTTTCGCAGTGTATGCAAATTGAACCAGACGCCTGCACACATTGGGTGAATTAATGTATTACGATACGAATACGAACGTCTTATAGCGTCCTCAGGGGAGAGAACTTAAATTGTAACAATATTGGTGCGGGTACCTTACGTATCGCGTATAAGGCGATATTTAAATTGCTTGCGGAGCCACTCATTAATATCGTAATGGATTAAAGATGGTTTGCTCTCAATATTAGGCAGAACATTTGCATATTCAAATGTTGTAAATAAAATTATAATACAATTAAATTATCGAATACGGACGAATCAGTAAGATGAGTAAATAAAGATTTTCGAAGCGGTATCATGATTCCTTTAACCCTAGAGTGGGCGCGCTATTTTTTGTAACGTCAGTGGGCGCGTTTGGAGCATTTTGCCGCTCATATTCAATGTTAATTTTAAACAGGAACCCTATCATTTAATTAATTTCTATTTTCGGGATTTAATAAATGATAATGTTAGTCACATGAAATCAACATATTTATTAAAAAAATGTTTAAGGACCCATTTATATAACTAATATTTAGAAAGAGTAGGTACCATTAATTTTAATATTTTTAGTAGGTTTAACCTATGGTAGGTTAAACCTACTAAAAATTGGAAAAAGTAAAAAATTATTGACTTTTCTTTATGTATAGGATATGCTTTAGCATAACAATGTTCAAAAAAGCAGATGCCATGCTCGTTGCACAGCAACTTTAGGCATCTATAACACCATTTTTTACTCGCTTCCTCAAAGTCAAATTCCTCTTCTTGTCATGAAAAAATTTGAACTTTTTTTGTGGACCATTTTGTTGTCTTTTTTTAAACCTAAGAATAAAAAAAATACCTTAATAATATTGATATTTCAAATTACATAGTCAAAAAGAACGAAATTACGTCATCATAATGATAATCTCTTTACGGCTTAAAACAATGACCAACACATACACATATTATGCAATCATTATAACATGCCTATCTCAAGCACAAAACACCATAAAAATAACCAAAATATGATTATTTAATTTTTTTACACTTGAGTATTACAAAATTTGTACAAACGTGAGTAGGCGCGCGTAAAGCAAATTGCCGCCGAGCATCACCTGATGGTGAAAACCTTATTCTCCTGGGGCATCCCGCGCACTGATCGGGTTAAAATTTTCGGCAAGGGTCGGCTATAAAAATAGGGGCAGCTACTAAAAAGAGCGAACTTCTGGTGCCACTATTTTTAAAAATATGAACGGTTTCTTAACAATGGCGGCAATATGCTCCAAACGCGCCCACTCTAGGGTTAATGTAGGTCGGTTCGGTATGTTGTAGAATGTAGGTCTCTTTTTCAAATCTTAATGTTGCGGCGTTTTTAATACAAGTACGAGAAAATAAGCTTTTGTTAAGATTTAATTGTAGAAACATTAAACAGAATATTTAAAAAAATCATAAATTTGTGATAAAAATACGCATTCTTCGTTGATATCTGCTTAGACTTCTGCTTTTCTTTCTTTTTCTTCTCTCTTTCTTGGCCGGCAACGCATCAGTGATGCCTTTGGTGTTGCTGATGTTCATGGGCGACAACAGCCACTTACCATCAGGTGGATCGTCAGCTCGTTTGCCGGCTATTTCCATAAAAAAAGACCAAAGGTTTAGGTACTGGTAGAGTAGGTAGAGAATTATTTTAGCATTAAGTTCATCTTTATTACTTATCTCGTTGTTAATGTTATATTAATATTGGTAATACCTACGTGTTACCAAGTTTTACTTCAAAAAGTGGTATAATTCTGAACTGGACCGTCTGGGTACGACCAAAAGTAAGTAAACATAATATTTAAAAGTTATCTTATGCTCAAATAGGATTCATAATGTTTTTTCTGATACTGGTTTCATAAATTGCACATCAATATTGGTATTATTGATAAGGTATTGTCTGGGCGAGTTTTCAATAAAACCATAAGATAGGTCTAATTCGTTATTTATTTGTACTTCACAACAGTATTATTGAGTATTGTTAGAATAGTGCTTACATTCTACACTATACACAACTTACAAAAATAGTAATTAAACATCTTTTTATTAACTTGTTAGAACAAGGATAGCTTATACCACAACTCTGAAAAGTGCAAAATAATTTTGTAGGCGCACCAAAATATAGTTCCTTTTTAATATGAAAAATATTTTGCAAAAATACTATTTATTACAAATATAAGATTAATTTTAAGTATATCTCTCTTAAAGGCACGCATTCGGACGCTTGGTAATATAATCTTAATTCTTTCAGTTATGTACTTAGGTTACCAAAACTATTAACATGTGAGGGAGTTAATCCTAAAACATGTTAGTTTGAGACGGAGCTAACAAAATAGTGTTACAGCTATAATCTATAAATTATTAGCCTAGCTGCAAACATTAGCAACCGTTCATTAATTTTAAAATATTCGCCATTACAATATTAATTTAATAATGATATTATTCTGATTATGTCAATGTGATTAATATTTTGCAATATAATCAACCAAAACATTTTAAAAGAGCTTAGGTCACGGAGAGGTTCATGAAAACCTAGAAATCTAAATTAAACAAAATTGAACATAATAATGTGCTTATAGTTAAACGCGCATTACAATCGGCGCTGCGTTTCGCGCTTTACGCCAAACGATTATGCAAAAATATTATATCACGAAAAATAACAATCTTCAAAATTCTTTTAACAGTACATATATCTATTTATATATAATTCTAATACTAACAATAATTTATACATTTATGGCACACAATAAAATTACAATATTATGAAGAAATACAGTTTGTTTCACATCGTATCTAACTTAAGAAAGGGATAAACAACGTATGTAAGAGCGTTTATTATTTTCAAAGAGATGAAAGTTTTGCAGCACGTATTGTATTGTGTTTGCAAAGACCCTATAGGAATAAACAGTATTATTATAAAAATGACAAATATCAATTTGTATTTGGTCAAATGTCGTGGCAGATTTTAAATGTTTCTTTCTTATTCATTCATTTACAACGCTTACTTGAAGGTCATTGATTATTTTAAGCATGTTAGTTGCTTCAAGCAAATCGATTCCAGAGACTAGCCCTACTTGCTAAATAATGCGAAAATGTTTAAATAATCACAATCAGCTCGAAAAACTTATCTCTTTGTACGTGAAAATGATTGCCGGAAATTAGCAGTTTGTTACATAGCAGATATAACAACTAAAGGTAAGCAATTGGCTTTAGGTAGCTATTCGATTTTCGTTCAATTCCACTTAGGACGGATTCAATTCGACCATTTAATAAATGTTATACGATTAATGTCGTGTGATAATTATCATATATTTCATTTTATTTTTGTTGTACCTATGTGTTTTATAAATGAATTTTCTTTTACTTGGCTTAAATTTTCTTTCATCATTCACTCTTGTTACACCATGATATTTCGAATTCGCTCGTTTTCAATTTATTATGTAGAACTCATAACGATTAATGAAAAATTTTTTGATTTTTTAACAAAAAACAATTTGATTATGTACTACATAATTATAACACAAAAATTATAAAGCATATGCCTAAAAATAAGTTATTGGAAGACAAAATCTGCTTTTTATATTTTCGAAATTATTTGCTTACATTATTAAATCAAATTTATGTAATAGTTACTCCTTGTTATAACAATGAATGTAAATTATGAAATCTTGATCTTTAAGACTGGAAAATGCTTAAGTATACGTATAATATGAATTCAATTCAATTATTCAAATATATCTGTTGGATAAAAACATAATATCATTATATACTAAAGTGAATCTATAATAGATTATTATATAGCATATTTCACCGAAGGCACTTCACTTAGTTAATACAATCACAATCATTAGCACCACAATATCTTGTGCAAAAAGCAGTTTGATTCCGTGCAGAAACTATGCCAAAGCATTTAGTTATCAGTTCATGTTTAACAATGTTACGCGATTTACTATAAAAACTATGTATAAACTTTATTGAATGTGGATTGGGTATAAGTAATTACTAATTAGCTTTGATGTAGCTCAACTTAAGCTTATTTTACGCTTATATGAATATTAGTCCAGCTGCATGGATTGTGAGATAAATATCTAGATGAAATAATCATATAGTAAGTTTTATTTTGATTTTTCAGTAGGCATTCTTAGGATGTGATGAAACTATCTTATTTATCATAAAAGTATCATATTGTCTCGTTGCGCATTTATACTTTTCGTACCGTGCTTTAGGTAGCTTATATTTTATTACCTTATTGTTCGTTAATAAGTCGTAACATGGCATTTAAATACAGGCAGTCCTCGACTTACGTCGTTTCAAGTTACATCCAACAATGTTTTGACACTATTCCTCAAACATACGTCATTTGTTTCGATTTCCGGCATAGGAAAAATAACTAACAATTGCATATAGTAAGTGCGTATATAATTATTTTAAGAACTTATTTTTGATAATAAAGTATGTATATTCTTTGTTATAAATGCAGTTTTTTTTTTAATTTCGAGTCCGTGTGGATCCTAACCCTTGAGTTTTACATGTAAACATAATATGAAAAAAATTCTCTCGACTTACGTCGTTTCGATTTTCGCGTATTTCGAGAACCTAATATGCCGTAAGTGCGAGGACTGCCTGTATTAAATTTACTGACGTAAAGTCATTCTGGGTAACTTAGAATTTCGGTATAATTTTGAACACGATATTTTTGCAAGGAGTTTTATCTCAAGAAAAATAATTCATAGGTGAATACTGAAATATGATAATTTATCTTAAAACAGTTATACAAACCCGTGCAACGGCGTACATAAGTATGTAACTACACTGAATTAAAGTTACCGGGTTGATATATTCGAATAAAATATTACATTATTAGTATGAAACTTCAATCATCAGATCAAACGAAGCATGTGGACTGTGTCACTGTATGTAGTGTATTATGCTGTGTATTCAACATTATTTACAATAGACTAGTAGAATTATAACGATCATTAATTATATGAAACATAACATATTTACAAGTTTATTAGGGTGACACACTCAAGGCCTCAAGCGATTTTTAAAGCGACATTACATTTTATTTGTGAACATAAGCTGCATTGAAGCAAACACAATGTTTTACATTAATTTCACACATTTTTAATTCCTTTCCGGAAAATACGTATTCATTGCTTTTAATAAAAATTTAATACTGCTAAATAATTATTTCTCAATAACAATATAACACATTTAACAAGAACAATATAATATAATAAATATTGCTTTAGATTATATTATGTTTAATAAGCTTTATCTTTTGCCAAATTAACATTAATATTGCTCAATCTTTAGTATTGCATATTTGAAACATGTGCTATCACATTTTTTAATATAACACCACGCTAAATATTTATTATAATCACTGCTTGATTTTCAGCAAAATTCAGCAAATAAATGAATCTCCATTATTAATAAGTTATCCATGACTTAATTTAGATTAAGTATAAGGATTGGCCTTCCATCAGTCGCTACCAAGGGCAGACTGGTCTCGTTTTAGGTTATTTGTTACTTAAGGATAATATAGAAAGAAATTAATAATGAATAAATATTAAATGAATTTCAAACTTATCTCAATACGATTGTGGGTGGACATATTTTTTTTAGTAAATTAATATTTCTATGCAGTTTTTTTTATTGCAATCTCATTGCGTCCTTGCGCTTTAATAAACGCATTAAAAATCAAATTACGCAGATGTGACATGGTCGTTTTAATGCCGATACACGTTAAGCGATAACTTGGGTGGCGGTTGTTTGGACATATCAATGAATTTTAATTATGTTGGCCACACCTGCGGCCTAACGCGCTAAGTAAGGTGCATTCCGGTGCAGCCGTTAACATTAACGTTACATTATAAAATCTGTAGTTAAAGTTTTTCACAAATTTCTTCCATGTACATTGTACAAACATCAATCAGTTATAGTTGTGTATGATTTATACTTTTACATTTTTGTATTAAACTTGAAAAAATTGTTTATTTTTTTTTACTAAAAATAATATAAACCGAACAAAAAATATATATTCTCTATTTTACAATTAACAATACTTGAAGAGTACTTAATATTTTTACACATACACAAAAATAATTACGTAAAACGAGGCCAGTCATTAAACCCCTAGGTCCATCATTGCAGAGTGCACCACCCTCGTAACAGTCAGAGGCTGACACCGTTCTCTGTGTAGTACCCCACACTATCATCGCCATTCACGGGTTGATCCCTTATCACTATCGTGGGGTTGTTGGCGCAGGAACTGGACACGGTACGAGTTACTTTACACTGCTGACATTCTACTACAACGATGGAGTTATTGTCCATGTCGGTCTCTGTGCTGCTAGTACGTCGGAGGTGGTTTGGTGTTTGTAAACGGTGGTCGATTAGCGCGCGCCATAGACGGAGTTCGATACCGCCCCTGTTGGATCGAATATAGATAATAGAATAGGAATTATTATACTCATAGTAACATCAACTTGTCTATTGTATCTTATAGTTGTATAGCAATCATTTCGGAGTTCTTACAAGAAAAAAAAAATTCTCAACAGAAAAAAGCAGGGTAAAGGAGCCGAAATTCCGAAATGTTAAACAAAATGTTTTTGAAAACGGTGACACTTTTACTATAGTATTAATTAATTAATTCTTTGACATCTAGTGGGTTAACCCTTAAGCTATCTTCGCCTTTCTACTACTTACGGGACACCCTGTATTCAAAGATTATAACAAGAAATTGTTCACAATACTCACGGTAGCCGTAGCCTTGATATATCCTCTCGCTGTGCATGTTGCAACAAGTCTGACAGCGAGAACTGTTGTTTGGCCAACGTTTGGGCCACGGACGTTGGCAAACCTCGAGCGGTAGTCCATTCAGTTAACTCCCTCAACTGCTGTTCGTCGCATTCGTCGTCATCGTTTATAATTTCGATGCTGTGGATGATAATAGCAAGATATAAAAAGAGATAGAAGAAATGACAATATATTCCATTGAAAAGTTTAAAAGGTGATTAAAACGCGTTCAGTCCAATTTGTCTTCATAAATGCAGACCATTCTGAAATATTTCAAGTGTTGTAAAATCGCTACCTACATTTCATATTATTGTTGAACATTTCCGCCTTTGTTTTTTTTATGTGGGTGACCTTGAATTTCAGTGTATAACTTTGAACACGACTTTTACTTTGGCCTTCCAAAGTATTGGCCTTGGAATCAATAAACATATGGGTTGAATGAAGTGGAATAACGGTGCTTCTTAGTTGGTCAAACCCCTATTTAAAATACATATATTAATAAAAAAATATATTCGTTAAAAATATACATACGGAGGTCTTTTTTCAACAATATCACGAATAATTTGAGTTTGGGTCTTCTGTTCTTCCAACATCAGTCGAAGCAAGGCTTGGTATTGCTGATAGCAGTCCAACAGTTCTTGGTGCAACCTGAAAATAAGTTACAAGTCATTAGAAAATCGTACAGTACGGCCGACGTATCTTGGCGCGTCTGAACTTCGCGCAGAAGGCTGCGCAGTAACATAATTGGCCATTAGACAATTTTTGGAAAAATATTTTAAAATTTTCGTAGTTTTATTTTATACCTCTTACAATATTTATTTTTCTCATAAAAGTGTTATTTAGTAGGAAAAAAATAACTTTTAATCCATTAATTTTAAATATGCGCGAAAATAGTCCGCCATCTGTCACTTGCTGGCTGTGACGTCACATTTCAATTAACAAAAGTTTACGCTCTAACTCTGAAGATATTTTAAGTGAAAAACTTACACCTTTTTCACTGGAATTGTGAAAATGACAAGCTACAAGACGTGTGCAGTGCCTATGTGTAGAAGTACTACAATTAAACCTGACAAATTGTTTATACCTACACGTTTCTAAATGCCCTCAACGTCGAAAGCAGTGGTTACAATTAGCACGTCGAGACCCAGAGTTAACATCTGTTATATCAGCAATATTCTTTTGTGAGGACCACTTTGATGTAAGTATTTAGAAGAAATCAACTTAGCCTCTGATTTACTAAAAAAACAAATTAAACCTAACCTAATATTGTTCATAAACATAACCTATAAGTAATTTAAAATCATTAGTAATATGGTGTCGTTAAGGGGACGTTGCGGAAAAACTTACAAAAAAATCCCCCTGTGGCCACTTAGCAAGACTGACCAATTTTACTTTATTATTTTCAGTACTTACAAGGAGGTTTTTGCATTCCGAAACTCGGTAGAGCAAAAGTCAGGGTTACACGTAAAGAAATTTACGACCATAAATGAATCAACTTGAGGCAAATTCGCACTGTCAGCTTTTGTATAGCCTGACTCCATTTTACAAAACCTCTCAAAAGCACAAATCAAAATATATCTTAATAATTTTCTCAGTAAATTGCACAGCGCACACGATATAGTTAGTAGTACACGACGCTTATTTTTTGAATTGTGACGTCATAACATGCTCAATCATGGCCGCCCGCGTTTCGGTTCTCGTATCCACAGGTAAAAAAACTCAAATCTATTTTTCAAAAGTAAAAATATTTACAATTTATTTTCATGCAAGAAATGTATTGTATAATTATTGTTAAACATTATGCAACCATATTTAACACATTTCATATTTTACCGTGATAACTGTCAAATAGCCAATTCGGCAATGCTCGGTACGCGGCGTATTATGTCTCAGTCACACGTTAGCATGTTCGTGTCGCTATCTCTGTCTTACATGCGCTAAAAATCGCAAAGCCTATGTTCAGACGCGCCAAGGTACGTCGGCCGTGTTGTAGTTGATAGTGAACAAAAAAATGTTTCGAATGTGAAAATTAATATAATCGCAGTTATAGCACGAAGCACAAAAAATATCTGTAGAGCAGTTATTTAAGGCTTACAACTTTAGATATATCTACATATATTCACTTTTTTTTTTGCCAAAACCTGTGCGGTTATATAAGTTTGCACAAAATTATCTCCAAAACTATAGCAGATAGAAGAATGTGGGTTAAACCAAAAAAAAAATAGTAATTTTTTCTTATATATATTTCTATGTTAAAATCACAAAAAGGGTACAACTCGACTTAGATCACTTATCACAGGAGGCACAGATTTCATACCGCTTGGTGATTAAGGTGTCTCTATCCAGAATTTTTTTGACAGAACAACGTCCGCCGAGTCAGCTAGTAGAGTTATAGAAATTACTAGCTGCCCGGACAGACTTCGTTCTGTCAAAATTTTTTTTTTAAATTTAAGCTATCCTATCTTTCAAGTTGGATCAAACTGCACACGGTGTGCAAATTTGATTAAAATCGGTTCAGCAGTTTAGGAGTCCATCGCGGACAAACAACGTGACACGTAATTTATATATTATACTAGCTGCCCGGACAGACTTCGTTCTGTCAAAAGTTTTTTTTTATTTTGAGATGTAAGCTATCCTATCTTTCAAGTTGGATCAAACTGCACACGGTGTGCAAATTTGATTTAAATCGGTTCAGTAGTTTAGGAGTCCATCGCGGACAAACAACGTGACACGTAATTTATATATATTAAAGACTAGCTGCCCGGACAGACTTCGTTCTGTCAAAAGTTTTTTGTTTATTTTGAGATATAACCTATCCTATCTTTCAAGTTGGATCAAACTGCACACGGTGTGCAAATTTGATTAAAATCGGTTAAGTAGTTTAGGACTCCATCGCGGACAAACACGTGACACGTAATTTATATATATTAAGATTAAGATTTAACAAAGCAAGCAAGCACCGTACTTGTGGTTCTCGGCCCGCAGCAGGTGCAGCTGGTGCAGCGGCGGCTCGCGGCTGGACGCGGCCGTGGACAGCGACGCCGTGTGCTCGCCCGCGCCCGCGCGCCCCGCCAGGTTCGCGCCCAGCTCTACACACACACACACCACACACCACACACACATCAGTGACAATGTGTTGAGTATAAAACAAGGGTGCGTGTACTTTTGTACGCGCGTGAGAAGTTATACTTCTTTGGCATAATAAAATAAATATTTAACCCCCTCCTCTTCTTTCCCCTGTTTAACTAATATACAAATATGTATAAAAAACTATATTAAAAAAACAACATTCAAAAACAATATTATAACAATATATAATAAATATAAATAATATTTTTTTTCAAAACCAGCGTTTTAAAAACGCACGTGCGGTTTTTCGTGACCGGCGTTTTTGTGTCAACACGGACATGTTACAAATCTTAAATTTCACCCTCATCATTTTTTCAATTTATTTCATAATGCGCCAAAGAAGTATAAACTTCAAAAATATGTCGGATCGTATGTAAAAGTAATATTTGTATTGACCCCAATCCCATACCAGCATACTAGTGTCTCAACAGGTAACAGAAGCCGACTCGCTTTGGGATTGTATTATTATCAATATCATTATTATTATCACTGGTATTAGTATCTTTCTGTGACGTGCCCCAGGGCTTGGAAGCCAGTTCTTTCTTTGATTCCTTTGGTGTTGCTAATGTCTATGGGCGACGGTGACCACTTACCATGACTCATGAGGATGATGATCGTTCGTCACCTAATATATCTTATAACCTTCCTCACGAATGTGGCTATCAAACACAGAAATAATTTTTCAAATACGAGTGATAGTTCCAGAGATTTGCGCGTTGAAAGAAGCAAACGTGAATTTTTACGCCTTAAGCTCAAGGATGTACTTTATCTTACCAGGCGATAAAACAGTGATAGCAGCTTGAACAGCGTTCCTCACGAGATTATCCAAAGCGAACATCCAATGCGGTTTGATGCTGTGCATCCTCAGAACAACATTCACAGCTTCCTGGAACATGTATATCGCTGAATGTAGCTCATTGATAGCATTAGAGTCGAAGTCCAATTCCTCCTTGAGCGTTGTAATGGCTTGCTCAATGACATTTCTGTTCTGGTCCATTATGTAGTCTTTCAACGCGCATCGGAGTATCTCAAGATGAGTCTGTAACAAGTATGTTACATAATAATAAAAATGTCCACAAAATTATAAATTCGTACTCACGCATTCATACATTTGCACAAAAATTTCATCAAAACACAATTGTACATAAACAATGTCTTTAGAAGAAACATTTGTCTGTCTGGCAATTTTAACAGAGTAAAATTTTACATTAAACATAAGTATCGTATAAATAAAAATATAAAGGAATAATTTACTACAATATTATTATTATAATAACAAAAATGCTATTGAATAGATTAAAATTAAAAAATACATATAGCAAAACGCAGTGAACACGGGAATTGTGTAAATACTTAAATAGTAGTTAAAAAGAAATTTAAAAAAATAAGCATTAAAATTTGTTCAAATCAAAGGGAGCTCACATGTAAACGATGTTTCCTCTAGCAGCATAAAATGTACAAAAGCATGAAACAATATACTTGTCAGCGTAGGCTTAAAATTTGAAGGCTTAATATTTTGCATAGACAGTGCATAATTATCGTATTATAGTAAATACGAGTAGGTTTTTGTGGACTATGGTACAAGGCCAAACAAATCCCCTCCCTTCTTTATTTTCTTCCATATTTTATACATTAAAATACTCGTTCAATTACTTATTTAAGAGCCTTACCATAGTCAAGACGGTATTTCCAAAGTCCTGCTGTATGCTCAACATCCATTTGGAGCAGATCTTCTCGCTGTCCTGCTCTAGCACGCGGGAGAGAGTGAGACGGCGTTGCGAGTCCTTCTTCAGAAGGTAAAAACCATCATGCTCTATGTCAATGGAAGATCGCGGTACGTTTGTCATGTCAACCTGAGAAAAGGATTATTATTATGAAGATAAACTCATCAATGCTTCGCTGTGGCATGGCATCCAAAGTAGCAACTATGGTCGCAAATGATAACTCAATCCAAAATGCTTATTAAAATTCCCCATTTCTTTTTCTCTCAAACCTTCAAAATATTTTTTTTTAACAACAATTATATTGTTTATAAACATTAACAGTCCATCTATTGACTATTTTCACAAAACGGACGTTGATTGAATATACATGGTGTCCCATTACACTTGTATCAGTGACGGTCTGGGTGGGAAGGATCTATCCATTTAACCTCCTGTATTTTCAGCTATTTTTGTTGCGTTTGTTTTTTGGTTGCGATATAAGTAATTATAATTTTTTCATTGCTTCAGATTATCAAACTTACGTACATCTATAGTTACCTTCAACTAGAACCATAGTCGTTAAAAGTAATTTACTCTATGGTACGCCTTATGTACGGTAAGTAATCAAATATGTCTGAATTCTATTTAAACAAGAGTGATACTTTACTAAATCTACAGTATGAAGTCATCATCAAATCAAGCCATACCTCTGGTGAAAGCAGACCGCCAGACGAGCTTCTCCTATTCAATATTGTATCATTGCTGTCCATTTCGTCGGTTGACGGCGTATTCGGCATAGTACTAAAAAATAACAATGCACTTCTATATATTTGTATATCTAACTACACATAATATAGTCACTATATATAAAGCGCAATATATTACATACATTACAACTCCCTTTGTTAATATATTATTTGTAAATATTTGTTAGATTTTCGTCGAAGCGTTAATATAGTCATTATTTTTCCAAATATCACATAAAATGGTTATGAATCAGTCGCTATATGTACAGGACAGTGTATAGTTAGATGTAGAAGCTAAGAGTGAATTGAGTGGCATTGTGTGCAAGACATACCAGCATAAAACTGTGATTAAAAGTGACCAATTCGATCTCATAGAATTCAATATTTTCTTCAAATAACGTTATGTAAGCTATGCGTTTTCATTTAAAAAGATTTCATTAAGTTAATTAAACCGATCATTGCGGATTAAAAAGGTGGTAATAAGAAAGTCGATAGAGTACACGAAAATCTGTTGATCAATTGGACGTAATTTCTGAAAAACGTTCCAACCCACAAATAAGTCGAAATTGAGTTAATAGTGCCAAACTGACTACGCGATGCACATTAACCAGCTGTCAAAATTTGATAACTCTACTGTCACTATAAATGTCATGTACGACTTAGTAGCCCAACCCACATAGTATGGGGAATACAAATATTTATTTAACTAAAACAGTCCAAGCGTCCTGAAACGTTTTTATTTAATATTGTTTTTACTATACACACTTAGAATTTAATTCATATAAAAATGATCCAAACATCATTAATAACTGGCAAAATAATAATAAAACCAGTTTATAATGAAATAAGACATGACGTATATTAAACCAAAAACAAATTAAGTTAATCTTTTTAAGTTAAATTATCGCCTAATCAACATCTTGAAGTAAGCATATTACAAAGTTGATAAGTAGGTACCTATTTAAATGACAAGACTGCTTGAACATGAGTTTTTATATTAAATATTGCAATAAGTAGTATTAAGTGCTGTCTGTAACTGTGAGTAGGAAAAAAATAGTCCCGGTAGTTTCTTGCCACTTCTTCTCCCGGGACCACTCACGGTAGGGATTTGTTGAAGCGATGGCGTTGAGTGACTTTCGAAAAGTGTTTGTAAAAAACCTACTTCGAATAAAACTTATTTCATTTCTTCATCTTCTATTTCAGCATTTAAATCTGGTTCACCCCCAAATCCTTCTATATAATCAGTCAACCTTTCTATAAATTTTAACTGTTTATAAAATGGCAGACAATCCTCAGAAATCAAGTGAAACTATGACTTAAACTCATTTAATTTAGCCTGAGTAATAGGCTTCCCGTTTGGCCAAAGAGACAAAGAGTTCTGGGTTTAAAGGAAGCAGGTTTCCTCTGAATTTCTTCCCTATGTATAACTCTTTGTACTCACCAATATCTATTTCATGAAGATAGAATATCGCTCACCTAGTAATATGTATAATGGCACATCTGCAAAAAATGCGAAGTTGAGTTTATACGGCACATACGTGTTTAAAATTGCATAATCTTCATAGTGGTAAACATGTATTAATGCCTATACTAGTAATCAAATCCATACAATCTGTAAAAAACCTAAAAAGAGCCCATAAATTAATTTTAAACATGTTTATAAAATTTTTGAATTTCGTTTCTGTAAAAATATGCCAAACATAGATGTGCCGTTGTATTACTGGGTGAGCGATATGTATATGCTATCTTTTTTTGACTGAATATGTTTAGTCTTCAATAACTTTTTTCATTATAAACTCGTTTTATTATTATTTTGCCAGTTACTAATGATGTTTGGAACGTTTTTATGAATTGATATTTTATAACGTGACATAAATATTGTAATATATCAAAAACGTTCCAAAGCTATGTTTTTGCCAATATTAAAAAAAATATCAATGTTGGAAGTCCTAAATTAGGTTATCTAAAAATTTTAACATGTTATCTATAGCATAACAAAACTTGAAGTTTAAACTAAAGTGATTTCATGAAGTAATACAGGGTTGAACTTAAACCTCGATTTTCTCAAAATGTTATGTTTGTGGATTGGAACGTTTTTCTGGAACTACGTCCAATTACATGGCACGAAATTAATTCGACATCAAAACATAAGCTGAAAATGCGCTATTCTCTCTTTCACACATATGCGGCCTAATGGTTGATAATTCAAATCAAATCAAATCAAAATCTTTTATTCATATAGGTATCACTGATACACTTATGCACGTCATTTTTTAATCTACCAGCTTTTCGGAAAGGTGCTTTAATAAGTAAGATAAGTATTCATAATTATTTAAAGTTGAAATGAAACAACAGCAGAATTAATTGCTGAACGCAGGAATTCAACCTTAATTTACTAACTAGTTTCCGCTCACGGATTCGCCCGTATAGTTATGATTTCACAAAACGAAATCACGAACATATAAACTCAATCATTGCAGATCCTACTGTCCTGGACATGAGACTATCTGTGTGCCAAGTTTCATCTAGATCCGTACAACGGCGTTATGAAAACATCCAAACACTTTCAAAAATTTTCACATTTATTATGATTAAGTATGATGAAAATATCGTATTCTATTAATATCGTTGTGTAATTAAGTATGATGAAAATATCGTATTCTATTAATATCGTTGTGTAATTGTGCGATAATAATGTAATGTTGTTATTACCTGCTGTTCGACAAATCCGGCGGATATATCAGTATCGGTGAGAGCATCGACGAAGCCGTCCTAGTGATGGTCGGGTTAGACCGGATCGTTTTAACCCTTAACAATGGGAACAAATACACAGACTTAGTGGACACAGACCAAACTGGCTGTCTTTAGACAGAATTGTCGTTTGGCAAGATTAGTTACAAATAACCCAAAACTATGAAATGGTTTTAAATCCTTCTAAGTGTATTATGTTGATATGTAATTCTGAAATTAATGTGTCCGAGAGATATTTTTAAGGTACTATTTTTGTGTTCAAAGGAACACATTTTGCTTTTAAAAGTAGGTTCCAATTGTACGTCTTCGGTGAAGAGTGTTAGGATTTTTACATACATAAAATGAATTAAAGACAATCATATTCAGTTTTAAAATCATGTGATAATACTAAATTAAAACTATAGGCGTGATAAGTAGTAATCTCAGTTAATATGAGATTTATATTGATTGCCTAAACTAAACATAGACAAATCAATCTAAAGACAACGACTTGCAGTGCCACTCTATAAACAAGGTGTTATAGACAAATCCGTGTTAAACACTCACATATCTATTTGAGATTCTATATACAACCCATAAAAGATACTGATATTAAAAAACAACTTCATCACATTTTCATCCTACAAGGACGTTATATTCAATGTAAAACATATACATATGGTTATAATTATATCGCCAACAAGCGTCCCTTTTACCACACTATGTAATGATATGATAGGAAACATCACACAATGCACTAATACAATGTCACCTGCCATACTAAATAATATAACATGGGGTATTTTACCAACCGTTATAGTATTCCTAAAGTACAGGGTATGATAAGTCATGCAAATAAATAAGTGATACTAATTGATATAGCATCCACTAACTTGGCATTAAAGGTAAATAAATGTATTTAGGGTGATTTTAAATCCATGCTGTTTAATGTCAAAGTAAAAGGAACTCTTAGTGTATTATAATAGAGTTTAAAGTAACTTACTCTATCTCAGGTGAGCTAGGCAGGTTTCCAATTATGCTGGGTTCGGAAATTTTCTTCTGTGCGACATTCGCACGTACTTTGTCCGCCGGAACGGAGATACTTCGGTTGTAATCAACGCTATTCCCCAAACGTGTTGTAGACTTTTTCTTCCTAAAAAAGAACGATTTTGCGTTTAAAATAACGATATTTGCTATCAAAATTGGAAACTTCGATTCAATTCGATTAAATTTATTTATTTTAAAATACAATTGCATGTTCAAATATCTTCGAAACACACATTGAGCTAATTGTAATATACATTTGAGCAGCATTATAAATATCATCCGATCACTTGCCAAGTATTGTCTCCTTAATAGTATGTGCGAGAATCGTTACTGTTGAAAACATTACATTTATTTATAATATTATCACATAAAGTTAAATATGTATGCTCACTTATATGTACATGTCGCAGGGAAATGAAGGAATCCGTGATTTAATAAATTCCTTAAGATCAAATCCCGGAAGATGATGGGATGATGGCTTTGTTGCGTCATTTCACTAGAGAATTTCAGTGAAAATCACTAAGTTAGAGAAATGATGAAATAAACTGATAACAGCGCTTTATTATATTTAGTATACAAAAGACAACACGTGACAAAGGCGAGGTAGGGCATAGGCGGGTTTTCTTTTAATGAATAACATTTATTTATTAAAATAATTATGTATGGGTAACTTAGAAACCAAAGTTTCTTACTCGCTAAGGAATGGGTCTTCCAATAATTCTGAGGCAGTGGCTCGCTTCTCCGGGTCGGGGATAAAGCACCGCAGTATGAAGTTTTTAGCTTTCTGCGATAACTCGCTCGGAATTTCCGGGTGCATTTTATAATAACCAACCTGCGAATATAATAATACATTTTTAATATTGACGATGCCGGCAAAGAGGCTAATTCGACCAAACATTCGAAAAAATATTTTTCTGCGAATAAAAAAGTCCATTTGGTTGCCGAATCCTTCATTCGAAACCAGGATACGACGATTGACATCAGTATACGCCACGCCAAAATTAACAAAGTACACAAAAAAATTTGAGTCGTATTTAAAAAAAAAAAAATCATTTTCAGTTGGCTTCATGTATTTCTGAATACGGATAGTTACTGTAATAACATAATATTTGGTCGAATCAGCCCTCAGTAATAATTATAAGGGACGTTAATTACCTTGAACACAGCCGCCTGTGGAGAGCCCAATTCCATGAACGGCGGGTTGCCAGTCGCCATCTCCACCACGGTGCAGCCCAGCGACCAAATGTCAGCCTGAAATAAATAAAATATTTAGATGCTACAATTAAAATTCATATTTTGATGTTTATTTATGCATAGTATACGGTATAATAATATTACACAGTTACACACAATTTTCAGAAAAGAACAACTGTTACTTTATTGTATACTAGCTGACCCGGCGAACTTCGTATCGCCTAAGAATGTAACAAATCAGAGATCATTAAAATCGGTACAGCCGTTCTTATTTCCGTGTCCTCCCTCTCACTCTCCCTCTCCCCCTTCCCCCTCCTCCTCCCCCTCTCCCTCTCTCTCTTCCTCTCCCTCTCCCTCTCCCGCTCCCGCTCCCGCTCTCGCTCCCGCTCCCGCTCTCGCTCCCGCTCCCGCTCCCGCTCCCGCTCCGCTCCGCTCCCGCTCCCGCTCCCGCTCCCGCTCCCGCTCCCACTCCACTCCCCTCCCCTCCCCGTGTTACATAATCGGGATCCGCGGAACATGCGGGAGCTGTCCGGCCGCGGGGCCGGTGATGATTGTACTACTCGTACAATCACGTTGTCACGTAGTTTCTTTACTACGTAATATCTTCCGAATGGAATGTCCGATTTGAGTAATTCAAAAAGTTATCTATAGGTATTGAAACAGTTTTGAATATGAAATGATTTATTTGGATAAGGATTAATACGAAGGTATGGTTTTCATGATCTGATTTTGGTCATCTTTTTTATTAACTTTTAAAATGTAAAAAGTGGTTATAGTGACATAACGACAATAGTTGGACATATAGTATCGCGAGGTTTTTTGTAGATATTGATATGTTCTACAATATTGTAGAACATTTTTTTGTTCTATCATCAATAGTTTCCGCAGCGTATGCGATAAAAGAAATTTTTAAGCAAATTTTTTCACACTTTGGTTCACGTTACTGATGTTTTAGCAAGGATCCCTAATTTTTTCTAGTAATAAATATAGCCTATGTTACTCATGAATAATGTAGCATTCTAATGGTGAAAGAATTTTGAAAATCGGTTCAGTAGTTTTTTAGTTTATTCGTTGCAAACATACAAAAATATAAAAATACAAAGCTTTCCTCTTTATAATATTAGTATAGACATGTTTTACAATATAAAGATATGATTTACAATTTAAGGGTATTCAACTGTTTCTGTTCAGACAAATCGGTTAAAATAATAAAACACGTATTACAGGACACAGGTTGGTAAAGACGTAAAATGTAGACATTTGACAGCGAACGAAAATGTATTAAAAAAGAATATACCATCCGTCCACTTTAGCTATTCACATATTCACATGTTCTATTTAAATAATTTCACTTACAGGAGCACCGTATCCTCTCTGTCCCTTGTCAATAACCTCAGGCGCCATATATTGTAGGGTGCCTGCAAATGTTTCAGTAGAGGGGCAAAGCCCTGCGAGTCGCTTCGACGTACCGAAGTCCGATATCTTAACGACCCCGCTGTAAGTGTTCACTAGGACATTGTCGCCTTTTATGTCACGGTGGACGATTTTCTGATCGTGAAGGTATTTGAGACCTGTTGATGAATGTTATTGTTGTCAATCGAATTAGGTTTGATTTAATTTTAAAGTAATTTCAATATCTGTTTGAGTGTATTAGCCTAATAAAGCCTCTGTTCTGATCCAATGTGATTGTAAAGAAAGTATAATTTATACCTTCTAATATCTGTTTAGTGTAGTACGCTATGGTTGCCTCGTTTTCCTTTAAAGGACCCCATTTGGATCTCAGTAGCGCGGACAGGGAACCTCCAGGGACTTGTTCCATGAAAATCTTGAAATAATTGTTTTCTGATATTGAACCCAGGTACTGAAAATAGGAAAAATGTGATAGTACCAATTCATTCGAAACTTTCTATTTTTCTATTTGAATTCCCTAAGATCCGCACTGAAAAGCTGATAACCACGGAGTGTAACGGAGAAAATAGCTGAAAAATTGTAATCGTTACAAATCATTTTTTTACTTAAAACAAGTTAATGCTTGACATTTTGCCGTAATGTTATAGTATAAAAGCTATAATCTTTATACTTGATAGAGAATTTCCCGTATGAGTCGTGAATTAATACCAGTTACCTCATACACCAACCAGTATATATACGCCCAAGTAGCACGCGGGGCTGTATAAGGGCTGTCTTAGGGTTCACATGTGAACTATAAGCGGTAAGTCAGCTGTATATGAGCTGTAGAGCACGCTTTACAGCCCTTATACGACTGATTTGGGCACAAGTTCACATAGCTGCATAGTAGCAGTATAACAGCATTTAAATAGTAGTAGGTTAACATTACACTCTTATACAGACCTTAGCTGTATATTAGGTTAACATTACACTCTTATACAGACCTTAAACAGCTTTAAGCGTATTTTTCGCCTTTATACAGCTAATACATCACAGGTGAACTCATATAAGAGTGAATTAATGCTTTAAGTTCACTTGTACGCTAAATGTGAACTCTTATTCAGCCCCGCGTGCTACTTGGGCGACCATACTAAACCATGACATGTGTACTATTATATAGTTCGAAGCTAAGCTAGTTCACTGGTTTACATACCTGTACAATGTTCCTGTGTCTCAACTGTGAGTGCAGCAATATCTCCTCATGCAAGGGTTGAACATCTCCTAAGTTCTTCTCAGGTATCTCCTTGACAGCTATCCGCACTTGCGTGTTAAGATCCCTCGCGGCGTACACGATGCCGTACGTGCCTTTACCGAGAACAATGCGTTTGTTACAGTCGTCTAACTCGTATTCGAACTAGAACAAATAGAAAGTTGAGGGTAAGTCAGGTTGAGGGGATTTGTTTGTATTTTATTTTTAGATATTTAATTGTTACTATAGTAGGGTCGATTGCAGCCGGTACAAATGTAAACAAACCATTAAAATCGTTTTCTAGGGTTTTCACCAACTTACATTAATTTGTATACCAAATGCGTTTTATTTAGACAAACTTCTCATTGATTGTTTGAATTTAGCAGTGTTATTTAATTTTGTTTGTTTCCACATTTACTCGGAGTTCATAATTGTTATCGATCATATGTCTTTATTTAAGAATTCACATAATACCTTAATAATTTGTCTAAATAAAACGCATTTTGTGTACAAATTCATGTCAGTTGGTGAAAAACCCTAGAAAACTATTTTAATGGTTTGTTTACATTTGTATCGGCCGCAAATTGACCCTTCTACAGTTACTAAGAGGTTATGTACAATACTCCTTTACAATGATGACGATACTTTTATAGAATGCTGCAACACTAAATTAGCAAGGTATCGGCCAAGTACAATCGAATTTTGGTAAGTAATAATGAAATATGGCCCTAAGGACATATTGAACCCCGCTGCTTATATACATAACTATAAATATTTAGCTACACTTCCTAATTTCAGGACATTTTTCTTCATCCATCGTTGAAGATAGCTTTTCGCTTCGATCAGGAGTCATTCACCGATTCACGCCACTATAAAACATTTCCAGTCACATAATATTTTAAAACAATTTACCTTTAACTGATCTTGCATACCGCTAGTGTCCAAGTCAGCCACTTTCTCATGATCGGCTGTAAGCTCCCCGAGTAAATCGTACAAGTGCTGACGAAACGCTTGCGAGGGGAGAAATATCTGGAAGTCATCAGAGTTCTCACTCACGTAGAGAAACAGACATCTTTCGTCTCGCTTGTACAGACTGAAACAATTTATACCCAAATTATAAATGTTCTCTCTAAGTATTTATTATTAGGCAGATGTATATTGAGCTACATTGAATTCCAACGTTAACCTCATACAATTAAGGCACATACATATTTCTTTTAGTCGTATAAAATTCATTCTATGCCGTCTATTGGCTCTGCTGGCCCTTAGTTAACTGACGTCCGTACACGATCGTATTAAAATTACCTATAAGTCCGTTACCCGTAAGTCTGTAAACATAGACCGATAATTACCTGTAAGTCCGTACACACAGTTACCTACCTGTAAATCCGTTCACACAGACACTTAGTTACTTAGTTACCTGTAGCTCGAGCACGAATATTTGCGAGAAAGTATTCGTATGGTTAACGTAAGCAATTTGTATGGCATTTTTTCAAAAGCGCCCCTATCGTGCGTAAATGGTACTAAAATGCCATACAAATTTGACAAATTGCTTACGTTAGCCATACGAATACTTTCTCGCAAATATTCGTGCTCGAGCTACTGTAAGTCCGTACACGGTCGTATAAACCACAGCCACTCACCTATAAGTCCGTATCATATCCGACGTGAACAGCCAGCGGTGCACCTGCCGGCACTCGCCGCGCATGGACTCCAGACACAGGTTGAATATCTCCACCGACTTCTGCTCCGCGCCCATATTCACATTCACATACGACGGCATGTAGACCTTCGTTGTTTCTAATATCAGTACCTGGAATGAACGTGCTTATAGTCATAACTTCACACGTAAGATTCCCTGTGTCGTGGATGCCATGGACAACACACAATGAAAC
Organism: Thymelicus sylvestris; assembly: GCA_911387775.1. Lineage (NCBI taxonomy): Eukaryota > Metazoa > Arthropoda > Insecta > Lepidoptera > Hesperiidae > Thymelicus > Thymelicus sylvestris. Next base: position 12,364,723 of record OU426893.1, read on the forward strand.
AGATATCATAACGCAACATTTAAAAATTTTCGTCATTGGTAATCGAAGCCAGGGCGCTTAGAAAATAAATGATGCTTTAATAAATAAAAATAAAAATGATATAATTTTCATTAATTTCATCAACTGCAATAATTCATTAAGATGTTTAACATGGGAGTATAAAATCGTTGATTATTTTTTTCCTAAACAAATAAGTTATTTACAAATTATACAGATTAATGTAACCAGCAACATAATATATCAAAAGATGTAGAACTTACAGGAAAACGAATAATATTTTCACATGTACTCTTAGTTGCCTCCACAAAGAACTCCATCCAGAATTGAAAAACTTGCTGCTCTGGTGATGAATCTTCATTCTTTTTACGAAACCTTCAAAACACAAGTTCATTTAACACATTAATTGACCATATTAACCAGTTAATTAGTTAATTGACCAAACTAGTTCAATAAATACCTGTCGATCAATTCAATATTTCCTATAGTAGACTTGAGGTACCAATTAGGTGGTTTCAGTTTGAACATGCATTCTGCCGCTTGGATCGCTTTAACATAGTCCTGAGCAAGTACCGAGATCTCGAAGAAAGTTGCCACGTCCCAATAGTCTTTGAGGGAAGATAAACTGCCTTTTTTACCTATTAAATGATTTAAAATCCTACCTGGAAAATAAAAGTAAAATATTCATAAAAGCCTGGGTAAAAAAATTAAGTTTTATAAATTCATTTATTTTGTGCTATAACAAATAAATAAATAGTTCTTTGTCACTTTTTTATATGTTTATAAAGAGAATAGTCTATGCATACAGCTAGAAGATAAAAAGATCCTTTCAAGAACACAATATAAGAAAATTAACACATGTCAAAGAAAATGTTTTCAATATGTATAAATAATAATACAAACAAACATCAAACATGTGCCATTGCACTTATTTACATAACTAAACATTTACCTATATGCTGCAATTCTTGCGAGTCTTTAAAATCGCTTCCAGCTATAACTAACAAAGTTGCTAAATTAATTCCTGCGTATTCATTTGGTTGTACTTCAAAACCTTGTCTGTACCTAAAACAAGTTAATAGTTTAAAAACTAAATAAACGGTTTTATGGTGTCATTGTAGGAACTAAATATAAAAATAGTGACATACTGTTAACTAATAAGGAGTTCCTTCTTCTGGAACCAACCCTAAAAGGTCATGCTTACCCTAAAAGTGTAGTCATCGGAACCATAGCAATCTGCATTTCAACTACGTAGGATGAAAAGAAGTAGTTCTAATACAGGTTGCAAGATTGGACCCAAAAAAACAGGGCAAGCTAAATAAAACCTTTTAAAAATCATTCATTATAAACTGATAAAACATTTAAACCTTTTACGCCCCAACTCAGTCACTAACGGATACTTAAATCGCTCCTTAGTACAGAATATGTATGGTGATTCTTTACTAAAGGAGCGATTAAAGTAACCGTTAGTGACTTTGAGTTGGGGCGCCCGGGCGTTATAAAGCAAAACTTATGATAAATACCAAAGCTCCTTACCAATGAATAGCACTATTCAAGCTCTCTATATCCGAGTGTTGAGACTCGACGAACTTATCTTTGTAGATGCGGCCGCACAGACACAGCATGTCGGGAAATCTATTCTCTTTCTTCTCTAAAGCCTTTACACATACTTTTAAAGCATTTTCCCTATCCCCTTCCTTGTTTCTCCTGAAAATGTGTATTCTTTTAGAAAAGTGACGGAAAATGCCTTATGAACTCACACCTCCATATTAGGATTTAATGATATCACACCAAAAAATAGGTCACAAAGGTTCACAACTCCAGAAAAAACATTTATTCCATATTTTTACCCCAGCCGAGAAACGAACCGAGGACCTTCGTTTTGAAGGTAGAATTTAGACTGGTACTTTTGAGGCAACCTTTTGAGTCACCAAGTATTATTCGATTCCCGGCTAGGCAGGGTCTACGTGACAGATAGATATTTATTCTCCAGGCCTATCTGCGTCTATCTATCTATCTTACTTGCGTTCAGCGATAATAAAAACATGAACATGTGAAAAAACCCATTAACAATACTAACCTATTCATAGCAAAAGCATACATAAACCTAATAATAGGCATATTAACATAGTTCTTCCTGTTCATAATCGTCTTAAGATCGTCAACGACTTGCACGATCGCGTCGTAGTCTTGTATCTCGCGGTACGATATCAGCATATTGAGTATCGTGTCGCCGGACAGCACGGCCGGGTCGTCGAGACGACGTCGCATCGCGTGTAGTACGTTGGCCAACTCCTGTCCGCTGTATACTTCGCGGGCTTTACGGAGGTCCGATAGGAATTTCTCTTGGAGATGAGCTCTGTAAAACGATGGTTATTCGTTGTCCGTTAATGAAAGTTAGGAGACTAGACTCGGGTGCCTTGCTCATTTTTTATGTTAATAGCCGACAAAGGAGGCATCTCTGATGCGTTATCAGCCAAGAAAAAAGGAAGAAAGATAGAACTGGTTCTCATCCCTCAACCGAAACACGACGATGAGTCCTTTGGCGGCTCATTCAAGAGTAACTAGCCAAGCAAGCTTCATGGAAAGGTAATAATAATAATTAAATCATCTTTAGTTCTACCAAACGAGGGTATTGCAAAACGAATAGACACATAGACAAAAAATGTATGTACGTATTTCAGATTTTTTAGGTTCATGTCACCCAAATGCCTCCGACATCAGTGATTTTAGAAGAGTTGTAAGGAAGCCGGCATACTTAGGTTTTTTTTTATATGAAATAAGTTAGTGCTTGACACCAATCCCACCTAATGGTAAGTGGCGGTGAAGTCCAAGATGAACGCACTGACTTAATAAATGCCTATTCAATTAAACATTAGCATTGATATACCTATTCTAAATAAAATGAAAAATAAATTATTCATTTTAATGTTAACATTAGCATTTGAATATTATGATAAAATATTTTCCTTATGACATCAATACTTTGCCAACTATTTCAATTCAATGTCAAGACGTTAATTAACTACTCAAAATTCATCGAAATTGTTGTCTCAGATGTTTTGATGAATGGCACATTCTCAATGAGTTTTGACATGAGAAAGCATTTACAATAATAGGTATATTCCATGATTACAGAACTGTGTATTTCGAATTCATATGTTCAACAATAGCTCAAACATGACAGGTGAGAACCAACATAATTTCTTACAATACATTGCATATGTTGAACATATTACGTTGCAAACACATTTTTGTCTTAATATTTCATAAATTATTGCTTGACTACAATCTTAGCTGATGGCGATGTAATCGTGGGTAAAACGCACTAAGTAGAAGCTTATTCACTTTTCCCTTGAAGACTTTACTTAAGATAACTTACTTAGTTTGAACCTCAACATCTTGTAAAATGTTCTTAAGCCTGAGCGTGAGGTGTTGCTTAGGATCGGCTGTTTCCTCTCCTTTGAATTTGGTGGCAGCCGGGTTAGTTGTCACGCAGGTCCCGGCCTCAGTCAGCTTGTATGATACAAATAGAAAATTTGGAAGGGATATCTGTAACAAAATATAAGTCATATTATATGCGATTTTCAAGTAAAAGCGGGGAAATTTCATGAACCGATCATAACTAAGGGAGGCCATACACGGTCAATTAGTGTACTTGATCAAGTCTGCAGTTTGACTTGGCGCGCCATCCAGTGTGCATGAGATAGATGTATGGCAGATAGCTATATCGTGGCCATACACAATCAAGTATAATGTTTCTCTTACTTCCCGAAGTTACTACTAGGTACTTTACTGACTGGCAGAGAAAACTTTTAGCTTTAAGTCCGCCTTTGTACCTTTTACATTCATATGAGGTTTGAAAGTTTATATAAATAAATAAAATAAAACTAAGGACACACACAGTGTTATCATCAACTGTAGGTCGCGTGAAAAATAAACGACAACCTACAAAAATTATGATAAGAGTATTTCATCAGTTTTTATAAAAAACATCTTGGAAAGATTACCATGCGTTTCTCTTTTCTTTATCTTTAGGATTCCTTGAGACCGAGACAGATACAGAAAATCATCAACTTAAAAGGTTTGGTTGTGCATCTGACAGATAAAATAGAAATTTTAAGTTTTAATACATTCACTGATGAGATTCGGATATATTCTAAAATGAACCCTCGATGTCTATACTGATTATGACAACGCAGTGTGAGAAAAAAGATAGATCAAGATAAATAATTTATAGTATTTAAAAATGTTCCATAATGACATACCTACATCACAAGTAAAAAACGTAGGACAGAAAAGAAAATCGCGAGTAAAAATGTTATTGCCAATAGATATCTCAAATTTATCGCTTAATAGGTCAAACCGGTGTATCAATCGGAGTCATAATTCAATAAAGCGCCAGGTACACGAGTCACATTCGTGCCACTGCAGAGGGCAATTGAGAAATTGAGAGTAATAACTATTGAGACATTGTCATCCAAGGTCTGATCTCTATATATAGCTAGGATACACTAGGCATAACACTAGATTTAAGAATGAAATATAAAATACATTCTAATTTCTTACTCTTTATAATGTGTTTGATGTGTTTTCCTTAAACATAATATCGAACTAATACAATACATTCTACATAACACTGACATAATAAAATATTGTATTGATGTTAAAAATATATTATTATGTGGATGCATATGAATAAGTGTAACAATATTTCTCCATAGGTCATACATTCAGGGATACATACACTAAATGTTGCATCTACCTTCTTTACTAAATACAAACAATATGGTTGCAAATCTAGAGGAAAATACTTATGCTAATTCATTCATAAACACATACATTGTTATACCTATTTGTTATAGAATAGAGTATCTGTAAAGTTGCATATGAAATACACGAAAGCCCCAAAAACAGTGACTCGTCACAAGAGATCGTTTTATGTTTGGGTACATAATTTGCCTGAAGATACTATTTACTAAGCAATGAATTTACGAAAGTGGTTTCTTGAGAAATAAAAAAAATACTAATTTGTATAAGATCTTTGAAAAAACGATTATTCATATTTCATCAGTATGTAATTCGTATCTAAGTAAATATAATTTTCAAAAAACACGATTTACCAAAAAAAAAAACCGAGCAAAGTTCGGTTATCCAGGTAAATGAATCCAGGCTAATTAATAAGGCTACACATTCATTCCACACAGGATTCCCTATGTCGTGGATACCATGGACAACACACAAAGACAAGACACACACACCAAGACTGAGAAAAGAAATTCAAATTCATCATTCTCCACCTCGCTAGGAATTGTACCTAGAATGCTTCACATGGCCATCTGACATTTTAACCATTGCACCATATGAATCGTCAATAATATGGTTAACAGCACCTGTAATGACCCTGTAGCCTAGTTGGTAGCGACCCTGCCTGCGAAGCGAGGGGTCCCATGTTTGATTCCCGGTCAATGCAGATATTTATATGATAGATGAATATTTGTACTCCGGTTATGAGTGTTATTGTGATGTGTTACATGTGTCGTCCATGCCACCCGCGACACAGGTGAAAACCTACTATAGGGGTTTATTTTTATTCTATCATTTACAAAATTTAATAAAATTCATTTGTACTAGAAGTACTAGGACATCATAAATGACAAAAAAATTGTCTGCAATGGTCCTCACCATTGCGTTCATCTTCCACTGCACATATACTTTTAGTTATACGAATCTTATACACTTCTCCAGCACTATCGAGAACACAATTATAAAAGCAAAGCAACAACCCATAATTGTCCCACTGCTGGGCTCGGGGTCTCCTCTCACAATGTGAGGGGTATTAGGCCAGTCTACCACGCTGGCCAAGTGCGGATTGGTAGACTTCACACACCTTCGAGAACTTTATGGAGGACTCTCCGGTGTGCAGGTTTCCTCACAATGTTTTCCTTCACCGAAGCAAGTGATAATTAACTTGTAATACGCACATATTTGAAAATTAGAGGTGCGTGCCAGGGTTTGAACTTGAGCCCCTTCGTTCGGGAGAGCAACGTTCTACCGCTAGGCTATCACTATTATACATTAATGAATTTGTGTAATTACTCACCTTAAGTCTCAGAGTGGCGTCCGGGTCTACATCATTGTACAATAAAACATTTTCCTTCATATCAAAACTCTCTCTCACTCCGAGGTGGTAGAGAAGTGAACTCTGTTGCAGTTGGACACTGAGATCCACAAGTGCAACATCTGCATTGTAAAATGTGTCCAGGACACTTGTCTCACCAAAATCCAGTTTTTCAAACTGTAACAATATGTTGAATACATACATTTTAAATTAATTAATTCATGTTTAAAGTACATAGATAAAAATAAGCATATTTATTCTGCTTTTATTTACTTTTGAAGTTTCACTTATTGTTTACTATGAATATCCATTTAAGAGTAACAATTTTGTGGGCTTAAAATTTGTAGTTTCGGGTGTTTATTATTAACTATGAATGTCCATATATTAAGAGTAACAATTTTGTGGGCTTAAAATTTGTAGTTTCGGGTGTACTTTCGAAAGGTGATAGTCGAATTTCGAACTGAAATTTGGCACTCAGCTTTGTTTTAATATTGCAAGAAATCTCCCCAAAGGATTTTTAGCACATTCAATTATTTACTGAGACATTGAATGTGAAATTACTTAATTATTGTGTTACAACATTATAGGTAAAATGGTTTTTGTATAAGACTTAATTTTATAGTTTTCATTTTAAGAACTTAAATTACTTGTGTTCTTAATTGATAAAAAATTTGTAAAGATATGACTCTAACTTACATGTATATGGTGTAGATTAGCATTGACAAGGTCTGAAGCTAATCTAACTTCTTCTAAAGCCCTTCTCCTGTGTGCTACGTTCAAGGAGTGGGTGATATCCAGCACACAGGCAATGTCCATCCGTGGGCGCTGGTTGGAGCTGCCTGGCTGTATCGTGGCATTCGATCCATCGCTGCAAATGCTTTCACAGATGCTTCTTACTTCACCTAAAAATTTACAGTTTCACATTTAATACACAATGATAATAATGTTATTTGATTATAATTTAAAATGAAATGTGTAATTTTGTTGATACATATTACCCTCTATTTTATGATCTTAAAGTAACAATGGTTAAAAAATGTTTAAATGTTTCATTGAAAGTCAAAATAAATTAGTCCCTTGTATGTCTGATAGAAGTTTCTTGTTCCTGTACAATAAATTGTTAGTTAATGATGTACCTACCATTACTAAAACTTGTTTCTTTAGAGGAATTGATAAGTAAAGTGATATAGTCTGAAGAAACTGTTCAGGTACTAAAATACCTGCAGGGACTGCAGGGAACATCTAAAACTAAACATTGATGTAATAATTAAATACTACACTGGTCTTGCTTACAGGTGATATCTAGGGTTTTGGTGTTATCTAACACTGTACAGATATTTACTAATCCAAAGGCCAGGACAGAAACAAACTTACCAGTGTCTTCCTGCGTAGTAGAAGTATTTGCAGCACCGAACGTTATCATTTTCTCGTGTGATCACAATGCATTTGGACAGATTGAAAGTGCAACAACGATTTTCACGAATAAAATACCAATAGCCAACTAAAACTAAACTCAACAATTCAACTTCAGTCTTCAACACAACTTCCAAGTTCCACTCAAAGAGTACATTTGGTTGGTTCCACTTGTTATTTAACAATAGTGATGGCCCCGATACACAGCACAGATTAAGAAGTGATTATGTGTATTGTATTGTACTATTTGTACTCTGTGATTGTACTCCAACGGGAAAGTAACGTTATAGCTTCATCGATTATTACCTATCGATTATGTTATGTCAATGTAAGGAATAGTAAAATTATTATTAAAGTTATGTTTTAAGCTAACGCTATATACATAAATTTAGAATTATTGATTAGGTCCGACATAGATGTACATACTTGTCGGCAAGGCCATGCATGAATCTCTAGTGAAGTTCCAGGGACGGACCTCTTTATTCTACAACGATTTTCCGATGCAGAGGCTGTCATAATAGTAAGAAATGTTACTGAAAAAATCTAAATGACGTCATATAGAATGAGGATTGGTCAATAGTGTAGAACAGATGATAACTGGAAACTGGAAATATATCATGGAGCAAAGTAAAATATAAAAGGAATTTAATGTTGATTAACTAATGTACCGTGAAATACCCTCTTAAATTATGCTCTTATTTAATGTTTCGTTTTAACACGTTTTATTATGTTATAACAACATTATAATTAATAGTGCTCTGATAGGGAATTATTGAATTCTGTATTTGTGTGTCATTAATTAACTTATCTTTTTTCTGTGAAATTTTCCATAAATAAAAACCAAATCCTCACGTCATGTGTTAAATCATAAATGTAGCATGATTTAATGGTTAATAACATAATTGCAACATTCAGTCAACTGATAAAAACGTTTTTATTTTATTGTTTAAAATACAAAAAATAACAATTGAGTAATCGATATTATTTTAACACTAGTCTATGCGAAAGTCGATACTAAATTGTCCAAACTGTCATAGCACAACACTTGCTTTTAATTTAATTGACCTTGAAGTCTTACCGAGGCAGTAGTGCCACCTAGTTACAATTATGCAAACAATTTTTACCTAAATAATAATATGTCACTCTCTGACAAATTATTTTACAATAGTACAGATGGCACTGTTATACATTTACTAAAAAGCAAAAAAGATGATGTGAGGGCGCGGTCGGTGTCGGTGTGCTTGACTTTGTTTACAGTTTTATACTAATTATTCCCTTTGTATTCTATGATGTACTTAAATAAATAATTTAAATGTTACTAAAAAGCAGCAATCTGATGGTGCAGTTATAGGGCCGGATTTAGGGGAGGGTGAACGGCAGTTTAAGGGTGGCGCTAAAATCATAATAGTATGATTAGTATGTATTTGCTTTACAAAGCGCCTAGCACCTAGGTCGGCTGGATCGGCAACCTGCGGCTCGCGAGTCACATGCGGCTCTTTGGATGTGAAGCTGCGGCTCTTGAGTTCCATACGCAAATAATAATATTCATTTTATAAAAAATAACATAAACGTGTACTTATGTGCGCGCGTGAGTAGTTATACTTCTTTGGCATCATTAGATAAATATTTAACACTAGCTGTCTTGGCGAACTTCGTATCGCCTTATAATCAGTGGAAGTACCTACTTTGTTGTTACTCTTAACTTTTATAGTTTTGATAGGTTTAACAAATCAGAGACCATTAAATTCCCTCTCCCTCTCCCCCTCCCCGTCCTACTCCCTCCCCCTCCCCAAATTTTATTTTTGTAAGAACTATTTATGGTAGGCAAGAAAATTTTTTTTGGCTCTTTAAAACTTTGAAATTTTGTAAAATTGTGTTTGACTCTTCCGACTCAAAAGGCTGCTGACCCCTGCCTAGCATAATTATTATATGGCCTGGCCTTTTTTAGGCCTGAGCGCTGAACTGATTTTGCTTTCTATACGTTTATGTACGATTACACGCCTGAAGACCTTCTTAGAGTTCCGAAGTAAAATCGGAAACCTTATTATAGTTTTCTCATATCCGTCCGTCCGTCCGTCCGTCCGTCCGTCCGTCCGTCCGTCCATCCGTCCATCCGTCCATCTGTCCGTCCTGATCTGTCTGTCCGGAGCAAAGCGCCGACAAAGCTGTAATTTGCCATGGATATACAATTATACATATTTATTAAAACTCTAGAATCGTATTGGGGCGGCTTAGAATACTAACCCCAATCCCACGCCGGAAGGGTGTTGTAAGAGGCGACTAAATCCGGCCCGCTGGTGGTAAGGCCCCTCCAGGGATTATGCTGGTAATATTGATTTTAATTGTTAATTAATACCATTATTACTATTATTATTTCTCCATGGGGTTTGCCTGGATAGCTAAAATCCATGAGCATGACCCAGCCGCCAAACGACTCGTCGTGTTCCGGCTGAGGGCTTGAGAGCCAGTTCTTTCTTTCTTTTTCTTCTCTCTTTCTTGACTGGCAACGCATCAGTGATGCCTTTGGTGTTGCTGATGTCCATGGGCGACGATAGCCACGATAGATCGTCAGCTCGTTTGCCGGGTATTTTGATAAAAAAAAATCCGCATTAACACTAACTCTCCGATACTACGAAATCTAAAGGTTTATATATCTATGTACTGAACATATTTTCACGGTCGATTCTATTATAACAATTCGTGTGACGCAGTAGTTACCGTACCGGACCGGCGCAGGTTTGGGATCTATTCCCAAGGAGAAAATTGAATGATAAATTTACCTAAACTTCTCATCTCGGTTTGCTGTTCTTTTCTGTTGTTCGTTCGTCTCTTTGTGTGTTGTTCATGAAGCCATGGCGTCAACGGTGTATATTGCCACCAACTTATCTGTGAATTGACGGAGGGCGCTGTCGGTCGGACGCATTGGACCAATCATTGGATGCAATTCGAGACGTAGTAAATGCCAATGAATTAACACAAAGAACTTATGAATGGGGCGGCATTAGTTCCAATTTTCGCCACTTCACAGGTAAGTTGATGGCACTGTAGTTCTCAAACCCACGAACGACACAGGGAATCATAATGTGGGCACAGATGACAGAAGACATAATAGTACTTATGATGTGTGGGGCTTTTGTTATGAATACTAGTCGACATTAGAGCTGATGATCCACCTGACGGTAAGTAGCCGCCGTCACCTAAGCTAAAGTCATACCAAAGACGTCACCGATGCGTTGCCGACCAAGAAAGAAAAGAGAAAGAGAGAGAAAGACGAGAAAAAAGAAAGTATGTGAAGTTGGATGTTATGATGATGGGATGTTCGGATATTTATTTTTTCATCACGCGCTAGTAATCGTACTTGACACACATAACAGATAGATAGTCGATGTCCATAACGAAATCCATAAGGGTTCCGTTTTTTGCCATTTGGCTACGGAACCCTAAAAAATAGGGTAGATTAGTTAGAGGAACATGGTATTACTGTTATTAGATAAATAAAAATCAATGATTCCATTAACTTATTATATTTCTTCTATAAATACGAGTATATAGGTTCTCTTGATAACAATAAGTAAATCCTCTATTTTCTCCTTCCAGTAGAGATCACAGTTTGAGATTACAGATAACATTACATACAACGAAACTATTTTATTTTTAGGAACCTAGGGTCCTAGGTATTATTGTAATAAATAACAATATTATGTAGTATTGGTACATAATATTAACACGAATTTGAAATTATGATGAAACTTTTATTTATTTCACATTATATTTATAGGTTTGAGAAAGTACAAAATCGTGGCACTTAATATGAGTACTTACAATAATAAAATTGGTTTACCATACCTAGACATGTAAAAACTAAGTATCCAAATGTTACAATATTTCTGAACATCAACAATGTTTATTAAGTTGTACAATACATTAATTTAATTTGACCGATCTTCTTGTACACTCACGAATGTACTGAAAAATTATAAAGGGTAAAATAAAGAAGTCATAACATATTTTAATAGCAGATTACAATAATAAAGAAACTATCATACACCTACATAAATACATACGTACAGTTTTAAACAGTTTGTAATTATGCGCTCCTAGTACCTCACTTTCCGAGGATGATCTTACGGGAGGCGCCAAAGCTCTGTCCTGATTGTGATGCAACCTTGTTGGTACCAGCTTGGAGGCCTATGACACCCTCACCAGCTCGGAGGACGTCTTGGCTGAATTCTCTGCGGTTTTCCTCTGCGGGTCTGGGGCCGAGGAAAGGTCCTTTCCATTCGGGGTGCTTGTATGCCTAAACGAAAGTAAAACAATTAGTACCACAGTAGTAGGTATCAGTAAGATTGGTTCCATCTGTCGCAGCTGGCGCTACTTAACAACGGACAAAGCTATGCCCCTAACGCCCCAACTTAGAGCCACTAACGGTTATTTTAATCGCTCCTTAGTAAAGAATCACTATACAAATTCTGTACTAGGGAGCGATTTAAGTAACCATTAGTGACTCTGAGTTGGGGCGTTAGTTAGCGAACTTACTAAGTTAGCGAAATTCAACAGAAATGCAGAATGCAGGTCGCAAACTGTACTGTGACACTGGTAATGTTGTTAGCAATCTACCATTTTATTTCTGTAGCCAAACAAAAACGAATGTGTTAACTTCTTTTGGTTGCAGACGTTGCAGTGTCTTTGCCACGCAATTCTTTCATGACACAGAACGAAAGTCATAATTTCCAACTGTTGTACGTTAAATCTAGGAAAACACTTCGCAATTACTGGCCCAAAATACAACAGGGTCCAGTAGGGGCTGGATGCATGGGAAAGTCAAATTATCTACAATTTTTAAGACTTATAGCAGCTCCTATGAACTATTTAGTATAATGACAATAGCTCTTACCGTCCTGCCAAGCGCGAAGATGGTCTGTGTGACGAGTGTTATGTTCTTCTGGTCCCAGAGATCGGTAGTCTGGAAGAGGTCCACATCAGGCACGCCGTATTTAATGCACGCCTTCTGGAATCTAAAAAAATAAATTGTATGTATGATGTACGTAGATCACTTTCAAATGTACAGCTATAGTTTTTATTCAAAGGAAGTACCTATCTAATTTAGTTTTTCTGCGACCTACTTAAAGCTGCTTAAAAAGTTCAAGATAATTTCCAGTGAGGTATAAAGAGTATTCATTTCATACTTACGCCCCAACTCAGAGTCACTATCGCTCCTTAGTACAGAATTTGTATGGTGATTTAAATAACCGTTAGTGACTCTGAATTGGGGCGTTAGTCGTTTCAACAACGAACTCAATAGGAACAGTGTGTAAACTCTGAGTCAGAACGGAAAGCTATCAAGAACAATTAGAAATTCTATGAAACTTTCTCATTCAAATGGTTCACAGTTCTTAATTCACAGTTCTTAATAAAGTTTTTAGAAATATGTGAAGAAAGATGGGCTTCAACCCATTAATGGCCCACTACTGAACACAGGTCTCTCCTCTTGAGGAGAGGAGTATTAAGGTTGTTCCCTATACCTATCAGATGACAACCTTAATATTTACTTCTAAGCGGAGAATCTGGCTCATTAAAAAAACTGAGACCAATAAGAATAATGATTACTTACTGGTTAATATTGTCCATATACTTGTAGTCACCGCCAGAGACGTTGACCTTGGTGATGATGCCGGGTTGGAGCCTGTTCATCAGCTTGCACAGGATGATGCCGTCGCGGAGAGCATGCTCGTACGGCATGTTTGAGGGGAATCGCTCGCCGATGACTGCTTCGATCCATTGCTGGGCTTCGGCTTCCTTCTCAGGCTCACGCTTGCCAGCGCACTGAAATGAAATGAGAAGGTTGTTTATTTCTAACAAGGTCATGATATTCTTTCTTTTCGCTCCTCGTAGTTCTTGTAGTGATTTGACTCCTTGAAAATCAGCGCCGTAGCCCCAACGCTACGGCATGGCATCATGCTGAGTGAGCTCCATTTTCTAGGCCACTGGATACATGCGAACGTTACAGAACGTTGCTCATAAAATAGGTAGTAGGTAGGTAGTTTATTGTTCTATGTGTGTTTCATTTGTTTTATTCTTTTGTAATTTGTGTTCGGGTGTTTTTATGGCTATCGAAATAAACGTTATCTATTCTATGCTATTCTAACGGTGTTGGTTATTCGAAAAGGTCGTTGGTTGGTTTACTAAAATTAAATTATCTCAAAAGCATACCTATCATAATTTATTGCAACCTTTTTTTGTTGTTTTGTAAGTTGCATCTCATTCCACGTTATTATTTTAAAAAATTAGAAAAATTGATAAATCGTACCCTAATTTTACTACACTAAATTTTTCTAGGCACATATTATAATATTATCGTGTACAGGAACTTAGGAAGCAAGGTAAATTGGTACTTAAGTAGTTAGAAGTTCTTTGCTTCCTATTTTAAAGCGTTTCTTACCTACTAAAGCGAGTTTACCCGATTTTGATTCGAAAATTTGTTACATTAAGACGTAAAGAAGCAAATAATTATCAGAAAATAATTATTATAGTTATTGGTATCAATTTACAAAAGATTGACGTATTGTAAGCTTTGATGTGTATATGGAAGAAGGGGTATTCTATTGTGTTGGCTATGAAATGATAATATTCCTTATACTTTGCTCCATGATATATTTTCAGTTGTCCTAACGTTCACATCAATAACAATCTCTATTACTCTGTGATCAGTAATCGAATTACATAGAATGTCCCACAAGTATGCTCCAAATAGATTTACTTATTCTATGTATTTCGTTTTTCTTCATGACTCTTGTTGTATGACAACATCTGTATCGGCCGATCGTTGTGGAACCAAAGAGGTCGCCTGCCGACATGTACAGATACGTATGTGTTTTTGCGTCCAATATTGTATGCTAAGCGATTATTTGACAAGTTAAATAGGCCGGGCATGTTTAAGGCAGCTCATTTTTATTATAATACTTACGAGATACATTGTGCGGATAACAGCAGAAAATATTTATCCTTCAGAATTTTCGCACGCGTAAGAAATGATTCTTTTAACAATATTTCTTCTATATTGCATTATAAATACAAATCCTATAATTTTGGTGTTCCTATGGTTCTATTTACCGCGTAAATTATCTCCATAGTTCCATAAAAGTGTATTTAAGTTTAACGTAAACGAGGAGTGTTGAAAGTGATAACTAAAGGTATGTCGTATTAAGGATATTTTTAAGTAAACTAAAAATATGTATGAGTAGAAACAGTATTTAAGTTTACAAGAAAGCGAATGATGAACATGAACTGAGTAATACGGAAGAGAGTGCAGATGTATTGGGGGAAAAAAACTAAGAACAAATAACAAAATAATGCGATGATGGATACAAAGATCGCATTTTCCGATAACAAATTGAATCTTATGAAATCAGAGAATAAAAGTAGTTCGACATTATACTTTTTTTACCCAAGTTATGTATTATTATGGTTGTTTTTAATTATTAGTGACCGTGATGTGGTAACTGCTATGGTCTACTGTTATTTCCAAGCATCATAATTCAGATGGAGGTATTATATACTTACTAGTTAAATTCTGTTGTTATGATTTTGAAAGGACCTGACTCCTGGAGTCAGACAGTAGTTTAGAGGACTGTAGGACCAATAGTACCAACAATATTCTATCGTGAAGTAAGTTTCTTCAAAATATAATCTATGAATGATTCATCAATCATATGTACAATAAATTGTAATCAAAGATTGATCAATGATTCTGAAGCTACTTGTGTGAATAACTGTGGACTGCCACAAAGTAGCAAATGTTCGGACGTCACCACGATACACCCTGGTTATAATTGTCTTTTATAGATTTTATTAATAATATCTTATTAATACATCTTAATTAATACATCATTAATTTAAAATAGCTTCAGAACTTTACATTCACCTCAGGTAATAATATTATTACGTAACTATTTTGTAGTAATAAAAAATAATTTAAAATCCTCCTTTGTCTTATTATTAACGACGTAGTTAATTATTTTTAAATTTTACAATTAAATATCTCGTTAATTTTATTACCAATTAATCCCTCGCTTCACTTCTGAAACCTATGCCAAAATTCAAAAATGTTTAGACGGCAATATCTATCATATTTTGTTAAAAACACAATGTGCATTGTTTTTTTAACAAAATGAATAAAATAATAAAATATTTTTTTAGTCCAAATCCTTAGCTTAGCCAATACTTAGCTAGTTTCGATTCTATTAGCTTTTAGCCGTATTGGGGCGGCTTAGAATACTAACCCCAATCCCACGCCGGATGGGTATCGTAAAAGGCGACTAAATCCGGCCCGCTGGTGGTAGGGCCCCTCGAGGGATTATTTTAGTAATATTTATTTTAATTATTAATTAATACCATTATTGCAATTATTATTTCTCCATGGGGTTCGCCTGGTTAGCTACCACCCTCGAGCATGAGTCAGCCGCCAAACGACTCGTCGTGTTCCGGCTGGGGGCTTGAGAGCCAGTTTTTTCTTTCTTTTTCTTCTCTCTTTCTTAGCCGGCAACGCATCAGTGATGCCTTTGGTGTTGCTGATGTCCATGGGCGACGATAGCCACTTACCATCAGGTGGATCGTCAGCTCGTTTGCCGGCTATTTCCATAAAATAAAAAAATAAAAAATTCGCTGACAATACGAGTAGGTACCTTCTTGGATATACCTAATTATGCTTCAGTGTTTCGTTCTCGAGATTAGATAATACACATGTAGTCTCACATACAATGTCGCCAATATGCACTTAGTTGAAAGCCAAAAAGAAATAAAAACAATGTGACAGACAGCTCTCCATAGGTTACCTGCGATCAGATTGTCATTCACATTTCAGTGCTCCGCCATAATGCATTTCTATTTTCTTTCTAGTGTTTTTTTCTAGGAATTTATTTTTGAATTATACATTTATTACAAAAACCGAAGAGGAAGTGTGATGATAAGGATTCAAATGCATATATTATCGTCGGATGATGAAAGGATATTGTGAACTAGAGGTGCTTATTACTTTTGTGTGCTAACGCACAGACTGATGTTTGTTACCAGTTTAGGTGAGTAAAACTACATATATTAAATATATGCATTTGTAAAACTCGGGTCCACGGTACAACGCCTTGATTTCACCTTACCCGCAGTACATGTTTTTTTATGTGTGTTTACACATGGATATTCACCTGTTTAGATAAGTAAAAATATATAGCAAATTGTTTATTTATAAAACTCGGATTCACGGTGCAACGCCTTGAGTTCACCTTACCCGCAGTATATGCTTTTGTGTGTTTACACATGGATATTTACCTGTTTTTAGGTAAGTAATTTTTTTTAGATAATTATTTATTTGTAAAACTCGGATTCACGGTGCAACGCCTTGAGTTCACCTTATTCGCAGTATATAGGTACTTTTATGTGTGTTTACACATGGATATTTGCCTGTTTTTAGGTACCTAAGTAAAAATATATAGCTAATTATTTATTTGTGAAACTCGGATTCACGGTGCAACACCTTGAGTTCACCTTATCCGCAGTATATACTTTTATGTGTGTTTACACATGGATATTTACCTGTTTAGGTAAATGAAACTGTAGCAAATTATGTATTTATAAATCTCGGGTTCACGGCGCAACGCCTTGAGTTCACCTTACCCGTAGCACATGCTTTTGTGTATTTTCGCATTGTTGTCTATATATTTAGGTATGTACAATTATATAGCAAATTAGGCATTTGTAAAACTCGGGTTCACGTTGCAACACCTTGAGTTTACCTTAATGTCACTACCGTTCCCGCAGTACTTATATGTTTACGCATATTATTATATGCTTATCTCTTTATGTGAGTAAAACTATTTCTAATAGCAAATTAAGCATTTGTTTAACTTGGGTTCACGGTGCAACTTCTTGAGTTCACCTTACCCACAGTATCTGCAACCAGCAAATGTTATTGTTACCGGTTTATTTTATAACAATGTAACAATCAGGCCACCAACTAAATTCGAGTTTACGATGCAACGACCCGGAGTTCATTCATACTCGTGGTTCTATTGCTTAAATATGTTTTAATGCCTGTTAAAGCATATGCATACTTACTTGCCTATAATTATGATCGAATAATTTATAAGAAATAAATTACTACAAACAGTTTTTTTGTTGGTGTTTTTTACAGACGGTTTTAATAAATACGTATCGGGTACTATTGACGTTCCTGTACTGTCGACCATCGCCTTTTACTTGCAGGTGTCGATTATACCAGAGATGACAGAAAAACCCTTTCTTCAAGCGGCGCGGCAGCCGCGGCGGCCGATTAATTCCCACTACTGATTAGTGAGTTAAACGAGTCCGTGTGGTAAAATTTGGAAGCTGATCCTTCTACGACTACATCGTTTGGTGAAGAAGACCAGAAGGACCTGGACTTATAAGTTATGAATTCCACTTCAGATTTAACAAAAGAACTACGCAGGGAGTTAATATAATTTAATTTTTCCTACGGTTAGTTGTAAATTGATAGACGTTCACATCATAATGAAGCGTGATAAAGCTTTGCAAAGCTAGCGAAACTGAAGCAGATTACAAGTTCTGACTATTTCTGTATATAAAGAGAGAATACATCAACATGTTAATGTTGTTTTCTAGACATTGGGCGTATTTTATGCGACTGTCAACATGATGATTCTGTCATCAAGCGTAATTTTATACTGTCTTGCCTTCTTAATTTTTTTAGATTTAAGGGATCAGATGCAGCTGACCAAAATCGACAGCCTACTTTTTGGACAAGACTTAGCTGATACGCTAAAGACGTCCAAGGAAATAAATATGTCAGGTGCTTAACTCAAGTTACTGCCTCTTACCGCAGTCTAACGGGGCCACAGAGGACGAAGGAGCCTGCGCCCTCGACGAAAAAACAGCACGCGCCTGCATCCGGAGCGTCACAATGCGTACAACGCAACGGCCGCAATCATCAATAGGCAGTACGGTAAAGCCGACAGGCTGTGTTGTTTTTTTTATTATCAGTGGTCAAAAATTACCTCAGATAATTATAGGTACTGTCCTAGATAATGGGTTATGAATTCTATATTCAGTATTTTCATTCCAAAGTAATTACTTCCTTCTAAAAATATTCTCGTGTCGGAGAAGATTTTGAACAAAATGTTCGAATAACTGGCAAATAAACAATTTACTGGCTATTGGTGCTGCTTCAAAATATCAACCATGGGACGACCAATTCGATCGGACATAATTCTTAAATTGTTACCGATAACACACGCATCGAATCGTATTACATATCGTAATATCTTAATGTTTTTTTTTTACAAATTCAAGCCGTTTCAAATTGGAATCTTAGTATAATTCTTAAGATCATTTTGTAAAATTGAATTTTTTCTCGATATCGATCTTACAGTAGCATATTTTCTGATAAGAATTCACGACAATTATTATAAGAAGTACATTAATTCCAAGGAAACTATAATTATAATGTTGTGCCGTTTTTTGGTTTCAATACCGCACAACACGCAAAGATCATGAAACCAGTAATCTAATTATTACGATATGCTGGTTATTTATGAATTATTTGTCTTGACTTATGTCTAATACTAAATTGTTATATTGAATGTGTGTAAAAACCACGAGGCACTTGCTTTAATCCTATGGAACCTTGGTTTTTATTATATTTGAATCTAGAAGTTTTTTTCTGATTCTATTGACTCTAAAACGACGGACATTAGCTTGCCAGTTGAAGAACGTTACAAAATAAGACGGAATCAAAAATCAAAACGTTTAATATAAGGATTCTAGCTCCCTTGCTAGATCTTGTGAAATCAAATATTCCTGTTATAAAATAATACTATGGCTACAGATATTGTAATATAAAGGAGTTTGAGAAATATAAATAGGTACTTTTAGTGATGATAAAGGTTATAAGAAATTTATGACAATACTTAGTATCATCTAATTAGATTCCGATATTAAGTGGTTGATAAGAGCGTTTGACAAAATGTTTCCAAAATAAAAGTCAATTTGGAAAATAATAGATTCTGACGCCTCAACTACGGGATGGGGTGTAGCTTGTGCAGGTGAAACTGCTTGTGGTAACTGTTTTGGAGTCAACCGAAATCAATACATTAATATTAAGAGTCAATTGGTGGCTGCCTTTTTTAGTCTTAAGAGATTTTGCAAAAATCAACTTGTATGTGGGATATCGCACATAGAGCGATGTTTTATATAAATCGCATAGAAGGTGTGCAGTTTCCCCATTTAACGTGTCTTACAGAAAGTATATGGCAATGGAGAATGCTTTCTGTTCGTAATTTTTAACCGACTTCAAAAAAAGGAGGAGGTTCTCAATTCGACTGTATTTTTTTTTTTTTTTTTTTTTTTTATGTTTGTTACCTCAGAACTTTGGACTGGGCGAACCGATTTTGATGATTCTTTTTTTAATCGAAAGCTGGTGGCTGTCATGTGGTCCCATATAAATTTTATTGAGATCTGACAATGGCATCCATGACAAAACCACATAAGTCGTAAATTTATGTTAAGATGTGCGCGACAAATTGACGAATAACTCAATATCACGCCAACCGATTTCGATGATTCTTTTTTTAATCGAAAGCAGGTGCTTGTCATGTGGTCCCACATAAATTTGAATGAGATCTGACAAGTAGTTTTTGAGACTTTGAAGTCGGTTATTTTTTGTTAGTAAAATTTAGATTATTATATGTCATAAATTGAGAATATTAAATATTAAGCTCGCCATTTGTAACCTAATATTTTATTGGGGTTTAATAAATGATAATATGATGAATACATAAATATCATTGTTGATGCTGAATCAAGACGAGTTCAGACTGACCAATTAGGAGTTATCAAATACCGCCTTCCAAGGAATTGGTAAATCCTTATGAGCGATATGTTTGCTTATTCATAAGTGCTTTTCTTATTCATAAATGTCTTACACTGACATTTCATTCTTATAAGCATATAATCATTTTTGAGTCCGGCAACTGTCAGCTGTCAGATACATGCTTAATACCCTGGTTGACAATCCGGAGTAAATGAAATGTTACCTTTTTCTGTTAAAGCGGCAACATTAATATCAATGAGGCCTTTATACCAAAGACATTTTTTTTTTACTGATTTATTTGAATCTGGTACGCAATATGGAATGCGTTGCCATAATTGGAAATCAAGTAACAATGTAGAGATCGGGTTCAAAAATCATTTAAATTGGTTCTTTGAACCTTTGCCCGCTTAGTTGGGCACCCCAACGGTCTTTTAACAGTAGATAAAATTTAAAAAGCTGTTGTTTGACTAGTATTTCACTGATTAGTATTTCACCTAATACATATTATAATACTTAATTGAAGGTTCTTGATTTAATAAAAACGTCCAGTTTAAAATCAACACAACTAATACTTGTATAACCATACTTTCAGGAAAGACCCGAAATATACTCTGCTAAATTGATTTTTTATATCAGACTGAATCAGTCACATGTTTCTTTTAATTATCACCAAGAAACCACGTATAAAGAAGACCTTATAGCACATAGCACTAGACAGGACAGTGCTTCGCAAGCTCATAAAGTGGATGTCAATGCCAACACTCCCACAACATTTGAATATTTTTCTAATAGACGTATATCAACTGACAATAGAGACCTATTTGCCAAGTATGCCTATTTTTAATTGATGGTAATTGATAAATCACTAATACATATTTTTTTTTGAAATTATCTATTCTAGATAAGATTATACCTAAAATTTCATTTGTTTTCTATATGTATAACAAATTAAGACAAATTTGTACAGAATAATTAAGAGTTATTTATTTGTCAACGAATTTTCCTGTTTGTTGTCGTAGTAAATAATAGTGTATCATATAGGTACCCTAATTGTTTCATTTCACAAATATCTCTCAACATCTACATGTGTATTATCTAATCTCGAGAACGAAACACTGAAGCATAATTAATGATTAAACGAACTTACCTGTAAGTGAAGTTCTATCATAATTATGTGAGGTGTTTCGTTCGAAGAGATTAGATTCCCGCCCTCCCTAATCAAACCCCAAAAATTTGTGAAATGGATATTATCATGTTTTATCTCTGAACTAAATGACAATCTGATCGCAGGTAACCTATGGAGAGCTGTCTGTCACATTGTTTTTATTTCTTTTTGGCTTTCAACTAAGTGCATATTGGCGACATTGTATGTGAGACTACATGTGTATTATCTAATCTCTTCGAACGAAACACCTCACATAATTATGATAGAACTTCACTTACAGGTAAGTTCGTTTAATCATTAATTATTTATCTCTAATAGGTCTTTCAAAATGTTAGTAAGCGTAAATGTTCCCGTGAAAATTTACTAATTCTATGTACGGTATAGAATAGAACGTAACAAAAGTGTTTGTGAAATGAGATGCCATGCAACTAAATATTTAATAATTTTGAGAACGTTATTTAACTCTGGGGATTCCCGACGCGTGCCGGCTTCTGTTTTCAGTTTGGAAGAGAGCCAAACAAAATTATACTATAGTTTTAACTGCAAAGTGTCAATGTTTAATATTTTAGGGTTTCATAGTTGAAACGGAACCCTGGTTTCGCCATGTATATTATTATTATTTCTCCACGAGGACCTCCTGGATAGCTACTCCTGATCGCTTCGCAGGCCGGGTCGCTACCAACTAGGCTATAGGGTCGTTAGTATTTCGATTCTCCTGAAAATTAGCGCTTTTTGACTAGAAGTACAGATCTGTAACAAATATGCTTTTAGGTCCCTAGTGGACCTAAATAGCTTAAATACAGATTAAGTAGTATTCAGGTACAAGAAGTAGGAAAAATAAGTCTTTCATAGTTTATAATGTTTCCGGTGTTTTGACCGTATCCCAAGAAAAATAGTTACAGTGACGTAATGTAAGGTTATGTTTCTATATTTACTCGACTAAGAGCATGAACGTCTCCAAAAAAATCAGGTACATTGGTTTTTAAAATATTGAACAAATAATCGTATCCGTTCGTCGCTGAGAGGAACATCATGAGATAATACTTTATTTTTGTTGCGTACATTGGAAACACGGTATAAGCGAATGATACCTTGCGTGATAACCAAAATCAAGTAGATATATGAAAAAAAATTAAAATGTGTGCAATTCACACGTGGTAGAAGTGAAACCTTCAAAAATTTTGTTTTCAAGATAATGAGACGAATGTAAAATCAACTCAACTCGTCTCCACTCAATTCTAGTCTCCACTCATCTCTAGTCTCCACTCATCTTTAGTCTCCACTCATCTCTAGTCTCCACTAATCTCTAGTCTCCACTCATCTCTAGTCTCCACTCATCTCTAGTCTCAACTCATCTCTAGTCTCCACTCATCTCTAGTCTCCACCAGGGGCGGCTGTACTTTAAGTGCACTCGTGCGCCGAACTGCCTGATTTTTATGTTCAGAAAAATAAAACAAAAAATGTTTAATAGTGTCTGATTAACGATCTATTCAATATTAACGAAATTATGATCAACCAATTTAAGCTCTTTGACAATGTATTAAGACTCATTATCGCGAAAATCGCTGTAAAATGGTTCACGGTGCGCTAGCCAAAGCGCACGGCTAATGCTCATACAACTTCTATGAGATGCAACCGAAAACGCCTGGCGCGTGAGACAGAGCTAGTTCAATAGAAAATGTATGGCGAATTATGACCACTCTGGTGCGCCGCACCAGCGAGCCGAAGATTACCGAGCGGAATTCACGAAAATCGCGCGCGATAGCTAACATAGTGATTAAGTACTCTGTGGTAGCTAAAAGGAGTTGTGTTTGTTTACATTCTGCAAGGATTTTCAGTATTATAATACTATAGTTACTGAATTGTGGGACATTGTGTGTGAGTAAATAGCTGTGAAAATGAGTATTAACTTTAACATTGACCATTTTGGAAGCTAATTTATATTAGAAAATAAAACTTTTCAACAAAAATTGGAATTAAAATCGGCAGGATTATTTTTCAAACACTCGTCTATTTATTTTTCAAACAGTCATCTAAGGACACTTTTAGGACGAATATAACTATACAAATCCATCCAGCCGTTTAGAAGGTCTACGTGCGACAATTATAATCGTTCTTTGGTAGTCATTAAAAATAAAAATACGCTGATACAGTGCACCACCACTTCTAGGATCCACCAGCCGCCACTGGTCTCCACTCATCTCTAGTCTCCACTCATCTAGAGATGAGACTAGAGTCTCCATTCATCTCTAGTCTCCACTCATCTCTAGTCTCCACTCATCTCTAGTCTCCACTCATCTCTAGTCTCCACTCATCTCTAGTCTCCACTGGACAGTTTCGTTTCATAAAATTTCAAGTCACCCCCGTACTAAAGAAGTTTTCACTTCAACTAAAATATATTTTATCACTTATGCATACTATACTTAATATGTATTATAGGTATATAACATTCAAAGATATCTATCTACTATACCTTTAAACGAGCAATTCTTGTATGTATATTTTCTGAGTTTCGGAAACGGCTGCAACGATTTTCATGAAATTCTGCAGGTATGCAGGGGGTTTCAGGGGTGATAAATTGCTCTATATAGGATTCATTTTCAGAAAATGTCGTTTGATCTGTGTTTTCAGGCAAAGAAAAACTGCTACAATAGACTCTTCCTGACATTTATTGGTCATTTAAATATTTTACAAATTTACTAACTTAAATAGTTACCTATATAATTTGATTTACTTAGGTAGGTAAATGAATAACATTTATCGATTAATTATATTAATTTATTTGATTATAAGTTATTACCGAATCAAATTCTGAGCTTTTGCTTTTGGCTCTACAAAAAGTTTCATAGCCCAAATAAAAAAATTTGACCACCCATATTTTCCCATTATTTTCATTCTCTCGCTTTTCAATAAGTGTCACGGTGAAACAAGGGAACAGCCGAACATATTAGAGGTCAAGATTCTCTTTTCGGCACACCTTGAGTTAACATGAGTTAACATTGACACTTGTTATTGTCTTTCGTTTAGGGCTCGCCGGCTCGGCAAATAAGGAAACAATAGAAGATCAATGATCCCTATCAATTGAACGGTGAGTGCAAAATTGCAGTGTCCTTAAATTAAGTAAGTGGCAATGTTCAATTAATGTAGAGTTGTTTTTTATTGATAAGTGTATCAATAAAATAAAATATCTAGTGAGATAAAAATTTTAATAATTAAGAATTTAAAAATCTGTCATTAAGAATTATATTACTTATGTTACGTAAATTTTCCATAAAACTTTTTTCCATAAAATGTTTCGTAAAAACAATTTTATTGTTGAATGTCTAACTAGACATAAATATAAAACTTTATAACCATAAACTTAATAAATAAATAAAATTTCATTACGCACAGTCGTATACCACTATCGATCCATCAGTATCCTCAGGTATATAGAACTAAAATGTTGTTCTACTATAAAGTGAAAATAAAATTTTGTAGGTAGCTTCATCACTGGTGATGAATTAGGAATGAATTGCTTCCAACTGACCTCCAGTAGTCAGATGAGAAAATTCTCGTCTCAATTGACCACTGGTGTTGAGATTTGGTGGTCAGACGGTCCGGAGCGGGTATTTAGGTGCATATTACATTTTAAGAAAAACCTAACAACTGCATTTCAAATTTCTGTTCGTAGAAGGTGCATTAAAATGATGTACCTACCTATAAATAAATGAACGATATAAAAAGCAAATGGATTTACGGAACAACATAAACAAAAATGCAATTAAATCTGTAGATAAAGTTTTGATTCGTGGCAATCCAAAATTTTTACAGATAATTTTCAAATAGGTACTACATATTTACAGCTGTTTTAAAATTCTCATTGCTCTTGAATTATTTTATTACAGTTCGTGCTTCGTGTAAGAAAAACTAAAGTTTATAGCGATTCTGTTATGTTTCGTTACATTCAAATGTCAACATGCCACTAAATAATAACATGTCAACGAGAATATATTTCTGTAACCTATTTTAATATTTTCATGATCTAGATTGTGGGAGTGTAATTGGTTCTGTTGACTTTGAACCAATTATGAAGCTATGTATTATATTATACCAATTATCTATTTATAATACTTTGTATTTTAACTGGGTTCTTTTCAAAAATTGTTTTCTTATGACAGTCGATAAACTTTAATTAATTTTACATTTAACCGCCAGATTGTTTCATGTATATTGCTATATTATAATTGTACACTTTTATTATTTTTATTACATTTCCTACCACTATCCTACATAATACGAACTAAAATACAATATAAAAAATTACTAGGTACATCTAAATTATTAATGAAAAAATCACTGACGAAAAAGTAAAACATAGACAGGTACCTAGTTGAAAATTTTAATCATGGTTTGTGGCTACTACACTCCAATATTTCAGTAGGTATAAGAAGTAGGTATACGAGCAGCATTAAGAACAAAATTAAACCTGTCGGAAATGGCATCATCAGGAAGTCGGATATAAATAAACGTGATGAAACTCTGGAATTGCGTAAAGCGCGTCTCTAAATAAAAATTACGAAAAGTCAAACGCTAAGCGATTACTGCCCTAAAATTCAAAGAAATTATTTAAAGACTAGTTACCGCCCGGCCCTCTCGTTGCTTCGGTTTTCGTATAGGTAGATTTTTTTTTAATGACAGCCTATAACTGTCCTATTGCTATTTGCTGGTCTCCTCCACAATGCTAACGGGTCTTTGAAACCATTAGGTATAGATATACTGTTGCTTTCCTTCATTTTCCTTGAAATTGATGTTCTCCGAAGCATACGATGAATTTAAATCCTTAATTTTTTTACAAATCCTGCGGGAAACCTGAACTTTTCCAAGATAAAAGTATCCTATGTGTTAATCCAGAGTATAAGCTATCTCCATTCTACATTTCAGCTAAATTGGTCAAGCAGTTGTGACGTGATTGAGGAACAAACATACAAATATCTTGACAAACTTTCACATTTATAATATTAAGTAACAGGATTTAAGTATATTACGCTAATTAATTTTGATAAAAAAATCGAGTTTCATCTAGGATTTAAACTCGATTTTAATTCAAATACATACCTACCCAGTTCAGGAATTGACGTCATTATTTTGTTTGTTGTAGTTACGACGCGGCGTAACCGAAAAATAACTTTGTTTTCGTAACGAACATCCTGAACGGATTTCCTCTTGAAAGCAAGAAAACAAAATAATTTTTAATTTCCATCGTATGATTTGGAATTGACAGACACATCAACAACTTTGCAACTGAAAGCTTTCAAGATCAATCTAACCCTTAAAGCTACAAAGATACATATCGCGTCTCGTTAGCACTGATAAATCAAACTGGAATTGCTTCTGAATACTTCACTAAAAAGCAGAGTGCAATGACTATTATTACGTATGCTTCAAAACAACTGGCGTGGTATGACGCCAGCCGCCCGCGCCAGAGCCGTCCTGAGCTAGGCGGGCGGCTTCGACGCCAGTCTCCTTGTTGATATTGCCGGGAAAACTCGCTCCCTAGTTAACGTAACAGTTTTGTGACTCTAACAAAATGCCTGTAAGACAACACTTTCATATTTATAAAATCTTTAATGTGTTTACGTGCAATTCATACACAACAGGCGCTTCAATTTTAATAATTAAAATTCGAAAACAAACTTTAATTTTTTTAAGTGCTGTCAATTAAATTACCATAACTCATTCTCGGTACATGTCAGTCCTAATTGTCGTTATGCAATTAATTTGCTGTGTCATTAATCTTAATTATTGATGGCAGATTGCTCAGGCTGATGCCATGAATGGCAGACAAATGTACAGCAGGCGCAGCTGTGCTCTGTCATCAAGACCGATTGCAGACGTTGCCACATCCAAAGCATTCCAGACGCAATATCTCGGGAATAACGGCCATATGTTTGTGTTACCGAATGCGTTATTTTCGGAGATGATGCTGGAATCCGTTCTTAACCATCGAACGACTTGGCACTGGAATGTTTATTTTATGGCGGATGTTCAAGACTAGTTTTTATGTGCGTTTTGATTGAAATGTGATGTTGGCAGGCCAGGAACAAGGAACAGGAGCAGGAGGTCCTCACATGGATCCAGGCTGTGATTGGCGAGCCCCTCCCTGGGGGTGACTACGAGGATATTCTGAAGAATGGAGTCGTGCTGTGCAAGCTTATCAATAAACTGTCCCCTGGTTCAGTTAAGAAGATTCAGGAGAAGGGAACCAATTTCCAGTTAATGGAGAATATTCAAAGGTATTGATCGATTTTCTTATACCTAACTAACATCATTATCTATACTATCTAAACAAGCTCAGAGATAATTGTGTGTTGCCTTTAGGTTTCAGGCCGCAATAAAGAAGTACGGAGTTCCGGAAGAAGAAATTTTCCAGACCGCAGATCTTTTCGAAAGGCGTAATATTCCTCAAGTCACTCTGTGTTTATACGCGCTGGGCAGAATTGTAAGTTTTTTTTTCTTTCTGATTTTTTTATTATAACTTTATACTAATTAAATAGGTTCAACAAAATGCAATTTTGGGTGATAATAACGGCACAAAATAAGTGTGCATTCTGATAATTAATAAAGGTCGTTGGCGATACGTCGAATAGTAATGTAAAGTAATACAAATGTGTAACTAATCCTTAAAAATCAATGTCTGGATCTGAGTCTGTACTAAAGGCACTAATTAAACCTTGACGAAGCTTTTAAAATAAATATTTGGAAGTGTAACTAGTACCTATTTCAACTGTTTCAGACTCAGAAGCACCCGGAATGGACTGGTCCTCAGCTCGGACCCAAGATGGCGGACAAGAATGAGCGCACATTCACTGAAGAACAGCTTCGCGCGCACAACGCTGAACTGAACCTTCAAATGGGCTACAACAAGGGTGCTTCGCAGTCAGGCCACGGCGGCTTCGGCAACACTCGCCACATGTAATTCCAGCTTAACAAAGATTCGGGAGAAACAGTATTCTTAGAAACTTTTAAGTATTTTGTATGTCTGTCGAATCCGTGTGGAAGTATTTGGTTTTTCCAAATGTTAAATTTATTTTCTAAATAATAGTTATCACTTATTAGGCTTCATTGGTTTTGAAAAATGCCTTGCCGTTCCTTCCTTCGCTTTGGAACATGACAATGATAAGTTTTAAATAAATGTGATGATAAATTAACTTAGTACCTACATGCAATTAATATTAATCCTAGTGATAATTAGCTAACAAATTTAACTATGGTAAGATTTTTTACTATCATATTACATTTTGTACATATTTTTCATAAATAAAAATAATCTTTTTAAACTTTTGTTTTACTATACCTACCTACAGTGTGTAATACGGTCTACACATATAGCTGGGAATTATTTACTCAATGTTGGAACTAATTTTGTTTAATGATTTTATACCTATATTCAACTAATTATAATGGATATAATCGAAAGTGCATTGCTACCACTATTATGACATAATTATGAATCTACTGTTTTAGTCCAAAAAAAATTTGCAGTAAAATTAAATGCACACATGATGGCCCCACTCGAAAATTTCAGTGGATCTACATACTCGTATTATTAAAGGATTTCAAAAGCAGAGTTGTCAATTTAATAGGCACAAAGTACGTTTGTCGCCTCATCCATTGTCACATTTGGACCGCCTTCAGACTTTTATGTTTCATATTGGTATTTTCGTAACAACATCGTTAATATTTGGCTTAAAGTTTGTAAGTGGGTATGCAAAATGCCGTAAACTTTGCCGACGTATAATTAGAGCTGTAGTTGAGTAATGCGTGCCAAGAAGTGAAGTAACACTTGTTAAAATATTTTATGATGTTATTTACTCACGCTTACATTTATAACGACATCTATTTTTGATGCATTTGTAATATGCCCGTACTCTCGTCGAGTGGTTTTACAGCATGTTTGAAACAAAAAAGCACTTTGTTGTAAAATGTATGTACAACAACTACCAGGTTTGTTTCTCCTCTCACCTTGTGAAGGCCGAAGGCGACACTCGAATATGCTGGTAAAGTACGGATTGGTATTATAAACGTTAGCGTTTTTAGAGGATTCCCAGGTTCGCAAGTTTTCGATGTTTTTTTTTTCACTGCAATAAGAGTGATTATTCAGTCAAATTATTTATTTGGTTATAACATAGATAACCTCGGTTATAATAACAATTGGCTCACTTAACGACTGTCAAAATTTACAAGACTCTATCCCCCGTATTCAAGAATAATACTATGAGGTCTCACAGTGCTTGCGAGTGCATAGTGGTATTAAAACCATTTCGTAAACAATACTTGATTGAAGTCCTTCGCTGTGCGTTTGTCAAAATCGATAAAGTAGCTGCCGAGCTACTTTACCGAACGCATAGTGTTGGTTTGACTTGTATCAAAATAGAAAGAAATAGATCGATTATTTGTATTGTTATCTTTGTCTTTTGCCTGTGTCAAATTACTAGAGTGAAGTTTGCCTTTTGAAGTAGAATAAGAGGGCTGTATACAGCTCTGTGCGTCCGCACAGCCAAGTGATACTTAAGGGTCGACTGTGAAACTGAAGGCTTGCCTGACCAACGCACTGAGAAATATCTTACTTC
The DNA here is from genome assembly GCA_911387775.1 of Thymelicus sylvestris. NCBI lineage: Eukaryota > Metazoa > Arthropoda > Insecta > Lepidoptera > Hesperiidae > Thymelicus > Thymelicus sylvestris. The sequence goes on from OU426893.1 coordinate 12,394,887, forward strand.
GCATAGCATTGCTTCTTTACTTATGGTTAGACAAGTATTATTCTTGAATACGGGGGTTAATTATTGGCAACTTGAAAATAAGTTGTAGAATTTGTAATCTTTGTTCTATAGTGATGATATCGCTGCCTTATTTGTAGCCACAAAGCCAGCAAATTCAAAGGAGTTGCTTTATACAACTACAGGTTTAGATCGTACCTAAGATTAGTTTCCTGAGATTTTGTAATGTGTTAGATACGTCTTTACTTTGAACAATTATTACTTGTAGATCCAATCCATTATTATAGAATCCTCCTCCCATTATTTCATTATTATTTCAAAATTATTTCATTATACTTGCCGTTAACAGTACATAAGTACTTATTCTTTTAATTTTAGGAAATATGAATAAAAGGTTTTGCCAAGGGTGTCATGACATGAGACGTATTTAATGAAAGCACCTATTTTTTTACGGAGACCTATACCACACAATTTAGATTCAGACTTGACCGGTTTTATTACAATTTATGGTAGCCAAACTAACTGATAATAGCTAGCTATATTATTATTATTAACTCAAAAACTATAGTTACATGCGCCCATGGCCCCACGCCGCCCCATACATCTACATCACATGTTTACTCCGTTTCGCAAGAACATTTCGCATTATGATTATTGATTGAGTCGTGCACTGATATTTTGACAAAAAACATAATTTCTTATAACAAGCTGATTCTTGGTATATGTAATACATGTAGGTTTAGCAATATGCGGAGATGTTTTAAGCTTTGTTGTATAATATTATACGATAACATAATAAGTAGATGTAATAAATAATAAACTCTTCGTTAACTATGATTGTGTATCATTTATCTGTTGTTACTTTTGTTTTTTATTTATTTATAATAAGACATTAATCATTCATTTACAGCCAGTTCCTGTATCCTATCTAGGTGCAATAGTCAGTAACTTTTTCCTACTAACTTATTTATCCTTACTTATTTTTGAGCCCCTTTTCAAATAAATTTCAGGAGAGTGGTAGCTATACAGGTGAGCCTGAATCCCAATCAGCTTGTAAGAAGATCGGGATAAGTTAGATAATACCTAATTTCCCATATCGTCAAGTATTTTCAGACGTAGCTACATCAGTATAATAAAAAATCATATTGAAGCGCTATGTAGGTATAAAATATTACCCTTTTGGTTACGGGGGCTTCAGAGAACTACATAATTCATCTACAAATTAGGATGGAATGTAGTCGTATGTAGGTTTGTAGTTACAGCTATTTTTAAAAACTGAATCTTCAAATGATAAATGTGGAATGCACTGAGTGTAGGGAGTTACTAAAATATAATATGTTACTCACAGTTTTAATTTTAAGGTAACGTATCATAATTATAATGTCTGGCATGACTTATTCAGGATTGAAAGATTTTGTTCGTCAGTGTATCTTGCAATAAGGTTAAGGGTGAAATAATATTCTGTCCTGTACGAAAGTGCATATTGCTAATGGCAGGATTATTTAGTTCGTTCAGGTGCCATGAGAACTACCAAAATAGTGCTGTTTCCACCTTTATCCACATGCAACTGAAAAGAATGAAGAGCCCTGATACCCTGATACAGAATCAGAGAGACCTTATCTGTTATCTATGTAGAGAAGAGAGACAAAGAGACCATTTATATTTCATAGTTTGTTATGATTTTCTTATTTTGTGACATTCTTGCATTTTTAACCGACTTCAAAAAAAGGAGGAGGTTCTCAATTCGACTGTATTTTTTTTATGTTTGTTACCTCAGAATTTTGGACTGGGCGAACCGATTTAGATGATTCTTTTTTTTATCAAAAGCTGGTGCGCGTCATGTAGTTCCACATAAATTTTATTGAGATCTGACAAGTAGTTTTTGAGTAACTTTGAAGTCGGTTATTTTAGTTAGTAAAATTTAAATTATGTAACTGACGGTCATAGATATCATCAGTTTGGATTGTGAAAGGCACATTAAAAGTAATATTATTTACAGATACTTATCTACACTATTGTATCCCAAATGTCCCAATCATCATTCTCCTTGACGTTTGTGAAAGCTCCTTAGGCATTTGCAAAAGCCTTTACTTATTTACATTATATTACATTATTTACCTAGTAATTACAGTCGAAAGTAAAATACCTACGATAGAATTGCTTAGTACCTGGGTACTATGATAGATATCATAATATTATGAAGTGATAGAAATTTTGTTTCTATTATATTATTTAGTTTGGAAAGTTGTAAAAAATCTTAATATTATTTTTTCAAAGCTGCTAATATTTAAAGCTGTAAATTGAATTTATGCTTACTAAATAAATAACAAAATTATATAACTATATTTTTTATATTATAAACATTTAAAAGATATATTATGTTCATTATGAAATGATTAAATTCTGATGAAATATTTTCAAAGGTAAAATAAATGACGAAATTTATTTTAAAATTAAATATTTGAATGCCAAAACCATTCCTGTATAATAATCAATTTATTATTCGCGATCGCCTTGTAATCAATAGAACTTGGCATTGGAAGCTAGAATATGTAGTTACAGCTTACAGCTCAAAAATGTCAAGTAACTGACTGTTTTTCGCGCGTAATTTAAAGTAAAGAAGAAAAATATGTTTTACTTTATTTAATAACGCTTTTCCGAGAAAAATGTAGTTGTGTGTAATTTTTTTTGCGAATTTTTAAAAATACTCCCGAAAAAAAAATTTTTCTTTTCTAGAGTAGTCGTGAATATGGAGAGCAGTTCACCGCTTCCTTTAATAACTAAATACTCATCGGTGACGCCTTTAATGTGTATGGGCGGCACTGACTATTTACTACAAATGACTCTACTCTTCTCAGTTGCCAACTTTTGACATGGAAAAGCTTAATTATGATTTTGTTACATAATTAAAATGAAACATTTACGTCTCCATAAGCTATGAACGTTCATCTTTCTTGGCACAGCCAGTTAAATCGAGTTCATTAATTAGGCCGAATCTCATACAAGATGACGAAATATAAAGCTCCAGAATGAATTATTTTTAACCTCTACACGACGTCTTTTATTTTATTCATTCATCGTAATTCCACGCGGGCGTCAAAAATAGTTATAGCAAAATACAATAAAAACGCTTGTCATAGCAGATATTATATAACCAAAAATACTATTCAACATAGTACATCTAAATAAAAATATATATTAGCAATATCTGCGATATCAATGAAGTCTTAAGGAAAACATGCACATTTTATTTGATAATTTAATTTACGTAATTTTATTGTAATCTACACATATAAAACACAAAAAATGTTAGTTATGTTGTCCTTTATATACCTACTTCGAAACCATCGATGTGCCCGAAATTGGTTTCATTTGAAATGTAGTAATGCGAAGATGGTTTGAGACCAAGACCACTAAAACAATGCATAAGGCACATTCGGTCAATTCATGACATCGATTTTCGACTTTTCCCATACAATTTTTTTTAGCGGCGCACACTGGGTATTCCCTAGTAATTAATAAGGGGTTATAGCTGCTGATTTTTTCAAGTACTAGATACCTTCACTGTAGAGTCAGCCGTGAAATGTTTTTCGTCCTTTTTCCTTTATGATTCCTTCTTGAATTAACATGGACCAACTACTGGATCAACTTCTTGGCCGTTCATTAGTGATGCCTTTGGGCGGCTGTTCCGACTAACCATTAGGTGGTTGTCGACAAAAAGTTGAAAATAATAATAATAATTTACATTTTAAATACACGTATCTATTGGTAGAATCTTTATCGTACTTTGCTTTCCGGCTTCATCACCAGGATAAATCATCAGATTTAGGACAAATATCCTGAAAGTTTATTTCAGACTTCCAATGGCTACCTTTTGGCTCTAACATTAGATCCCCTACGACATCATTATATTGCATTGTCACATCCAATTTACAACAGAAAGTGGGCAAATAACATAGAAATAAGGCCGACGACCCTGTAGCCTAGTTGGTAGCGACCCTGCCTTCGAAGTGAGGGGTCCCGGGTTCTATTTCCGGCCGGGACAGATATTTATGTGAGAGATTTAAAATATTTGTACTTGTCATGGGTATTCTTGTGATGTGTATGCAAAAACCAAAAACCTACTGCGGAGGTATGAGTGTGTAAGCGTTTATTATTATTATTGTTTATAAATTTTACTTGCATGATTACTTAAAAGTTTGTATGTTTTGATAAACTGGCAAAACTTTTAAAAGTTTATAATAAATTTATTTTCTTACCTACAACTTAATAAATTTATCCTGTATAAATGAGCTACGGAAAACCACTGGCATATGTTTGTTGCAGTTTGCAATAGTTTGCGAATGTCGTTTTCAAAGCTATGGAGTGTCGTACGATGCAACCGGTTTGTTGCAATGTGTGTCAAGACATTGACCACGCATGAAATTATTCCGTTTTGATAGTTGCGATCGACTGAGAACATTTTATGGTAAACAGCTTACAGATTCGTAAGTAATCGTTGTTTTCTAGATACCTAGATTTAGGTAGGTACTTTTCAGGATTCTGGATTTTGGAATTTACGGCTGCTGACTTACTATCATGGACCAGATAGAAAGAGATAGGTACCTACCACTTAGAAGGAAAGAGAGGGCAAACTTCTCACATTAATATTATTTTTGCTGATCTTGTAACATTTGGTAATGACCCTGCCTGTAACGTTCAATAGTAAACAAATACCACATTAACATGGTTAGCAAATTGTGCTAATTATGTATGTAGGTCCCTATTTATAAATATACTTCTCCTTTTGATGACAACATTGTTACGCTGTAATGAAGGAGAAAATTAATTTGGAACAGTAATAAAAACGTCTTGCGTATATTAATAGAATTGAGTGAAGAAAAACATGTTTATATTATAAAATTTTGGTGAAAATAAAGTATACAAGTGATTCAAAATAATAAAGGTTTAATACAATGACCCATAAAACCAAAAAATTAAGTCAGTTTCGATTGGTCGACTGGCGCTATCTAAATTCCCGTCGCTAGGCTTAACCTACTTAGAAGCCATAAAATTATTTTAAACCCACAGAAATAGCTTGTGAACTGACTAGTTTACTAGAGCTACAATTTTAATCGTTGAATTCAGTATGAAATCATCTACAAAATATTTATTATAAGCACTTTTTGCATGTCTGATATTTTACAGATTAATTAGGAAGCTGTAACAGTTGGTAATAATGTTGATACATTGCTATAGGTAAGTTGTTCAAACCATTTTTTTCAATGGAAACAATGATTGGCGAGTAAGATTTTATTAAGACAAATTATTTAACAAATTACTTATTTAAAAGACAAAACAAGAGTTGTGACGAGTGTGGAAAACAAGTTCGTCCAGTCCAGATTACAGGAATTATTAGGTAGACCACGTACGACACTAGATGAGGAATTCTGCTTTCTTTGCCTATGTTTATTTGATAGGTTGATTTAAAACAGATCCTAAAAGCACTTAAATATTTAGTCTATCTGTAAATAATTTGTTTGAAGTTTTGTACGCATGGTACCCGGATTTCATGAACTAAAAAGTTTACCATAGATCGTTACAAGCGTTCCAGAAGAAATATTACCCATACATATTGCGTGGGCCCAGGCGTGATCGCTGAAAGTTTGTTTATCTTGACCATTAGCCAAGAACCGAGGATGTACTCTTCAATTTATCCTCACCCGCGACAGAGTAAGGCCTTGACATAGGCACAATTTATATTTTCCTAGTAATTAGCATCACTCATTGGCACTATTAAACATCTGTCATTTGTCTGTCTACTCCGAGGGCAACGAATATAAGCGACTCGATTTATTTAATTAGTAACGAAGTCTAATGCTATCTCTAACTAATTTATTTATTTACGTAGGAAGTACTGGAGAGGGATGTGTGTGTGAAATATAACATGTTGATCGTGAATCGTGAAGCGAGCTGCTAAAATATGTTATATTATAAATATGTATGTTATAATACCCACTCTTAGCAGAATTTGGACATCTAAAAGAAAATTGTAAATCTTTGAGTGATGTATAAAAAGTGTCCGTGATTCTTATAACAAGATAAGGATCACATAATTATATTGATTACAAAATATTGAAAAGATTACTCTTTTTACATTCCCCTCATATTTGAAACTACTGAACCTAAAATTCTGAAAACAGTTCACGTCTACAGATAAATCCTAAAAGAAATTAATTTAAAATACGGTTCCGAAGTAGAAAGTTTATCGTCCATTACTCATTAACTACTTGTTAACTTAACCGTGATAGTTTTCCTTGTAAATTCATCATGTTATCTATTTTTCACTTGTCCAATTCCAACCATTTAGCAGTGGGAGGGATACACACAACACTTGACTCTACCCATAGATCTATGACTCTACCTAATTAAAATTAGCATTTTAAAGCCAAATATTTCGCAAACGGACTCCTAATTCCAAAACTGGTCTTAGAAAACCCATAATATTTTTAAAAGACCTTTTCAATGATACCCCACACTATAGGGTACACGGTGAATAAAAAATTCATCCTCACATTACCTGTACCTACCCTGAAAAATATTTTTTTCAATATTTTATTTTACGATTCCGGAGTTTTAATAAATATGTATATCCATGCCAAAGTACAGTTTTCTAGTACGTATTCCGATTTTACTTCGGAACGAAACCCCTAATAACCAGGTCAATTTCAGACTTCACCAATTTATTGTATTTGCCTAGCCTTCCCCAATATAATCATTCCCTCATTTGACGGTCGCATCGCTTGCGAGTTTTGCACCGTTTTGCATGTCCGTCACCCTTTGTTGTGCAACGACGAGAGCATTCACCGCTCAAGGTCTTTCCGTCGACGTTCGCCGCTATGGGGCAACCCCCGCAAATATAATCCAACCAAAACATAATCTGTATAAATTATCATAATACATATCTCTAGATTTCCGCTATTATGTCCCAGTTGTGTCACGACTCACGGTATAAAGATGCAACATAGCACCGGACTTGTTCAGTTATAAATTTAGCAAAAGCCTAATCATTCTCATCTGCCTCAATTCCACATTCTCACATTATACCTAGGCAAATATGACAATATAGTTAGTAAAAATTGCAAAAGAAATCATTAATTTATGTCACACAAACTGACTACATAAATTAAATCCGATTTATGGTAGGCGTGCTAAAAGTATGGTTTTCCATAATTTATTCTTGAAGCCATTTCAACAATAATTACATAGCTAAACAGCCACTCAAGACATTAATCGATAGTAAATGACCGCATGTTCGTGTGACCACATGTGTGTGTTAAATCTGTGAAGTAGCAATTACATGGGTAGGTAATCGAATACACCTGCAATTGGTCATGGACATTAGACTTAGCGCGATTTTCCGCTGTTGGGTTTAGGTGTATGAATAAGTTACATTTATATAAATACTAGCGGCCCGGACAGACTTAGTTCTGTCAAAAGTTTTTTTTTTATTTTGAGATGTAAGTTATCCTATCTTTCAAGTTGGATCAAACTGGACACGGTGTGCAAATTTGATTAAAATCGGTTAAGTAGTTTAGGAGTCCATCGCGGACAAACAACGTGACACGTAATTTATATATATTAAGATAATCCTTTTTAGTTCATTTATTTATTGAGTTATATGATTTGCAGTGACGCCATAAACAAACGAAAGATTTTTTACAAAATAATCAAGAATAAAATTAAAACAAACAAATTTCAGAAATTATATTGCAACTAAAAACCCAGTAGGAATAAATACAATCAATTTACGTTTTGAAGTCAACTGATCTACATCCTTCACATTGGCATCGCAAGCTCATAAGTAGATAACCGTCTTGCAAATAGACCTTTCGGCAGTTCAACTGAAATTCATAAATACTTGACAGGGTACTCTAGGAATTTGGTAGCTATAAAGACCAAATTAAATCAAACAGCCCTATCATATACCAATATAAATATTTAGTTTAGGTGACCAAAGCGATGGAGATCGCGATGTGAGGGACTTTACGTCAAACATAATATCGCCAAGTGAAACCTTCTAATTGTGGGAATGACATTGTGCGGGTAAATGAGCAGGTGATTTTTCCGCACCTAATGTCATTTCCCTACATTTTGAAGGTAGAGGATGGCGTGAACGCTTACATAAAAGAGTTTTGGACAGAGACTCAGATGGTTCGTTTTTCAGCAAGTTCAAGCAGGGGAAATACGCTTGGAATTGAAATTCCTTTGCACCAAATTCATAATTGCTGCTAGATCATTTCATCATCACATCATCAGACCTTTATTCTGTACTTCGCAATATGCTTCTTTCATTAGACGAAATTGATGATATGGAACGGATGTAACACTTATTGTACTTATCAGGTCTCTATTACCAGTTTCTGCACTAGAATAACAAGTAAAACAGGAACTGAAATGAAGCAGGGCATTACGGTTGCGAATTCGATTCATATTTGCTAAAATTTTCACGGTTCTAATAGGTAAGCCAAGTAACGTAACATTGGGTTACCTTAGCTTAGTATTGGCATTTGTACATTGTTATGACTTTTATCTTAAAAGTTATTTTTTTTTATAGATATTAATATGACTTTGATCTCAGATGAAAGTTTTATTCTTTCATCTGAGGCTTTGTTATAGAGAGTATTCTTGTACATATGGGTATTCAGAAATACATATGACTCTACCTGTATTTCACAGGATATTTATTTTATTTCATGGATTTGTAAAGCTTTGTAAAACTTACGAAGTTGGCTATCGAATTAAATGAGTAGATTATTTTGTCCTTTAATATAATTAATATTTATCAACTTATTTTTCATTCAGTCTGTATTTCATTGGTTTGGGATCACTGAAAACTTTTGATTAAATTTTTAGTGAAAGTTAAAAAAATTTATTCCATTAATAATTTATCAATCAAAATAAATAAAACAGGGGATTACTTACGCATACCTACAGATGAGTGAACATTAGATTTTGTAAGGGCAAAGTTTAAGTTTTATTTACAAAACTAACAATTGCGTGTGGCTCCCCTCCTCCCAGGTATGCGGCAAGCATAGCACAGCGGGGACTTAGTCTGCAACTACCACCTCGCAGAGCCCGCTCGACACCCAACTTGCCGGGGTTGGCACACCAGCACACAACATGCAGTTTAAATTATTTATTGTGAGTTTTGTGCTACATTACGCGACCGCCGAACACTATAGGACCAAACGTGAGTATTTTCGGATACACTTTTACTTGTGCTAAAGATTGACCCACATTAGATAATTTCGGTGATAAACAAAATAAATAAGACGCGCCTGCGTCCGACTTTGCAAGCGGATTTCGTAATCGATCCGTTACATAAATCAACGGCTATCTTTAACCCAGCGGTTTTGTTTTGATTTATAAGATTCATTAAATTAGGACATGGTTACTCTTGGATTTAAAGTTGCTTGATTATTTTTATTTGTGTGATAATCGATAAAATGAGGTGGCTACAATTATTATTGAATCTTTAAAGAGAATCATATTCAATTTAGTTTTTATGACTTCAGTTACTGTGACTAATGTGTAATCACAATAGTTAAAATTAATGCGTGAAATATAATAAAATCGATTGCCAAATTAATTATCTGGTCTTGTCGGTCAATGTCAAGGTCTAGTTAACAAATACTCGTTTGTGAAACCAGACCTAGTGATTTGTTATTTTATAACCAGTAAACATGCAGTGTATAGTTTATATAAAGTGTATTTATATAAAGTAAAGTTTTAAACAATTATTACAGTAATAATTTAATAGCTTTAATTATTTAGTAATCAAAATTTTACTTTACATTTTAGCAAGTTTCGTGAAGACATGCTTGAAAAGTGACCCAGATTTTGACGACTGCTCAAAAGAAGCTGTTCAACAACTGTTTGATGCTCTAGGGCCAGGTAATACAATGCAATAATTAACATTAAATATTTGACTTTAATATGTGTCCACATTAAAGAACTTTTTTAACGCAAAGTGGCTACAAATATTTGAAACAATACCAAATCGAAAATCGCCTTTTGCTTTTAATTGTTCTGTATCTGTAGTCATATATCGCAATGTTTATTTGGAGCACGCATACGAAATATTATAAGTAATAATGTGACTTCAAGCTAACCTAACCAGTATACTGCGCAAGTAGCTGGCTTCGTTGCTCACTCCCTGGTTCGTTGCATAACCCTACCATGTCGGCCGTGCACCTTCTATCTGCTCTTTGTGTTTCTGCGATCCTATTCATTATTACCTCATCGTCGCGTTTTTAGTAAGCAAATAAGAAAAATATTTTCACATGCTATTTATAACTTCTTCATGATGACTTATGCTGTAACGTACTAGAAGTATTTCTGGTATTTCACTGAATTGCTAAATTTTAAAATCAGCCATGAGAACGATTGCGATGAAAGATAAAATTAAGTTGGTAGGTTCACGAACCACCTACATTAGTCACATAGCCTCAATTACGAAACATGTAAGCAGGTACGGTAGGTAACTTGCGGAAAGCGAAAGCGCTATTTCTTCACCATGTTCACTCGACACTAAGCGATATCAAATATTATCATGATTGTCTCCAGTATTACAATAAGGAATTAAAATTTTTATTAAGATAATTAACTTTACAATGTTTCTTCAAATTTAATTTCAGGTCTTCCAGAAATAAATTTACCTGCATTAGATCCTTTGAAAATCCCCAAAATAAGAATTTTGCAAGGTGACGGTCCTGTTAACGTAAACGCAGCTCTCGATGACGTCACCGTGACGGGTTTCGGACGTACACAAGTGTTGGAGAGCCAGTAAGTGACCAGTTAACGTTTATATCGCCCTAGTACTTTGAGCGACTGTTCGTTCAACTCGTCGAGGAAATGCGACCCGATGACGGCCGAGCCGAAGGAGAGAAGGAGTCAGAAGTAAATTGAATTTTCCTCTCCACTAAAAAAAATAATTTCCTAAATGACAAAGCACATATTATTTAAAGTATACTTATCTATCAAAATTCATATAACCTTTTTATATTAATTACAGGGTCGACAGTAAAACTTACGATTTTCACACAAAACTTCGTGTTCCCAAAATAAGAATTGAAGGTACTTATGACTTGAAAGGAAAAATATTATTGATTCCTTTAGTTGGACGTGGCGTGTGTTGGTTTGAACCAAGTAAGTGAAAATATTTGTAAAAAGTGGCTATGTTTGGAATATATAGGAAAATAATATCTTGGAAATTAATCTAACATTTTATCATTTCCAGCGAACATGACAATTGACATCATAAGTGATGTTAAACTTTATGACAAAGACGGCTTCGTATTTTTCAACGTTACCACAGCTCATGTAAAATATGCTATAGGAGGACTGAGATTGCGAATGAATAATCTATTTGACGGAATAAAATCATTAGGTATGTATGTAGGACATAAGTCATAATTATATTATTATAATAATAATCAAGTAGTTTAAAAGTATATATTGCAATACGTAAAGGCGTCATCTACCGAAATATTCTGAAACAAGAAAATATGACTCAAAACGCAGAGCAGCGAGCGCGTTTGATTCTAAATTGAGCACAGTTACACTACTCCATACCAGATGGCGCTTATATTCGTGAACTAACCTCTTGCTAAAACATAATATCCTAGTACTAGCATGTTGCAAAATTGCAACGTTGAAATACCACAGAGGGCCAATTCTCGTTTGCAAAACCTTTCCTTTCAAGTGAGAATTTGAGTTGAGGCGGTCTCAACTCCAAAATTTATTTCTTACGAGTAACCGGCCTCGCTTTGCTTCGGGTTTCATATTTTTTTACACCTTGTTTTACATTATAGGAGTTTTAGTAAGGATCCCTAATTTTTTTTAAATATAGCCTATGTTCACCGGAGATAGTGTAGCTTTCTAATAGTGAAAGAATTTTTCAAATCGGTTCAGTAGTTTCGGAGCCTATTCAATGCAAACAAAAAATCAAATCTTTCCTCTTTATATATTAGTATAGAGTATAGATAAATAAAATTAAAATAAAATGAATGTGTGCGCAGGTGGGTCTACAACTATTTTTTTGTTTTATGCCCGTTTTCACCAACAACAGCCCCTAAGTTTTAAGGGACATCTAAGGTATAAAATAGTTGTTTGTCCCTTAGCATTGATTTCGTTTTCATCAACTTCTACCCTAAGGTGTCCCCTAAATTTTAGGGTTCCGAATTTGGGCACCACCTACTGAATTCCTAACTATAATGACACATTTGACGTATAAAATTGAATTTGTCAAAAGAACTAATAAGTACAACTGACATTAAGCACTGGCACCGATTAAAATGAAATTTGAAATTATTCGTGAAACTTAATTAACACAATGAATACCTGTATAACATAAAGAATATGATGGAAATTGATGGAAAATATAAAACCATACAAATATCGGTAATAAAGAAATTCTGTCAAACACCGCAAACATCACTTTCATATAAGTGATACTGACCCATAATAAAGATAAGGATGCCTAACGCTAAGAGATACTTAATAAGGGGATCGTTTAGGTGCCACTGGTGAAATCGGGCATGTCTACTACTTTTTATTAAAGTTTAAAGTCTTGCCGAGTTCTTTACCATTTAAATTTGTTCTATTTTCTTTTTCAGAGGACAGCACGAATGAATATTTAAATGCGAATTGGCGGCCAGTATCAGAATCATTGCGACCAATTTTAACAAAAACTATTGAAGATATTTTATTAGGTTTTATGCAACAAATATTCCATAACTTACCTGCTAACTTTATGGTTGGAGATATTAAAAACACTTCACCAAACAAAAAGAAAATTTAGATAATATGGATATTTATCAGCACTACTTTAGTATTTCTTTAGTATAGATATTATTATGAGTTTTTTGAAAAACTCAAGTGACAACGTTAGGCGCATAATAATATAGAGTTTTCTTTCATGGGAAAATTCTTCGCAATCTTGCCTCTTGATTTTGAAAAAAGACTTTGTAATGTTTTTTAAGACTTGAAATTTTTGTTTTTGTTGTTTACTTTATATTTAGATGCCAAGTAACTTTAAGTTCTTCACTTAATGCATGATCAATTTTTATGATCATTTATTACTCTTCTAAGTTTATGAAACACAAATTATAGTTTGTAAATAATATTTTTGAATATAATTATATCGTAATAATTTAATGTACGAATTTGATACCTGATAGTGTGATTTCTATTTTAAGATGTGAAATTAATAAATAAAAAATATTATGAAAAAAATGTTTGTTTATTTTCATACCGTTATATCATACCATAATGACGATTATTTATATAATGATATTATTTTCAATACCTATTCTTCACAAAAATCATAAACAGATTTTATGACTGAAATCTCGCGCTTCCACCTGTTATTTTCAGGTAAATATGCCAAGGTTACGGGTTCGGTGTTTGTTCTACGTGACTGATCATTACTACGTATTAGACGAAATTCCTTCAGAAGCATTATAATAATCATTTTAAACCTTATTTTATTTTTTTAATCTAGTCAATAGGCGAGACTAAATAATAAGTGAAGTACATTTAATAAGTAAAAACCTCGTTGTCATATGTTTCTCGCTTTATGAATCTTACAATTTAGGAATTAAGAGTTATTTAAATTGAATATTTAACGAACGAATTATTCCATAGTAGCATAATTCTATATTTGAGTATAATTTACCTGCCAAATGGGACGTCCAGGCATTTTGCTTAGGTTTGAAGATTCAATCACAACACAACACTACACTCGCGTGCGTTTGGCGCGTCTGTCACTAGATGGCTCTCTCTCAAGAGTGGAGAACTAAATAAGCGCTGCTGAGTCACAAATCGTATTTTATACGGCACTAGGGTGATATAGGTGTAAACGTGAGTGAGAACGGACATTACGCAGAAACTCAAACGATGGCCCAAAATATCCCCTTACGTATCCAGAATAAATGTTAAAATGTTTTCTCCATACCATAAAATACCGATTTCTGGAGATCCACTTTATTACTTACAGATCACAGTACATGTTCAGTTCAATAGAATTAAAATTTAAAGCGTGTTGTTTTATTAATTTATTCTTTAATGCACCTTAAAACATGAAGGATACAAAACGCGGACTTAATGTTAATAGCATTAAGTCCGTCAGCATTAAAAAAAAGTAAGTCAGTCAATCTTTTTGCCTAATTTTTATTTTTGTTACTATACCGCTTAGTATTTAAATTTTCACGGTAAATCATTATAAAATAAATTTTGTACATTTAGAAAGAAGATAACTGATAATACTGCTACATTTCTTATAAATTTAGATTTATTCAGTGCATACGATTTACCATAAAAAAAAAGTAAACTATGGTAAGTAGTTTACATCAGTAAACGTTTCTATTTAAAATTAGCAATATACGAAAAAAGCTCAACTTCTTTGGAGTCCCAGTCCAGATGTTTAATTAAATTAGCACGTGCAAATCTTAAATTTAAATATAGATACGAAATACGATAAACTTTGTTTATTTATAACAAGCGCAGAATTGGCATGTATTCGGAGCAAACCGCATTGCCACAATTTTGCATTCGCAGAATTTTTCGACACCACTAAGATGTCTGAGTACGTTAATCTCAAAAACCGCTGAATTGATTTTTAAAACCTATTTATCGATAAATAGAGAAACGAGTAGGTACAGTATAGGCAGTAAATATGAAAAATGCGTTGAAAATTAAAACAGCAAAATAAGATATAAGAATTTTTGTGTGAGTAAATATAGTGTTGGTGTGTGTAGTAGTGGTGTTGACTGGTAGAAAATACCACTAAGCATTAAGTCCACTCATTGTAATTGAATGTATGAATTCAATAAAGTTTAAATAAATAAATAAATAAATAAAACTTTCATTTAATAAACGCCTTATGAAATCGAGTAACAACTATTTCAGCCTAATTACAACTTGCTATTGTAGGATTATGGTTTCCAAATAGAAGTGAGAGATGAAAAAAAAATACAATTTTACTTCAAGAACAACTGAGGTAATTTATAAACCATTTATATAAATTATTCAAGGACAATAATTATGCATTAAACTTAATTTGGAATCGAATAATAACGGGGGCGCTGTAATTGAAACGATGGGATGACGTTTTTAGTTCCCAATACTTAACATTTGATGGCAAAGTTTTCGACAGTATATTTTGATTCAAATTTTAGATTATCTTTTCTTAATCGTATTTGGAAGAAGGAGAAGGTTGTATCTCTGTGATTGCCACAACGTGTCATATCATGGGAGTTTTCATTAGGGCCACATCGCAAATTTCGCGTTGTGCCCTTTTTTTGCTAGATGAGCATTTTCGGTCTTTGAGCGTAAAGTATACATGCCATTTAACTGAATAAAATAAAAAAAAAATATTAAAATTTCTGGTTACATTCCGCTTATCTATATCTATACTAATTTATAAAGAGGAAAGATTTGATTTTTTGTTTGCATTGAATAGGCTCCGAAACTACTGAACCGATTTGAAAAATTCTTTCACTATTAGAAAGCTACACTATCCCCGGTGAACATAGGCTATATTTAAAAAAATAGGGATCCTTAATAAAACTCCAATAATGTAACCCAAGGTGTAAAAAAATAGGAAAACCGAAGCAAAGCGAGGGCGGTTACTCGTCTTAAATAAGATGATAAATGGGGATACTTATCAATTTCATTTAGAAGTTCATCTGATTTGGCAAAATACCTAATGGATAACTTTGATATTATTTAATTTATTTAATATAATTATTTAATATAATATCATACGAAACTATTTTGTAATCTGAGGTTGTATGCACATTACTATAAGATTGAATGTAAATATTTCTTTACAAGCAAAATTAGCTCGGGCAAAACCTACAGAGCAAAGAGGCAATGGAACGCGTACAAAATAACAATGGAACGCAAAATATATTTCTCTGGAAAGATAAATATACCGGGAGCTAGCGAAGCCAATATATTCGAGGTATTCGAAATGAAACGTTGAAAACACATTTTAACATATAATATATCAATAGTATATTTCGACATGTCATTGTAAGCATTGCGCTTAGTCAGAAATGTGTAATGTTGTTTCACGCCCACAAAACCGATAGTGTCGATATTATACATGCATCTATCTCGTTTTGTATGCAGAAATGCATTTTAACCACTTTAAAATCCTGCAATCCTTGTCCAATGAGTTCCTGGTAAGACGCGGCTCTATGACGTAATCGACCTACAATGGATTCTTTTACTTTTTGTGTGAAATTATTTTTACTTCATACATTTTTTTCTGACCTAATACATTTCAATACAGCATCGGGATAAAATCAGAAATTAAGGAGAAATTGCGCATTTCTTTCAAAATATATAAATATATATGTGTATTCAAAATCGAGGTAAATATAAAATGGACAAAATAAGATATAATTTCCACAAAAAACACAGTTTGTTTATAAATTTCTTGTTAACTTTTTAACTAAATGTAAACTTTTGTTAGCAAGAGCTCGCAAACTGCTTCATACGATGAATTAAATGCACACAAAATATGGTCATTGACCGAATGACGTGCGATGACCCAGAGAAGGGTGCTCCGAAGGGGATAGGGCCCCTTTGGTGTCACTCACAAAAGGAACGATCACCAGGCTCTCATAAACGCAAGGAGATTAAGGTGCATACATGCACTTTGCACCGAATGCGCGTGACGTCAGTCAGTTCGCATTGCATTGTTTGTTGTTGCATTTTTCACGCTTGTAGATTGCCATTTAATTTATTGAACGACAGGTTGTTGGTAGAAATGTTTTCTCACTATCTAGTATATTATTCTTATCTAAAAGTAGATAACATAAAAGATATCACTCCTTTGTGTTTGTTGACTCTTTAAATGATTATTTTCTATATTGATTTTTGTAAATTTATAAGTTTTAAAAGAATTTAAATCTCAAAAAAAAAATCATTTAAGTGAATAATTGGTTATTTATAAACCTTGTAGAGTTTAATTCCTTAAAATACTTTAAAGGTTTATTTACAGATTGAGTCTCCTCAGTTTGTCGACTACACAAAGCCTACAACAAAACTGGGGAAAATAATAATTGTTAATTAGTATTTAAATATTATGTAACGAACTTTTAATTATAAAAACATACATCGCCATCTTGTGCAATCGTCATAAAATGAAAGAAATTCAAAGATTGATACATGGTTCTGTAAATATGTGATATTAAAAATGTTTAAATATAATGTCAAAAATTTTAGCATATTTAAGACCTCACATTTTTAAATAAGAAATGTGTTCGTTGTAAGGGCCGGAAGAAAAATTATTGTAGTAGGTAATTTCAATAATGCGGTGGGTATAAACAAAAAAATTACATTTAAATATAGAGAATTTGGTAAAATTTTACATCTCATTAATTTTTTTATAATATTATTATTCAGTTATTTCGGTTAAGTTTTGAAATTTATTTGATGATGTTTTACAATAAAATTTAGATTCATGATCGTTTTTCCTAGATCAGTTATATGATCGTAACAAAATGTACAAATATATATTTACAATAATTGAAGACATGAGTGGATGAAGGGGATATGTAACATTTTATTCAAAAACCATTTTTTGCATTAGATGAAGGTGTTATGTGCCTATAAACCATATTAAACCTTCAAACAATGCCATTTAGGCTTAGTTTTAGAAATAGCAAGTGATGAAGGAGTTATGTACCAACATAAAATGATAATCACACTGAATGAAAGTGACATGGGCACTTAGCCATGTTCTTTAATTTAAAATTATTTAAATCTATGTCTTTCTTGCGCGGATTAACGAGATAAGTGCAAGGAAACGCGCGGGTGCGTTGCGTTGTTCTGGATGAAGGTGTTATGTGATGTACTTGTCTCTTTCTTTCATTTCGCGTCGTGTTCAATTGTGCTGGATCATGGGTCGCGTACGCATGTCACGAGTGTTTTGTTTATTGTTTATTTGATTAAAACTAGTGTTTTTGATTTTTTTATTACAATAATTTCAAGAGCTAAAAGACTTGTGGACGCTGCTATAAAACCTTCAACTTTAAATTATGATTTCCTAAAGTACGACAATCCTTACCTCCAAATCTTAGACAAAAGTAACTTTCTTCCCCAAGGGTTATCGGTCCTTCGAACTATGTGGCCAGCCCATTGCCACTTCAGCCGGCTAATTCTTTGAGCTATGTCGGTTACCTTTGTTCGCCTACGGATCTCCTCATTTCTAATGCGATCACGTAAAGAAATAGCGAGCAAAATAGCCCTCTCCATGGGCTGCTGCGCTACTCTGAGCGTGGATTAGGGCACCATGTCTCGAATCCGTATGTCATCGCTGGCAACACACACTGCTCGAACACCTTCGACTTCAGGCACTGAGGTAGTGTTTTGGACGACAAGATATGACGCAGTTTCCCGAACGCAGCCCATCAGAGTTGGATTCTACGAGTGACTTCTTTCTCGAAGTTGGACTTACCCATCTGAATCACTTGTCCCAGGTAAATGTATTCGTCTGCAACTTTGAGAGCAGCGCCATCAACGACAACCGGTATGGGTGTGACGGGTGTGAGGTGTGTGACGTATTCGCCATTGATATTGATGCCACGTCGTTTCCGCTTAGTGACAGAATCGAACAGTTTTTGGAGCGCCACTAGAGGGGGTTTACCTCCAGCTCTTAATAGCTCGGTTGTGATTCCGTCATCTCCCGGTGCCTTGTTGTTTTTAAGCTGTTTGAGAGCCTCTCTAATCTCATACAGGCTGACGTCTGGGATATCCTCTGTGTAGTGTCGGGTCAATTTAGCTCGCTTGTCGCTTTCTTCGCGAGGAGGTGGAGCTTGAGAGGAGGCATACAACCGTCCGTAGTAGTTTCTCTCAGAACTTCCGGTTTCGATGAAACCATGGTGCCGGACTCGGTCTTCAACCTCGTAAGCTGACTTTGCCCAATAGACAGATCCCTGGCGAACATTTTGGAGCCCTGGTTTCGCTCAATTGTGTTTTTTACACGATTTGCTTTGTGAGACTGTGCACTTGGAGATCTTTTCATTGAGCCGTCGGAATTCCCTCATAGAGGTTGGAGACTGCACACATAGTTCTCGTCGATCCTTCATAAGATCGAGAGTTTGTTCTGAGAGAACCTGAGATCTACCACTTGGGTGGGACTTGAAATACTTCGACCCTACCTCGTGGACAGTTGTTACCATCCTGGTGTTAAACTCGTTCACTGTCGTGCACGATTCTAGGCACGCAAAACGGTTTTGCAGCTCAAGTTGAAAGTTTTCAGATCCCTGGATTTGGACGGATGTTGGACGAAGCGTCGACTTCATCAGGCGTGACCGTTCCAGCTTCAGGTCGATATTTAATGTGCCTCTTACAAGACGGTAATCGCTTCCGGTTTTGAACCTGCTGATCACAGAGACATCATCAAATATGTGCCGTTTGTCTGCCAGAATTAAGTCTATCTCGCTTTTCGGTTAACCATCAGGACTTATCCAAGTCCACTTGCGTTGTGGCTTCTTTCTGAAGAAGGAGTTCACCATGAAGAGATCTTCCTTCACCAAAAAGTTGGCCAGCAAGTGTCCTCGGTGATTCCGTTGTCCAATTCCGTAGGGACCCACTTTCATCTCGGCGCCACTTTGCGTGCCCAATCTCGCGTTGAAGTCCCCCATCACAACATTGAAGTGAGCTTTAGAGGTATGTATGGCTCTGCTTATGTCCTCATACATAACTTCAACCTCATCGTCAGGATGTGTCGAAGTCGGCGCATATACCTGCTGTACCACCTTCAACGAATACCGTTTGAATTCTGAGTGTAAGGTACGCTACCCTGGTCGACACGCTACCAACTTGCACAATGTTGCTGACGAGGGACTTGTGAACGAGAAACCCGACACCACCTTGGGACAGGTGTTCGTCCTCCCGGCGATAGAACAAGTTTCCGGATTTGAGTATTATCGTGTCCTCCCCCTGTCTTCGTACTTCAGATAAACCCACAATACTCCAGTTTAACTTGTCTATCTCTTCTTCTAGCTCTTTTACCTTATCGTCGGTCCTCAGTGTCCTGATGTTATATGTTGCCAGGTGCAGAAGTCGTCGTTAACTTACAGTTAACCCATTCATCTTTAATTTAAGTATGCAACTTCTTTTAATTTAAACGCTGAATGAAGGAGTTATGTACATATTTTTTTTAATAAATACATATTCTTAAATTTTTATTTTATTTTTCAACTCCATATTAGTAGATGTGTATAATTACTACAGTTTGATATATATAGTTAGTAAATAAATAACAAGAAAAAATATTTATCTCAATAATAAGTAACAAAACTTTGACGTCCGTTTTCTCCACATTTAAATATTGTATCATATCCCCTTCATCCACTCATGTCTTCAATTATTTCTGGATATTTCAATTAGTGGAAGCAAACTATTGCAGCCTTCCCACGTGCAGACTGACAGAATCTCTTAGTGACGTTTTCTAGAACGTGTCTGTTGTAAACTAAATAGGTCGTACTTGATATAGCGGTTCAAGGCAGAGTGTGGCTACAGAAATATCTCTGAGACTCATGTTAGAAATAGAAGCCGTCTTACTGGTCGTTTGTTTATCCTACGCTCGTCGCCTCTAGCGGCTACTGCCTGCGTTAGTCATGCTATGAAAAATAGAATTCACATTTTTTTTTATTTTTGTTGCGATGAGGTCTACCTCATTCCAAGATTGTTAATGTCTTTATGTAAGTCTAGATTTAGATTTTATGTATTATTCATATTTATTCTTCAAACAAGTAAAGCAGGGGTAAAAGCTTGTTTTAATGGCATTGAAAACCGTTGAACCGCTTTTTTCAATATAATTAATTGAATGACATCATTATGGATTTGTATGGTATTTCTTTAATTGATTTTTAAATTATTGGTTTTATTAGAAAGATTGATTTAACATCTTTAGGTTTAAGTTATTTATTGACAGTCGCTGCAGCGGGCGCGAACACCTTTATATATTTTTTCAAAGGCGGTTTCAACTATGTAATGTATATGAATAAAAATTTAGATCTATGTTGATCTGACGGAATCATAATAGATACCTATGTAACTTTATAACATCATCCAGAGTCCAGACGAAATGATTCTCATCCGCACTTAGCAAGCAAACCCTAATTTATAACATACAAGTATGTTTGGAACTATATTCGCTATTTCAGACACAAAATACGGAATTGTTTTCACTTCAATTTGATGAAAATATGTTGTTATTTATTTAAAGCTTCGAATTGATATGAAACCTTCAATGATGTTATGATAAAATAGGTATTTACCGCGTTATAGAAAAATATAAGTCTGTGAGATTTTCTTATACTACCCCGCAGATAGGCAGAGGTTGGTACAGTTTAATTTCATAAAACTTAAACGAATTAGAAAAGCATGTCAGTAAGCTGTCTAATTAAATATGTATGTCACGATCTGTCAAGATATAAAAGAAAAGCAACAAGTTATTGCGGCAATTAACAGAATAACTGACATATTTTTCTGAGATTGAATTCTTCGAAGAAATAGGTAATTTGGAATAGATATTACAGATGTTGCTTGAGCCTTGAGGGCTTTTATCGTCTGGTTTTAGGTACCTACTTGTAAATGATTATTTAATGTAATATCTCAAAGAGGTACCAATAGGTATAATAGAATTTCTCAATTAATTTGTCGGTCGGAAATAATCGAGCGAACTTGAGCGATTTAAACATGAATTTGTGGTCGAGGATTTTGTGTGTGGCTAATTTTATTGATATTTATTTACCTGACAAAAAGAAGAAAGTCCATCTTGTTAAAAATTGTAATGTTTTAATTAATCCACTCACCTGAAAATTATATAATCATTTTTACAAAAACATTACAAAATTAAGTCACATTAATTATATAATTTTCTAACAGATGGCGTTAATACGAAATAACATTAATTACTGTTGTTGGTTCGCATGGTTTTAAAATGTTACTTACTAGCGACCCGCTTCGGCTTCGCACGGGTAGTAAACATAATAATTAAGCCTACTTGTTTTTTCTGTCGTAGGATCGCATCAGTTTTGTGCGACGAATTTGTGGATTATACAAAGTATTTAAATTTATAAGGATTAATAAATACTGTATCCGTTTAAATAACTTTCAAGTTACTGCATCGTACTTTACCATTTTTTAATTTTTTATAACTTACAATGGTTATAGTGTTTATTATTATTCTAAGGTTATTACTATTCTTAAAAGTATGCATATGCCATCGCGGACTTTTTTGTAGATCTACAAAAGAGGAACAATCCCGCTATACATTATTTTGTGATATTTCAAACAGATTTGGCAGCGTTTTCGATAAAAGGTCCCAGACGGCTAGTTTTTTCCGACTTCTTCAACATGAATCGACATAATTATTTCAACAATTAATACAAAATCTTAATAAACTAAACACGAATTCCTTTTTGAAGAATCACTCTATTCACCGGTGAAAACTGCATGAAAATCTGTTCAGTAGTTTTTGAGTTTACGACAGACAGTCGCGGCGGGGGACATTGCTGATTGTTTTATAATAATTATGTACCTACCTAGTGATAAATTTACCTCGTTGGCGTGAAAAAATTTCCCGCGTAAATCCCACTCTCCCTTGGGAACCCTAATCATCTAGCGGTATGGACCTATTCTAATATCTACCAAATATACACAAAAAAAATTCACAGGTTGAGCCGTTCCGGAGGAGTCAGGAGTGACAGCGATTTTTATATAAATTAGATTTGTTTACAAAAATAACGATCTAATAATTTAGTATCAAGTCATGAAGTCGCCCTCCACTTAGTAATACCACAGTATAAATAAGGAGATATAATATTTATACTGTGGTAATACACGATACTCCATCGAATAGCCAGTCCTTCAAGTTTCTTTTTATTTTTGGTGGTTAGTTAATTTATTTTGATACTATTGAATTTTTGAATTTTCATAGCGATTTTTGATTATCAGTTTACTAAACGTAAAGATTTTTACTGTAGTTCATTTGCCTTGATCCTCACATTGAACAACTTTAACTGCCTTGGTCTATGAGAATAAATTCTGAGAACCATGCAGCATCTATATACTGTGCAGCGGTCATAGTGGGAACTGTCAATGGAATGTGAGTAGTTCAAATGGTGTCTCGCGAACGAATAGCGGAACGCTTGGAACGTCCGTCTTGTGGAGAATCTGGAGCTGGCAGTTGCGATCGCCATGTACTAGGGTAACATGATACAAGAGAAGACTATTTGTTTGCCTTACAGTGCCATCTAGTGTCAAATAGCTGCACTAATCTACTGAGCAGTCGCGTGGTATGACACTTATGAAGGAATAACGTCTTTAAAATATAGTAAGATGTCGCTAGTGATACCATAAACCACTAAAATTAAATGACGTTCCACTTAACCACGTTCTACGTGTGGTTCTTATGATGCATAAATGATAGTTCAAAGTAATTTATTATGAGTTTTGTGTATTTATGTATGTGACATCAAAATATCACAGCTTGTGACTTTATCATTCATCATTGATGGTGGAATAGTTTTAAATAGGTATTAAACCTACCTACTAGCTGAGATTGTTGCATGTCCTTTATTTTCCTACTTAGCCTCCAGGAGAGAGAGATTTTTTTTTGTTAAAGAATTTTTCTACTACATTGTGAGGTATTTTTAATAAATATGGACGTCCATATGAAAATACAGCTCTCGGTTCTCTATGCTAACACGGACGGACGGACATGACGAAACAATATGGAACCTACTACGTGACTATGGAACCCTAAAACCATCGTAACTTTAAAATGAGTTCAATTTTGTTGTCTCTACCAATTCTCGAAACTCATCAATGACAAAATTGACACATAGTTATGTCGAAATAATTTTAGCTTTTCACAGTTACTTACAACAGAAGAGGATAAGGAATATAAAGTGAAATGTCGAAGTAATTATTCATTATTTATTTATTTTAAAATAACATCGTTTGGCTGCAAAATCGAAATCGTCTGTGACATTTAAGTAAAATAGTTACAATAACATTATTTTTATTCAACATGAAAGTTATTAATACTCGAACATAATTAGCTTATTGGAGTTAATTCAAAATAAGATAATAATATATATCAATTTGCTATAAATTAATGGTAACAAAAATATTCTGAATCTGCTTCAGTTCCCTATATTTTAGAACAACCAAGTTTAATAGTCCAAAGTAATTTTGAAACCATTGTCATGAAATATTACAATACTCGTATGTGATATTACTGACGTGTATTCATCACGCAATGTCGATAAAATAATAAATAAAAAATACTTGGTTTAAGGTCATGGACCATTCGGTATACTAACATTCAAAAGAACATTATTATGCAGGTGAAGATTAGATATAATTAATAATATTGATAATAATTAATATTAATAATAACATCTGTAACTTAAGTCGAAAATACTATTTTGGACACTAACAGCTCTTTGGAATGTATATTGCACATATTTTATTGACTAGAAAAAAATACTTACATCTAAAAGTGATTATGATACAAGATTTTGACTGTTATTATCTTACTACAAAATTTACCATTAACTTATTGCTTGACACACGTAGATCGAGATTTATACAGTTCTTAACTAGTATAATTATTAATTATATTAAATAACTAATAAGGATAAAGTAAGCGTTAAATTATGATTAAATCTTTTATTTCAAATCAATGCTGATTTTTGGAGATTTGATTACATTTACTTACAATATAATGGTTTAAGTAAAATATACTTATTAGTATCACAAATGGCAATAAATGTCTTTTATACATATACATGATAAGCCGTGCCTTAATTTAAATTATTCGATAAACGCCTATGTTTATTAAAATATGAAAAAGGGTGAATTATGCCCAATCATAATATTTACAACAACATCAATGATATTCAAATTGTTAATAGTAATCTACACTCAACAATATCATGCACAAAATATGAAAAACTTTGAAGAAACTTTCAGTCACAGCAAATAAAAAAAATACTTTCCATTATGTGATTCATTTCTTGATTGTCATTTAGTAACCAGTGCCAAATGTTTTACAAGTATTAAAACATATTTCTGGGAAATGTTTCCAAGATTGGTAAATAATCATAATTCATTTGTTCCTTTCGGCAGATTACCACTTTAAGTTTTAAGGGAATTAGTTATTTTTTTGTACTTATTAGACTAACTTTTTGGAGATTTCTTGCAGGACTTACCTAATGGTGCTGAACTAATCAGTACTAATTATAGCGAATACATTATGTTCTCTTTATGTCACATGCCCACTTGGATTGAATTTAGGTTAGGCTAGAAAATTATAGTGTATTTTAGTATAACATCTGTATCTGTAGTGTTGTATTTCTCCAATTAAAATATCTGTGAGTTTTAAAACATAATCACTCTTTGACACGGTTG
Organism: Thymelicus sylvestris; assembly: GCA_911387775.1. NCBI lineage: Eukaryota > Metazoa > Arthropoda > Insecta > Lepidoptera > Hesperiidae > Thymelicus > Thymelicus sylvestris. Next base: position 12,420,372 of record OU426893.1, read on the forward strand.
AGTCTCATGTGACTTAGACTAGTTCATCAAAACTTTCATTGAAACTGTGTTCCATCGCGTCACTATCAAAATTGGAGGACGTTGATTGGGTTTGGGAGACAGATTCTTTCTGAGCCAACAGTCTGTCACAGTCGTTGAGTCGGCCATGAAGAACATCATAAACGCGGGTCATAGAAGCAACTTTTTCTTTGCACGATGGATCAGATTCGATAGCAAATAATCGAGAATCCAATAATTTGATTGCACCGACAATGTAATTCCGCAGAGTTTTAGTCTTATGTTCGCTGCTAATTCGTTCTAGAAAAGCACAGACTTGTCTCTCGCTACATAACAGTACGTCGACATCGTAGGCTAGTGGGGAATGTTGTCGATGCAAGTACACAATCAGTCGCTTTGCATAGCGTCGGTATGTTCGGTATGCTTTCCGCTTTCGTGCTCCAAGAGTTCTTCCCATTGTCATCGATTTCTTCATGTCGTCGATAACAGCTTTGTAGCCGGCATCGATTTTGGAATCGAAAATATCTCGCAACCTAGTTTCTACTGGTTGCAGTTCGTAGGGTGCCGGGGACGGTGGCAAGGAAGGGGAAGACGGTGGCGGTGAAGGTGGCAATGTGCGGGCATTCTCTTCTCCTTCACTCGATTCGCTCGAAACTCTTCTTTCTACGGGTTTCGATTCTGGAACTTTATATGGCCTCGGTCTGGTTCTAGGTCTTTGAACGCGTGCTGGACGTGGTGCTGTCCTAGCATTGTAAGCAGTAAGGACGTTAGCGTCTTGTTCAGTCAACGGACGACTGCGTTGCGTTGCTGCAAGTGGTATAATCCGAATTTTGACTAAAGCATAGCTTTGATGTATTTTGGCACGTATCCGCGGATCTTCGTAATCCGATCCCCAAAGATCTCTGATTGCTGATTCTTTTAAATACCGTACTTGGCATAGCTCTCCGTTAAAGAATCGTTTCCTCTGCTGTTCGTTTAGGGCATCTCTTTCAGCGCCGGTTAAACCGTGTATCTTTGTCAAGTGGTCGGGGAGTTTTCCGTAGGTAAAGCGAGCGCAATCTTCGATTGGACATGGTATGTTGGCGTGGTTTTGTTTCTTCGTACGCGTTGCTGTTGTTGCAGGTCTTGTAGTCATTTTCGACGGAAATCTGTGAATAATGTGAACTTCATTAGAACTATTGATATTTTATGCTTTCTAACTTAAATACTAGTAACTAAGGAAGTATTCAATAATTGTTTTCTTATTTAAGTAAGACTATGTCAAAATTATACGTAGATGGTTTAAATAAAACCAAACAGAGTAGGTCTTCAGTTTCTTTAGTGGCATAGAATTTTTACATTTTCAAAAACTATTCCATTTAATCTGACAGCAAAAGTGTTTCTAAGGTCCAGTTAATTTATTTAGAGTATGTTTATCGACACGGAGGGTGGCTGTCCGAGTATAATAATTGTGTTGACGGAGGCCGACGGCTGTTTGTAGGGAATGGGCTCTTGTCCTCCGCTTAATTTATTGAAAACAATGCCTCCTTCGGTCTCACATCTCAGGCCGAATGGTTGCAGATAAGTACCACGATGATAGCTATATTGTTCGAGGTATATTTCAAAGATGCTCTCAAAATAGATTGTAATTTTATCATTGATTAGTTCAATGGATTTGGGTCGACTTCGCAATACTAAGACAAATAGCAAAAGGAAAATACTGGTTAGAAGAAAGTGGAAAAACCGTTTTATTTAAGAAAAAAAAACATAAACGTGTACTTATGTACATGCGTGAGTAGTTATACTTCTTTGGCATGAAAAAAAACAATTTCAAAAAACCATTTTAAAATAATATTTCAAAAAAACAATATTAGAAAACAATATTAAAAAAATATTAAAAAATTAAAAAGAACAATATAATAATATATAAATAAATATAATAATATTTTTTTTTTCATACCTCGCGTTGTTTAAAAAGCGCGTGACGTTTTTCGTCACCGTCGTTTTTAGGGTTCCGTAGCATTTGGCTACGGCAAAAAACGGAACCCTTATAAATTCGTCATGTCTGTCTGTCTGTCTGTCTGTCTGTCTGTCTGTCTGTCTGTCTGTCCGTCCGTATGTCACAGCCACTTTTCTCCGAAACTATAAGAACTAAACTGTTAAAAATTGGTAAGTAGATGTATTCTGTAAACCGCGTTAAGATTTTTACACAAAAATAGAAAAAAAACCAATGATTTTTGGGGTTCCACATACATAGAACTGAAACTCAAAAATTATTTTTTCATCAAACCCATACGTGTGGGGTATCTATGGATAGGTCTTCAAAAATAATATTGAGGTTTCTAATATCATTTGTTTCTAAACTGAATAGTTTGCGCGAGAGACAATTCCAAAGTGGTAAAATGTGTGTCCCCCCCCCCCCCCCTGTAACTTCTAAAATAAGAGAATGATAAAACTAAAAAAAATATATGATGTGCATTACCATACAAACTTCCAACGAAAATTGATTTGAACGCGATTTAGTAAGTAGTTTTTTTTAATACGTCATAAATCGTAAACCGCAAAAAACATCGATCAAAGTTACAACGAACTACAAGAACTTTTATATTATGTTACTTGCTGCTACGGAACCCTTCAGGGGCGAGTCCGACTCGCACTTGGCCGCTTTTTGTGTCACCACCGTGTCACAGATCTTAAAATTTCACTCTCATCATTTTTTTCCATTTATTTCATAACGCGCCTAAAGAATAATAACTTCCAAATGTATTTTATTTATTTACCGGAACATGAAAAAATGTACAGTTATCATTATATTATGAAAAAAAGCAATTAATCAGTGATTGATTATTAATAGTTTAATAATATTATAAAATATTGCATTTCTCATTACACCTTTATAAAGAAACAAATATAATATTTATTATTAACTTATTTAATGGTAGGTTAAAAAAGTTACATGCTTAGCTGTGATACCTACATGAATAAAGAATATCTATTTATAAAAAATATGATTCAACTACGTAGTTAAAATATTCATTACGATATAAAAGCCGGTATTTATCGAAGAACTTTAGATTAGAAAGCGGCATGAAACAGTGACTAATATTAGCAGCCGCGGTTTGATAGAGCCAATATTTATTTTGGAAATTAGCTTGTTCCGTCCGGCCCGCCCCGATATAAATAATATAAATTGTACCACTCTCCCGGGACCTCGTCTTATACTTGCTATTGTTTAATATTTCTCAATTAATAACTTTAGAGCCTCAACGACTATCGGAACAAATTGTTTTACTTTCATTACGATGTCAATTAAAAGGGGAAATTAATGAGTTTTAAAGAAAAGAAAATTGTCTGAATTGGAGCATTTTTTTATTTATTTTTTTATTTATTTTTAATTTATTATCAAACAAAAGTAAAATAACAGAACATTGTTAGATAATATCCGTAAAAACCACAAAAAGGTTTGTCCCGGATATTGAGAAATCCTTAAGCTGTAGCTACATAAGCTACATTTTGATATGGTTGTATGGTTGCCACATTATTGGGAGGTCAAAAATTTTAACAGTACCATACAGGAACTTACTAAACGAAAGTAATTTTAATTTTTAATGTTGGGTGCGGCATACGCAAAGTACGTTATACGCAGATATGACCTTTTTAATTATTACTACAAATCAATTAGGGGTGAAGACGTATAGTTTAAATTATAAGTAATATTGATATTATTAATGTTTAATAATATAATTAAATACCCCGGTAAGAGGTTCCATGCATCTTGAGTCTAAAACCTCCGCTGCCCGTAGTGTAGCCAACAGGCTACACTTTTAAAAGATGTGCTGAGGAGTTTCTTTCACCATTTCCTCTACTCCATGAAAAAGCATCTTACCGAAATAGTGGTAGATAAAAAAATGATTTGCATGAGTGTATCAGTAATACCTATATGGATAAATTAATTTGATTTGATTTGATTAGTCTGATAGTAGATTAGATTGGCGCTAAGACCATAATAATATAGCTGCAGGTAGCTCGGCTATGTATTATCCATTCTCGTAGGAATAGCAAATAATAATACAGATTCTCTGCAGTCTTTTTGGCCGGCAGCGCGTCGGTAACACTTTTGGTATATTAGTGACGTCTATCTATTACAAGCAGTGATAGCCTAGCGGTTAGAACGTTGGTCTCTCGAACTGAGGGGCCCGAGTTCAAATCCTGGCACGCACCTCTGATTTTCAAATATTATGTGCGTATTAGAAGTTAATTATCACTTGCTTCGGTGAAGGAAAACATCGTGAGGAAACCTGCACACCGGAGAGTTCTCCATAAAGTTCTCAAAGGTGTGTGAAGTCTACCAATCCGCACTTGGCCAGCGTGGTAGACTATGGCCTGCACCCCTCACATTGTGAGAGGAGACCCCGAGCCCAGCAGTGGGACAATTATGGGTTGTTGCTTTGCTTTTTTGCTTTGCTTTGCTATCTATTACTAACCATCGCTATCGGGTAGTTTGTTTTATCGTTTTTCGGCATTGATAATACAAAAAATCATAAGCAAAAGGTTATCTTTCGCTTTTTATTGAAACCAAAAATTTGAATCCTGATTTTCCAAATGCTTTCTTAGCTGTGCAAAGCGTTACAAAATAAATAATTTAATGACGTCATATTATGTACTGTAACCCGTCATGTAACTCATGAGCGTCACTAAGAAATGTTCAAATGACGTCGCTACATGACAGAAGTGTCACAGTTACAAAGATATTAACAAGGCCACTCATAAAGAGCTCCCCTTTTAAGGAGAAGTGCGACTTGAATAAATAACTAATTTGCATATTTAATAACAGGTATCGCGAGCAGATTCAATTGTGGATCTGTGAATTATTAATCCATGCCGCGGTTAGCTTATTACCCTCAGTTGCTAATCAAATATTCAGATCAGATATTCTTTAATTAGCTGCGAGTAACAAATATGAATATTTTATTTTTGTTAATTTTCTTCGAAAATTGGTTGGTTGCTTTTGGTTGTGGGTTCGGTTATTAGTCTGATTTGATTTATTATATTGACTGTGAGTCAGATATAAAAACGTTCAGCGGTTTGGAAGATACGAGCTAATAAAGAATATTACCTACATGCATACATAAAAGATACACGCGGAAAACACAACCCTTCCTGGGCCCTGTTTAATAAACGTTACAAATTGTAAATTGTAATTGTATTTTACAGGTTACAAATCTACAAGTTTCTGTTTAATAAAGAATACAACTTACAAGTTTACCATGGTGGAAAATGTACAAAATTGTAAAATTGTACCTACAATTTTACATATTTCTGTTTAATAAACATTTTCTCTTTACAGGTGACAATTAACATATTTGTAAGGAAAACTGTTTTATTGAACAATAATTGTAATTACAAGTTTACATATTTTGTAAAATTGTAGTACAATTCCGACAGGTGGACTTGTCTTGTGTCAGAATTTTACAGTTTAGTGCCTCAACCTATTAAGTAAAGAAATTTAATTGTTATACACAAAAAAAATGGTTCTAACAAGTAGTAGTAGTGGTAGTGATAGTATATAATACATTCGTATAAGTGAACGGCGACGGCGAGTTTTAGCTGATGCGCATGGTGTAACTAAAGGAACCGAATAAAACATCTTTATTCTCGTATATTAAAGACAAAATCGTGATTTTATTATTGTGCTCCATGACTTGGAAAACAACACGTCAATGTCAAATTAAAGGTATACTATAAATAAAATCCTAATTTTGTTATTATGTTCCATGAGTTTCGTTAAAAATCAAACAAATAGAAAAGCAGTCTGTAAACTAATTGGTGAAACCAAATTCTGAATATTTTAAAAATTTTGACATCTACTATCGTAAATTTCTTAAAAAAAAAAATTACATTTTATGTAATTTGTAACTTACAACTCAGACTTACAACTACAAATTTGTAGATACAATATTTTATCGAAATCTACAGGCGTTTTCTACACTTGTAAACGTTTATTAAACAGCATTTACAATTCTAATATTTGTAAGATTTTTATATGTAAAATTCTTACATAATTGTAAGGTTTATTAAACAGCAATTGTCATACAACTTAACAAATATGTCACTTATTTACAAAATTGTCGAATTGTAACGTTTATTAAACAGGGCCCTGGCAGTCGGATAAAGAGACAAAATGTGTCTCTCTAGGTAGGTACTCAAGCGGATTGTGGGATCCAAAAACGTATTACAAAATAAATTTTGGTATAAATACATTAAGTTACTAGGTCAAATTATTAATATTACTTACGTCTTTTATTATTTTTTATGGAAAAAACCGGCAAACGAGCTGACAATCCATTCGATGGTAAATGGCTATCGTCGCGCATGGACATCAGCGACACCAAAGGCATTACAGATGTAATAATAATAATAATAAAGCTCAAACCGACTACAAACACAGACATGATCAAGTAGCAGCAATTGTGCACCAATATTTAGCATTTAAATTTAAATTAATTACCGAAAAAACTTCTTACTACAAATATACCCCTCAAGCAGTGTTAGATTCGCATAAGTTTAAGCTATATTGGGACCGAACTATCTTAACTGATAAAACGATCCACCACAATCGCCCCGAGATCACTCTTCATGACAAAATTAACAAAGTAGTCTACCTGATTGATGTTGCAATACCCAATACACACAATTTGGCCAGCACTCATACCGAAAAAATTACAAAATATACAGACCTCTCAATAGAAATAAAATCACAGTGGAGAGTTAATACAGTAAAGACAGTACCGATAGTAGTATCAGCAACAGGAGTCATTCCTCGGACATTACACGACAGCCTAAAAATGTTAAATATTCATCCTTTAACATTTATTATTCTGCAAAAGGCAACAATAATAAACAATTGTAGGATAGTAAGAAATTTTTTATCCGTAGCTGAGTAATCGGTTAATTACTTAATTTTAAATAAACTATCTGTTGTCGTTTGGTCAAAAGCCCGCGGCACTAGATTTGTACCCCAGAAATGGGAGAAATAATATATTTTACATATAAATAATAGTAATAATAATAAATCGTTTATTTCCACCACAAATACAATCAGTGTTACTTAAAGACTCTTTACTAAGTTATAATACTACAGTATTTGTGGAAGCTGGTCCCTATATTAGGTTTGAAAACCTGTGTGTGTGGGTTTAAATTACTGATATAATGAATAATTATTTAGCAGCAGGAAAAAAAAAAACAATAAACAACAATTTATATTTGCTTTGGATGATGGATGAAGCCAAGCTACGTCTCCTTCCAATATTTTTTTCTAATGAAAACACCTTCCTTTGCGATTCCACTAGGTACAATATTTTGTAGTACCTAACCTACGTGGATAAACTTAACTAACATGCAAAAAATTGCCTGCTGTTATTATAATTATGCAAGCTACATGTATTCCGGGCTGTTCCCGACAAAATCCGTGTTACATTTTTCATACTCTCTCCGCTCATTTATACGCGCGGCTCGCGGATCGTCTCGTAGCGCGTCCGTAAGCCACGCCCCCTACGCGCGCGAGCGCTATCTACTGTTTACACGCTCGCTGCGTTCAGATGCGTTCGAACGTTCAAGGATGGAGCACGTTGACGTAATAAATCGGCATCCAGTCAGTTTAACCTTTCTACCATGATTTATAGGCAAATGTACTATGGGTAGATTTCTGTACAATTAGGCTTTTTAAAATAAAAAATCTATTGGTATTCATTACAAACAAAACATCAAAATTTTCTTCTTTATAATAATATTAGTTTGAACATAGGAGGTTTTATTACTAGTAGTTTTAGGTTATTATTATTACTATCATTCAGTATTAACGTTCAGTATCATATTTTTATTTCGAAAAATACGAATCCAATAGATCACGTACGTACGGCGCTAGTAGCCGTTGTCGAATGAAGCGCGCGCGTGTGAACACCGCGCGAGCTCTCACGCGAGCCCCTTTGGCGCGCGCCCAAAAAACCGCTCCCGACGCGAGCCCTGCGAGCCACGAGACGCGCCGCGGTCTGGTCCGCGAGCTCCCTGTTCACACGCGCGCGTACGAGCGCGTCTCGCGGAGCGTCTCGTGGCTCGCGCGCGCATCTAAACGGGACATCTAACAGCTTGGTGACAGCGCTTCGTTCTGTCAAGTTCGATTCAAGATGGCGGCATCATACATTCTGCACTAAATAATTTTTAAATATGTAAGTAAAATTATAGTTATTTACCAATTATTAATAAACTTCAATAAAGTTTAAACATAATAATAATAAATAATGAAAACTTTTTAACTGTGCACAATAAACAATATGCGTTATTATGTGTTCTTGAATGGTCGGGGTTTCTCAAAAATGACATCCACTCGTCTCGCCCTCTCGCAGCCGACTAAAACGCGTTGGCACCACTTGGTGTCATTATAGGTGTCCAAACTTTTAGTACTGAACAGCCTGTCTAGTATAGTATATGTAGTGTATGTGCGATAGCATACAATGACATACACTGTCTCGTGTGTCTCTGTATTAAATGGCAAACGTCACTGTCACTTACGAAGTGGTTACGTACTCTGTGGTCACTGACATGGCAGAAGCCGAATGGCGCAGACGTACGAAGTGAGGTACTATACTTAATAAAATACGTGGGCATTGTCGAGCCAGTGAAACTATGATTATATTAATACACATCGAATCTCCTACAGTATATACATATAGGTCTATGGTCAAACGTAGCCGCCGTGGACAGTAGGTTATCTCATATTCTTATATACCTAATATCTTGTATAAATAAAAATAAAATTTAGTTATTGTTGGTACCAGAAACCGTAAAAACTGCTAAAGCGATTTGACTAGTTTCAATTTTAAAATGTTCGTGATGGTGCTTAAACCGCGTCGCTTCTTGGGTAGGTACTTGTAAATTGTACGACCCCTGTTTACGAATAAACAAGGGACGCATATAAACAAAGCACGCACTAATGCAATGATAACAATGCTGTGCTTATTTGTTTCCTTTCATTATTTTGTTTGCAATTTTTTTTATGATTTGAGTATGAAATTAATCTTCAAATAATAATTTCACTTCAAATCGTCAAAAAATGGAGTATAATTATTATAAAAAGAAAAATTAATTGGTATTTTATATTACTACCGAGTAACAGAAGTAAGGTAACGATAAATAAGATAAATAAATATCTGATGACGGTTGGTGGTCAATTAACAAAATGCTAGTTACAGTTTTTACTTTTGAAAGTTATAAGTACTTAATTTGTATGACTGTATGATATTAATGAATTTCAAAAAAGGCGAAAAAAATAGGAGAATGTAATGCAATGAATAGATAGGTATAATTATATTTTAAGGGATGTGTATTTTCACTGATTTCTCAGCGATTTGCTTAATTGTTTTTAATTTGAATAATATTTAGATTATTTAGTGGATAGCGGATATAACTACGGATGCGGTTTACATTTTTTTTTGCTAACGACGGGCAAACAGGCATACAGCCCACCTGATGGTAAGTGGTTACCGTCGCCTATGAACACAAGCAGCATCAAGGGAGCTGCAAATGCGTTGCCGGTTATGAAGGATACGATATACATACATTAATGTATTGAATTAGCATGCAGTAATGTTTTTTTATTTCAATCATTTCACCAACAAAAAAAAATATGGGGACTAAATAATTGATTTCCCAAAGCAAAGCGGCAGTAATGAAACAATCTATCTACCAAGATTTAAAAAAATATCTATAAAAATCTCAGTGATGTACAAGATACCTTAAATAAAGTATGTATTTGGAATACAAAATACAAAATACTTTCAAATTAAGTATTTCAGATACCAGATGCAAATAACTTTCTAGAATGGTATCTGAAATACTAGATATAAAATACGTATCTTTTAAATACTTTTTATAGATAAAATACTTTTGTAAAAAAACAATGTTTTTTAACCGACGAGAAAAAAGGAGGAGGTTCTCAATTCGACACGTATATATATAAATATACTAAAAATTAAAAAATAATTACATTTGAACAAAAATTGAACCAACGAAAAAAAACTGAAAAGTGAAAAATAAAATAAACTACCATTAAATAAATAATTTTGAAGCGGTGCCAAACAGATGAAAAAACAAACTGTGAAAAGATGTGCGCCGCGCTACTGCTGCCGTGTGCATCGCATGCCGCTGCCCTCATAAAATGAGCTTTATGCATTGAAGTATTATTACTAGCGTATAGAACAGACACCGCGAACACAATGTATGTTCCAATGAATTGGCACCGCGCGGCTTCTATTTACAATGGATTCGTTCGATTTTGAAAGGAGAACAGGGGCTCAATTTTGAAAACACAACCTCCCGGCTGTGTCCCCGCCGTATTTTGTACGAGATGTCTATGCTATGACATTATACTTCAATGGCTTTATGTAATGAATTTTGCTTGTTTGTGTGGCTCCGTCTCAAAATTATTATTTACTGTTTATTTAGGATCTTAATTTATAATACTAAATGGCTTATTTTTCGCTTTTCAGTTATTTTTCATTGGTTTAGTTTTTGTTAAAAAGTAATTATTTAATTTTAAGTGTATTTTATCGTTTGATCGCGCAAACGTAATATTACATTTTATAACAACATAATATTAATTATTATATTTTTATTGAGCTTCGATCCCGCTCTTAGCCGTGCGGTGATTCTGCCAATGTCAAGTATTAAACTATTACTGAGTTCCGTCACTGTTACTAAAAGTATTTTAGCAAACATAGTATCTACAAAATACTAAGATACCAAAGAAAAGGATTTAAATACAAGATACAAAATGAATTTTAAAAAAGTATTTTAGATACAAGATGAAAATACGTATTTTGTATCTTGTATCTGTATTTCAGATACTTGTATCTTAGATAAGTTACATCTCTGAAAAATCTAAAGTAAATCAGTAACATTACGAAACAAAATAATTAAATATTTAGAAAAGCTTTATTTACTACAACCAACTAACTACCTACTATTACTAACTAACTAACTACGCAGCAAGGACTACCAAGTTCTTTTTATTGAAATTTTTAATGTTTATTAGTAAAAAAAACTTAATAGAAAACCTAAACTAGTTTTGGCATTATATGGTTATGTATTCTCAAATTCTTTTTATTTCGTGTCTGCTTTATATTTTAATTACACATTACGATAAAAAGACCTCTCTAAAACACAGACTTTAATTTGAGCATATTTTAGGTCATTGAGATAGTTATGTATAATTTAATAGATTAATTTTTAAGCCCTTTATTGTACACACCTAGTACAAAATTACGCTTATCTTATGAGAAGAAATCTCTTAGAAAGAACCTATAAGATGTGAGAAAAAAATACTTCAACTGATAAGAATAACTTAATTACATTATTACTTCATATAAAAACATGTGTAGTTCTGTTATTTTTTCCTCTTGATAAATTAGAGTAAATGGATTAAAACATGTTAAATGCAATAAATCGAAACTTTTCTTTACATAATAAAGTTGCTATTAGGGTCTGTTTAGTAATTAGTATAAATATAAATTTTATTAGTATTTTTATTAGAAAATCATATTTTTCACAAATACGCAATGATGAGTCAAAGTTTTTAATTTATATCACTAAAATATGTCAAAATAGAATTCGAAATAATATTGCAAATATATTCTACAGTTAAAATAAACTTTATTTTATTAGGCTCGAGAGAAGCACTTTTAAAAAGCAAGTAGGTATAAAATAAAAATTATGAAACAAATAAAACATTTTGAAAAAAAAACACAATTTGAAAAAAAAATTAAACACTTACCGAAAAACAAAGTTCCGTAAAACTCCTCGAACAAAGTTCGTTGCGTTGTTTACGAGAACAAACACGTTGTTGTTGTTTATTGTATCGGAGCTCGCCCGAACGACGTGCACCCTGCACCGCTGACAACCGATCACTGACGTTACGTAACTGAATCCTGGCAATTCCTTCACCCATCCCTAGATTTCCATGCATTTTCTCACCAAACAAAACCATTTATACCTGACCCACCTCTCCCCTCTTCACTTCTTATACCAGCTTAACTCCAAAAGGGAATGTATTGACTTAAAGGTGTCTGTTAAGATTGGTTCTCAAATTCGCCTTGTTCTACGCTTCGGTTGTGTTCGGAACTCTTCGTGAGCAGTTTTCTGAAAACTCCGCCTACGAGGCCAATACGAGTCTACGATGACTGCGTAGCACTGTTGGCCGTAGCACAGAATAAATAATAGTACTTATGGTCGTAGTAAATAAAACTTTTCTAATGTTTAATTATTTTGTTGAGCAATGTTACTGATAAATCAATCATTCGATTTTAATAGACTATTTTTTAACTTCTAATCAAGGCACCTGGATTTGTAAGTCTTAAAAATAATGCAAAAACATTTCTTCAAATACTCCAGTAATTTTATTTTGGTCACCATAAAATAAAGCGTATAATTAAATGAAATTATGATAAAGGGGGCTTAAAGGAAAAGTGCTGAACTTGCAATTATTTTCGTTTAATATAGTACTTAGTTGTAATAAAATTGTATTTATTTTTATCTGTCTTTTTAAAATCCTAGTAAGTAAACAGTTTGAATTCTATTAAATTGTATATTGGACCCAAAATAAAACTTCCCGAGCTAATTATAAAACCTATAATACAACGTTTAAAGGTTGACTAATATTAATATTTTAAATTCCAAATTACCACGCCCATAAAGAGGCGTGGTGAAGTAAATACACGCCCATCCGCCTACAGCTCGAGACGTGCTTCCGAAGCGAGACAATTGCTTGCTACTCTACTAATTTTGATATACCATCTTGAACCAAGGAGAACGTGAGAAAAATGGCGTTCCATTACTCGGTCGTATTATAACAGGATATGGCGATTCGAATATCGATCGTAATAACTTTCGAGACGATTGATTTAGCGAGGACAGTATTGTAAGCCTGTCGTTTGCAATTGTAAGTACTTTGATTGTATCATATCCGTGTGAATGAATAATGCCTTCATCATGAATGTGGCTATCATCATCATCCATCAATCTGCCTTTCGAGGTCCACTGCTGGACATAGGTCTCCCCAAATCTATGACACTCAAACCGTTCCTTATAATACACAAAAAAATCAAATGCAACTGGCAGATCTAGTGATTAGCGCCACAGTTAGCGCTTTCAAACAAACAAAAAACTCTACAGTAATATTATGTTAGATTAGTTAAAATAAGATAATAAATGTATTACAGATAGTAAATAACGAAGCCTCTGGGAGTCATGATAACTTCTGACACTTGGGTTGGCCACTAACCTCCGCCAATCTAGAGTATGCTCGAGCCTTCCTCAAGAGGAGTGGCTCATTAATGGGGTTGACGACTCATACCTAATTATGAGGTTTTACCTGACTGAATAAGTAATAGTATCCTTATATATCCTTGACGACCCTCGTGGCGCAATGGTTACCATGCCAGACCACCGTTCGAAGGGTCCTGGGTTCGATTTTCGGCGAGGCAGAAAGAATGATGAGTTTGAATTTCGGTTCTTGGTCTGGGTGTGTATGTCCTTATCTAGTGTGTGTCCATGGCATCCACGACACAGCGAATCCTAGTGTGGGGTTATGAGTGTGTATCGTTTATTATTTTTATTTATATATCCGTAAATAAATAATAATATGTGATATCAATTACTACTTATTATAATTCGAAAATTTAGCTATTGTTTGCAATGTCTTGATCAATCTAAAGTAAGACAAAAGCTCTCTAGATTACTAATAAAAGTCATAAAAAAATGAAAGGTGTCATGTTAGTGAATGAAAAGGCTAAATTAACACATTTTAGTTACAGTAGTAATTTAGCAATTTTTTTTGGTTACATCTTGTTTCAGTTGCACAGGTAGATATCTAGTTAAGAATAATTCATCGTTTTTAACCGACTTCAAAAAAGGAGGAGGTATTCAATTCGACTGTATTTTTTATGTTTATTAGCTCAAAACTTTCAGTCGAAAGCCAATAATACGCAGTCGCGTAAACGGATTTTGATGATTCTTTTTTAATGGAAAGCTGGTGCTTGTCATGTGGTCCCATTTAAATTTGAGCGAGATCTGACAAGTAGTTTTTGTGTTATCCCTAATTTTGAAATCGGTTATTTTTTGTCAAGAATTATTTCTGGTCAAGTAATTTGTCAGCGATACTCCCAGATAAATCTAACAAATTGATCGTTATAGAGTTACGTATATTGCTATGAATCATTTTTTAATTGCAGTGTGAATCGTAAAGCTGTATCATTTCTGTGTCGTGTCGTCCAGTAAAGAAGAGGCCATATGAAGAGGACCTATAGGTAACCACTTATCATTACACGGTCTGTCCTCTCGTTTTCTACGATAATATTTCTTTCGTTTTCTAGATAAATAATATTTGAATAACACCACAGAATAAATAATAGTACTTATAATAAAACACGAATAACGTGGACCCGAGACAGCTGAAAATTTTACGGGTTTATAAATATGATTCCCATGTTCTTCCCGGGATCTTCGGTGCAGCAGCAAAATATCTTGTTTTCGTCTGAAGTTTAAGCTAGGTGACTGCAATCATTAATCAGCCAATAATATGCGGCGCTCTTGATAAAAACACCGCCGCCTTGCGAGGATCAAAACATAGTAAGCATCAGTTGGATGTGACGTTTAAAACACTTTTCTCTAAATATATGTAATTCATAATTTCCACAATATTTTAACATTTTAACGAGTATTATGGAAATTTTTTTTTTTTTATATATATAATAGTATTCTGGGTTTAATATTCTTGAACATAATTTTGTTCCACTACTTTTTATTCGAGTTTCATTAGGTATAGCGCCCGATATGAAAATTTTATGGGGAGTAAAATCGTAGCAATTCGAAGCGTATTATTTGATATTTGCCCCCTATTCATTTGCTATAATTCAATGATTTATTTTAATTTATAAATTATGATTGAAATAATAAGAAGTTTTTAATAAAAATCAACAATGGGTCCAAATACTTTAAAAGGATAAAAGCTTTTCGATTCTATGCTTTGATGTCACAAAGACAGTTGACCATGAAGAAGAGTGATGACAGATAAATTTTTTATTGACCAAACCAAAAATATGAAAATGGACATGTCCATATTATGGTTTTGCAAAAATTTTTGACATAATGATGATAAAAATATGATGTTGAGCTCCCCTCCGGATATCCGATGGATATTGTGTTATCCGGCGTCACAATAAGAAGCCCGTGATAAATTTGTACCGGGAAATGCTCCTTGATTGATAATCTTAGCGGCGTAGAAAACACTTGGCACCGGATACGGGCAGGTTTGTTTGATTAACGTTGCTAGCCTTAATGAAAATATTTTTAAGGACCATGAATGTGATAATGATGTTTCAACTTATAACTGAGAGCAGCATATTTAACACTCAGATCATAAGAATAAGCTAGTTTCCTCCTTGAGTGGTCATCATGTACATTTTTAGGTGCACCACAGCTATTTATGTACAGAAAATATAATAAGAATGAACTTCCTTTTGAGGTATTCCCGGAGCGGTATGACATAGGGTTCTTCAAAAAGGTGTAAAAAGAGTTCTCTTTCAGGGCCAACGTTGCATTGGCGATTCCTCTGGTATTACTCATGTCCATAGGCGATGGTAACCACTTACCATCAGGTGGCCTGTATGCTTTTTCGTCTGCCCTTCAGTTCAGGCTATAAAAAAAGGATACCATACTGTATACCACACTCTAACGGTGGTGTGAAATGTGGCTTTTATTACCTTATTTTTTAAAAGTTACTCCAGCCGATTCCAGTCTTGTAGTATTTACCATATTAGTAATAATCGTGCAGGATGACAGTTACAAAAACTAAAACCAAAATCTTAGTCATAGGACGGTAGGACGGAGGCAGCCTGTCCTATTTTGAGTTAGGTTCTCCGCTCAAATTTAAAGGTGTGAAAGGCACAGATTTCCTACATAGGTAAAACACTCTTTCGAAAAAAAAGTAAGAAACAATAAGGTTTGAAAGTTTCTTTACGATCTTTTTCTTGTTCGATATGAAAAATAATTGATTTCTAATAAGCATACAAATTTTAGGAGTCAAACCCAGGATTTCATGCGGGAATTTACCAGTCGAAGATTTATCAAGGCAGCTTAATTAGGCCATCTATAGACATTGTCTATGAGGTCATCGCATCTACGTAATTACGTATATAGTACGGATAAAGTATATACATTTGTTGCTGACATATGTTGCTGAATAATACCAACGATTTAAATTCATTTTGGAGTTCTTTTTTCTATCTGTCAGCGTGCAATAACTTATGCAGCGTAAATCATAGGGCGGCGTGCATAATAACATAATAAAATGGGCTCCCGATACTTTGTTTATTGTTTTGATGATTCAGCTATATCTCCCCCCGGTGCAGGCATTAGGGAACGGGTGCCTATACCCGCATATGCCAGAGAAAAATAACCGGGAAAATTCTTTTTCTTCGCCACCTTACTTAAGTTTTGCGATCAGCCGTTCATTCTAAATATTACAGAAAACCAGCAGAAAAGAGAATCATGTACGACGAAGTTAAAACGAGTACGTGACGTTGTCAGACAGACAGTGCAGT
The DNA here is from genome assembly GCA_911387775.1 of Thymelicus sylvestris. Classification (NCBI taxonomy): domain Eukaryota; kingdom Metazoa; phylum Arthropoda; class Insecta; order Lepidoptera; family Hesperiidae; genus Thymelicus; species Thymelicus sylvestris. Next base: position 12,437,000 of record OU426893.1, read on the forward strand.
TGTTTTTACAACAATATAATTTTATTTGGACGAGCGCTTTCGCAAATGAGTCGGATAAATTGCCAACTATCGTACGTAGGTCGGCGATTCATCGAATCGGGATTGTTTGGTCGCTACAGCGATTAAGTCGCTGAATTTTTTATGTCCCAGATCGTCGCGGAACAACAGGCCAATGTTTTTCGCTTCGTTTTTCGCGAATTCACTTGATTGTCAACTGAATAATGGATACTTTTGTAGTTGAAGGCACAGATTTTTCAATTATATCACAATGGGGCGACTTTACAACGTTTACACTTTTTATTGCCTTATTTGTACTAACAATAAAACTGATTAAATCTTTTTTATATTTTCAGAGTAAACTTCGTTATAATTTTCCACTAGATGGCGTTGTAGTACATCGACTTCAATATCGTTCAAGATACTTATTATTTTAGCACTATCGATATCGCACAACTCATCAAAAATAGCACTATTTCTGTATATTCTAGCTTAAGCACAGAAGAAATAATAGTACTTATAAATTAGTAGCTTAAGCAGGGAAAAAAATAATAGTTATGTATTTTTTCCTTTACGAGTAGAGTATTACTAAATAGTAATAAAGTATGTTGTACATGTAAGAAATAAATTATATCCCTCATGAAATTTGAATGAATTTCTCTTACTATAGGAAATTATAAAGGAAATCTATGTAAAATTTTTGAAGTGAAAACTTCTTTAGTACGGGGGTGACTTGAAATTTTATGAAACGAAACTGTCCAGTGGAGACTAGAGATGAGTAGAGACTAGAGATGAGTGGAGACTAGATATGAGTGGGGACTAGAGATGAGTGGGGACTAGAGATGAGTGGGGACTAGAGATGAGTGGGGACTAGAGATGAGTGGGGACTAGAGTTGAGTGGAGACTAGAGATGAGTGGAGACTAGAGATGAGTGGAGACTAGAGATGAGTGGAGACTAGAGATGAGTGGAGACTAGAGATGAGTGGAGACTAGAGATGAGTGGACACTAGAGATGAGTGGAGACTAGAGATGAGTGGAGACTAGAGATGAGTGGAGACTAGAGATGAGTGGAGACGAGTTGAGTTGAGTTGAGTTGATTTTACATTTGTCTCATTATCTTGAAAACAAAATTTTTGAAGGTTTCTCTTCTACCACGTGTGAATTGCACACATTTTAATTTTTTTTTAACTTTTGCACCATACAATTTGTATAATAGCAAAGGCGGCTTAATGTTAAAAGCAGTCCCTCCCAGTCAACCTTCGGATAGTAACAACACAACAATATTGCGGTATATCAATACGTATTTTGTTTAATAGGGTCTGTATTTTGTATAAGTGATGAGCACTACTAACAAAATTTCTTGAGTGCTACAGTGCTTCAGAGGGCACGTAACGTCGTCGCTACTGAATGTTATACAAGTCGGATGCTAACCCTTATATCACTACGCAGTGGAGCAGTGTGGTGGCGTATGCTCTAAGACTCCCAAGTTACGAGAGACCCCATTTCTATAGTGCTCCACTAAAGGTTTCAAGCCAATAGACGAAGCCAATAGAATACAAAACTCGTGAGTAGGAAAGGTTAAAAACTAACCACATTTAAGGGCCCTAATCCCGGGAGTTGGATGGAGGCTGTCACCGCGAAGTGTTCGATAAATGAGACTCGTTTTTTGTCGTCAACTACCGCCGATAATATCGCTTGTACGACTGCGCTGGCCGTAATGTCCGCGTGGATTATTGCGATATAAATTGTTCACAGTTGCCCATTCGATTGGTCAGGGCTGCTTCTCAGTAGCCAATGTATGTATGCCTATACATTTTATTTTGAATATTGGATGAAATATTCTGTGTTCATGTTGCAATAGTGATATTTTTATATGAATATTCAATAAGGTCTTTGTGTGTTGTATTAGTAAAAATAATTCTATAAGACAGTTTCTCATGGCGTGGTTTACTCATTTATTTTATTGAATATTTTATTAATTTAATGCTTTGAACCATTAATGGAACAAGCTAGAAATACTCTGCCAACTGCCAGTTAACCTTCAGTAATCCATTTTAGGTTTTAGTGAGTCGTAAATTAAATTATTAAACACAAAATAACGTCATAGCATGCTACTTTTTCAAATATTTAATTTGAGGTTTTATTTTTTTCACGTAGACACCCCTAACGACTGTTGAGTTTCACATTTGGCCAGTCACTCCCCAAAGGAACATTTAACGATATTAGGGCTTTATTTTTTATAGTTTGGGACAAAATATCCAGCGATGTGTAAGGAACTGGCCACTTTCGTATTTGCCGGTCATAGGTATTCACTTTTTGGTTCATCGATATCACCGTTTCATGTAAATTTTTTTGTTACATCTCGAATGTACAATTATTAAAAATTGGTTAAGAGCTAGGTAACTATCACATAATAGTTATATCACATCAAAAGTTTTAATGAAATATTTTAATTGATACTACTTAGTTAAAGTTAAAACTAAATTAAATTCTTAGCTAAACAATAAATAAATAGGTATTTGCTTGCTTAATTTTGCTTATCAAGTTAGTTGATCAATTATAGAAGTTAGTTGATCAATTTTAGGAATGTATTTTAAAGTAATTTTGACGGATACCAACGTTTAATTAGCTTAGAAGACCAAAACATTGGTGTATGGCCTACAGTGACCATTTAACACCAAAGACTAACGAAGTAACGACCAACTTTAAAGATTTATATTTCGGTCTTTTTCCGTTTCTAAATACGTTCAGGTGATATCAAAAGTTGCAACAAAGGGCCCGCGAAAAAATCCCATTGTTATCGAGGGTATAATTTATTAGGGGCCGGGGCTCACGGGGACCTTTTTTTATATATCATCGCATTATCCCCACTTGGAGAGTTACAACTTCTTAGAGAAAATCAGGGGAAATTAATTTAAGCGTTTTAAACTGTCCTGAACATCGAGCTGACTTTGTACTTGTTTTGATAAATGTCACTTCTGGTAGATATAATATCACAGATATTGTATGCGTGAAGTAAAGCGACTCTACATTTAGTTTTTTTGCACTGAGATTAATGTAATTAGTGTCGGTATGTATTAGAAATGATAATTAATGAGTTGTTTTCCATGTGAAAATTAATACAACGCTCTGATGGAGCACGTGTAAGTTGTGATGAAATCAACAAATCATTGATTGATAAATCAAATATAAAACCAAAAATCAGCAATTAGGTAATGATGATCAACAACAATTTATTTGTGTTCTACATTCCAGTTACACATTAGGAGCAAGTTTTTTTCTCTTATTTCCCTATTCATTTCCATATTATTATAAACTCTTCTAAGCTAACATTATGTAGCTTAAAATGTTTTACAATAAAATAAGATGTTTAATTAAATCTCCAACGGTATTCCCTTCATCCGTTTCCGATTTAATGTGTCCCTAATATTTTTATCTGTCCACATAAATACGCGGTAATGAGCAACTGAATTCTCGGGCCTTTCAAATTTATTCAAGTCTACCCATTCGCTGGAGTGTGCATATTTTGATACAGAAATAATATATGGGTGAATTAAAACACCCTTTAAATCTTCCTTACAAATTAATTTTTGGTTGTGGCCTATTTGCGGGACCGTTACTCGTGCAATTCAAATCGGAATCGCTCTTGTTTTGTTTACTTAAATTGTGACGTTGTCGCTGGTATTTTGGTAATTTGCTACTTGTATTTGTGGTATCGTGTGGTATTTTTTTTTTGTAATTTCATAATTTGTTAAAAATCGACTTCATTCGAAAAACTATATATGAAACCTCTGTAGAAAATTTCATGCGTTAGGTCCGCTGTTTTAGGGAGTGCGTTGTAGATTTTTTGTTGCCTATAGAACGCATATCTAAAACTGTAGTTTGTAACTGACAAAAGATGCTGTACCAAATAGCGCCCGGGAAATGGCCTCTTAAGTTCCGGATTTCCTATTGCATGGACGAGATGTAGGTAGAGGAACTGCTTACACTATAAATCCTTTTAAGATTTATTATAAGCCTAAACTAAGCTTATTAGGGTTTTGTCTACCTATGCAATAAAAAGGGAATCTTTATGGAACGAATTAACAATTATAAATTAACGAATTATGTAATACTGAAGACGACTTTATCACTTTTCAAAACTATACTAAAATTTTCATTTAACGAATAAGTACATAATATGCTTGAGATAGACATGTCCTTCTTAATATTTTATGGTTCCGGCTCAAGAATAAATGCAAGAGATTCAACTATCCGAATTTATTTTCAGATTGAATGTTTTTGACTGAAGTTAGGGAAAAATCAAAATCTTATTTCTACAGGAAATGGTGTTTATGGTTTCAAAATAATTTTTATTCAACTCGGTTAACTTTGTTATCAATTATTTTCTTAACAATCTTTACCTGTGAAATATATTTCGTACAGAACATTCATTATAATAATAGGTACAAGCGACAGAAGAAAAACCATGGATTTTACCTCTGTCCTTACTGAGAATTTTGGGGATTCGCGTGTACCATAGCCACTAATGGACCCTTCTCCGCGGCTGATAGCGGCTGAAGCTCTCTGATTTATAACCGCCTGGTAACTCACCGTGAATAATATTACGAAATTTATGTAAAAATGTAAAAAGTAATTCAATCCAAAATATTAAAACGTAGAAAACGCTTAGAATGAATGTTTTTTAAACGATAACAAAATGGTTGTTTGGGTAACCTATGGATAAAATTTCTAAAACAAACACTGAATTTTATTGACACACGCGAATTTTATTTTCGGCAAACACGGTCACGAGTCAACAGAGTAATATAATATTTCAAAACACTATTCAAGCGCCATTGGATGACCGAAAACAAACCGGCAAAGCGTTGTTCACACTGCACACTGTATATCGTCGAGTCTCGATTGTCCTTTCAACTTAAACATTGGCAGCGGCGTATTGTTTACGTCCGTGCCAATCAACAGGCTCGCTAACAAAACCAATCAACTTCGTCTCGCCTTTATTTGCTTAAAAGACTGTACTTTTACCTTTTGGTTTTTCGTTGTCGCTGTGACCCTTTCGTCCGTCACCCGCTCCACGGATATATTTGATTAAAAAATAACGTCGTCAGAAGCGATGGTGCAGTCTGCTTCCGAATACGGACAAAAAGGAGTAAAAGACTTCGCAGCGGCTTAGCTGTCAATTGTCACGTTCTCGCCGCACAGAGGTCAACGGTTCGCAGTTTCAGTGGTTTCACTATCTGTAGAGATTCCGATGAAAGTAGATTTTAAATTAACCTAATTGACTTGCGGATAAGAATCGACGTCGGATATTGGATATGCCAGGTTCGAAAATTTTATACGGTAAAAATTTACTGTCTGATGTAAAAAGACAGTCTGAAGAATAGTAATATACCTATTAGTTAATTGTTGAAGAAAGTTGAAATGAAAAAATGAGGTTGGATTTTATTTTGACAAACTTTCCGATATTAATTTTATTACCACATCAGAGAAGAATCGATATTGTCTTACTTTTTTTTAACTGGCCTTTGATTCGAGTTTCATACAAATTTTTCAGCAAAAAATATGAAAAAAAAATACTGAAGTTGGCTTTACTTTCGGACTTTCATTGCACAAGTTCTTTTCACCTGACTATTTGCTCGGCATATTTGCTCGCCTCGTCTTTTATAGATTGTCCGCGTTTTAGTGGACAGTTCTCCCCCTAGCATTACAAAAGCACGACAGATAGTGCCCCAAGAACAATAGAAAGCGATTAGTCCCATCCACAGAGTGCGCTCACTGTGCTATTCTTTTAATTGGTTCCCGATTCACCGTTTGAGAGAGGCTTAATATATTTATGAAAGCCTGGTTCACTAATTTACAGACTTTTAAAAACTATGAACTTTTGCAACAAAAACGTGATAAATATAATGTTAAAAAACAAATGTACCTACAAAATGTATGTGATTTCCATAAGCAGGATTTCATGAACAGGTTTATGGATAATTTTAATGTAAATAAAAAAAGTATGTATTTTGAATATGATTTAATTTCAACATTGTGTCACATTGTCATGTGAAGCCGTCTAGGGCCCGGCCACAGCTACTAGCGGCGCGGATTGCGGCGCGGTGAGCGGCGCGGCGGGCGGCGCGATTTGCGGACGTACTTAGACTACTAAATAATATTATTATATATTGATAAATAATCTGTAGATAAATAGTAACATTGTTTTGTGTTCCTTTCTTGTGCTCTTTATGTATATTATGTTTTGGTGTACAAACAATAAAGTGTTAAATGTAATAAATAAATAAATAACATAACAAATATAACAATGTAAGCAAATTATGGATGTTGGCTGTCGGTGGGGGGTTGCAAAAAAGACGATATACTGTTTGTACTTGATTTAATAAAAAAGGAAAGAATGTATAATAAAACTTAAAACCTAACTTATCTAACTCTAACTAACTGGGCTCGATTACTACGCGATCGAGTAAGAGCACCAGCAGCGGAGGCGACCGCTTGCTTCGACGATTCGGGCAAGAGCGTCGTGTGGTGGAGACGCTGGCGCGAGGCGTCGCTAGTCCGTGGGTGGCCGTAGTCTCCAAGAAGAAGCTGATGTTGCGCAAGGCTCCCCGAGCGTGTGAATGTTTCACGGGTGGCCGTAAGCTTCGGAGAAGCAGCTAACGTTGCGCAAGGCTCCCCGAGCGTGTGAATATCACGCTGTGACGTAGGGGGTGTAAGGGCCGTATAACACCTCCCCTCGAAGATCAGCAACTATTTGCCAACGTCTAGTGAAAATGTTGCTGCACGTCTGGCTTCTGGGGATTCTATCGAAGCCTGATGAGCATCTCGGTGAATTTTCTTCATCTTTACGTTGTAATTTTGCAGGTGTGCTTTGGTGGGTTCCAGAAACGTGATGAGGTAGTGCAGGTCAATCTTCGGGCATTCAGCCTCCATGTACATGAACGCCTGAGAGTCAGTTGCTAAGTAGGGATAGGGTGGTACTATGACAGATAGGTTTTTATTTGGAACTGGGCAAAGCCTATACAATTCATAGGTTTGTGAATGGGTAATAGGAAATTTTAAGGATCTTCCTATCCGTAAAATAGGAACCTAAACTAGTTACGTAATCTTAATATATATAAATTACGTGTCACGTTGTTTGTCCGCGATGGACTCCTAAACTACTTAACCGATTTTAATCAAATTTGCACACCGTGTGCAGTTTGATCCAACTTGAAAGATAGCATAGCTTACATCTCAAAATAAAATAAAAAACTTTTGACAGAACGAAGTCTGTCCGGGCAGCTAGTAGTTTATATATGTGTACTGTGGTAATAGTATCTGATAACTAAATCTAAAATTTCTAGATATAATTTCCATAGTTTAATTCTTATTAGACTACTTATCACTGACAGGTCACTAACTGGTGGTAATGATTCCAGTTAAATCTAAATCTAGGTGTTCTTATTCTAAACTTCTCTATGGGCGTCCCTTCACGCATTGCGGAGGTTGTTCCGAAAGTCGGAATTCGTGCCCTGCTGTGATCTAGATGATCGTGGGTTCTAATTCTAAACATCTATGGGCGTCCCTTCGCGTGTTGCGAAGGTTGTTCCGAAAGTCGGAATTCGTGCCCTGTGATCTAGATGATCATGGGTTAAATTTTTCTAACGAATAAAATCCTGGGGATAAAGGATAGGTACACGGACGGGATTAGCAACCGCTAACAATAGTTCAGTGTACTTACAGTATATCGCCATCATCTGCTACTTGACTTTTGATCATCGATTTCTGGATAAGTCCTTGCAGCTCAGCTCCTGCCTTTTTCGACAGCCGACGTGGGTTCTGGATAGCCGACGCGAACGCGACCGCGGATCCGGTGATAGCGCGAAGTGTCTACGATAGATCTACGCTACTATCTCGACCATCCCCTGTTTCGACTGCGCCAATTATGGATGTTGGCTGTCGGTGGGGGGTTGCAAAAAAGACGATATACTGTTTGTACTTGATTTAATAAAAAAGGAAAGAATGTATAATAAAACTTAAAACCTAACTTATCTAACTCTAACTAACTGGGCTCGATTACTACGCGATCGAGTAAGAGCACCAGCAGCGGAGGCGACCGCTTGCTTCGACGATTCGGGCAAGAGCGTCGTGTGGTGGAGACGCTGGCGCGAGGCGTCGCTAGTCCGTGGGTGGCCGTAGTCTCCAAGAAGAAGCTGATGTTGCGCAAGGCTCCCCGAGCGTGTGAATGTTTCACGGGTGGCCGTAAGCTTCGGAGAAGCAGCTAACGTTGCGCAAGGCTCCCCGAGCGTGTGAATATCACGCTGTGACGTAGGGGGTGTAAGGGCCGTATAACAAGCAGGTAATTAAGATACCGGCCATGTTTGTCATTATAAGAAAAACGAATACAAAAGGGTATGATGGAATGAGCTGTCACATGGATTATTAGGAAAATATGATGAGAACTAGTCTTTGAAGCAACCGATTGTTTTACTATTGTTCATGAAATAAAGATAAATATAATACATCAAGAATAAAAAATAATAAATACTAAGATAAATATAATACATGCTGAGTTCGTCCACCGATACGGCTACGCGCGGCATTTGTTTCACTCGCGCACCGCGCAGTCCGCCGCCGCCGCGACTCTCACCGCGCCGCAATCCGCGCCGCTGTAGCTGTGGCATACTCCATACATTGTCTACCATTTGTTCTCGCCGCTCACCGCTTGCCGCGCCGCTCACCACGCCGCAATCCGCGCCGCTAGTAGCTGTGGCCGGGCGGTAAAGACATAAAATGAGTAATTTTGATGGTAATTATTGAAATAAAGAAATATGAATGGCAAATGCTATATTTTCACTTGTAGACATGACACACATGATGAGCACTATTAGGAACACCTAGCAATAAGTAGAAAAGCATGTTTAAATACAAGAACCTTGCAAAAAATTAAAAGGGCCTACCTTGTTTTCGACCCCTTAAAAGCATGTTTTCCCGCTTCAACGTATTTCTTCGGTTTAGCAAAACAAATAAATTAGGGATAATCGGTAGGTAAGAAATCGGCAGCAAGTTGGGCAATTAGAAGCAGTTCCATGCCAATTTATGTGTTTACGTCCGATGAATGGCTCGTAATTGATCCCTATTCTTTATTAACAAACACTGTTGTCCTATAGTGCTGTATTTCTTACATGTTTATATTCATGATTTCCTCAACATACGTGTGCCGTGTGTACTGATTTACGGATTTTTTTGCTTCGATTGTACTATAAGGTTTATGAAATTAATAAATAATAATAAATGTTCAAGCCACCTTTTATATGTTCAGAGGACAACATAAGTTACTTTTGAGTTTTCATAAAATCAGTCCTACTATAATTGATAAATTGTATCTTTAAACTCAATCTGTAATGAAAGATATAAGTCATCCTATAATATATAATAATAAACAAATACACAGCTTCTTAAGACGAAGTAACTACTATTAAAATTTGTAGCAGTAAGTTTTAGTTTAATTTTATAATGAAATCTTCTAGACGGGTTGTGAGGGAGAGGCGCGGCTTCGAAACTTTACCGCGTTCCGGGGGCCGCGGCCGGTTTACGATAACGATCATAATAAAATATGGAAGTTTGTTGTTACGCGTTTAGTATAAACGTTTTATTATAAATTTGGCGCCGATTATTGTTTCAAGATGAGTGGGGGACGGTCTTATAAAACTAACGTTTTTGATAACTACATAAATGCACGCTTGTTAATTAATTATGTACAAGAGATTATTTATTTTGTATAATTTTAATTATATAATTTTTAGTTATTTTTTTAATTATTTAAATTTGTTTAGTAGTAAACAGTGTTAATTACAATCTCCGAAAGGATTCCGAAGAAGTTCCTGCGAAGAAAATCTTTCTTTGAAACTTAAATACCTACTTACAAAAATCTCAACTGTACATAGTTACCAACCATTCATTTTCCATTATAAAGACATTCAACAATATTTACGTCTATGGTGGCTGAATAAACAAAATATTGCCACAAAGTAAACCATCCCTTGCTGTTACACGTCACATTACACTCTCACAATGAAAATTTTGTTATCGGGTGCGCAAAGAGCGGCGGTTTTCTTAAACTGTAATAGAGAAAGTTGAGATATCCGAGTTTTATCTGCGAGTCGCCCTCGAGGATCAATTAAAAGTCGCATGAAAACACGCCGCTTGACAATTATTGTTGTAAGCGCTAAGAACAATTTGCTGCCGCGGAATTGGCTTTGCGTGCACATTGAGTTTGATAATTATATTTTGGTTCCGTACATATACTACACGTACATATACAAATAAATTGGAGCGCCTTCTTAATAACTGCATTAGATATATCTTCGGATTACGTAAGTATGACCACATTTCCCAGTTCCGTTCCCAACTTAAATGGCTACCTATTCGACACAGGCGAAACTCCAGAATTCTCTCCACATTATATACCATTATGAATAATGTATCTTCTCCTACTTATTTAAAGGAAAATTTTCAGTTCGTCTGCTCGACACATGACAAAGGACTTCGTTCATCGAGAATCCTTAAAATCTCGCTTCCATCCCATAGCACTGGTTATTTTGGAAATTCCTTTACGGTACAGTCTATACTGCTCTGGAACTCCTTGCCTGTAGACATAAAAAAATCACCTACCATAAGCTCCTTCAAGAATAAGGTCCGGTTGCACTACCTGAAGCAAATAGAATGACGTCGCCCGTAGTCTTCAACCAGATGTAATAAAAATATATATATAATATATATATTAATATGTATGTACTTTATTTATATATTTGTATATATGTATTTGTGTATGTATATTGTAATATATTGTTATAAATATTATTCGCAATTTTTCATATCTGGCATTGTATGCACCTACTACATCTTCTCACCAGTTCCCAGGGTTGACTGGCAGAGAATGCCAATAGGCATTAAGTCCGCCCATTGTACCCCTTTATATTAAGGTTGTTACAATAAAGAATAAATAAATAAATAAATAAATAAATATACATGACTTGTGTTATGAAAAAATTGGTTGTCTGTATGTCGGTTTACGGACGGTAGTTTAACGTGACAACGTCATGACAAAACATTGATGAAATGATTGCATACTTTTAAAGATAAAATTGAGCGCTTCGGCCGATCGTAGCCGATCGTGCCTCTCTATCGCTTGTTCCGCGCTCTCGCTCGCGGAACGTGACTGGTGACATGACGTCACGGAACGTTACAGTGAGTCATGCTCTTTCGTGCGTGCACCCGGCGTTCATCGTTTTAATAGACGTTGTCACGTCAAAATCTAATCTGAAGTTACCTCTTGAATAGCCACGTCGTGATTATTAGTCTATTTGAACCTGCTTTACGAAAAAAGGTGAACTTTGATGTAGATAATATTATTATTTAAAAATAAGCTATGCGAGTATTCTTACTTTTGGTATATTTCAGGTCAATTTGAATATCAACTTTAAACTGTTACTTACAGTAAATTATATTTAATCGTTAAATACGTTGAAAATCTTCATAATGTTATGGACTTTTTTTGTATGTAATTGTTATACTTCGTATTGCTAACGACTTTCATATTGTCCTGGTATTTTTATTATCATTTACAAACCAAGATCACCCGTAAAACATTAATGTCTCCTTTGAGAACCAATTAATGGCACTTTTAATGTTACTTTTAATTATTTTAATCGTTGTTTTTGAAAAACAGTCGTTAATTCATTATAAAAGAAGTAAAGTAATCAAGGGCTCGTAATAACAATTTAACTTTTATAAGTTTACGATAACATCGTCACAATCGTCACAACTTTATGAGATGTTATGTTATTACTTGTTTTAAACAACGAAATAGATTCGATTCTCAAACTTAGGGACTTATGATATTTATTTTGTCTGTAGGTAAAAAATTTGTTTTTTTTGTGTTTGTTTTTTTGTATTGTGTTCTCAAAAGCTCACGACTGAAAAAAATATATTCACTAATAGAATGCTCTATGCTTTCTTTATAACATGAGTTACGTAATTATGTTTCTGTTAAAGATTTATAAAATTCAGATGATTTATATTTTGTTTCTATGTAAATAACACATGTTGGTAGTGAGATACAGTTGTAGATGGTATTCATTGGTCACTTTACTGCAATAAATCGACTAACGAGAGAAAAAAATGTACTTAATTGAGTTGAAGATTTATTAATGTTACTTAGTATAGACTTTATATCCTTAATTCAGTTTTTCTTTCTAATCGGCTTCAGCTGATTTCTCATCAATGAGGAGAAACGTATGTCTGTGGTATACATAATTTATACATTACGACCGTAGATTTTTTTTAAAACTAGCGATCTGGCTCAGCCTGCGTTTTCCGGGATTTTAAGTACCCTATAACTTATTCCAGATCATGGTCTACCTGTGTGCCAAATATCACGAAAATCTGTTCAGTACTTTTGCGTGAAAGAGTAACAAACATGCATACATCCTCACAAACTTTGACATTAATAATATTAGTAGGATTTTAAACTTTTAACATCATTTTTAACCGACTTCAAAAAAGGAGGAGGTTCTCAATGCGACTGTTTTTTTTATGTTTGTTACCTCAGAACTTTGGACTGGGCGAACCGATTTTGATCATTCTTTTTTTATTCAAAAGCTGGTGGCTGTCATGTGGTCCCACATAAATTTTATTGAGATCTGACAATGGCATCCATGAGAAAACCACATAAGTCGTAAATTTGTGTTAAGATGTGCGCGACAAATTGACGAATAACTCAATATCACGCCAACCGATTTCGATGATTCTTTTTTTAATCGAAAGCAGGCGCTTGTCATGTGGTCTCACATAAATTTGAACGAGATCTGACAACTATGTAGTTTTTGAGACTTTGAAGTCGGTTATTTTTTGTTAGTAAAATTTAGATTATTAACATGTTAATTACTAGTATCATAACACTATCACACTAGTATCGTACACTTTATTACCCATCAAATTGTTAATATTGCAATTCAAATCGCTGTCAGTTACTTAGCACAAAACCATTTGGTTGTTCTTTAGTTAAGGAAAGACATCTATTTCGACGGATCGTTAAGTTCCTGCAAACGTGTTACGACAATTTCTTGCTACGTGCTAAATGGCTACAGCTTTTTCCGAACGCGACGCTCCCAGCTACTTTGTTAACCTGGTACTTTTACATGTTTAATCGCTCCTCTGGGACCCAGGGATGTCGTGAGACTTGCCCGCAATTGTGGCAAAGTGAAGTCGTTTTAAACAGGTGACTTTGTTAAAATTGGACGTTCATTTCGAAAACTCTTTGATCAAGTATGCTTTTGGTCTGTGGACTTAGCTGTAGTTTTTACGAGGTACCTCTGTTTGAACGCTATTACTTGGCTTTTGTTAAACAGGAGTTCAGTTACGGTTAGGGCCTTGTTGTGTTTATTTAGTGTTTTCGATACTAAAAATATATTTTTATAGTTAACTTGTTTCGGTTGCAGTGCTGGTTAGTCAAATAATTGTGGGTAATTTTTCCGCTTCCTTCATAATAAACGAATATATTTATAAAATAGAAACGACATTTTAATTGTGTTTTAGAAGCGTCGCTACGTTTTTCAAGGACCATTTCCTGCAAAAATTATGAAGTTAATTGGCTGCGTTCATCCAGCAAAATATTTTCGTTTGCCCACAACTCTACAAATCTTGAATGAGCACTCGCCAGAATCCTTAAGTTGGATTTATCTTTGTTTTTCTTCACCCATGCAAGAACTTTTCAATCCCTCATCGATGTTTGTGTTCGAGCTTAAGTGCTTGTTCACACTGAACTCGCGGGCGCGGTCGCGAAATATCAAACATATGAGCTACTATGAAAGTGTTCACATCAAAACGCGCGCGCGGTGTATGTAGCGTTTACCGCGACCGCGCCCGCGCCCGCGCCCGCGAGTCTAGTGTGAACATTCACTAAGAGCGGTTTGTACTGATGTTACTGTATATATTGCCACTTATTCTTAAATGTATTTCTTCTTGTAGTGCTAATACAATTTTCCTATTTCGTAATGAAAGCGAAAGATAACTTAATGTCTTTTAATCATTTATTATATTATTTAAACAGTGAACTACTGTCGAAGTGACCTTGAATACTGTTGAATATGACAGGTCTTTAGATGTAGATGATTTCAAAATCAAATCAATACAATCTTAAATCCACACAATATTAATTATAATAACGTATGACGTGGATGTCTTCAAGAAAAGAATGAATAGGCTTTTACTAAGTTAATGTGCTCACCACCTTGGACCACATCTCCACTTACCATCAGGTGGGATTGTGGTCAAGCGTTAACTTATTAGTGTAAAAAAATATGGAATTGATGCTATACGGTTATTTTATCAGAATCCACATAAAGTATTTTAACAAATCACTGTAAACATCACGTTCATTTACTATTTATAAACAGATATAGTTTGTATAAGAACCAAAAAACTTTACCGCTCTTGTTACTACAAAATATAACGGACGGTCTTTAGCAATGCTTAAATAATCTACAGAAGCCTCGTCCAAAAAAAATTATTGTGTGCAAGTTTGCATAAAAAGTATTATTGCAAGGCACGAGTGGTTTTACGACACCTCAAGCGAGTTAATTTGCAGCCGTCTGATGAACTGAACAAAAGACTGCGAACGCTAGCTAGAATTAAAATGTATTTATTCGCAGGCGGCATAAAAAGTCAATATGAGTGGCAATAAAAGAGGATGCTGCGAGAAATAATAAAAGATAACCTCTAGAGGAGTGAATGGAATGAGAAAAGCCCTTGTAAAGAATGTTTGCTTAGTGGATAAGACGCGATCAGGGGGACACCTCCCCACAGCGCGGGAATCTGTGCGTAGAAAATCAAAGTAACTATTCACGTTGACATTCGTTCTGGCGATTAATTTTCAAATAACTAGTAGTGCATGGACTTTTAAATTCAGAAAATAATTAAATAATTCAATAAATATTTTGAAAGTTAAATTAATTAGTTATCATTAAAAAAAATCATCTTGATTGTAAATTCGCTTTTATCATCATAAACTTTTACTACTATAGACTAATTGGTAGTTCTTATAAACTACATAAAACATATGCGTAATTTATATCAATAGGTTTATTTTAACCCTCCACCACTTATAAAAAAATGACAAAATAAACTAACACGAGACTTATTCTCTGTATTTACTTGTATCTATTGTTATGCTGTCCTCTTAATACAGTTTAGAAATCAAGACATGTGTGCCTTATTAGCGTGTTCTCTTCATTTCTAATTCAGAGTCGTTCAGCGACATTAAGCCGGTACAGCCCTCGACACCGGCGGTATTACTGCACGTTGTAACTTCTCCTAAGACCCGTTCATGAGTAGATTACAAGTAATTAATTTATAAGAATATGGCCTTAACCATGCCAGCCGAATTACCTGACATTATACGGAGGGTCAGAATTGCTATCGTTGGGTTCTGTTGAGATTGGAATTCATTTAAATAGATATTGAATGGAGGCTTATTAATTCATGTTGAAATTGAGCATTTTGAATGTTTATGTCGGCTTGGGAGTGTCTGGAGCGAAGCCTCAGAAGATGATGGAACGAGGTATCCAAACGTCTGGATAAATAATTAGCTGGTATCATAGGGACAAGCTATCCTAAGATGACGTAGGAAAATTGTTAGTGTGTGGTGACCCTTCCTGCTGAGGAATCCCGTTATCGTTTTCAGGTATCGACAGTTTGCATGTCTGTTTCAAAACTCACATAGTAATTTCTTACACAGATGCTAAGGAAGTACTGGAATAGTACAAAAAAATATAGTTTCTTGCATTCAATTTATAAACATAGAACTGTTGGAATTGTATCCATCCCAAAAGCACAAGACATCGGTTTGAAGCAGGAGGGGCTCGAACAAGCTGTTACTTTTAATGTGTTATTCGGTTTGGATTTAATGATTTTACGACCGACAATTACCGTCGGCTGCGGCGAGAATATTACAATCGTATCTTGAACAAAATTATTTGTACTGCTGTAAAATTTAAATAAAGGGTAACTATATCTACGATGTATTTGCATTGCTTAGAATATTTTGTAATAAAATTTAAATTTTATGGATGGATATTTAAGGTGTTGTGAACTACCTTAGTTACCTTAGTTTAATATATTAATTTACCTGAATATCTTGTAGGTAACAATATTGTTTGTAACATCTAAATAAGGCAAGCGACTTATTTGATATTAGTTCATAATTTGTCGGTGGTTAGATTAATAAAAATGGATAGATCATAAATTATTGCAAAGTGTATGTTACTAGATTTTACACAGACAAAAATAAAATCAAAATAAATTTTATTTATTTTATTTAGTTCTTCGTACATTTTATTACCTGCTTCATCGAATATTTCTACGTGTTTACGCCAACCATGTATTTGTGTTTCTCCTTTTGTTTTTCTTCTGTCGCAAACTTGGTATCTATCTATATTTGCCGTGTTTGCATAACTACTCAACGCAAGTGTGGCTTTGGTAAACAGCAATATCAGGAATACCTGAAACATATCTGTGCTCCCCCAATCACTAAAATATGCAGGCAAACTTTTCGTTTCATGTCTGAACAGAACAACAAACAAGTTTTAAAACTTCACCTATAAATAATTTCAATAAAATAAAGACTTTAACAGAAAACAGACAGGTAGTTAGGTACCTGTTTTATGGAAATAGCCGAGAAACGAACTGACGATCGACCTGATGGTAAGTGGCTATTGTCGCTTATGGACATCACAGACACCAACCACCACTGGAGGGGGGGGGGGGGGGGGGTCACAGGACATGGACTATCTGAGACAAGTTCCACCAAGGCTCTCCAGTCTCTATATTATGCGTAGGATGAATGCATGAGAAGTCTTATTTGAAATATGACCCTGAATGTGCTGTACCAAACTTTGGTATCATTAAGATTTCTATCAGAGACAGAGAGAGAGAGATACAGATTACGCGTAAGAACGCGTAATGTATAATTGATATCTTTTTAAATTTACTGTAAGTTTTTGCTTTATTTTATTAACCATGTAGATGTAGATTATAGGTTATTAAAAGATCTGATTAGAAGCATGATTCTGCACTTGATACCTAGGTTTCTTTACGGCAAAGTTTTATATAAACAAACTTTTCCACAACATTCGCCGCTATGAATAGGAAACTATATTGCTTTCCTAATACGAAATCGATAATACTGGATGTCCGAAGATGGACGATAATATCCGCGCGGAGAGAAAGGACCGCGTTATAAAACACACTTGTGCGCATAATATACGTTTTATTAATAAAAAAGCTCCGGAAAATCACCCATAAATAGCCGTAACGGCCACTACTGAGCCGATGAATTTTTCGATACATAGCGGCGCATTTGTTTGACAAATCCCTTGGGAATAGCGAGGTGCGACACTATCCCGCATTATCTGGAGCAGTGATTCTCAAACTTTTTTAGTTATCACATTTGATATGTTAAAACATGTTTGCAATAAAACGTCATTAACGAAATTAAACTAAAATTACATAGCTACGTACATAGCCCAGTGTCGTTAAGTACACCTCGAAAGTCTAGGTAAATCTTTACTTAGTGATTACTATTTTCTAAACGTATCCAATTTTCAAAGTAACAACTATGACACTACCTAGCAATATTCTTATCATAAAACTTATATTTTTTGTTGATTCATGAATATGCTGAGAATCTTCGTTTTTGCCGTCAGCGGCATAGTGACGGTAAAATCAAGGTACGCATTCCTATTACCTTCTAATCCATAAAAATAGATAACTAAAGCATGTATTATATTTTGATAAAATTTCAATTTCAGAAAAATACAGTAAATTACACGTAAACCATTTAACGCTAAAATTGTTATCTGTTTATTATCTTTTAAACAAGTTCTAATTACTCAATATTACTGTTCGTTAAGACAATAATAAAGCTAAATATTTACAAAGTATAAAAATAATCTACACGTAAATTAGTTTAGGTTGAGTACCTTTGCCACGTTTAGAGCTTGAACAATGTGGGGTCATTCGCGAGGTGATGACGGCCGTATCGCGAGCTGTCTGAAGACACATCTAAATCATGACCCGCCAGGCTTTTCTATTTGACTGGAAATAGAGGTGCTTTATGGGTTGGTTATTTATAGGACAGGGTAGGTAAAAGCTTGCTGTGCTTTTTATACTGAAAAATTGTTTAATGCAGGTAGAGATAATAAGGTAGAAGTGCATAGTTGTGTAGTAAAACGTCTAACTTTAACTATCAATCAATAAATAAAATATGTAAATGATTAATCAAGTGGTGGGTAATAATTGAAAAAAAAAAATGTAGTTCAAATATCATTCTTCGAAACTATCATACAGACGAATAGCTGTTATTTTAATCATGTGGTAAAAATAACGAGTCAAATACTCACTGAAAATAAATATGTTACGTTTTGTTGTTGTTCTAAGCCTTATCATATTTATGAGTTTAATCCAAAGTTATCATAGTAGGTTTTCCATATTAACTGTAGGTGAAATTACCTTCGCTTCTTAGCTTCATTTAGAAATAAAGAATAAGGAAGTCGTCTAGAAATACAATCGAATTGAATAGGCTGATGAGTCGGTATCCAGCGGCGTGTATTAAGCCGATTTGGGAAGGAAGCGTTAAAAGAAAATTTATTGCATTGAAAAGTCTTTGGTAATTAATAAGACATTTGAAGTTGCGTGAAAATGTAATTTAGATTGTTTTCCGCGAGCGAGGGTCGCAGCGTTTCCTGTCTCCGAAATCGAGGAATCCTCACAAAGGCGACTTATTTATATATGGCCGCTTTATATTAGCGTCTTTAAGGAACCAGGGGAGCATAATAAAAAAGAATCAGCATCAATGTCTTAAAGCGTCTTCCGGCGCGATAGCGAAGAACGCCCTGCCGCAAAATGGCGGTCCACACTCGAATAAATTATACCTCCCTCGATTCGAATCGAACGATTGTTCGATTCTTTTGAGGAGTTTCCCGTTTTAAAGTCAGTGCGCCTTTATTAGTGTAAGCCAGGGACGATTATCCTAAGCCGACATTACATATTCAAATTGAAGTCATTTAGCTTTGAAGAAATTGACGCGAAATAAAACGAAGCCTTTTAAAAGGCGTTCGGCGCCGCATCGTGGCAATGAGATCTTTGAACGCCGTTAAAGTTTACGCAACTTAAGCACAATAGCTAGTTATTGCATAACAGTGCTATTTATTTAGTACTTTTTAACTAGATGGCTAAATAACAAGGTAAAAAATTACTGACAAGCCCGAGTACTAGCACAGAATTCATAATAGTTGGTACTGGTATGATTTTACTGAGTGACATAAAAATCATAAAACCATGTGAGTTTTAATCAAACTAGTTTCTCAATAAGCTGTGTGTAGCTTTTAGTACACGCACTAATACTTAGAGATACAAAAATAAAACACGTCCATTAAAAGCTGTAGTAAATCCTATAGGATACCAGAAAAGATGACCACTGAATTTAAAGCAAGTAGAAGTTTGTAATAATGATATACTGGGATAAATTAATGGCGCCCACATAACCGCTATGCTCATTCCAACCCAGTAACTTTCGTGTGTCCGAAAAACATAATTTTTGCGCGACTGACCAAAGATTAACATTAAGATACCGCAAACCTTTTTGTTCTGAACGGAAACCGATATATCTCCCCCATGTTTTGAAATTAAATGAGAAGAAATGAAAGAATATAATGTAAAAGTAGGAAAGCTTAGCTCCTAAAGAATTAAAAGATTAGCTCCTAGGATATCTATTATCTAGTGCATTAAATTTAAATGCAATTTTTTCGTCGTTCACAAAAGTATTTATACACAAGTATATGCACAAATAAAAAAATAATCTTTTATTTTAATACTATCCCATCATTCACATAACCCAACTACGTATTTATTTATCTTTAAGTAAATCTAAAATGTATTTTTTGTGAAATAAGTCCATCAAACAATTCCGCAGCATCCCAAGTCTAGCCTTAAAATAAACATAATAAAATTAATAGCCCTCCTCCGCAGCAAAAGAAAGCAACTCGAGTAAATTGATATTTTGAATAATAAAAGGTACCGGAATTATTATGAGTAACACAAACATAAGTCAATAGCCTGGCAGGGTGGTCAATATTGGATTAGCTGCCAAAAGGAGCCAAAAAGCTACGTATACAAAAACCTTTTACAGCGGTTACATCGCTGGAAAAATATTTATGAAACGCTCATAATGTGAGGAGAACGCTTATTTGTCTTATGTTCTATTTTCTTGGCTGTTACTTCAATATTTATTTTGGTATCAAAAGCGCATGTGAGTAGCATGTTATTTGTGTAAGTCAAAATAAACTCTAGGTACAAATAAAATTATAAGTTTACGTAGTTAAATTTTATAAAGTTAATTAAGTGAATTTTAATTAAAATACAATTATTGGAAGATCAATAACGGCAAAGATGTCGTCTATAAAATATTTTCTAAAAAAATCCGTCTCCATACTTATCAAAGCAGGCAATAGTGCAAAAGGGTTAGGGTACCATTGTTTATACAAAGTATGGAATAATATAATCAGAAGTGAAGAAATAGGAATCCGTCGAAAAACCAACAGAGCCGGTGGAAAATTTGCTTAGGCCAGCGGAATAAGTGCCGGAGCTAGATACCCAGACTAGGGACCGGTAGGGCATTGTCCGATCCGGACAGAATTGTTCAGACACACACACATATGTATGTATGTGGCTTCGTATATACGAGAAAGATGAATACGTTTTGTTAAAAAGGAAACATGGATATCGTGTGTTGATTTAAGAGAAATGAGTATGAAGATTTTCTGTGTGTGTTTTTTTATATAAAAAGCTGACAAACAAGTAGACGAGTCAGCTGATTATCAGATTCACAAAGCTCATAAGCTTTGAGCTACAAATAATCTTGAAAAGGGTTTTACGACAGCAGACAACATGTCGGAGAAGTCTAGTGTAGCAGTTGTCAGTACTAACCAGATGACGAATCCGCTGATGTGACTTATCATTCATAATCATCGCCTGGTAAATGAAATAAATCAAAAAGTTAGCCCTTTTCACATACTTTTTTATTCTACTGAATGTGATATCCAATGGTATGGTATGGACCAATTCTGTATTAAATAAGGAACTTCGTTCCAAAAGGCAAATATTAAGACTTCATAAGTTTTCGTAATTATGTTTATTTATAATTTTCTTTCCACATACTTTTTTATTCTACTGAATATGATATCCAATGGTATGTATGGACCAATTCTGTATTAAATAAGGAACTTCGTTCCAAAAGGCAAATATTAAGACTTCATAAGTTTTCGTAATTATGTTTATTTATAATTTTCTTTTCACATACTTTTTTATTCTACTGAATATGATATCCAATGGTATGTATGGACCAATTCTGTATTAAATAAGGAACTTCGTTCCAAAAGGCAAATATTAAGACTTCATAAGTTTTCGTAATTATGTTTATTTATAATTTTCTTTTCACATACTTTTTTATTCTACTGAATATGATATCCAATGGTATGTATGGACCAATTCTGTATTAAATAAGGAACTTCGTTCCAAAAGGCAAATATTAAGACTTCATAAGTTTTCGTAATTATGTTTATTTATAATTTTCTTATTACGATAGCAAGGTTTAAAGACAAAATTTCATAAGTTCAAAGTTGAAACAAAGTTGTCATTTTTCAACAAAGCAAAAAATTTCTTGCTTGATGCTTACAATTCATAAAGTCGGCAATTTACCTTTTCTCATTTCCTCAAGCAGCTGGCACCGACTTATTAAGACGCACCTGTCAATCTTCACGACGCCGAATTTTTATTTCAAATCCCTCTCATCTGTAACTTGAAGTGTTTGGTATTGGGTTTTGTTTTAAAAATTCTTGTTTTAGTATATTTACTTAGGACCCGCCGATAAAAAACGACAGACTTTATTAACAATTTGCAAGTTGATTGGATCTGAATTTGGGTGATGTTAATGAAGGACTGCAGACAAAAATATAAACAAAGTTATTATTAAGAGAGAGAGGGTAATATTTTAGGAAATTAAGGTGTCTCTTTAATCGAGAAGAATACATTTAAATTTCACATTAGAATCGCAATTCAATAATATAATCTTAAATAGGTAAATGCATGTCAAATCTTCTTTGTAACATGCTATTATTTAGTGGAAATATTGCAATTGTAGATCAATCGAGAAGCAAATTGATCATTCCTGTCTCATTTTATCAACCGTCAACACATTGAACTTTTACATCTATACTTCTAAACTAGACACATTGACGCTCCTAAAACAAGGAGCGCGTTATTCGAAAAGCAATCCTAAACAAACAGACTTGAGGGAACGTGAAGGGTGTCCGCGCTTCGATTTTCGATTTCACCCACTACATTAATTCGGGTGTTCATTAAAAATGCCATCAAGTCGCCCGTTAACGAAGTGGTGCGCAATTAAAGTCGTTGCTGACGTCACACCCTTGGTCTTACGAGAGCTCCTTAAGTCTCTTTGAAGTAGAGGACACCTTGAGATCGAATTATAAAATTGATTCGTGATCGGTCCGTCGCCATCGTAATCGAGAGCTTTAGCCGTTTTATGCGCTTCATCAAACTAAGATACTTTATTTGAATCGCTAATATCAAACTATGTTACTACTCGTATGTATTCTGTGACTATGTCGTAATATTTTCTGTAAAAATTTAAAGATTTTATGCAAAGATGCCTCTCATCAATCTTCTTGTATCTATTGTTCCAAAACACTCATAAACTGATACTCATTAACGCGTCAAAATCTTATTACTGGGACCGCATAAGAACATTAGGGGCGTCGAGATAAAACAGACGCCCATTAACAGTAGCTAGCAAAAAAAAATGTCGATGCTATCGCTAGCGACGAGGTGGCAATCTAATTTTTTTCTTAAGTCCCAGTCAATCACGAGTGAAATGAGCCTAAAACGATCAAAGAGGGAACGAGCGATGATCGTGAGGTACCCAGGCAACACGAAAATTTGTATTACATATCATGAAAGTATCAGAATCTGAAAAAATTCTAACAGATGTCATTAGACTAGATATAATTAATGAAAACAATAAAGTTAATACTATGATTACTGAAAAAATACCAGACATAACACTCTTATTAGATATCAGAAACTCGTATACCTAATCAATTGACCTATGATAACATCTTTACTGACCACAGTTTAAATAAATTTTACAACTGAAGATAGGTAACCATGTAAGGAATGTATATCGGAAACTTTTTTAAAGTTATGCGTAAATGTTATGTAAAACAAACAAAACTAAGTTAAAAACTGGTAAACTACTTTAAATGGATACTTTTTATAAAACAAAGCGGAGAATCGCAATTCGTTTGTGAATAAAGTGTTTTGTCAGGCGTTAAAAACTGAGGGTGGCGGATCGCGGATCGCCAAGGTGTCTCAATCAGCATAAAACAAAAGAAATCAATAGCACCCCTCGCGCGGCTGACAAAGAGCAAAGATTTCTTTTCACAATTAACCACCCCCGGGTGGTGCAAGGCTGATAACTGGTTTAGCACAGATCCGGATACGTCACTTGCAACTCAATTTTATACCGTTTCGCCGTTGAACGACGAATAGTACAAGCAAAAATGTAATTTTCAAATGATAATGCATTAAGCTCGCCATTTGTACCGTAATCCTGTATTGTGGTCAATAAAGATTAAATAAATAAATAAATAAATAATTTCATACTAAATCATACATGTTGTGCTGTTATTATGATTACATAATTCGACACCTACAATGAAAAACATTCAAAAAAATAAAAATAGTAACCAAAAAGTGAGTTACGATGGTTTTGTTGGCAGGAGTCGAATTTATAATGTTTTACTTAAGGGGGTCTTATCCCAAAAATGGTATTTTTGAAGGTGTTTTGCTCATAAATGGTACATAATACAATTCTAAAAAAAATATATGTTATTTTACAGTCTTTGTTCTTTCTTTTTATCAAACTTGATACACGATAGTCGTTACTTCATTAGATAGAAATAAATCACAAAGTTGGGTCTAATCTGGCATAAAAATGGCGTTTTATTCGCGTTTTAATCGCTTCCAGATAATAAAAAATATACCACAGTATAGGTCCTATAGATACCAATATTGTTATCGCATCATAATATGAAATTTTGAAAAACATCCCTTTCAATTCCAATTTTTTCCCTTTCCACTAGCTACGAAACGCCCGACGCGTTCATTTACTCAATTTTACTCTCGCGCCAGTCGCCTTCGAGGTAGGACCTGTGTCGATCCGTATCGCAGCCGCACGACGTCGAATTTCCGATACTTATTTTAATTTCGAATTTGGCGCGCGCGCCTTCTGGACTTATATTACCCAGTCCAAAGTATCCACACTGCTGTAATTTGAAATAATAAAAATTGTTCGTTTTTAAACTTTAGTTACTGTTTATAGTAATTAGGTATTGGTATAAGTCAAGTCCTAATTACACAATTATTCTTGCCGTATTAGGGCGGCTTAGAATACTAACCCCAATCCCAAGCCGGATGGGTGTCGTAAAAGGCGACTAAATCCGGCCCGCTGGTGGTAGGGCCCCTCGAGGGATAATATTGGTAATATTGATTTTAAATATTAATTAATACCATTATTACTATTATTATTTCTCCATGGGGTTCGCATGGATAGCTACCACCCTTGAGCATGTGTCAGCCGCCAAACGACTCGTCGTGACGGCTGGGAGCTTGAGAGCCAGTTTTCTTTGTTGAAGTTATACCTACTTTTTTAGGCGCGTTATGAAATAAATGGAAAATCGTTTTGAAAAAATTATTATTATTATATTGTTTTTTGAAGTGAAAACTTTGTTTAGTACGGGGATGATTTGAAATTCAATAAAACGAATGAGTTGAGGGGAGTTGAGTGGAGTTGAGGGGAGTTGAGTGGAGTTGAGTGGAGTTGAGTGGAGACTGGAGTTGAGTGGAGACTGGAGTACAAATAAGACATTACTATAATTTCCATGACCATGTTATATGTGTAGTCCATGCCACCCGCGACACGGGTAAATACTTGTAACCTATTGCGGGGATATGAGTGTGGAAGGGTTTTATTATTATTATTATTAGTAACCGTTAGTGGCTCTGAGTTGGGGTGTAAGTATACTTTATTTTGATTTATTAACTGGAATTTTAGGTGCTATAAAATAAGTGATGATATTTTTAGCTTATTTTTGTTTTTATTGAAGTGAAAACTTCTTTAGTACGGGGGTGACTTAAAATTTTATGAAGCGAAACTGTCGGTGGAGACTAAAGATGAGTGGAGACTGACTTGACTTGAGTTGAAGTCAAGTCAAGTGAAGTCAAAAGTCAAACAAAAGTCAAAAAAGTCAAAAAAGTCAAAAAGTCAAAACAGTAAAAAAAGTCAAAAAAGTCAAAAGTCAAAAAGTCAAAAAAGTCAGTCAAAAAGTCAAAAAAAGTCAAAACAGTAAAAAAAGTCAGTCAAAAGTCAAAAATGTCAAAAACGTCAAAAAAGTCAAAAACGTCAAAAAAAGTCAAAAGTCAAAAAAGTCAAAACTAAAAAAAGTCAAAGTCAAAAGTCAAAAATGTCAAAAATGTCAAAAAAGTCAAAAACGTCAAAAAAGTCAAAAAAGTAAAAAAAAAAGTGAAAAAGTCAAAACAGTAAAAAAAGTCAAAAGTCAAAGTCAAAAGTCAAAAAAGTCAAAAACATCAAAAAAGTCAAAAACGTCAAAAAAGTAAAAAAATAAAGTGAAAAAGTCAAAAAAGTCAAAACATTAAAAAAAAGTCAAAAGTCAAAAAAAGTCAAAAAAGTCAAAAAGTCAAAAAAGTCAAACAAGTCAAAAAAGTCAAACAAGTCAAAATAGTCAAAAAGTCAAAAGTCAAAATTTGTGGATTGGAGTGAAGTGGAGTGGAGTAGTAAAACCTACAACTATCATCTTCCCGAAATTTTACATTCGTCTCATTATCTTGAAAACAAAATTTTTCAAGGTTTCACTTGTAACACGTGTGAATTGCAAACATTTTAATTTATTTATTACGTATCTTTAGGTATTTTATTTTAATATTAAATTATTCTTATACTTTTTATCATTCTCAACATACTTGTAAAATATCTTATCCAAAGGGTTTGAACATTTTTGTACGGAACCTGGCATACAACCTACAAGTCCGCCATTTTGAAAATAAAAACTCGTTTTGATTTTGAAGTTGGATAATTTTTGTTAGTATTTAGATGATATTAGTCAATTTTGTATGTAAGTACCTACTTATTTGTGGGTGAACCGATTTTGATGATTCTTTTTTTGATAGAAAGCTGGTGCGTATCATGTGGTTCCACATAAATTTGAGCGAGATCTGACAAGTAGTTTTCGAGTTATTTTGAAGTTGGTTATTTTTTGTTAGTATTTAGATGATATTAGACAATTTTGTATGTAAGTACCTACTTATATGTGGGTGAACCGATTTTGATGATTCTTGTTTTGTTCGAAAAACAAAAACTAACAAAAAATAACCAACTTCAAAATAACTTGAAAATTAATTGTCAGATCTCGCTCAAATCTATGTGGAACCACATGATAAGCACCAGCTTTCGACCAAAAAAATAATCATCAAAATCGGTTGACCCACATATAAGTAGGTATTTACATACAAAATTGACTAATATCATCTGAATACTAACAAAAAATAACCAACTTCAAAATAACTCAAAAACTACTTGTCAAATCTCGCTCAAATTTATGTGGAACAACATGATAAGCACCAGCTTTCGACCAAAAAAAGAATCATCAAAATCGGTTGACCCACAAATAAGTAGGTACTTACATACAAAATTGACTAATATCTGAATACTAACAAAAAACAACCAAGTTCAAAATAACTCGAAAATTATTTGTCAGATCTCGCTCAAATCTATGTGGAACCACATGATAAGCACCAGCTTTCGACCAAAAAAAGAATCATCAAAATCGGTTGACCCACAAATAAGTAGGTACTTACATAAAAAATTGACTAATATCATCTGAATACTAACAAAAAATAACCAACTTCAAAATAACTCAAAAACTACTTGTCAGATTTCGCTCAAATTTATGTGGAACCACAATAATGATAAGCACCAGCTTTCGACCAAAAAAAGAATCATTAAAATCGGTTGACTCACAAATAAGTAGGTACTTACATACGAAATTGACTAATATCATCTGAATACTAACAAAAAATAACCAACTTCAAAATAACTCAAAAACTACTTTTCAAAACTCGCTCAAATTTATGTGGAACCACATGATAAGAAAAGATAAAAAGAATCATCAAAATCAGTTCACCCACAAATAAGTAGGTACTTACATACAAAATTGACTAAATTTAATATCGTCTAAATACTAACCAACTTCAAAATAACTCAAAAACTACTTGTCAGATCTCGCTCAAATTTATGTGGAACCACATGATAAGCACCAGCCTTCGACCAAAAAAAGAATCATCAAAATCGGTTGACTCACAAATAAGTAGGTACTTACATACAAAATTGACTAAATTTAATATCATCTAAATACTAACAAAAAATAACCAACTTCAAAATAACTCAAAAACTACTTGTCAGATCTCGCTCAAAATTATGTGGAACCACATGATAAGCACCAGCTTTCGACCAAAAAAAAATCATCAAAATCGGTTGACCCACAAATAAGTAGGTACTTACATACAAAATTTACTAAAATCATCTGAATACTTACAAAAAATAACCAAATTCAAAATAACTCAAAAACTACGTGTCAAATCTCGCTCAAATTTATGTGGAACCACATGATAAGCACCAGCCTTCGACCAAAAAAAGAATCATCAAAATCGGTTGACTCACAAATAAGTAGGTACTTACATACGAAATTGACTAATATCATCTGAATACTAACAAAAAATAACCAACTTCCAAATAACTCAAAAACTACTTGTCAGATCTCGCTCAAATTTATGTGGAACCACATGATAAGCACCAGCTTTCGACCAAAAAAGAATCATCAAAATCGGTTCACCCACAAATAAGTAGGTACTTACATACAAAATTGACTAAATTTAATATCATCTAAATACTAACAAAAAATAAACAACTTCAAAATAACTCAAAAACTACTTGTCAGATCTCGCTCAAATTTATGTGGAACCACATGATAAGCACCAGCTTTCGACCAAAAAAAGAATCATCAAAATCGGTTGACCCACAAATAAGTAGGTACTTACATAAAAAATTGACTAATATCATCTGAATACTAACAAAAAATAACCAACTTCAAAATAACTCAAAAACTACTTGTCAGATTTCGCTCAAATTTATGTGGAACCACAATAATGATAAGCACCAGCTTTCGACCAAAAAAAGAATCATCAAAATCGGATGACCCACAAATAAGTAGGTACTTACATACGAAATTGACTAATATCATCTGAATACTAACAAAAAATAACCAACTTCAAAATAACTCAAAAACTACTTGTCAAATCTCGCTCAAATTTATGTGGAACAACATGATAAGCACCAGCTTTCGACCAAAAAAAGAATCATCAAAATCGGTTAACCCACAAATAAGTAGGTACTTACATACAAAATTTACTAAAATCATCTGAATACTTACAAAAAATAACCAAATTCAAAATAACTCAAAAACTACGTGTCAAATCTCGCTCAAATTTATGTGGAACCACATGATAAGCACCAGCCTTCGACCAAAAAAAGAATCATTAAAATCGGTTGACTCACAAATAAGTAGGTACTTACATACGAAATTGACTAATATCATCTGAATACTAACAAAAAATAACCAACTTCCAAATAACTCAAAAACTACTTGTCAGATCTCGCTCAAATTTATGTGGAACCACATGATAAGCACCAGCTTTCGACCAAAAAAGAATCATCAAAATCGGTTCACCCACAAATAAGTAGTACTTACATACAAATTTGACTAAATTTAATATCGTCTAAATATTAACAAAAAATAACCAACTTCAAAATAACTCAAAAACTACTTGTCAGATTTCGCTCAAATTTATGTGGAACCACAATAATGATAAGCACCAGCTTTCGACCAAAAAAAGAATCATCAAAATCGGATGACCCACAAATAAGTAGGTACTTACATACGAAATTGACTAATATCATCTGAATACTAACAAAAAATAACCAACTTCAAAATAACTCAAAAACTACTTGTCAAATCTCGCTCAAATTTATGTGGAACAACATGATAAGCACCAGCTTTCGACCAAAAAAAGAATCATCAAAATCGGTTAACCCACAAATAAGTAGGTACTTACATACAAAATTTACTAAAATCATCTGAATACTTACAAAAAATAACCAAATTCAAAATAACTCAAAAACTACGTGTCAAATCTCGCTCAAATTTATGTGGAACCACATGATAAGCACCAGCCTTCGACCAAAAAAAGAATCATTAAAATCGGTTGACTCACAAATAAGTAGGTACTTACATACGAAATTGACTAATATCATCTGAATACTAACAAAAAATAACCAACTTCCAAATAACTCAAAAACTACTTGTCAGATCTCGCTCAAATTTATGTGGAACCACATGATAAGCACCAGCTTTCGACCAAAAAAGAATCATCAAAATCGGTTCACCCACAAATAAGTAGTACTTACATACAAATTTGACTAAATTTAATATCGTCTAAATATTAACAAAAAATAACCAACTTCAAAATAAATCAAAAACTACTTGTCAGATCTCGCTCAAATTTATGTGGAACCACATGATAAGCACCAGCTTTCAACCAAAAAAAGAATCATGAAAATCGGTTCACCCACAAATAAGTAGGTACTTACATACAAAATTGACTAAATTTAATATCGTCTAAATACTAACAAAAAATAACCAACTTCAAAATAACTCAAAAACTACGTGTCAAATCTCGCTCAAATTTTTGTGGAACCACATGATAAGCACCAGCTTTCGACCAAAAAAGAATCATCAAAATCGGTTCACCCACAAATAAGTAGGTACTTACATACAAAATTGACTAAATTTAATATCGTCTAAATACTAACCAACTTCAAAATAACTCAAAAACTACTTGTCAGATCTCGCTCAAATTTATGTGGAACCACATGATAAGCACCAGCCTTCGACCAAAAAAAGAATCATCAAAATCGGTTGACTCACAAATAAGTAGGTACTTACATAAAAAATTGACTAAATTTAATATCATCTAAATACTAACAAAAAATAACCAACTTCAAAATAACTCAAAAACTACTTGTCAGATCTCGCTCAAATTTATGTGGAACCACATGATAAGCACCAGCTTTCGACCAAAAAAAAAATCATCAAAATCGGTTAACCCACAAATAAGTAGGTACTTACATACAAAATTTACTAAAATCATCTGAATACTTACAAAAAATAACCAAATTCAAAATAACTCAAAAACTACGTGTCAAATCTCGCTCAAATTTATGTGGAACCACATGATAAGCACCAGCCTTCGACCAAAAAAAGAATCATTAAAATCGGTTGACTCACAAATAAGTAGGTACTTACATACGAAATTGACTAATATCATCTGAATACTAACAAAAAATAACCAACTTCCAAATAACTCAAAAACTACTTGTCAGATCTCGCTCAAATTTATGTGGAACCACATGATAAGCACCAGCTTTCGACCAAAAAAGAATCATCAAAATCGGTTCACCCACAAATAAGTAGTACTTACATACAAATTTGACTAAATTTAATATCGTCTAAATATTAACAAAAAATAACCAACTTCAAAATAAATCAAAAACTACTTGTCAGATCTCGCTCAAATTTATGTGGAACCACATGATAAGCATCAGCTTTTGACCAAAAAAAGAATCATGAAAATCGGTTCACCCACAAATAAGTAGGTACTTATATACAAAATTGACTAAATTTAATATCATCTAAATACTAACAAAAAATAACCAACTTCAAAATAACTCAAAAACTACTTGTCAGATCTCGCTCAAATTTATGTGGAACCACATGATAAGCACCAGCTTTCGACCAAAAAAAGAATCATCAAAATCGGTTGACCCACAAATAAGTAGGTACTTACATACAAAATTTACTAAAATATCTGAATACTTACAAAAAATAACCAAATTCAAAATAACTCAAAAACTACTTGTCAAATCTCGCTCAAATTTATGTTGAACCACATGATAAGCACCAGCCTTCGACCAAAAAAAGAATCATCAAAATCGGTTGACTCACAAATAAGTAGGTACTTACATACGAAATTGACTAATATCATCTGAATACGAACAAAAAATAACCATCTTCAAAATAACTCAAAAACTACTTGTCAGATCTCGCTCAAATTTATGTGGAACCACATGATAAGCACCAGCTTTCGACCAAAAAAAGAATCATCAAAATCGGTTGACCCACAAATAAGTAGGTACTTACATACAAAATTGACTAATATCTGAATACTAACAAAAAACAACCAAGTTCAAAATAACTTGAAAATTATGTGTCAGATCTCGCTCAAATCTATGTGGAACCACATGATAAGCACCAGCTTTCGACCAAAAAAATAATCATCAAAATCGGTTGACCCACATATAAGTAGGTACTTACGTACAAAATTGACTAATATCATCTGAATACTAACAAAAAATAACCAACTTCAAAATAACTCAAAAACTACTTGTAAAATCTCGCTCAAATTTATGTGGAACAACATGATAAGCACCAGCTTTCGACCAAAAAAAGAATCATCAAAATCGGTTCACCCACACATAAGTAGGTACATACAAAATTGACTAAATTTAATATCATCTAAATACAAACAAAAAATAACCAACTTCAAAATCGAAACGAGTTTTTATTTTCAAAATGGCGGACTTGTAGGTTAGGTATGCCAGGTTCCGTACAAAAATGTTCAAACCCTTTGGATAAGACATTTTACAAGTATATTGAGAATGATAAAAAGTATAAGAATAATTTAAAATAAAATACCTAAAGATACATAAAAAATAATAAAAACAAAAATAAGCTAAAATTATCATCACTCTTATTTTAAAGCACCTAAAATTCCAGTTAATAAATCAAAATAAAGTATACTTACACCCCAACTCAGAGCCACTAACGGTTACTAATAATAATAATAATAAAACCCTTCCACACTCATATCCCCGCAGTAGGTTACAAGTATTTACCTGTGTCGCGGGTGGCATGGACTACCTACACATATTATAACACATCACAATAACAGCCATGACACGAGTACAAATATTTATCTTTCACATAAATGTACTTATAAAATAATTTAAATTTGTACGATAAAAGTAGTGCCGTGCTCCTACTGTACTGTGGTCAGTCACCGGGATCATACGAGTTCAGGGGGCTTACCATGAACTCTTAAAACAGGTCAATATTAGCCGATAATTGGCCTGTCCTGCTATATCCTACCATGATCTGGCTAAAACACAGGGCAGCCAGCGACCACGTCACCGTAACAGGACAGCGGTCACGTGACTTTAAAAATGATCTTCTGCCCTGCAATTCATGTACCATGACGCGATTGTTGACGTATTGACATCAGAAAGTGGCATATGTTAACGTCAAAATATTACAGCTCACCGAAAGTAATATTTATTGTCCTGTTTCGGCTATTTCGTTGATGATGATGAAACACGACGGGATACAGCCATGGCGAATTTCAAATACACCATCATCACAAAATAAATACATTTCATTTGTTTGGAAAATTTTAAAAACATTCATTGTACTTATGTTTTTTAAATTATCGCTCCTAACCTCGGTCACTCACATGCGCGCAAATGTTTGACATTTTTACGAATGTTTGCACATATGTGAAGGGTGGTCAGGCAAATGGGTTCGCATATGAGTATACAATACAAGCCCATTTCCGCTTCCTCCTACACTTTGTTCACGAATGTTCAATCTTGCTGTTGTTATTATGTTGTTGTCATTAAAATCCATTTTCAATACAGAAAATAAATGGTAGTACGATTAGATGCCACGAACCACGAAAAATTAAGAGATACATCACCTTTTTAGTCGTGTGCGCAACTGGTCGCACGAATGTGTGGGAGACTACACGAAGGTTCGAGGTTTGCGCGCTTTGATGTGCGACAAAAAACCGACACAGCTTGGAAAACCCCGAATGCCTCGAAAACTTCGCATAATCATTCGCGAATGTCATCCCACACTTGTGGGTTCGCGTATTCGCGCGAATGTGAGTGACCGGCATTATAAATCACACATTTTAATAGACATTTGGACATGTCACTGTGTCAAGTGTCAAGTCGTGTAAGATTACGTTCAATAATGTAAGCATCACTTAGCGATAATTTTTTTGGTAATTTTAGAGACCGAAAGGTTAATAAATCACTACAATTAAGTATTTATAACAAATCTCAAAATCTTCAATTGAGATTGTTATTTTAAACTTTTAAAAACATCAATATTACGCATTCATTTGAAAACCGGTAAACCGATAAAACGCTCTATTTCAGAACATAATTAGTACAAATCAAGTGTCATAGACTAAGATGCAGGACAGAAGTAGAGGCATTGCAGGTCATCGGTAAACGTTCATGGTACAAAATACACTCCTTTCAGGTTTTAGCTACAAGCTGACCTGTCCTGAACATGACACATTTTATTAGAGTTCATGGTAAGGCACCAGGCTCTCGGCGCGTTAGCGGTATTTAATTCAGCCGGTCTCGGAACGTCAGAAATACCTACTTCGTTGGAAGAAGAGGGCCTTAATCTAAAATACTAAAAATTCAACGATTCCAAAATAAAAAAACTTTAAGTTATGATCAATTCAATAGAGTAGTTCATGTGTATAAAATTCAAAACTCAAAGTATTAATTTAGATTTTAGTACGAATGAATCCGAAGCAATGAATCCCTCTAGTTTACTTTTCAAAGTAGAAATGAAATTGAATCTGTTGTTGTCTGTTTTTTAGTCCATCGGTCCCTAATCCGAGGATCAAGAGTTTACGAGTACATTTGGATCACTGTCTAATGTCGGATACAATGGACAGTTCGTGATTGTGAATACTAAACAACTTTTATGGTGAAATCCTTAATGCATTTCTGTATACGAATCAATTAAGATCTGTCTGTCTACTCGTCCATTGAATGTTCGAGTTAGGTTAAAAATTATGTAAAATTATTCAAAACGTTATCTATACGTCTAGTATCCACAGGAAATGTAGAGCTCCTAATACTCGTACACATTCGTAAGGGTAGATAGTTTGTGATTTTTTTTACGATGAATTTCTCTAAGCGGTTTCCATTAATAAATAATTTCAACATTTTATTAAAATTTTGACGCTAGTATTGTAAGAATACATAAAGTTATATGTACTTCTTATCGTCTATTCTTCTCGGCGATCGTCTTCTTCAAAAATGAACGTGCCCCCACTAAATATTATTGTTACAAACTATTAGTAGAAATATTTATTTAATACACCATTGAAGAAGAAACATTTTCAAAATATTGACTTATACGTTATAACAATAATATAACGCGCCTCTACGTTCATTTATAACGTACAATCTCTACAAGCTACTTCTTTATTTTAATTGACAACAGCAATGACATGTTCTGTTAATTGTAAAGTTTAATCCGATACACGGACGGCGAAACTTTCGTCCGAATCGAATATCCTATTAACGCGAATGCTTATTAAAACAAGTTATTCTTTGTTCTGGTTCCTTAGCACGGATTTGAGCGCTGGTCTGGCGGATTTCATGGCGAACTGTTTCAATATTTAATAATCCGTCGGTAACGAGGTTCGGCCCGCAGTTAGAAAAGTTTAAATGGGCAGACAATGTTCCGCCAGTTGGCAAAAGGCACATACGTTAGCTATTTTCGTAGTGTATAGTGAAGGAAATGAATATTTTGTAGAGCGGTCTTTATCGCTACACATAGTAAAAATGGTGTCGCCGACTTTATTCACCTGAGTTAATTCACCCAGGTGTCATAAACCTACTTTTAGTGTACTTTATTCACATAAGCACCCAAGTGATGGTTCTGTCCATATATGTTTATGTAGTTGGACAGTGACGCAATAAAAACTTTTAAAGTACAGCATATATTTACAAGTTGCCTGTAATAAAGTGATTTAGTGAAAAGGTTTAGGTAAGGGTATTTGCTATTCAAATTCAAATTCAAAATAATTTATTCGTATCATATCATGTATCACTGATACATGCACGTCATTTTTTAACCTACCTGCTTTTCGGAAAGGTGCTTGGGCTTTGTGAACTTGGCACCCGACATTGTAAAATTTAATTTTTTTTCTTGATTCTTATAGGTTTAGGTTTGTAGTTGATTGTAGTAACTTTTTTTTCGTTTGTAGTAGCTCTAAAAAAAAATTACAGAATTTAAAAAAAAACTTGGCACCCGGTTTTTTCGAAATTAAAATTTTATACTTGATTCATAAAAATAATCGTTTGTAGTTGATTGTAGTAATTTTATTTATTAGATCGTAAAAAAAACAAAAAAAAATCAAAAAAATCAAGTCATTGCAATATAATATACGTAAACTTTATTTTTGTTTCTTGTATAACTTGCTATGTAGTTGATTGTAGTATTTTTCTTTTATTTTTAATAAGGTCCGAAAAAATTCTAAGCGAATTTTTAGTCACTTTCGTTTGTAGTAACTCCTTTTCGTTTGTAGTAGCGATTTTTTGTTTGTAGTATCTCCTTTTCGTTTGTAGTAACGATTTATTTGTTTGTAGTTTCTTCTTTTCGTTTGTAGTAACGATTTTTTCGTTTGTAGTTTCTTCCTTTCGTTTGTAGTAACGATTTTTGCGTTTGTTGTAACTCCTTTTCGTTTGTAGTAATGATTTTTTCGTTTGTAGTTTCTTCTTTTCGTTTGTAGTAATGATTTTTTTGTTTGTAGTACTTTCTTTTCGTTTGTAGTAGCAATTTTTTTGTTTGTAGTACCTTCCTTTCGTTTGTAGTAACAATTTTTTCGTTTGTAGTAACTTCTTTTCGTTTGTAGTAGTGATTTTTTTGTTTGTAGTAACATTTTTTCGTTTATAGTAGCAATTTTTTTGTTTGTAGTAACTCCTTTTCGTTTGTAGTAGTGATTTTTTTGTTTGTAGTAACATTTTTTCATATGTAGTAGCAATTTTTTTGTTTGTAGTAACTCCTTTTCGTTTGTAGTAACGATTTTTTCGTTTGTAGTTTCTTCCTTTCGTTTGTAGTAACGATTTTTTCGTTCGTAGTAACTCCTTTTCGTTTGTAGTAATGATTTTTTTGTTTGTAGTACTTTCTTTTCGTTTGTAGTAGCAATTTTTTTGTTTGTAGTACTTTCCATTCGTTTGTAGTAACGATATTTTTGTTTGTAGTAACTCCTTTTCGTTTGTAGTAACGATTTTTTCGTTTGTAGTTTCTTCCTTTCGTTTGTAGTAACGATTTTTTCGTTTGTAGTAACTCCTTTTCGTTTGTAGTAATGATTTTTTTGTTTGTAGTACTTTCTTTTCGTTTGTAGTAGCAATTTTTTTGTTTGTAGTACTTTCCATTCGTTTGTAGTAACGATATTTTTGTTTGAAGTAACTCCTTTTCGTTTGTAGTAACGATTTTTTCGTTTGTAGTTTCTTCCTTTCGTTTGTAGTAACGATTTTTTCGTTTGTAGTAACTCCTTTTCGTTTGTAGTAATGATTTTTTTGTTTGTAGTACTTTCTTTTCGTTTGTAGTAGCAATTTTTTTATTGTAGTACTTTCCATTCGTTTGTAGTAACGATATTTTTGTTTGTAGTAACATTTTTTCGTTTGTAGTAGCAATTTTTTTGTTTGTAGTAACTCCTTTTCGTTTGTAGTAACGATTTTTTCGTTTGTAGTACTTTCTTTTCGTTTGTAGTAGCAATTTTTTTGTTTGTAGTACTTTTCATTCGTTTGTAGTAACGATATTTTTGTTTGTAGTAACTCCTTTTCGTTTGTAGTAACGATTTTTTCGTTTGTAGTTTCTTCCTTTCGTTTGTAGTAACGATTTTTTCGTTTGTAGTAACTCCTTTTCGTTTGTAGTAATGATTTTTTTGTTTGTAGTACTTTCTTTTCGTTTGTAGTAGCAATTTTTTGTTTGTAGTACTTTCCATTCGTTTGTAGTAACGATATTTTTGTTTGTAGTAACATTTTTTCGTTTGTAGTAGCAATTTTTTTGTTTGTAGTAACTCCTTTTCGTTTGTAGTAACGATTTTTTCGTTTGTAGTACTTTCTTTTCGTTTGTAGTAGCAATTTTTTTGTTTGTAGTACTTTCCATTCGTTTGTAGTAACGATATTTTTGTTTTAAGTAACTCCTTTTCGTTTGTAGTAGTGATTTTTTTGTTTGTAGTAACATTTTTTCGTTTGTAGTAGACATTTTTTTGTTTGTAGTAACTCCTTTTCGTTTGCAGTAACGATTTTTTCGTTTGTAGTTTCTTCCTTTCGTTTGTAGTAACGAATTTTTCGTTTGTTGTAACTCCTTTTCGTTTGTAGTAACGATTTTTTCGTTTGTAATTTCTTCTTTTCGTTTGTAGTAACGATTTTTTCGTTTGTAGTTTCTTCCTTTCGTTTGTAGTAACGATTTTTTCGTTTGTAGTAACTCCTTTTCGTTTGTAGTAATGATTTTTTTGTTTGTAGTACTTTCTTTTCGTTTGTAGTAGCAATTTTTTTGTTTGTAGTACCTTCCTTTCGTTTGTAGTAAAAAATTTTTCGTTTGTAGTAACTTCTGTTCGTTTGTAGTAGTGATTTTTTTGTTTGTAGTAACATTTTTTCGTTTGTAGTAGCAATTTTTTTGTTTGTAGTAACTCCTTTTCGTTTGTAGTAACGATTTTTCGTTTGTAGTTTCTTCTTTTCGTTTGTAGTAACGATTTTATCGTTTGTAGTAACTCCTTTTCGTTTGTAGTAATGATTTTTTTGTTTGTAGTACTTTCTTTTCGTTTGTAGTAGCAATTTTTTTGTTTGTAGTACCTTCCTTTCGTTTGTAGTAAAAAAATTTTCGTTTGTAGTAACTTCTTTTCATTTGTAGTAGTGATTTTTTTGTTTGTAGTAACATTTTTTCGTTTCTAGTAGCAATTTTTTTGTTTGTAGTAACTCCTTTTCGTTTGTAGTAACGATTTTTCGTTTGTAGTTTCTTCCTTTCGTTTGTAGTAACGATTTTTTCGTTTGTAGTAACTCCTTTTCGTTTGTAGTAATGATTTTTTTGTTTGTAGTACTTTCATTTCGTTTGTAGTAGCAATTTTTTTGTTTGTAGTACTTTCCATTCGTTTGTAGTAACGATTTTATCGTTTGTTGTAACTCCTTTTCGTTTGTAGTAATGATTTTTTTGTTTATAGTACATTCATTTCGTTTGTAGTAGCAATTTTTTTGTTTGTAGTAACTACTTTTCGTTTGTTGTAACGATTTTTCGTTTGTAGTTTCTTCCTTTCGTTTGTAGTAACGATTTTTTCGTTTGTAGTTTCTTCCTTTCGTTTGTAGTTACGATTTTTTCGTTTGTAGTTTCTTATTTTCGTTTGTAGTAACGATTTTTTCGTTTGTAGTAACTCCTTTTCGTTTGCAGTAACGATTTTTTCGTTTGTAGTTTCTTCCTTTCGTTTGTAGTAACGAATTTTTCGTTTGTTGTAACTCCTTTTCGTTTGTAGTAACGATTTTTTCGTTTGTAATTTCTTCTTTTCGTTTGTAGTAACGATTTTTTCGTTTGTAGTTTCTTCCTTTCGTTTGTAGTAACGATTTTTTCGTTTGTAGTAACTCCTTTTCGTTTGTAGTAATGATTTTTTTGTTTGTAGTACTTTCTTTTCGTTTGTAGTAGCAATTTTTTTGTTTGTAGTACCTTCCTTTCGTTTGTAGTAAAAAATTTTTCGTTTGTAGTAACTTCTGTTCGTTTGTAGTAGTGATTTTTTTGTTTGTAGTAACATTTTTTCGTTTGTAGTAGCAATTTTTTTGTTTGTAGTAACTCCTTTTCGTTTGTAGTAACGATTTTTCGTTTGTAGTTTCTTCTTTTCGTTTGTAGTAACGATTTTATCGTTTGTAGTAACTCCTTTTCGTTTGTAGTAATGATTTTTTTGTTTGTAGTACTTTCTTTTCGTTTGTAGTAGCAATTTTTTTGTTTGTAGTACCTTCCTTTCGTTTGTAGTAAAAAAATTTTCGTTTGTAGTAACTTCTTTTCATTTGTAGTAGTGATTTTTTTGTTTGTAGTAACATTTTTTCGTTTCTAGTAGCAATTTTTTTGTTTGTAGTAACTCCTTTTCGTTTGTAGTAACGATTTTTCGTTTGTAGTTTCTTCCTTTCGTTTGTAGTAACGATTTTTTCGTTTGTAGTAACTCCTTTTCGTTTGTAGTAATGATTTTTTTGTTTGTAGTACTTTCATTTCGTTTGTAGTAGCAATTTTTTTGTTTGTAGTACTTTCCATTCGTTTGTAGTAACGATTTTATCGTTTGTTGTAACTCCTTTTCGTTTGTAGTAATGATTTTTTTGTTTATAGTACATTCATTTCGTTTGTAGTAGCAATTTTTTTGTTTGTAGTAACTACTTTTCGTTTGTTGTAACGATTTTTCGTTTGTAGTTTCTTCCTTTCGTTTGTAGTAACGATTTTTTCGTTTGTAGTTTCTTCCTTTCGTTTGTAGTTACGATTTTTTCGTTTGTAGTTTCTTATTTTCGTTTGTAGTAACGATTTTTTCGTTTGTAGTAACTCCTTTTCGTTTGTAGTAATGATTTTTTTGTTTGTAGTACTTTCTTTTCGTTTGTAGTAGCAATTTTTTTGTTTGTAGTACTTTCCATTTGTTTGTAGTAACGATATTTTTGTTTTAAGTAACGATATTTTTGTTTTAAGTAACTCATTTTCGTTTGTAGTAGAAATTTTTTTGTTTGTAGTAACTCCTTTTCGTTTGTAGTAACGATTTTTTCGTTTGTAGTTTCTTCCTTTCGTTTGTAGTAATGATTTTTTCGTTTGTAGTAACTCCTTTTCGTTTGTAGTAATGATTTTTTTGTTTGTAGTACTTTCTTTTCGTTTGTAGTAGCAATTTTTTTGTTTGTAGTACTTTCCATTTGTTTGTAGTAACGATATTTTTGTTTTAAGTAACGATTTTTTCGTTTGTAGTTTCTTCCTTTCGTTTGTAGTAACGAATTTTTCGTTTGTTGTAACTCCTTTTCGTTTGTAGTAACGATTTTTTCGTTTGTAGTAACAATTTTTTTGTTTGTTGTACCTTCCTTTCGTTTGTAGTAAAAAATTTTTCGTTTGTAGTAACTTCTTTTCGTTTGTAGTAGTGATTTTTTTGTTTGTAGTAACATTTTTTCGTTTGTAGTAGCATTTTTTTTTTTGTAGTAACTCCTTTTCGTTTGTAGTAACGACTTTTCGTTTTTAGTTTCTTCTTTTCGTTTGAAGTAACGATTTTTTCGTTTGTAGTAACTCCTTTTCGTTTGTAGTAATGATTTTTTTGTTTGTAGTACTTTATTTTCGTTTGTAGTAGCAATTTTTTTGTTTGTAGTACCTTCCTTTCGTTTGTAGTAAAAATTTTTTCGTTTGCTCCTTTTCGTTTGTAGTAACGATTTTTTCATTTGTAGTACAAACGAAAAGGAGAAACTACAAACGAAAAAATCGTTACTACAAACGAAAAAATCGTTACTACAAACGAAAAAATCATTACTACAAACGAAAGGAAGAAACTACAAACGAAAAAATTGTTACTACAAACGAAAAGGAGTTATTACAAACAAAAAAATCGCTACTACAAACGAAAAGAAGAAACTACAAACGAAAAAATCGTTACTACAAACGAAAGGATGAAACTACAAACGAAAAAATCGTTACTACAAACGAAAAGGAGTTACTACAAACAAAAAAATTGCTACTACAAACGAAAAGGAGTTACTACAAACAAAAATATCGTTACTACAAACGAATGGAAAGTACTACTAACAAAAAAATTGCTACTACAAACGAAAAGAAAGTACTTCAAACAAAAAATCATTACTACAAACGAAAAGAAAGTACTACAAACGAAAAAATTGCTACTACAAACGAAAAAATGTTACTACAAACAAATAAATCATTACTACAAACGAAAAGGAGTTACTACAAACAAAAATATCGTTACTACAAACGAATGGAAAGTACTACAAACAAAAAAATTGCTACTTCAAACGAAAAGAAAGTAC
Organism: Thymelicus sylvestris; assembly: GCA_911387775.1. Lineage (NCBI taxonomy): Eukaryota > Metazoa > Arthropoda > Insecta > Lepidoptera > Hesperiidae > Thymelicus > Thymelicus sylvestris. The sequence continues at coordinate 12,478,224 of OU426893.1, forward strand.
TACAAACAAAAAAATTGCTACTACAAACGAAAAAATGTTACTACAAACAAAAAAATCACTACTACAAACGAAAAGGAGTTACTACAAACAAAAATATCGTTACTACAAACGAATGGAAAGTACTACAAACAAAAAAATTGCTACTACAAACGAAAAGAAAGTACTACAAACAAAAAAATCATTACTACAAACGAAAAAATTGCTACTACAAACGAAAAAATGTTACTACAAACAAATAAATCATTACTACAAACGAAAAGGAGATACTACAAACAAAAATATCGTAACTACAAACGAATGGAAAGTACTACAAACAAAAACATTGCTACTACAAACGAAAAGAAAGTACTACAAACAAAAAAATCATTACTACAAACGAAAAGGAGTTAAAACAAACAAAAAAATCGTTACTACAAACGAAAAGAAGAAACTACAAACGAAAAGAAGAAACTACAAACGAAAAAATCGTTACTACAAACGAAAAGGAGTTACAACAAACGAAAAAATCATTAATACAAACGAAAGGAAGAAACTACAAACGAAAAAATCGTTACTACAAACGAAAAGGAGTTATTACAATTAAAAAAATCGCTACTACAAACGAAAAGAAGAAACTACAAACGAAAAAATCGTTACTACAAACGAAAGGATGAAACTACAAACGAAAAAATCGTTACTACAAACGAAAAGGAGTTACTACAAACAAAAAAATTGCTACTACAAACGAAAAGGAGTTACTACAAACAAAAATATCGTTACTACAAACGAATGGAAAGTACTACTAACAAAAAAATTGCTACTACAAACGAAAAGAAAGTACTTCAAACAAAAAATCATTACTACAAACGAAAAGAAAGTACTACAAACGAAAAAATTGCTACTACAAACGAAAAAATGTTACTACAAACAAATAAATCATTACTACAAACGAAAAGGAGTTACTACAAACAAAAATATCGTTACTACAAACGAATGGAAAGTACTACAAACAAAAAAATTGCTACTACAAACGAAAAGAAAGTACTACAAACAAAAAAATTGCTACTACAAACGAAAAAATGTTACTACAAACAAAAAAATCACTACTACAAACGAAAAGGAGTTACTACAAACAAAAATATCGTTACTACAAACGAATGGAAAGTACTACAAACAAAAAAATTGCTACTACAAACGAAAAGAAAGTACTACAAACAAAAAAATCATTACTACAAACGAAAAAATTGCTACTACAAACGAAAAAATGTTACTACAAACAAATAAATCATTACTACAAACGAAAAGGAGTTACTACAAACAAAAATATCGTAACTACAAACGAATGGAAAGTACTACAAACAAAAACATTGCTACTACAAACGAAAAGAAAGTACTACAAACAAAAAAATCATTACTACAAACGAAAAGGAGTTAAAACAAACAAAAAAATCGTTACTACAAACGAAAAGAAGAAACTACAAACGAAAAAATCGTTACTACAAACGAAAGGAAGAAACTACAAACGAAAAAATCGTTACTACAAACGAAAAGGAGTTACTACAAACAAAAAAATTGCTACTACAAACGAAAAAATGTCACTACAAACAAAAAAATCGCTACTACAAACGAAAAGGAGTTACTACAAACAAAAATATCGTTACTACAAACGAATGGAAAGTACTACTAACAAAAAAATTGCTACTACAAACGAAAAGAAAGTACTTCAAACAAAAAATCATTACTACAAACGAAAAGAAAGTACTACAAACGAAAAAAATGCTACTACAAACGAAAAAATGTTACTACAAACAAATAAATCATTACTACAAACGAAAAGGAGTTACTACAAACAAAAATATCGTTACTACAAACGAATGGAAAGTACTACAAACAAAAAAATTGCTACTACAAACGAAAAGAAAGTACTACAAACAAAAAAATTGCTACTACAAACGAAAAAATGTTGCTACAAACAAATAAATCATTACTACAAACAAAAAGTAGTTACTACAAACGAAAAAATCGTTACTACAAACATAAAGAAGAAACTACAAACGAAAAAATCGTTACTGCAAATGAAAAGGAGTTAATACAAACAAAAAATTCGCTACTACAAACGAAAAAATGTTACTAAAAACAAAAAAATTGCTACTTCAAACGAAAAAATGTTACTACGAACAAATAAATCGTTACTACAAACGAAAAGGAGATACTACAAACAAGAAATCGCTACTACAAACGAAAAGGAGTTACTACAAACGAAAGTGACTAAAAATTCGCTTAGAATTTTTTCGGACCTTATTAAAAATAAAAGAAAAATACTACAATCAACTACATAGCAAGTTATACAAGAAACAAAAATAAAGTTTACGTATATTATATTGCAACGACTTGATTTTTTTTTTATTTTTTTATTTTTTTTTACGATCTTATAAAAAAAATTACTACAATCAATATCAAACGATTATTTTTATGAATCAAGTATAAAATTTTAATTTCGAAAAAACCGGGTGCCAAGTTTTTTTTTAAATTCTGTAATTTTTTTTTAGAGCTACTACAAACGAAAAAAAAGTTACTACAATCAACTACAAACCTAAACCTATAAGAATCAAGAAAAAAAAATTAAATTTTACAATGTCGGGTGCCAAGTTCACAAAGCCAGGTGCTTGGTATTGGTTACTGGTATTCATATTGGTCTTGTTTAATAGTAAGCAAGAGGAGTAAAGTCATGCTTATTTTAAAATAGATTTACGTTGCAACACATTACAGTATGAACAGAATATTAAGTTATGTAAAGAACCTAGGTACTTAAAAGAACAATGTGGGTGCATTAACGAAAGAATCCCACTCTAAATACAGAGATTAAAAGCGCCCTAGTAATGTAATGGCAAGGGTCAAGCAAATTTGACGAGAGATTATTATAACTGAGCGGAACTGCCTGTTTGTCTTTCGTCTAATGGACCAGTCTCGCGCATGTACGACCTTAATTAATAAGGGTTTAATGGTTTATATGTAAAGATACGTTTTATTTATTTTACAGAAGTAACTGATTAATTTGTTTCCAGAATTTATGTTTACTTTGATCTGGTTGTTTTAATTTGAAAGACTTGTTAGTATGACTTTATGAAATGAGGTCATTGTAACTACAAAACACATTTTTTTAATTGCTTTCCTTTCTTTCGTGAAAAGTATACTTTTGTTACATTTAATAATAAGTACGAAAACAGAGGAATTGTGGATGACATAAGATTTCAAAATATAAATTTTTGGAAAGTATCAAGAACTCAGCTTAGTGCAAATAAAACAAAAGAAAAAATCATTGATCGAAAAGTTTCCGTACACATCAATGATTAGGAGAGTAGACGACGGTCAGCAATAAAGTGACCGTCGTCAAGCGCTGCGTCACGTCCGACCGCGGACGGCGAGTGGCGACAGACCCTCGTTTTGTGCATTCGTCGCCAATCGGTTTTATTGACTCCTGCGGTTTCTGCGCTCCTGGTAACGTGTTCGTTTGTGTAACGAGAAAGTTACTTTATTAGTTAGTTAGGGTGGATTGCACCGTAGGCTCTGTTATAGTTTCCGTCAAAGTTAACTTTAGCGGTAACAATAACGGTGACCATTGTATTTAACAATAGTGTGTTGCACCATGAAATTGTTCGTGATTGTCAAAGTTAATAGGGTTGCAAATTTAAGGTTCCATATTTTTCCTTAAAAATGTATGGGTAATATATTTTGATATGGCAACACAAAATACTAGCTGTTAGCAGTGTCAGCCTTTCTGACGTTTCGGCTCGACGACATAAGAATGTGATGATAAGTTTGTGTTTTGGAAATATAAAAAGCGTTTTTCTTTAAATTGCAAAGATAATAAGCGTACCTAATGGCCTACATAATGGACCGTGCCGAAGCGAATACTGTGATGACAGACTATCGTTTAAAGTAAGTTTACCTTTCCATCTTCTAAATAAAACACAGTAAAATCCACACGCACGCACTAATTTAAGTTTAGCCTTAGTTTCGAGTATTATAAATTGAATAATTATAAATAGACCTAGAATACACAAGCTGTATCTATACATTTTTATATTATGTAACTACTTCAGTCCACCATCTAATTCCTAGGCACACTCATAATTTCATATTGTTGATTGTTTTCCAGGGAAAGAAATTTCAATTTTAGTAAGGAGATAGATAAACTGCAACAACTTGGATTTAGATTGCAACAAAATTGGACAAGTGCAAATAAGGAATTTTTATATTAGGGTTTTGTAGAAAAGTTTGGAAATAAAACATTTATTTTGTACAAAATTGTGTTTATTAAATAATATACATACTAAATACATCTGGCCCGCTGGTGGTAGGGCCCCTCGAGGGATTATATTGGTAATATTGATTTTAATTGTTAATTAATACCATTATTATTATTTCTCCATGGGGTTCCCCTGGATAGCTACCACCCTTGAGCATGAGTCAGCTGCCAAACGACTCGTCGTGTTCCGGCTGTGGGCTTGAGAGCCAGTTCTTTCTTTCTTTTTCTTCTCTCTTTCTGTGATGCCTATGGTGTTACTGATGTCCATGGGAGACGATAGCCACTTACCATCAGGTGGATTGTCAGCTCGTTTGCCTCCGTTTCCATTTCTTGTCTATTTCGAGGCATTGACACCCACTCTGATCTTAGCCCAGCAATAGCTCTGCTCACTCGATGTATTATCCGACACACACTCGATTTATGGACACCTGCAGCATCCCCGATTTAACGTTGGAATGAGCCACATGCATAGAATTCTAGGGCCATCACTATTTGTTGCTCAGGAGTAATTGCGAAATTCCTGAAAAAAATAAATATTTATTATAATAGGCCAATAAGCAACAGCAATTGAACAACTAATATCGATATCAAGTTTTCACAAATCACAATAGGTTAGTTATTATCATAAGATTGAGTACTGTATTAGTAACTACATATAATAGATAGGTACTTACTTCATGGTCCTACTTTTCAGCAAGGGTCCTAAATGAGCAGCCAGCGCCCTAGTAAAGCCCTTGGAAATCCCAAATCTGACCAAAAATTCAAGATCATCCCATTTTCGGTATCGATCAATTCGAGGTTGATATACTTTTTTCTCTTGAAATTCGGGTACACTGTTATCACTGTCGTCAGCAGAAGAACTGGATTCCTACAGAATATCACGAATTAAAGCCATAATTAGACTAAATATAATAATATTTTCCAAACAATTTGTAGGTGAATGTGAAGTTGACAGTTCATTTGACAATAACAATAGCAATAACCGGCCAAAATCGATTAGTTATCGTTAGCGTTAAGTTATGACGTCATTTGACAATTATTGTCAAAATGGTGCAACCCATTTTTTATGATTTTTTGCCTAACTGGTACTTTAACAGTCCTGCTATTGTTAAAGTAAGATCGTGCAACCCACCCTTAGTTTCGTTTTTTCCAGCCTTTAATTTATAAGGAAATATGACTATATCTTCCACATCCAGCTTTCGTGTAAAACTTTTGCTTTACCACAATAATGTGTCGTTGTAGTTAAACGTATTTATTTTCATCGAAGTTATTGTGTATGAATAGATACAAATAGATGGATGCTTGAATCATTTATTCAAAGCAAGCGACGCGGCAACGATGTATTGAACTTTTAACAAAGAGTAGACTTTAAAAAAACACGAATTGATACATAGTACCTAGGTATATAGTCGTGTCGCGTATCCGACACAAAGAACAAAATGTGAAGTCTAATTCGAGTCTACAGGTTACAAATATCCTTCATATTTCAAAGTCGTTTGCATCTGGACACGGGGTATTGAGAAAGGGGCATGCGTTATAAATAATTATTTTAGGCCGGACTCTCAGTTGACCGATTGATAAAGATACTGCGAAGTGGGTTGTATATTTTTAAACGGTTTTATTTAGCTTGTCCTGTTTGGGTCAAATCTTTCTGGCCTAATTAGACTTACTTCAACTTATCCTAAGAAGTTCACATACACATTGTTTTAGTTCTGATGGCAATGCATTTTTGTATTAATCATGATCTGATACAACACACAGGTTTGGCTCTAGCCGAGATATCTCCTTAATTGTACTGTCCCAGTCATTTTCTTCAGCATCTACATTGACAATATAAAACCGTGTACTCGTATTTGGTTTTCAAACTATTAGGTATTTGCTGACAGTTTAAAAGGCCAAGTACCGCTAAATTTCACATCACATACTAATATGATATAATGAATAATAAAACAAACTCAGAATCCTGCAATTACAAATATGCCTAAGTATTATAGAAAATATTTTCGAAAAATTAGAAAACGAACTTTTAAATACGTCTACAAATTACCAATAGAGGTGAGTCAGTAAGTACTTAATAAGTTTTATTATCAGTATAGATTACTGCCCCCTTTATTTATGCAACATCGATCAATGTTTATTGATGTCTAATAAGTTAATCGTAGAGTTGTGAATAAAAAACAGACACCGAGGGTGCAGAGTTGTCACATTCTCTTAACGCTCCCTTTGTGACAGCCCATAAAACGCAAATTCGGCAATAAAAGGAGCACCCCGACAAAACATCCTTCCTGGACACTGGCTCAATACAATACCCGCCATTCACAGCGGATTATTGTATTTTTCCAGCACTCGAAATATTTAAGAAAGGAACTAATGAATCTAAGAAAATCTGATAACGAATATTCAACCATAAGTGCGAGGGAGGAAGTTTAGTTTGGCTCTGAGAGGTAAAAAACTTGAAAATGCGGCAAGATTCGTTTAACAATGAAAGCTCTAATTAGCTGTCAAGGCTGCAGACTTCAGGCCAACGTGCGTCTATCCCAGAAATGCGAATTATTCAAAGGAAATCTCCAGTGGTTTCTTTCGTTATGTGAATAGAGTATGCGATTGGAACAGTTTGCTTTGTTTTACTTTGTGGTTTTTTGCTCGTAAACCTCTAGAATGGATTGTTGCCAACAACGACGTCGTTTTCATTTTTTTAACTGACGCAATTTTTTATTAGGCTACAAGGAATTCATTACAAGTGTAAATTATAATAAAAGAATCGTTAAATATGTAGCCGGGATTAAAAATTCCTGTAAGGTACTTGTCACATTTCACATACCTTGGCCATTGTTTCATTTTTCTTTTAATTTCTTCACTCAGATTAGTGACCAATTACAAAAAATCTTGAATTTATGTAGTCTACTATAAATAATCTTAATTTGTTATGATAAATAAAACAAAATGGTTCCCAAGTAAGCAAGATATTAATTATTATAATTAAAGGTGCGAGAAGAATTTGAACGCAGATTTATAAATGTTTGAATAATTTTCAAACCAGCCGATTGTCACTTTAATTTTGTATTGAGCATTTTCCTACCATCTACATTTAGATTATTTGAATACCCTTTCTGACTTTTGAATAATGATCAATCACAAATGTAAAAACGACGTCATCGCAGCCCTTTCAGCGATTAGCTGTTTAAACATAAACCAAAATAAATCACACCAATCACGAACTACGCATTCAAAAACAATTAGAAGGGCGCAAATTTTGGGTGTCTGCCTAATTGGTATGAGATTTGCAAGTGTTTCTAATTGCGTTGAAATTTGCGACTCCAAGGCGATCAGTCACGTTGCCATCAGGTTAATTAAACCATTTGTCTGATTCCGATGCCGCATTTACTAATGTGCAATACTTTTACAAATAAGCTACGACTTGTTGTCTGGGGGTAAGTGCGACACTATTTGTTAACAAGAATTTTTGGTGTGCACTCGTGCGCCAAACTATCTGAGCATTCTGGTGGTGGACTTTGGAAATCCTAAGCATGTTCCAAATCTGTATAAAAAACACAAAAAAATGTTTGTAAGGATGTGCTCTATAGACTCTGAAACTTCTGAAACTATCCAATCGATATGCTACAATATGGTTTAATTTGAGAGTCAATAAGCTTATAATTTCTGTAGTATTCTTGCATAAGCTATCTCTGGTCATAATGGCATAAGTAAGAAGTATCAGACAAAAAATATAATTTCATACTTATTTTATCATACCCAAGATTCACATCCATACGTTAGAAATCCATTCCTTTACACCCGGAACCCTTGCAAAAAGCCATTCCGTCCACTGTAATTACGTCATGCTCGTACCCGTTTTGTTTTTTTAAAAAGGTTCATTTTCATTAACGCCATTGGCTCACATATTTGTCATAACCTATCACCGTCCGGCATATTCCTTTTTGGGCACATTTTTAATTCGCGTTGTTTCAATTTTGTTCCTTCGTACGTTCCTTTCATTGGCGAAATTCGTTACGGACAATTGCCTGAAAAATAGCCCTGAAACAACGTACCTCCGGACGATACTTTGTCTTTATGGTTTTGTGAGAAAGTTTTTAATTTAGATGACATGGATACTGAATAGGTCAAAGTTTTGAAGTCGTAAATCTACGATCTACGAAATGAAATCTATACTAATATATAAAGAGGAAAGATTTGATTTTTTGTTTGCATTGAATAGGCTCCGAAACTACTGAACCGATTTGAAAAAATCTTTCACTGTTAGAAAGCTACGTTATCCCCGGTGAACATAGGCTATATTATATTTAAAAAAAAATAGGGATCCTTAATAAAACTCCAATAATGTAACCCAAGGTGTAAAAAAATAGGAAAACCGAAGCAAAGCGAGGGCGGTTACTCGTGTGTAGATAAAATTGACTAGTGGATTTAGCTTTTAAAAGTCTTAAAATTAAAACATACAAAATTTTGTTGATGATTCGTTTTTGTTTTATGTTTCGCATCTATAAATACATAGTACATAGTAAGGAATATTGTCGATGTATAATTGAATGTTAAATCCAGAATACCCATCCTTTGTACTTTAACGTTTAGCCAGATGAAATAACAAGAACGTTGTCACTAGTCGTCTCTCTTTACATAATCAAATATTCTTCGAACAACCGCTCAAATACGTACTACATAGATACTGTGTCTAGACGTGGAGATACCGCAGTATCTAACACACATACTCTTACATCGTCATTGTTGCTGGAGTCTCTGCTATTTATTTCTACATCAAGGTTGGATCTGCTATTTATTTCTACATCAAGGATAGAGATTGATATATGGGCAGCAAGACCACTTTTTAAAATACTTTTTTGATTGTATTTTTATCTTTTCTTAACAGGATGCCTGTAATGAAAACACAAGCATCATTTAATGTATTATATGATCATGATACTTTATCAACAATATTATGGACATATTAAATTTTCTAGGGCAAACACGCAAACAGGTATTCCTAAAAACGTTATTTGATCTCTGTATTGAAAACTAAGATGAAATTTAAAAAAACCGTAATGATTCAGCCTTTTAAAAACTTAAGCGTATAAGTACACAGATTTAAGAAAAAATAATAATCTATCTAATGTCTACCTAACTTCAAAACTTATTATCCGAACATTGAAGCGGATAATTATATTGCCTGTAAACAGCATCAGATGATTAAATTTGTTATCCGTTGTTACGAAATATAATGTTTTTCAGGACGCCTAGCAAGCCTTCATGGAAATTGCCTCCAACCATGCATAAATATCTATTAGGCGGAATCCTGAGATTAATATTTTTCAATGGGAACATTTGTTTAACTGCTGAGGGATTGTCTGGAGTGAGGATGCGTCTCGACAAATAAGGGCCCTGAGTTGGTTAATGGAGATTCGGTATTCTGTTTACGCAATTAATGTTCGTTATAACATAGAGTACTAAAATCATTGTACGTGAGATTTTTTGAGTTCTAAATATTTTTGATGAAATGTTTATACATGATGATGAAATGTAAAATGTACCTAATCTGACTTACAAAATTGCTTCGGTTCCTGTTATAAAATTTCTGTTTTTCTAAACAGCCTCTTTAAATGTTTGATTACAAAGAATGGTTCCAATATTTATGTGATGTCAAAACCTTAGCATACTTACTTATTATTCCGTTTCATTTCCTTTTTGCTTATAAACCTTGTTCCATAACACTTTTAGCCTTTCATTTTTCATAAAGTGTTTCTGCCATTTGCGCCCCTTACGTAAGAGGTGCGATATGATATAGCTTCGGAGGTCCAATGTCAGACAATAGGTAAAATTCATACGGCCCGTGCGCGCTGAATGCAAACCGCCTAATTATACGATCGCCAAGATGGCGGCCGCGTTCCAACTTCGAACTGCGCTTTTAATTTGAATTTCGAAGATGTGAGAAATTGAGAATGTTTTGTGAAGTTTTAATGACTTATTTTTTTTTCTTCACAGGAGCTTTAGCAGGAAAATGTGCATTTGAACTAGTTTCTGAAGTAAGTTAGCTATTAAGTATGTTTATTTGTTATTACATGTTTGGCTCACGATATAAAAAAAATTAGTAGTAAAAATCTTGGCTTCTACAACTTTGTTATTAAATTTTATAATGAAAATGACAAACTGCTTCTAAGGATATCTAAATCAGTTGGTTGCTAATAAATTTACAGCCAAATTCCCAACCACAGCTCTATCGTTATCTAAAGAAAGTGTGATCAATAAATCGAAAAGTCACATCTTTATCTCGAAGGTAAGTCGGTACCTTCTTCTAAACTTAAGCTTTACTTCTCGAACTTAATGGCATTTCATTATATCGTTAGATAGGCTTAGGACGGTTCCGACCGGTGAGTTATGGTTATTTGAATTGTGCGAAACAAAATAAATTTAGTGAACGTGCTCTATGCCGTTCTGCTCTTTGCATTTTTGAGTGCTTATTTCGAGTGGGATAAAAGTTTGCGTTATTTATGGCCCGCTTCTAAGATTTAATGTGAAGTCAAACAGCGATAATGTAGCTCCGACTGAATATCGTTCTCTCCGTTTCGGATGTTTGCGACGGAATTTTAATGTGCGTATGTATCTAAATGTTTTACCTGCCGAAAATGTTGTATTTAGGGTATGACACTGGTTTTTAATTCTGAATGATTTATGGTATTATCGGTAGACCTGCTACCGAAATTGCCTTCACGAAGATTAGAATTTTTGAAAACTCAATCCGGTTAATTCAATTAATTAGGTAGATAGTTAGTTAATACTCAATATTATAATGTGTAGGGATTTAATATTATGTCGTTTAAATTTTAAGTAGCCCCGGGCCGTCAGTGGAAGATCTTTTATGGTATCAAAATTGTAATTTCATTACTATTTTTTCTCTCCTAAACTGTACGGTTAAATTATTGTGGACTCTTGATAACGGACAGATAATTTCGATTTGAAGTAGGTAAGTGCTTATTAAATTCAATAGAATTATAGATTTAATTCGATTCTATTATGAAATGCAATGACCATGCAATACAATGAGTATAACGGAGTATATTCGCTTCCTTCTTCTTGATAATTTCATTTTCATCTCTATTCACATTCATCTCCAATTACTTACCACTCTCAACAACGATTCACGCGAACGCAATCTGTTTCCTGTCATTAAATCAGGACTTACCAAACTATCATTAAGGAAACGGCTGTCAATCCGACCAAACCGCGCATCACGCTAAATGGCTCGCACAACGAAATACGGGGTAATAGTGGGAGAGACCGCGATACGGTATAGGGGATAAGGGTTTCTCAGAGGGCGGTAGTTCTATGGTAATTCATGTGACGGAAAATTAACTATACATATGTACGTATGCATTAGGATTTACTGACATTTATAGGTAACCAAATTACTGTTAATAAAATTATTTGGCTATCCAACTACGGTCATTCTAAAATTTAAAATGTCACATTATAATTAAATACAAGGATTTATGTAAATAGTCGAGTTACGTGCAATGCCCTGCGTTAATAAGGATCTGTATTGATGGTAGGGAAAAGTCAATTTTGTTAAGAATTATTCTCAACCAACAATTCACTTTGTGAAACGTACCTACCGCCTTAATGCTATTAAAATATAAGGCATATTGTCCGAGTGTCCAAAGCCACTGAAATGCCACTAAATTGGAAAGAGTATTTACAATATTTTGTTTCCGTAACGGTTTATAAATTCTTTTGAGTCCCACATGTTCTTTATTAATTTATTAACTAAAATCAACCATTTTTTCTTTGCTCTCTTTCTTACAGTCAATCGCAATAAAATTATCAAATTGGTTACATACGTTTTGGTGCTAGGGAAACTAAAATGCTTTCAGGATATACCTAAAGCAACGAAGCTTCACACGCGGTATTTGCGCACAATAAAGCAATATTGCCCGCTTGGGTAATGCTCCCAGTGATGGACCGTAATAAAATGAAAACCAAATAATAATAAGTGTATTAAAAGGTAATTCTAGCTAACTTCAAGAAACAGAGGTTCTGAAATTGTTGTATTTTTGTCTGTCAACCGATAAAAAAATGTTTTTTTTTTACCTGAAAGGAACACTTCCAGATTGTGCCATACTATTTATAAAAAGTCAGAGCTGATGATATGACTGTGATCAAAAAGGAATTGAGGGAACTCTTCAAATATGATTGGTATTATATTGATTTTGATAATTATAATATGTTCAGCGAAAATTTTGTAGTCCTTTTTCGAAGGCTATTGAAGCTAGTGTAGTCGGTATTTTTGTGATATTTCTTTCCGATTAATCAGTTGTAATATCATAGTTTATGCTCAATAAATACAATTATTAACTACTCTTCGTATTATTGAGCAGGTACACGTAGTTTATTAAGAAAGACGAAATAAAAGTAGTACCTACATATGTTTGTTGCCAACAGATCTCAATATTTTGATATCGTCCAACTAAAATTGTTTTCGGAATTCGCCACCAGACCAGACGTATTAATATTCAAATCTTCTAATTAATTGAACACATAATTCACAACTAAGTTAACTTAATCGGGCTGCCGTAACCCAGATTTATAACAGATAATAACCTCATAACGGGGGACGCGACGGTCGAGAACAAGACATGTAAGGGTTCTAACACACACTCATGTTGCGAAAAGGGCGGATTAGGCAGTAAAATTTGTTAAAGACGAGCTAGATACGGGTGCCTCGCGGCCTTCTTGCGACCATATATCCTTGATCCCTGACTGCCATAATCTCGTTCAAGTTGTCATGGTTTTAAAAACTCAGTTGAACACAAGGTAGCTCACCTTACGTTGGTGGCGTAAAACACGTATTACTATGAAGCAACGGACAGCGCCGGGCCTCAACTATCTCCTACTTGCAGACACGGAACACTATAATCCCGATAAAGCCCGCACATTTACATTCAATTCTAATTCCGGGACACCCACTACTCGGCTTTGATTGCCTGGTACTTGTCAACGCTGATTAAAACAGCTTTACATATCGAGAAATGTTCGTTTATAATGAATAAAATAAAATAATTTTATTATATCATAAAAGACTAACTACACAATATATTGAATAGTATTCGGTACTAATTTGATACTATTTACAATAAGGTATTTTATGTCATATAATTTTTATATTTACATTATCACGGATTTAAGACTCTTAAATATTCAACAAAATATCGCACCTTTGGTGGAACAAGGGCTCAACTGCATTTTTGTAATTTTACAGGAGAGCCATTTCAAAGTTTTTTTTTTGCATTCCGAGTCGTATTATTCGTCTTTTTATTGCTTCAAAGTGTTTGTTCTTTGCATGAGATACGACCCATTTATATGTGAATATGGCCATGTACTTTGCAGGTATAAAATATTTTTTTGTTTAATTTTTGTCATTTTACGATTTTTTGTAAGATGTGCCCTTGTTCCACCAAAGGTGCGATATGTATAAATAGAATTAAGTTTTGCATAATATAGAGTAGGTATACATTTTAAGTTTGTTAAAGAATTCATAGCGAAGCTAACCGAAAACAAAAGTTAAATATTCCGAGAAAAAACACATTTAATTGAGTTTGTTCAGGACAAAACAAAGAGGAAAAACTTTTTAAATTGAGTGTCCGTACTGTCCGTGAAGTGTTGGCTGCATGTTGATCTTTTCAACTGAATGAGACAGACGCGATCTGTCCCGATCCCAAGTTAATATTTTCTTTAAAACTACTAAAAAACTTCTACTTTAGTCTACGTAAATAAATAGAAAATGTTAAACAAATACTGTCATGTAAAAAGCAAATTATGTTTACGATATCAACATAATTAACATATTATTCATAAGGATTATTATTTCGACGTGCATAAGTAACGTTGGCCAATTTCCAATTATCCTACCTCTACCAATATTTATAGAACTTCGTACTAGGTATCGATAACGACAACCAATAAGCGTTATGGAAAACTTTGCAAATAACAGTACGAGCTGTAATAGCAACTTTTTTACTGTCGCCCCGATATTCTATTGCACCTATGATGAAATGTAACGATAGTGGAATAATGGTAGAGTTCGGGAAATTGCGTCATGCGGCTGCGGCTAGCGGCTATAGCTTTGCAACTTGAAATAATTCGAAATTATGCATTGACAATTGTATGTAATCTTGGCCATTTTTTTTTCATTTTTTTTTTTTTTTTTGTTTGTTTTTTTTTTTTTTTTTGTTTTTAGTTTTACTATCACTGCAACTAGAAGTTCTTTTTTATGTAATGAGTAAATTCGCATAAATATCCGAACTAATCTAAGGAACCAATATACTCGTATTTATATACAAATCCTAAAAAATATTTTAGGATAGATTAAGTTTGAATAACAAACACCTCGATATATGAGTGATGATTTTGATGATATGTACGTCTGTCATACATAAAATCTGTCTTAACAAATTCGAATATTTGTACCGCTATCGCAAGCCGCACAGCTTCAATCATGCCGGTATCTCGACACAGGGAGCCGTGCCAATAATTTGTTTCTATTTTATTTACAAAGTTCGGTTATGGCGGTACTGAGTTATTACGAAAAAAACAATTTTTGCTCCCTACACGTTCGCTTTTTATTACCGGTACACGTGTAGTAAAAGGGATTTAAATGTGTTGACATCGAGAATGATCAAAATGATTTAAAATCGATCTCAAGGATTGTGAAGGTGTAAGCTCCTTCAGTAGTAGGTTGAACTCTTAGGGCAGGGTAACATGTAGGTAAATCTTGACAACTGTATGATGCAGTACAGGTATTGAATTACACTATCCAATATGGTCTTAAAAATATACAATTTTACTAAGTACATTCAATGGAGTAAGCCTTTTAAAACTCTGCTTGTTTTTATGAATATAGGTTAGGCTTTTAGCTCTTCATGAGATCTGTGAAAGAATTATGAGCTTGGCAACTTCTTTAAATGAAACATTTTTATTAATTAACTAAGCTAACCATTTTCATTGTTTTAAAACTTAATGTTTAAACTGTGCCGTAACTTTTGAAACGTTCCTCTTACTGTTGATATATTGAATTAATTAATTGATTGCCCTTAGCAAAGTCGAAGTTTAAGAAAAGCAAAACACCGGGAATTTATTTTGCTAGCAATTAACGTTGAAAGTGAAAAATCTTTGAAAGTTGGCAACAGTGGCGCTTATTCTTTTCTTAAATTGCCTAAAATTTTTCTTGCGCAGAAGTTTTCGAATCACCCCTTTCTTCGTAATCAAACAAACCCCACACCGGGATTGATCCAGGGTAGATTGGAACAGAGGCAAATTATTATTATAAGAAAATTACATTCAGGGCTATGCCACGTAAGAAATTCAATGCAAGTGTTTGAAAAAACTTCCATGCAACAATCATGTAGCATTTTAATACTCGCGATTTTTTCTTCTTCTTTTAATTATATTCTTAACCTTTATATAATCAAATTGAAACGCTTAATGTTTTAAAGTCGCTAAGTGTATTGGTAAAGTTCCGTTTTATTTTTTTCATGCAATGACATAAAGGAAATCTTTAATTAGACGTTGTAAAAATGTAATTTTTTCAGTCTTTTCTTAAATTTCAATGAACGATAAGTACTCTGTGGCTCTAATCACAAAACCACAATAATAATGGCTCTGTGGCAAATACAATTAGGTTAATTAATGAATTAAGATTCGTCGAGTTTCTTTATCTCGTTATTAATTTGTCTAGGCGGTACCCAGACGTCTTACAAATGAAGTCTTGCGAATGTTTGTTGAAACTGTTTACTTAAGATGATGGAACTTCCTACTTCTAACTTACCACTCAGAGTGCACATAGTACTAAGTATTAATATTTAATTAAAAGGGTTTAAGTAGACATGAGAGTAAGTTTAAAAGCAGTCGTATTAGTATTGATACAGTTGTGATACTTTTTTTTATCAGGTCGAAAAATATTATTTTATTGTTACTTACGTCTTTTGGTTACGGTTATATTTGTGACATAGAACTAAAAAAATACAGAAGAAAAATTTGTGACGGGCATATTTTTTGAATTTTATGTAAAACTATCTAAAAAAGTTATCAAAGAATACAAAAGATTTATTTCTAAAGGATAGCATAAAATCCTCAAAATTCTTTATCACTTTAGAAGATACTCATAAAACCGTTAATGCTAAAAGATAAGAGTGTGACATGTCTTAAGACTAAAAGACGTAACAAATGTGCGTATAGAGTGCAGCATCAATCAAGAGCAGGAAGCTATATGATTTGAATATAAAGCGGAAAGCGGGCCGCTAGGTGGCGCTGTGAACTGAGCTGGTCATTAGTCATACAGCGGCCCACACGTGACCTGCACATTGATGTTGGGAACCTCTTATCGACGCTGAGAACATAATATCTCCCATAGGTTAAGGTGTCAAATGCGATCCACCTTAACAGGGTGTCCAAATTACGTAAGATTTGAATTAGTTAGATATTATGATTATTCTAGTGTTGTAATTTTAATTATTCGAATATAAAGGACGTTGAAGTTAGTGGTTAATAGACGTGAACGTCTCCGTTTTCACTAACCCTGAACTATCAGCTGTCAAACTGCTGTTTCTATGTCGACCACACTATGCAAACCAATGAACCTGTACAGCAAATGATCTTATTTACAAATCGAATACATACAATACAGCGAACATTTACAAATCAGTTACGTACGTGAATATTGAAAAGGTTGCAGATTAAGAAAAGTGTTCAAAAAAATGTGAAAGAATACGCAAGCGCATTTATTGGTATAAAACAGGGCATCAACTACTTCAAGGCGTGCCGTCAAATACAGACTGTTGTGAGTCGTATGCCAAATTGGCGTTTTGTCTGCATAACAGATGATTTTGTTTTAGTAATTTTAAAAAGCAATCGTATTTTTTTATATTGGTAACTTAGGAATTTTCATAATATTCCTTTGTAGAATTAAAAATGTTTCTTCATAAGATTTTATTGCATTCGTCCCTGATATGATTAATGTGTATTCAAATTTAAATAAAAATAAACCGACTTCACACCCTTCCTCAGTAACTGGATTATGAGGGTAAAGGTAGGCGATTGAAACATCTCCCAGCGCCGGACCCAGCTAAATTTAAATGTATAAAGTTTCTGCATCACTGGATCAGTGGACACAAGATATCACGCTTATAAATATTTGGTTAGGCTCATATGGATATGGCTTTCAAGATGAAAATTATACTGCAACTTTTAATAAATAACATGGTCCAAGTCGTTGGTACTTATTTAGATTAGTCATCTAAATAATAATTACTTCTGAAATAATTAATCGCCTAAATATAATGTGTTTTGGTAAGACAATGATTAATCGATGTAGTGGCATTATAATCATCATGCGCTGTAGTCAAATAATTCTCACTTATTTTAAATATTTTTTTGCCTACTTAAATATATTATCTCTTTTAATTAAAAATCTGATATCAAAGGCTGATTGAGATATAAACACATAAATAATTGTGTTTGGTGCATGTTTTATGCTTACTGTTTTAAAAATATTATGTAACTTTGCTTAGAAGCCTTTATTATGCTTATTAAACGCTTTGAAAAATAATACGGAATATCCATAAATGAGATAACACATCACGCACGTATATTTTAGCATTCCGTTGAAGGAGTGGAATCAGCGCGGTGGTAAAAATCAAATCGACTGGCCGATAAACACTCCGGGTGGGTCTCGCAAAATTTTGATTACAGCGAAAAGTGTTACTTATTCTCGAATAAAAAATGCCTCGGGAAAAATTTCGCTGATGTCGATATTGTTATGGCGGGTTTATGTCGAAAATTGGGGGTACGGTTATTGCATGTCATTAGGAATTATGGGCTTCCGAGGTACGCAGGAGAAAAATTTGTCGACGGTGAGATGGCGCTACGATTTTTCTCGATAATGTAATTATTGGAAATTTATTCCGCACCTAAGTGGTGAGTTTGAGTGTTATTTTTACACGTTGTATTTTACCCCCGTGTCTGACGTCATCTTTTCCACGTACCAGTAAAGATTATATTGTATCTAATTTTTAACTAATTTTGTTATATCCAACTATGATATTATTAAACAAAAGAAGTTAAAAATATATTTTTTAACCGAGGAAAAACAAGGAGTATTCGGCACAGGGTGGTCCGATGTTGATGATTCTTTTTTATTGGATGGAGTATATCTTGAAGTTGGTCCTTTTTTTGAAAATTTTATTCCTACCCTAAAGTTACGAAAATAGGGGATGATTGATTGTTCACCACGGAAATTTTACCCGTTACCCCAATAACTTTGTATTTTATGATCCAATTTCGATGATTCTTTTTTTATTGGATATTGTATACCTTGAAGTTATTCTCTTTAAAATTTGGAAACAAAATTTTACCCTTAAATATACGAAAATACGGGATGATTTATATTTCACCTACTTACTATATTTTTACCTGGTAACTGAATCTACCACCCATAACTATACAGTCAGTTACGAGTTACTGGTAAGGCAGGTATACTTATAGGCTTACTTATGGGCTATAATTATATAACACACTAGTGTTATGAGTGTTAGGTATGCTACTAAAAATTTATAATACTAAATGGTTTAAGTTAATTTTCGCTTTTCAGTTTTTTTCGTTGGTTTAATTTTTTGTTAAAAAGTAATTAGACAAAACATGTAGTTAATTGAAATTGTGGCAACGACTGTTGCAACGAAAATGCACGCACGAAAATTTACTTACCATTCTTAGCTCCGAAGGGATTGTAGCAAAAATAAATGTAAAAAGTAGTTACAAAAAAGTAAAACCTGTACGAATCTTTTTTATAGTGCTGATATATTCAATCTAATCTCTACAACCAATATTAACTCAGGAAGAACGAAATATTATCGTAGTCTTTGAATACATCATATTAAATTATATGAGTTGGAAAAATTATACAATATGCAAATAATGATAGTAATAAAAACATAGATGTAGAAATTTTTAATATTTTGAATTCTGCTATCCATGTGATAAAACTATGAACTTATTTGTCAGTACTAAAATATAGCAACTTAAGAAACTCAAAATCTCATCTTCATGCGTTCTAAACAAAACAAGTTAAAAATTATGCCTCGTACGTGCTCCCATGTCCCATAAAACAGCACCGGGACTTATTTCATATAGTTACGGGCCCATAAAGCATAAAAGGCATTCAAATGTGATGTTATTTTGCCGCCAACACGGGGTAATTTATTTTCGTGCGATTCATAATTTTCTTTTATTCACTTTATGTTGATTTTCCTTGGAGAATAAGTACTTACTCCGTAACGATAATATTATTTCAACGGCCCCATGCATCACCGTGTGGGCTCGCTCCTCTGTTTTATTTCGTTTACGTACTTATGCTGCCAATGTTTAATGAATTTGAACAAAGAATGGGAATAATTATTGTTCTGCGTGCCTCATGTTTTGTTCTTTGATGGAGAAATTAAACTTGAATGAATTATTTGAATCATGTTTGTAATGTGAAAATTTTCCAACTGAAATAAAAATAATACTTTTTCGTTATTTATGAGTTTAAGTTCATTATTTTATACGATTAAACCTCAGTCTGAGGATTAAACAATATTGTTACTGTTCCGAACTAAATCCATACCCAACTGAAAATCTGTCTTAAAATAAACAATATTAAAGGGATGACTTACATGAGCTATCTTGTGTGACATAACGTAGTCAAGTAGCTTAATAGGCCTTTTACTAAACATTCTAATAATTTACTAAACATTCAATTCACGCTCAGGCTATTCGCCCGCAACCGATAATTGGTGGCCGATTTTTTGTAGGATAAAAATAGAACGTACTGATAGCAATAGTGCAACGCACACGTCCTACAAAAAGTCGGTCAGAAATAATATGGGAGGAAAAATCGGCCCGATTATCTGTCCTACAAAAAGTCTGACGTGGGCGGGAAGCGTCATGGGAACGAACGTTCATGTTTCTTATGAGATTTTTTGTATCGGGTGATGATGAGCTCTTGAGAATTACGCTACAGATTTTTCAATATCACTGTTACTAATTGTAAGATAACTATTTTAATGTGTATTCATTTATTTTTATTCTTCTGAATAAAGCAACAGGGCATGCTAACCCGTAACTTACTTGTAACAAGATTGTATCAGACTACTCGTAGTTAAGGTTTCATACAAACTTTTCGCCCAAATGTCTGCTCAACGCGTTCTCAAGACGTGACTGACATTCTCGGAGACGGAATAACGTCGGATTTACAAGAAGCATTCTGAAGCATGTTTAACGCCACCTGTGCCGGCTATCGACTCATAATATTCGGCTTAGCGATCACCCCGCGCTGCGGCACATGCATGCCTCTTTATTGAACGACTTACACTCGCGCGAGAGCTGAATACATTACGCAAGTGTAAACAAATCGCGTGGAAACTTGAGTTTAATAAATACAAACCGAAATTGTATTTTGTATTTTATTTGCAAATCTTAACGGTATACTGTTTTAAGCTCACCTTGCTAGCTTTTATTCTCGCTATTGATTTTCTGATCCTTACTAAAAAACTAAAAAATTGGGATTATGAAATAATAATTGGGAATATTGGGATACATACAGGATAAAGCTCCTGTATTATATTTGAAGAATTTCAACATTTTGAATTCGTTTATAATTCAACCTTTGAATAACTTTGGTTGGTATTTTCATTTTCATTGTTAGCGGTTAAATACGTTTTACAGTTTTGTTTCTTTGTGCTGGCATAAGAACAATGAATAATTAGGACCTTGGTAAATATGTAATTATAATTTATTGAATATAATAGATCTTTCCTAAGCCTCTTTAACAATAGGTATTCAGATCGTATATAAAGATATGCGAAAACAAAGCGAAATACAAAGACGGGTTATCTTTATCAAAGGACCAAATGTTTGTCGATCTGATTACGTTAGCGTCCGCATCGGGTGGTCAGTTGACCGTCATAATTCGGTGCGGGGTCTGAATGCGTTTACTGACGCATAAAATATTTGTTCCTACGACAGAAAGCTGTAAGAGCAAAGGGAATTCGCATGCCATTACACTTCTCACCTGCCGGCTTACTTATACCAGAAGCGGCAAATATACAGTTACTCTTTCATTTAACAAATATTGTTCTTGCTTTACAGTAGCATTTGTTTTACCTGTTGGTCGGTTTAGGTCAAAATTTTTTGGTACACACTTAATACTTTGGGAGCAAAGTAACTACATAATGTTAAAATGTATGAGGTCGAAGTGATTTTAATTTTATTTATGGTAAATTACAAAATTACCTCGTTTAACGTGAATACAGAATACTTCTAACAAGATATATTTAGTGATATTTTCATTCAGTTATAAGGCGTATCCTGTACGTTAGTATATTACTTTGTACATTAGAGTATCCTTACATTTATTACAAATAGTCAACAAGAACGATTTTAATATAAATAAATGAGCCACCTGATAAGTTGACACCACGATGAGCAGTCAATCCGATTATATGTGTATCTTTTTCACTACCACGTAGGAAATAAAACCGCTCTCTAATACTCAGGTAGTGGTGACTAATTTATAAAAGCTAGAGTTAGTTAAAGTAAACCTAGAACTTGATGATAATATTACATTTTGTAATTCTCGTAGTTTACTACGTTATTGCGCTTATTTATATTTACAGAACAACAAAATCCATTTCGTATGACCATTGATAGTTTTCCTATAAATGACCACCTCCGGTGGCGGCAATAAAACCGCCCACTATCTGATGACTTTTCCGATACACTGGCCACTATATGCGAACGCTGCGAACAATTATCTAAATAGCCATCTACATTCTTCTTACCCCCTTACATTTTATTATTACCGGTCAATTTATCCGATAGCTAGCAGTTCGCAAATCTCAGCGAATCCTCGGACTCATGTTTGCCTAGTAACGTTTATCCGATAACATACTGGAAACTGACCAAAGACGTAAGAGGAGGGTTCCGTCTGGTGTTAAAATATATTGTCCTAATCTTTCACTGCGTGTGGAATGTAGCTATTGTTATTACGTTAATTTGACGTAGGTAAATAAAAATAAACAATCAGTGTTGTTGGCTGTTGCCAACCTACTCATCATTGAATTCATTTGAAAATGATAAACTTGAATTTTTTGCAGCAAAAGCTAAAAAATGCGTAGAGCTTATCCTGCTCTCATTGGTAGGATAGTGTACATACATGTATGTTGGTAGTTTTCGTGTTCGTTAAATACAATTTGTTATAAGTAACAGATTATTATTTGCTACCTTAATCATAATGTAATATGAAAAATTTAATAATATATTTGAAGAAAATAACTAAGTATTAGTAGACATACCGTATACAGAAAAATAACTGACATTTTTATTCTGTTTTAAAATATTTTGTGAAGAGATAATTTTACGAAATTAGCCTAAAATATAATTTAACTTTGATGTTAAAGTAGTGGGAGGAGGAAGCGTTACTGAATAGTACTGCTGGACTTAGCGTTTCTTACAATAGGTGGCGATTTAAAGCGTTTCCCCTCCGATGGGCACGGTCACCCGGCCTCTGTGGACTGTAGTTAATGTGCCGGACATTTCAGAATTTAGATGTTTGCCACAGATTTGGAGGAAAGACTTAAGAATTAATAGACATTCCTGTTTATACACGCTCTTTGTAAGTATATTGTTAAAGGAATTTATCCTTATCCAGCACTCCAGGTGCTGGATACTTAAATAGGACTTTGAAAGAAAATTCTTTTAGGTCGCTTATCAGTTTTGATACCGATATAAAATGTCATGTATCGTGCAAACACTTGCGGTGTGCTAGTCATCTAAAGTCATCGAGCTAGACGAGGACATACAACCAGAATAAACAAAAAACGTATTATAAACCTTTAATTGTTTGTTCAGTATAAGAGTAGATATATTTTTACTTAGGCACTTATTATTATTTTTGCACATTTTACCAGACATGTACATACGTAGTTACGTACTATTAAATTAACTTAAAATAAATTATCGTATTTCAAGAGGCAATTCGACGATATCTTTACGTCTATGTAAGGAAAATTTCTCATCCTCTGTCGATTGCTGACGCGCTAAGTCCTTCCTTACATTGTCTCGTTTGCCCGAAGCGAGACAAAAGAAACGCATCACTCAACTGTCCCCTCGTATTGGATTCACAATGATCGTATGACCGCTATTTATCTTGTGGATTAACTTGCTTATCGACGACCGGTCGTTGCACGGTCTATGCACATTGAACATGAACTTTGAACGATACAAAATGTTTGGAAGTTGCATATTTACGACTAATTAAGTATTGCTTGTATTGTGCTTGTATTGTATTGATAGATTAACGTTTTAATCGTAGCAATAAAAACGTCACAACCACAAAAACTACAATAGCACCAATTAAGACGTTAATTTATTCAGATGACAGGACCCAAGAGGGTAGAATAATGGCTCTCTTAGCGCTTTAATAGTTCAGACCGCTCCCCAGTGGACGGTCAAGCCGAATCAACCCGTGTGGACAGCCCGAAGGCGTTCCGAGAACATTAAGAGCACCTAGGGACCTCCCCTTGTTTGTAACCGCAAATTAACTTCGCTAAGAAAACCTAATCTTTCTGTCACCTTCACCTAAAGCTTTTCCATGAAAGTCCCTAAGATAACCAAAATATTAATATTGGGTACAACGGTACGACGCTCACAAAGGGTGAATACCAAATTAACATCCGCCTACCTTTAGCAAACATTGGCAAGACACCGGTTCGTAATACAATGTTTGTTTCCATGTAAGGGCCTTTCGATGAATCTTAATCTTCCTGAATCAGGTTGCTGTAACCCGCATGTGTATAACTTAATCGGCCCCTGCCTCCCCTAACTTGCGTCTAATTGTTTGCTCTCGATATTGTCGACGTCTTGCCATATTTGATGTAATTATTCATATTGGTTCGTCTTTTATGAATGCTTCACTATAATAGAGGTCCATTCATTTATATTGAACTTATACAGGTAATTTGGGAAGGCTTTATTGACAATGCAAATAATGTACGTATCTATTTTTTAAACGTAAGTTATTATAAACGTTTAATTCCATAACCGTTATCAGGGTCCTGTGTTTCTAATAAAAAACAGACCCTTTTAAAACCACTTTTTATCCTTCTTTCTGTCTGTTTGACTATCTGTGAACCCCCTTTTTTCAGGAACACGTGAATATGTATTGTACACCTAATATCTAAAATAATAATAATAATAATAATAATTTATTTTATTCATCTCCACACAAAAAATTACAATTACAATCCAGATGTTCTTATTGATCTAAATATACATGAAAGTATATTTTGGTAATTTGTTTTGTGGGAGATCTGGTGTCCAAGCTAAGCCGAAGCCTGAGATGAAGCCTGAAAATGAGTCCATATGTCCTTAAAATTACTCC
The DNA here is from genome assembly GCA_911387775.1 of Thymelicus sylvestris. Lineage (NCBI taxonomy): Eukaryota > Metazoa > Arthropoda > Insecta > Lepidoptera > Hesperiidae > Thymelicus > Thymelicus sylvestris. Next base: position 12,502,985 of record OU426893.1, read on the forward strand.
TAAACAACTAAAATTACTTTAAAACAACGTAAATTTACTGTAACTTACTGTGTTTTACTGTACTTTAAAGTAAACTATGGTTACTGCGTGCTAAGATTGTAAATAACACATGAAGAGGTAGGAAGAACGAAGAACGCCGGAAATTAAACGAAATTCTCAAGATCTACCTTTTTATTGCACGTAGATCCTTGCTTATTGCTAAGAAGTTCTCATTAGGGACCCTCCCACGTGTTCAATTGTCGTGACGAATCGCGTTCATAAAGTCACATGTTCCTTATACACTCCTAGTCCTACACTCCTATAACTTCTACAAAGTTAACGAATAATTTAACTCCAAGAGTATAATAATTATTTTAACGATATTGTAGATTGCTTTGTCCTTTTTGTTTTAAATAGTGAGAACATTTGCAATTTAAAATTGATCAATGTAGGTAATTTGTAAAATTGTTATTCAAGTTAGTATGTGATTCTTAAGTGAATATGTGATTCTTTATTGTTTTTTATCAGAATTTTTTACCACTAATATAATAAACAGTACAGAGTATACAAAATTTATCGTGTGAATTTTGATATAATTCTTGTATCTTATAAATCTGCAAGGCATATCAAAATTATACTGCCACAAGTGCTTAGGCCACCACAGCCTTAATAGAAGGAATTAAAAAACAAACGGCGTTTCTCGTCGTGGACTGAAAATAAACAGGGCCTACGTTCTGTGTGTTTTCCTTTAATTAGCATATCGCTGTTGTCTTGTGCGCTCCGTTCGTTACATCATTTCCATATGGAAAAATGATACGAATCTCGCCCTAGTGGGACTGTAGCTGTACCCTGTAACAATATGTCGGTGTCGCAAGAAGCCCCTATACGTGAAAATTATACGGTACGGGAACGCATTAATTTGCCATATTAATTTGGCCGTAAAACTCTGTTCGCGACAAGCCAGTGGGGAATTCTTGAAGTTTTGCGTCCCAAGCGGCCGCTTGTTCACACAATCAGTACAACACGGAGCTTTTATGAGCATACCGCTACGGAGAATACTATAGCCGTGTTACGTTATTGCTAATAACGGGGCCTACCTCGCAGATTAATATTTTATGCCGCGGATGGAGTATTTATATCGAATAAAGCATGGAATAATGTTTGTAGAATGTGTACGTAGGTATAAGCGCAATTTGTCTGTGTGTTGTACGCGCCAACTTTCGGTACCTATAACACTTTCAATAAAATCCACAAAACTAATAAAAAACGAAAATAACACTTCTAATATTTAAAATTTATTCTGAAAAATTTGTAACCCTTCACAAAGAATAAAAATATTTCACCAATTTGCAATAAGATAGAACCAATGAATTGATTGATATTTGGAAATGTGCAAATAATATTCAAGAGGTTTTCCTTCTTTAGGTGCAGTGGAGTGATTCATCGGGCCTGACAGCTGGATAGGGAATCCATTTTTAACGTCATTGTTGGACTGTCCGTCTGAAGCGATACCGTGCCGCTGTCCGCAGTAACAGTTTGCTTGATACTAATGTAATTTATAGTGGTCAAGTAAGTGGCTACTATAAATATAGTTCCCAGGCTTTATTTATAATAGAGCAGAATAACTTTATTTATTATTATTTATACACAGACATAATAACAGAAAATCCGGTTCGACAGACCGCTATACATTTAACATATAATTTAACATATTTATCTAACTCTCATTGTCATGAGGAACTGAAGTGTCTTATAATAACACATACAGAATTAAAGCCTTTCAAAATTACGCAGGCGAAACTAAGCTGAAATAAAGTTACTATTTCGACATTTAATGGAAGAATAGAAAAACTTTATGATTGGGTTCGCATATTTATTTAAACCTAAAATTAAACGTAAATTCTGTCAGTAAACCCGAATTGACAGTTCCCGAATCGTGATTCAAAAACGACAGCCTTTGCGCGGCACGATAAAAAAAATACAATTTCCTCTAGTCGGATCGCGTGTCGTTTCTCATCTATCGATATAAGTTAACCCTGTTCCCTTTATTTTATATTAAAGCGATAAACATGTCGATTGGTAGAATCACGCTTGGCCGCGCTCCCTTGGCGAATATGCAAGTCATGAGAAAACGCTTATCGCGAGCCGAGATAGCTGAGAGATCGACGTGGGATGAATTATGGTTGTACATAGTTGTATAGCTACATACATAATATTATGTCGTAACTTTATATTAAAAGTAACATTATATAAAAATAATACCACTTTTAAAATTTTAATATCCTTCTATTTCATTTGATTAGCCCCTATAATAATAATAATTACGATGTCCGTACAATCTCATATTCTTTAAATGCAATAATTATAACAAACAATATAGTTACTTAAAAATACATTCAAAAGGTTAAAAATTAAAGTCAAATTATGTACTTGGACACAAAAAATCTAAACCGTTACAAATAAAAATTAACAATGCAAACTTTATTTTGATTTATTTACAAAAATCAATATAAGTTTATATACTTAAATAAGCAGTGTTGATTGAACGTTACGAATATTGTAAGGATGTAAACATTATAATATGCGTATTCTGTATGCTTTCTACACATGAAGAATTCAGAACATGCATGGTTCGAGAGGGTGCGTGCTGAATAATTTTATTTGTTTATAATTTTAATAACTCCCTACGCGCACCATGAATTACGCGTGTACTCCGACGTCAGTACTGTTACCACGGTCGTGGTGGTACATTCTAGGACAATATTATTTCGTATGTAGCAAAATTGTATTGAATATTATACACACCGCTGTTGATACAAACTGCGTGGAATTGTACACAAATGTATAAACAAAAATCGTTTCTAATTGTAGATCAAAAACTGCTAGAATTAAAAAGTAAGGTACATGAAAAAAGTATACTTAAAAGTTGTTCTTTATGGTGTTTTTATACACTACATGAAGTTTTTCACCTTAACAAAAATTACAATAAAGCTGTTTTGTAATTCTTTTCCGTGTTTTTTTATTATTAACTTTAATGAAGTTTTCCTAATTCTATAGCACTATGTATTTCACGATAATATTTTTTATGTTCAGCCGTCACTTGAGACGTCCTGTTCAAGACAACATCACCTGGTTACCCTACCTATCATTCCAGTGCGAGGGGGTGTGCATACATTTTTCACACCACCGATACAATAAGGAATATTGTCACTTTAAAATTTGGTTCGCGAACCAAAAAGTCGGGGGTAATATTTATAGATTATCCTGGATTTGATGATATGTGTATAGCTATTCTACGACTTTATCCCGTTACATTTTAAAAGGAGTATGACATGTAGGTATGTGTAAGAATACAAGTACTAGTGCGCAAATATATTATTGAAAACTTACATATTTTTTGTTCCAGGATAAGAGTTACAGGATAGTTCATTGGATCAGAAACCGATTCATCGGCGTTTCGTTTTAATTTTATTTAATTGTTAAGTATGATTCAATATTTGTAAAATTACTAAAATGTGTTTTAAGCTTGAGTATTTTCGTATCTTATAACACTTTTGATAACTTTTGTTCTCAATTCGATTGTATTTTTTCAATTTATAAAAAAATGTCTAGGAGGTAATATAATATATTTCTATCAGTGGTACGAAAACATTTCGTGCTGCCAGCAACAAATAAAAACGTAAGATAAACAATAAGAAGAAAAACAGAAAGGTGAATCGAAATAACCGCGAAACGAATTTGGAATTCAAATCTCGAACGTTTGACTTGTGCTTCGCACCACCGTGCTTCATAAAGCAAAGGTACCGACGTGATTTTGTCGGAAAACAAACGTTTATTACATTTGAAAATCAATAATAATACAGCGATAGCGAATAATATAAGATACGAGTATGCTGTGTATGCATTTGCAATAGAATTTCTTGCTTTGCGTAAGCGCTTTAATATAGCACAGATATAGAAAAACACTTTGCGAGGCAACGGCCAGCTTTCTTGATTTTGATATAGGTGAATTAATACCCAGGCTAATTATTCTTCTTCTTAGTTCTTAAAATAGTAAATAATTTTGGAAATCTTCTGAGATATCACATGTGCAGAAAAGTAATTGTTCCATCGATTTCCTGTTAGTCCCCAGAGATGTGGAGCCTCCTTGAACAGTCCCTCAACATTAGAACGTACCACTCGGTCACCCCTGTTGTCTTAGTAAGCACTAAACGCAGGTCAAGTAAATACCCATAATGGATTCTACCCGAGTCGGTAAATTATCATCTCCCCGGATATTGAATATATTAAGGCAATATTGCTTTGACTCGAGATGCAAAACAGGTCCGACTTGGTTTGTCTTTATGTAATTGCAAACTGAATCCACACTATCAATTGTCGTGGATGAATGTTTACCTCGGGTCATCTCTATTTGAATAAACCAAACAGAACTTTATATTCAACCGCATTGGTTACAGAATACATAGGTGAAACAATCGGTATCTCTGACTTAAAAATACTAAGGTGAAATACTCGTTTAATGAAGAGCGTTGATAAAGTTTAATTTCAAAGTTATTTTAAAACCACTTTGGATTTCAAACTTTGAAAAATTTGTTTCTTCGAACAGTTCGAACTTAGCCTCCACAAAATTCGTACGACCATAGAATTCGGCCGCAAGATTTACATTTGCGACGTAATTCATTACAAAAGGAAGGTAATTAGTTTGGAAATCAAAGCAGAGTAGGCTGGTGGCGGAGATGGCGTCCGAGCAATAATGGAAGAGGAGATGAGCCAGACCAGCCGAGTTCTGAATATTAATCGGCTGGGAAATGGATTAAAAATTCCGTGTCTCGACAACTGTGGCCCCATGATTTCTTTCAAACAACTTTTTTTAAACATTTCGTTTACATTATTTTTTTCTTGTTTCCTGCTTCCCCTGTGAATAATTTAATGAATCTTAGAATAATAATTATACACTCGATTGTTGTTCAGCGCTGATTTTTGCTTCTTGTGTATTTTCTTCGAATGTACAATGTTTAAACGATCGTTGTAGAAAAATACAGATTGAAATTACTGAATGTTCTTCTTCGTTTATCTTTGATCTCGATTAAAATTCTTTAATAAGATTGTCACTAAGTGCTGAATTTTTCCAAGCTCCTTAAAAGGCATTATGCCGGCGTAACAAAATTTAACGGATATTAAAAAGTTTAACTCATGGCGGAGTTAATATTGACGGGCGTAGCAGATGGGAAGAAAGGGTTTCTTCAAAAGAATTCAAACGGTGACAAAAAGGCGTAAAGAATCACGGAGGTTGGGGAGGGAGTAACTTATGCGGCGAAGAAAGACCCCGAGAATTAACAAAAATAAAAGGTGACGGCCACAAATAATGTGGCTATAAGGATCGCGGGAAAAATCAGGACAAAGTAACATATTTAGTAAAGTATCTAACTTGCAAGTTACTACAAAAAAAGGTAGATACTATATTAAAAGAAAATAAAGAAAAGGATAACATAAAACAAACAGTTAAAATAAGCTTACACCTAGTACGTACATATTTCTTTTTTAATGAAAACACATCGTTACTTGCTCTAACAGGAAATTTTATTAACAGAAAGATAAACTACAACGATATTACTTAATTTGAAAAAGTATTGCAAAGCAAAAAGCAAAGTTCACTTTATTTCATAATTTAATGAATACGTGTAAGTATTTTTATACTGGAGTTGAATCCATATATACAATAATGTATGTACATAAACAGATTGAAACCCATACTTAAATCGATACAGATTTAATCAATGTTATCCAATTGATACAACTCGTATAGGTACGTATTATGTTATTAATTCTTATCAGTGTTGTTTTAATCACAAAAATCGGGACATCCTAACAATATCGAGTGTTCTAGCAACACTAGCAACAACGCTTTCGCTGTTTACGGGGTGGCAGAGGGGTGACCTTAATTAAAGGCTTTCTTGGACTCTTCGCGATGCAATTTGCCTAAAAGACAAGAATTATTTTTATTGAAGTCATCACTAATTTCGCGAGAAAAAGGGGACGAAGGACGCTTCTATTGTTGTGGACAAATGGTGCCGTAATTGCGCGGTTTTTGGTCCGATTTGGACAATTATCGCCTGCTATGCGATTACTGATGATTATGAATAGCTTACCGTCTGGCCTAATTCACTAATTATTCAAAACGATCTCAACTAAGAGCTTCATTTTAAAATTCTTAAAAAAGGTCGTTATTACCACTTAAGTATAGTTTCAAAGTTTAAAAAATTCAATGATGGATTGGATTGTACATAATCCATTGAATATCAGAAACATTAAATATTTTATGTTTCTGATATGTATGGGTTCTTCCTGTTGGAGGTTGCCTAGATCAGTAACACCCAGATTCATGGATGACTTATGTCGGAGAGCATTAGTGATGACTTTAGTGTAACTGACTCGTTCATCATTTACATAGTTAACTTTAATAAATGAATTACATATTTCACCTACATCATTAAATTACACATTCATTCATAATTAAATAAGGAAATTTAAATAATATTCATAATTAAATATTCTACATTTTTAGCAGACGTTGCAAAACTCAATAAACAAAACAAAGCATTTTGATTATTTTAATAAAATGTAAAATCACACAATAATGCACCAAGAAATTTAATTACAGGTTCATCCCATGGACAGATTCTAATTTAGTGACTTTTTCGACCAATGCCGCATAATTCCATAAAACGTAATTAACTTTTGAAATGCTTAAACAAAATTTAAGTAGTATTAATTATCTTGCGCCTTTATTAATAAAAGTTGAGTAAAGTTAAAAAAATCCGAGTGGAGACAGTTGTTCGCAAATCCAAGATCGCGAGGGTCGAAGCAGAAATTAAAATCATAAGAATATAATTAAAATCCGTAAGGGGATTTATTGGACAGAGGACGTGATTAATTGGTTTTTCCGATAAATTCGAGCAAAAGTAATAAGTGTCAATTTTACGTTAACAAACTTTGTAAAATTAATGGAAACCTTGTAATTAATGTTTGCTTGGTGGTACATGCGATTCATCTTAACAGAATTATTTTTATCCTGTGAATTTGTATGCTACACTTTAAATTAGATAAATATTAGATACTATTCAAAATGATAATGAATAAGTTTAATATATTAATACTGAAATAGTTTACTAACATATTTTGGCTAGCTTCCACAAGGAGACTAGGTTTCTTGTTTATTCAAGGCAAGGGTCCTTAAAAAGGCACATTCGAATAAGGTTTTGAACATTACATTTTTTTGCTAAATTTTACGTAATTTCATAAGAACACTCATACGCCATAACGTTTCGAGGATATTTTATGAGAATTATCATAATGTAAAAATACTCGTAGATATGTTTATTGGCTGTGATATAATATTGTGTCTTGTCTTATTACTTTACCTGTTCCAATATACATTTCATTAGGTACTATACCCGATAATAAGATTCACGGTCACGATTTATCTAACTTTTATTTTGATGAAGCTTTTCTCCTTTATCCAATGGTTAAAATAGAATGGTTAAAGTAGAAAATACATTGAGCATTAAGCTTGCCATTTGTAGGTACCGTGATATTCGAGCAATCAAACAATACCATCACAGATCTTACCATCGAGTATTCGAAAACAAATGACGTCAATTTAATAATTCAGTTACCGCAATCAGTTTCAATTTGGGCCGAAGGGTTGAACTTGACCATTAATAAATGGCAATGATACTTCAAAGTTAACCCTCTCGCGCCCGGAATAATGAGCGATATCACCGCCACTTGTGTTCGCGGCCTGGCTGGGATCAAGATAAGCTGTTTTAATTGTTAGACAAAAACACTGACAAACGGAAGAAACTTTATCATCATAATGTCCCTTTTGTACTTAAAATGTCACTTAACTGTATGGAGATAGTGGAGTATATTTGGAATATTCAGGAAATAAATGCTCACTACTTACCGTAGCAGTGTGGTGGAGTTTGCTCTAAGCCTAAAATTGAAAATCTGCTAAAATCCCATTGTCATCTCTGAATAAATAACTAAAGTTCTAAAAAAAATGTCAGTTTTTGGGTACTTTAAACTTTGAGGTCTTTTTTTATGGAAATAGCCGGCAAACGAGCTGACGATCCGCTGATGATAAGTGGCTATCGTAGCACATGGTCATCAGCAACACCAAAGGCATGTTGGACCAGTGATAGACCATTGCGATTTAAACGGTTGGTAAGGGCAGCCACAATCGTACTAGGATACAAATGTTGTAATACACAGCCATAAATTCCTAACAAATACGCGCATTTTCCCAAGACCGTTACAGTACCACTTAGATCATAGCCAACACACTTAAAATCGCATAAAATATCGCCCACCCCACCTTTTTAATGGTGTTGCCGCCCTCGGGAAACAAAGAGAAAAAACTTTGCAAAAAAGTAGTGTATTCGGGTGATATTTATTATTATATTAAAAGCAGATCTAGGGTGGAGATTGCCGGCGGCGAGCGGAGACGCTTACTGCAGCGACCACCGAATTTATGGTCAAACTTCAGTGCAAAGGCGACGGTGCGAGTTTTTATTATGATCAGCCCAGTGGACCGTGAAAGCAAGTTGCGGGGGAGATGTAATTTCCATACCTCATGTCTGCGTCTGTCGCCCTAGTGTTTTCTTAATAAAACTTGTGCTTTCTTAAATAGTCAAGAAGGGATACTTTTTGTGTTTGCTTGGCTTGTGGACTTATTTAAACTTACTTCGTCTACTTGTATGTAACTCATCGTTTTCATGACATCTTGGTAGGATGGGAATCTACTAATATAGAGAGAAGACTGTAGAGAAGTTCCACCTCACAAAGGTTTCCAAGAAATTAATAAAACAAGAGGTATAATAATTTATAATATGCACGCACATTCTGGTTTAGGGGGGAGCAAACTAAGATTTTGAGAGAGAAGAGGCCCTTTTTACACTTAACAGTCTTAACGTATAATACCATAATAAGAACTTAGCATATGGACAACAGTTAGATAGGTACGTACTCGTATGCATACAGAATTCATAGAATAATTGTCTTCCCACTGCGTAGTGTTGCATTTACTTCGCACGGCTGACCAAAGCTCAACGCAAAGTCTAATATTTGGTTATTATAAACCTAACTCTACACAAACATTTTTGATTACTAGGTATCTATTTTGAGTTAAAACTCCATCCAGAAACATGACGGTTCGTGTGTTGATTTTGTTTTAAATTTGTTTTTAAAGATAACCAATCAGCGTCACAGCGAACTTAAACATTGTTTCATCACGAGCACTCAATCATTCGCATGAGCTGCTCCTTCATTCAGCTCATTTGCACAGACGAGTCGCGCGGAAAATTATTTCTTTTCATATTCCCATTTTTCACGTCTTACTTAAAGTTTTCACCGAAGGCTGGGGAGCTAACAATACTTTTGTTTGTTTTCCTTTTTCCAGCTGACGAATGAAATTCGGTACGTTGCCTTGTTTATTTTTTGTAATGAATGTAAGAGGTAGGTTTTAGCAACTAAGGTATTGTACTCGTATGTTCGTCTATTGAAATAGTATAATCGTCGTTATGGCACTGGCAGCAGTATTGCATAATTAGGCTTTATTGTTATGTCAATTACCTTTAATTTTATATTTATTAGTATTATATTATTTAGTAGTATTATATTTCATTCTATTTCAAATTGGAATTGTAATTCATAATTGCAATTTTATTTAAGTATAACTGTATCACATTTGTGTTTGGTCATTGAATGTTAGGTAATTGTTGAATAAATAAATAAAATAAAAATAAATAAATAAATAAAAATAGGATTTTTTTTATATTTTGCATGGGTAATCAAGAAAATTATGATGCAAATAGGTAAGATACTTCTACCTACCTACTTAAAAGATTTCAAAGAAACATGAAATTTCTACATCATATTTTCGACATAGTTTCGTCATAGTTTCATTTATTATTTTCATTACTAGCAAACAATTTATTTGACTTCCCAATCTAATGCATGCAATTAATGCAGCTTAATACAAATCAAAAATAATGACAGAGTCAATGCATCAATATTCGATAACATTACCATTTCTGATACAAAAAGGAAATACTCAACGTCATCTGGCAGGGGATAGGACACAACAACCTAATGAACCTAACTTTGCTACTTTTAATGCAAGCCTGGTATATTTCCTCCTTCTCCATCTAGCGGACAATAGCGGTAACAAAACTTCAATGCCCTCTATGAGTTTGCGCGCTACTGACAGTACCCGTTAATATTTCTGGTGCCTTAGTAAAATCTTCTGACATGGCGGCGTCGCTACGTTCGGCCGTCAGTGAACCCGGGAGGAAACCATCCATGCCGACGATCACGATTACGTACGCGCTCAATCGTACGCTACGTTATTTATGCCAGGTTGAGCATAGAAAATTACCTATTTAGTTATTTATTTTCTATGTTTTATTTTATTTGATGCACATATAGATCACCACACACATGCGCGATGCATATCATTCATTAATGATCTAAATTTTACTAACAAAAAGTAACCGACTTCAAAGTTACTCACAAACTACTTGACAGATCTCGTTCGAATTTAAGGGGGGTCACATCACATGACAAGCACCTGCTTTCGATTAAAAAAAGAATCATCGAAATCGTTGGCGTGCTATTGAGTTATTCGACCATTTGTCGCGCACATACTTAATAACAAATTTAATCAGCTTTCGATTAAAAAAAGAATCATCAAAATCAGTTCGCCCAGTCGAAAGTTCTGAGTTTCTGAGGTAACAAACATGAAAAAAAAAACAGTCGAATTGAGAACCTCCTCCTTTTTTGAAGTCGGTTAAAAAAGCCAATTAATCTTTCAGGTCCTGGTCATCGAGGATAGAGGTAAATTTATCCTCCATTGTCCTCCCTGGTTTGGAAAATAGTTTGGAAGGGATATGTGAACTGTTAAGTGAAGAGGTTTGCTAACCCATGTCACGGTAAAGATATTATTATAATATATATTTTCGAAGAGCCCAAGTTGGGGATTTTTAGTGGTAAAATAATGAAAAAAATCTTTTGTAAGGTTATAAAGTATGAACTGGTTATAATTTTCGTCAATTCTTTCGCCAACGTCCATACCACGTTGAACACACCGGTTCTCGTCCGATCACCGAAGTTAAGCAACTTCGGGCGCGGTCAGTACTTGGATGGGTGACCGCCTGGGAACACCGCGTGATGTTGGCTTTTTTCTTAATTTTACTAGTTCCGTATTTATTTTTAATCAGAAAAGGTATTGTTTGATAAATATTACCTTTATTTTTTAAATTCCAGCCAATATATGGTTCAAGAACCCAGTGCCCCCAGATAACTTATTTTCTAGTTTATATGTGTAGGTATTGAATGCCCGCGCATACCTGCTAAGTTGCATAAGACGGCCTGAGAATCAGGTGAGAAAAGTAACTAAAAATAGGGTTAACTTAAATTGTAATGGTTGATTTTTATTTAAACACATCGGCATATTTAGCGGAACACAAAAAAAGGTCCATAATTAAAAAAATATGGTTTTATTTTATAATCTACTTACTACACTTCTTTTGTTAATTAAAGTTTCATTTGTTTTACTTAAAATGAGATCACATTAAGAACAGATTTTGCGAGTAAAGGCTATTTGTGAAAAATGGTACATTTTTGAACTTTTCATGTAACCGGGAAAAGTGAAAATTAATATTAAAATAACAATTAATTAAATTTGAAAAATGGTGATTAATATCGCGTATTTCCTCCACGTGCTCTTATTAAAGTTTCTACCCGTCTAGGCATACTGAGAATGATGTTATCGATGGTCTCCTGGAATAGTCTCCGCCATTCCTCAACTACGGCGATTCGCAGTTCACCCACGTTGGCAGGAGCTGGAATTCTGGACTTAACTTTTCTTTTCAGCAAGTCCCAAACGTGTTCTATTGGGTTCATATCCGGTGATCTCGCCGGCCACTCCATAACAGTGATATTCATATCATTAAGATAAGTTGAGTTACTCGAGCGGTATGCGGCTGAGCATTATCCTGCATAAAAACAAAATCGTCACTGATATATGGGGCAAACGGTACGACATTTTCTTCTAAAACTTCTCTGATATAGCGGTCTGCAGTCAGACTCCCTCTGTCAATCACTACCAAGTCTGTGCGAGCTCCCAAACAAATGCCCGCCCAAACCATTATTGATCTACCACCGTATGCAACTGTAGTTTCAAAAGGAGAACCCCATCTTCCATAGAGACACCGGCCCAGATTAGACAAGAATGAAAATTGGTGGTCAATTAGATCATTGTAAAAGCTTTAATTTCTCCAATTTTCACGTCTGCTAGCAATGGCCAACTAATGAAATCCTAGAATTTCCACCTAAATATGGTTATGTCACACTCATGTCACTCACGGCAATATATTATGCCTGTTACTAGGGACTTACTATCTCAAACCAAACACCTACTCTAATATTGACAGTATTAGGAATAATTATGATCAAGACGCAGTAAAAATTTAAGTTACATATAAACACTAACAAAATACAACTACTTAAACAGTAGGTAATGGTTGAAATTAAGTAGGTGGGTGAATATTATTATTAATAAAAGCTATTTCATGTTTTAAAGAGATTTTATTAGTTATCATCACATCATAATATTATATTAATATTTCGTCTAGAAATTGTGCAGTAGGTATACGTATTGTATGGGTACTGCAACGTCTGCATCCTACTGTTCTTCTAGAGGTGTATAGGGTAGGTACGTCATCCAGTGTTCAGAAAAAGGTCAGTCACAAAACAGGCGATCTCGGAGTCCAATATTCATGCAATATTTGTTTAAAAAACAAATCCAGAAGTTATAGCGAAAACACATTCACCAAAACACTAGTACGAAAGCGAATGCATTAAAAAATAACTGTGTGCGTTTCGATATGTTTCAATAGTAAATAGGACTGCAAATACAATGAAAATATTAATATAATAGTAAAAATACACAAAAGATGCAAGATTATTGACAATTGTGTTATTTATAATTGCTATGGTAACCAAAATGACATTAGATAGGTTAGATTACACCAGAGATCTTTGTTGTCAATCGATTCAAATGTCTCGAAATCGATGTCAAAATACTACAAATGTCTTTTAATTAGCGTAACGATTTAATGGCAATTATAAATATATTACATAGTTTAGTTATACAATGAACAAGAAAAATGTAAAAAAGGAAAAAAGGAATTAATCTTGTACTTACAATGAATAATAAATAATTCATAAAATATATTAATAAGTTCCCTAATCGATATATATAATCGATTTAATCGATTATAAAATCGTTTGTAATGAGGTAAATACTATGAAAACTTTTTTGTATTATTTTGTTCATTTAGCAAATGCAGATGAGGCTCGGATTTAAATGTGTTTATCTAGTAAATAAGACGAATTTTTTGGTATATAGTTCACTCTTGTCTTGTCTTATGCCTACCACAGAACACATATAATTCGTGGCCGGAAATCGGGGTTCTCTTTTGTCTGAATGTATCGTTCTCCTTTGCGTCTGTATATTCTTTGCCTGCCGTCAATTTGATTTAAGAGAATTCTGCACTCATCACTAAACAATACCTTACTCCATTGGTCCGCGTTCCAAAGTCGATGTTCCTGAGCAAAAGTTGACCTGTGTCTACGATGATTTACCTTGAGCCTTGAAAGGCTCAAGCCTTGGCGGGCACAAATGAACTTCTCGAACCGTACGCTCACTTACGGTTACACCCTGCACTGCTTCTAACTCATGTCGGGCTTGGACGGCCGTCAAACGGGGGTTCCTACGTACACGAAGCCGAATGAAACGATCATCCCTACTCGAAGTGCGTCTTTTTCTGCCTTGTCCTGCTCTTCTCACATAAGTACCGTTCTCCCTGAACCGTTCGATACTGCGATGGATCGTTGAAACTGGTCGACGAAGATCTCTGGATATCACTCTGTAGGTTTGACCATTTCTTCGCATTTCGAGTGCCCTGGCAATCTCCGTTGGGGTTAAGTCAGGCATAATTCAGTCCTCAACTCCAGAAAGATACCCGATTAAAAAAAACTAACAAAAAACAGTATTTCAATGAAATTTTAAATCAAACTCAGAAGGAAGAAATACTCGAAGTTCGCTTCAGATAAGGTGTATTTGAATAAAATTAAAACAATTGCATAAAATGTGATGTTCAGTTGTTTTCTTAATTTGAAAATATTTATTTTTAAATTAAATGACGTATAAACCAGCCAGCAACCTTATATGATACTGATATCAAACCTTTATTTTATGTTCCGCTAAATATGCCGGTGTGTGTATATTCCATTTAATAGGTACTATTACAAAATAATATTGAACATTGCCAGACACTTTCCGTCTCCAAAAGATATTGTCATTTTACTTATTTCTACTGTGCTTATTCTAATGTTTGTTTTTTAAATATGCCCTACTTACAGCACCTACACCATCTAGCAGTGAATAGCATAAAGCTTTAGAGTCTTTTACAAAAGCTAACAATACGATCTCTTTTAAACTCCTGGTATCCTAGTAAATTCTTACGACATGGCAGAGTTGCTACGATCGGCCGACGTAACCTTGTGCGATAGATACGAGCGGATTGTGCAAAATAATTTTGTTTTAGTTTGTATAACAGAACTTCTTAATCTTCATATATCTTTTTCATATTATATATATTTTTTTAAATGTTTGTTTTGTTATCTCAGAATTTTCGTCTGGGTGAGCCGATTTTGATGATTCTTTTTTTAATCGAAAGCTGGTGCTTATCTTGTGGTGCCAATTTTTTAAGCGAGATCTGACGAGTATTTTTTGAGTTATCCCTAATTTTGAAGTCAGACTTTAAAATTAGGGATAACTAAAAAAACTCTGTTATTTTTTTGTGTTAACATGTAATTTGGTCATTTGCAAGTTGAATTAAACTTCTTCCTCATATTACAGAGTTGTTTCACAATTTAATTAATTGGTTCTGATGACAGTGCATTTTATGATAATGTTGACCTAATACTACGCTCAGAGTTGGCTCCAGGCGAGGGAACCCTTCAGCGACCAACACAAAATTTATAAGTTTGTTTTTAAAAGTATTATAAATTATTTTACAAAGAGTACTTTTACTTTTGAAGCATATTTTTTTCCATTATAGATTGATATGAATTGTCAAGAAAACATTGAAAAAAATATTTTTGTATAAATAGCTGATAAAATATCAGATGAGCCACCAGAGGTTGAGAGGTCGCCGTAGCCCATGCACATCAGCGACACCAGGCAAGATGCGAGAAGCCAAAGCGACATCTATCAGAAATGTATGAAGGTATACTCGTAATTTATTCCATTTTCCACTTTGTTTCACTAGGTATTTTCCACCTTGTCAGAAATAACTCGATTACACTTCTGGTGTAATTAGGAAAATAGATATATTACACCAAGTAAAAGCGTGTTTTGTTTCTTGTAATGCGTGGGTTATCATACTTTAGTAACTTTACCTATTAATAATACCTGCTCACTACTATCGAACGTAATAATTAATATGCAATCGCTTATAAAATAAATGTTTATTTTTACATACGACGAGTAACCGCCCTCGCTTTGCTTCGGTTTTCCTATTTTTTACACCTTGGGTTACATTATTGGAGTTTTATTAAGGATCTCTAATTTTTTAAAATATAATATAGCCTATGTTGACCGGGGATAGTGTAACTTTCTAACAGTGAAAGAATTTTTCAAATCGATTCAGTAGTTTCGGAGCCTATTCAATGCAAACAAAAAGTCAAATCTTTCCTCTTTATACATATATTAGTATAGAAGTATAGATAAGTAAATGCTTGACTGCAGTCCCATCTGATGGTAAGTGGCGATGAAGTCCAGGATGGTAAGCGCATTAACTTATTAAATCCTGTACTATTCACTCTTTTCTTGAAGGCTTCTACATCATAGTTGAGTGGAAACAAAAAAATGTAATTAACTAACCGTGTTACTATCGGTTAAACGAAAATTGTAAAGATTAACTAGTTACTCATGTGTGATTCGTGAATAATTATTCTTAAAAGAAAACGGCTTCTTGAAGCTTCTAGGTCTGTAGATGTAGTTCATATCATAATGATCACCTTTGATTGGTAAAATGGGATGTGCGATGAAATGGAAGTATAATAAAATGTGGATTTAAATAAAAGTCTCGTTGTAATAATATAACTTTATGTTTTATAACAAATATATAGAACCGCAAAATGATCTATTTCGATCGTTATTGAGGACAAGAAAATAATACTATTTACAGTAGACATTAAAGCTCTAATCAATTTAAATATTATCAGTAAACTTTTAATTTATTTACAATAAAATATATCTCTAAATTATTTATAAAACAGTCGACAAATAAAGGCAGTTGTTTACACTTATTTTTTATAATATAATAGTTGTAACAAATGTTCTCAATGTATGTACAAATTCTAAAATAAACAAAATTGTTGGTTACTCATTGGACGGATTTGTGAGCACAGCTGTTTTTTTATCACTGTATAAATCACACAATCACAAAAGAAGAATAAATCTTATTAAGGCACTCAATTCCAATGAATACTAACACGTTGTTAATAAGAAGTTGAACTGCTATCTGGCCTCAGTTGTTTCGTTTGAACATCATCATAAGCTATCGTAAACACGCTCTTCTTCTCAGTTATGGGTAATCTTTTCATATTACCTGTTTGTTGTACTAGTGTGTTCATGGCGATGCCAGAATCGTTATCATCTACTTTTGTGGATACATGTTTTTGATTTAAATCAGATGCATCTCCCCCTATATTAATTTTTGAAACATGAACTTCAGCTGCATTTCTTCTTTCATCTTCATAATTAGTTGATATTGAAATACTGTGTGTGAGAGCACTTTCAGAAATATCTTGTTTTCTTTCTTTATTTTTTACATCGTCTTGGTTCACATAAATTGGTTGCTGTTCTACCGACTGCCTTCGAGGCAGTACTGGAATATTGGACTGATTTCCTAGATATTTTGGTATATGAGTAGGCTGGATGTAACAAAGAGGATTTTGATTTTCATATTGATGCTCATACCTATGTTCCGAGTGTTGCAATAAGGGATGAACGTCTGGCAGAGGACCTTCCGGTACAGGAGTGACTTTGCCCTCCTTTAAAATCCGAGGGTGAATAAACTCATTTTCTTTTTCCTTGAAGTTTTTTTTTACTTGAGAAACCTCACCTTGATTCTCTTTAATTGCTATTCTCCCATATCTACTTGATTTTTCTTTAGTGTCACGATCTGTATCATTCTTAATTTTGGAAGGCCTTTTCGGCTTATCTGGAACTGTTTTTTCTGATATGGACGGCTTAGGTTGTGGAGTAGATTTTTTTCCATACCACTGCATGTATCTTGGTAAACCTTTTTGCAAGCTTTTTGTGGTCTCTTTTAAGGATTCCCCATCATCTTCAATTTTCTTCGCCACTTTTTCATTACTGTTGTCCTCTGGAGATTTTTTATGCGTGGGATCTCCAGAGATCCTAGACAATGGTTTGACTGGTTCTTCTGCTTCACGAGTTTCGGTTGAGGATCCTTGTCTCGAAAATACTTTGTTTCGACTATCTTTAGCAGCTGCAGAGTTATCACCACTTTGACTTTGACTTTCTTTGCTGCTTTCAATTTCAAGCGCTAAAGTAGATTTTAAAGCAGCATCTTGTAAACTGGAAGATTGTTTTCGTTGTCGCAATATTCCACTATCATAGTTTTCAGATTCAATTTTCTCATCTAATGAATCTGAAATTTCCATTAGTACATCTCTTCTTAATCTTGATTTTCTATCACTCTCTGAGAGTAAAATCTGTGTAGAACTTACTGTTTCATTTTTTGACGTTGTTACCGTACTTTTGGTGACATCACCATACTTTTTAAAATGTTCTTCTCTTTCATTTGTTTTACTGATTTTAATACGTTTCTCATTTTCGAGAGTGGGAGACACTTCACTTTCTTCAATTATAGGAGTTTTAATTTTTCTTTTTAATTCATAAACACGGATACTTCGCCTTGGGTCTTTATATTTTATTTTCTTTTTAGGTTTTTTCCGTTTTAACCATGCTCCGTTCTTTGACTCATCTTCAACTGTAATTTGTGATTCATCTTCGCTGTATGAATCGTTATCACTCCTGGCCTTTCTTCTTAATGGTAGTAATAATTGTGGTTCTGTCTGTGTTCCTATATGACATTCCGTCTGTGTAGCTATTACTGAGTGTCCTGGTAAGCTTTGAGTTTCTAATTTGCTTTCGACTTGCGATGCGGTTTCATGATTTTGTAACATCCTTTCTCGTTCTAGAAGAATTTGATGTAATAATTCATTTTGTTTCCGAAGTGATGATTCCAATAATTCTTGATGAATAGAAGATTTGTTTTGCATTTCTATTAATGCAGATTGCAAATAGTCAGTTTTTAAGGGAACAGTGCCTGGTACTTCAGGGTGCATATTTTTGTAGTCTTGTGAGTGATTAGAACCTTCATTCCCAACCTGAGATCTTTTTGCTACATTTTTACTTTCTTTGCCATTTGAAATATTATCTAAGTCAGTAACTACCATTCTGTTCCTCATATGTTTTGCTTCTTCTCCCTGTTCTCTTATAAATCTTTCCATGAGTAATTCTTTCCCGTTATCGATTACAACATATTGAGTATGTGGTATCAATGTAGTTGGACGTTGCTGATTTATAGGTAGATTAACATACCTCTCTTCTTCATTTTTGCCACGGGTGACGAGTCTCAATATTTCAGTGTTGCCTTCTTTAATGAAGTATTGGTCTCTACCAAGAGATGAATGTGCATGTATATTATCATTGTGTTCATGTATTCGTTTAGTTTCATCTTTTTCTTGACTCTTTTCTAACTCATTTTTAAGAAAAACATTAGCTTCAGAACCCCGGTCCATTTCATGCCTTAGTATAGAGTCGTTATCCTGATCTTTTTTTTGATAGTGAAGAGTTGCAATCCTGTCATAGCCATTTTCTAGATCTTCAATATATTCTTTGTGTTTATTGGCAAAAGCATTTTGCAACTGCATTTCTTTAGTATAAATGATGTTAGGTCCATCCCTGAAATTAAAAAGGTTAATGATTAAATTATGTAATTTTCAATAAATAAATAACACTAATGGGCTACTTTTAAATAATTATATTTTTACGCACCTAACTCTGAATGATTGTCTTGTATCATCATATTTGTAATCATTATCTTCGGCAGCATGTATAAATTCCTGATGTATATCTCCCGGTGTCGAAGATGGTTTATTTGGGTCTTTAGATCTGTAGTTCCTTTTATTGAATTTCCATTGTGTGGGTTTTGTCCTTAAGTCTGCCTGTTCTGCACTCCAAGCTTCCCGTCTCCTCCAATCTGTGGCTTGTATTGACTTATTTTCTATATTTTGCGTCGACTTGTTTTCCCTCCCATGTCCCTTGTCCCGGACCACTAAATGCACGTCGTCCTCTGTGGAGTTGACACGTATCACTCTTTTCCTAGAATTTATTAATGGATTTCTATGTACCTATCGATTCTGTCATGAAATAAGTACTACATTGATTTCAAATTGAATGTACAACATATCGCAGGAAAGGTTTTAAATGTATTACAACTTATAATCATTTTAAATTCTAATAATAAATTTAACTAGCTAAACTGTACAAATTTAATTGAAATAAAAATACCCTTTCTTAGAGATGCTGTACTTAAAATTAACTAGTAAAAAACAAATGAATGTGAAACTCCTATTTGAATTTTATGAAAAATCTTGTTGCATGCAAATGGGTGTTTTGTAACTTAAAATTTTGAATGTGACTTAACAAAACGTGTGAAAATAAAAATATAATTACCTACGTGGTTAGCTGGTGTACATGCTCAATTAATTGGTGCATTTTAGTCTGTTAATGAAAATTAACATGTTAGTTGGCTAGAAGAAGAAACTCTGTCTAAAATACAAAATTAGCTATTTAAGTGAAAAGTTAATTGGCCAAAGCGTAGCTAAGTATTTTACTTAATAATTAATCATGGAATGTTATATAAATTTACCTGGGTGGCATGTACAGGGGACATCCTTCACAAATACAGCAACAAATAAGAAGTAATAACACCAGAGCAACCAGTATCGCTAATAATATTAGTAGCCAAAACAGTAATCGACTTTCTGCTCTATATAGGTTCTGCAAATAAACAAAAACGAAAACATATTTATTATACACTAATGGATACTCGACGTGTGCTACTACACTAAATTAAATAAATAAATATTAAATAAGGAAAAATTTATATGGGAAAAGTCGAAAACCGACTTCATGGATGGACCGAATGTGCTTAATGTATTGTTTTTGTGGTCAACTAAACCATCTAAGCATTACTGCCTTTCAAATGAAACCATATTGGGGCATATAAGTTGGATGGTTTCAAAGTCTATAAAGGACATTCTTACAAACATTTTTTAGTGTTATCTTAATATATATAAATTACGTGTCACGTTGTTTGTCCCCAATGGACTCCTAAACTACTTAACCGATTTTAATCAAATTTGCACACCGTGTGCAGTTTGGTCCAACTTGAAAGATAGGATAGTTTAGATCTCAAAATAAAATAAAAACTTTTGACAGAACGAAGTCTGTCCAGGCAGCTAGTATGTATATATAACTATATAAATTATATTTCACGCATCTAACATATTATTAATAGTATTAATCAAATTATAGATTTTACCGAATCTCCATTGTCTGAAGCTGTATTTTGTACAATTTCCTTAGATCCAACACCGCTTCCGGTGGTATAAATTGTCATATTCTTAGCCAACTGATCCTGAAGCTTGGCTATATCAATAGCAGAACTTCCAGAAACACGTACGATGGCTATCACTTCACTCCTGGAATAAAAAGCCGTAAGATAAGTACCAAAGAAACACAATTTAATCAAAAAATATTTTACGAGTATGTGTGAAAAAAATATTTACTTTTCCTGCGACTCTTTGCTTTCTATTCCATTTACGTTATTGTCATTCCCTTTGTAAGGTTTTATGTCAATAATATTTACTTTGCCACCGGACAGTGTGCTAAGTATTTCTTCTAATTTCTTCCTATCTGGGTTAGTGCCCGGGACAATAAATGACATTGTTCTAGTTTTACTTTCTGGTGGGTATATTTTTACAAGTGTGGTTGAAGATAGTTTAGGAATTCCAAGATCATACGCTCTAATAGTGAGCACAAAGACTTCACTTTCCTGTTGTCCATCATCTTGACGTTTTCTTCTGTGGGCATTCTGTTTCTTTGTCCTCTTCAAGGCTTCTAAGAGGTAAAGTTCACCTAGAATAAAGTATATTTGTATTTCAATATTTGTAATTTAATCGTTAAAATGATGTATCAAGTAGGTATAGTATTAAAAATGTTTATTTACCAGACTCTTCTTGAATTGCAAATTTTCCATCTCCATTACCGTTTATGATTTCATATCTTACTACATTATTTGGTGGTTCAGCGTCTTTATCAACTGCCTTTACAAATGCCGCTGAAGTGAAGTTATTTAAACTTGGCGACAACACAAATTCATACAACGCCCTTTCGAACTCTGGTGGGTTATCATTTACATCTAATAACTTAATAATTAATGGCACTGTTACTCTTAAACCTACACCTTCATTATCTCTAGCCTCTACTAAGAAATGCAAATCTGGCATCGCCTCACGGTCAAATCCGTGATTATTGGTAGCAACGGTTATCTGTCCCGTCAAAGGATCTAAGTGTAAAGATGTATTTAAATATCCTAATATGGCAGTATATTGAATCTTTCCAAAGGCTCCTGTATCTACATCATCCGCTGCTACTTGTACAACTTTAGTTCCAGCTGTAACATTTTCAGGTAGCTCTACATCATACGATAATGCAAGGAATACTGGAGCATTATCGTTTACATCGTTTAAATACACTGTGACGTTTGCTGTAGCTGACAAATTTGTTGCTGGTCCAAGCTCTTGTGCTAATATCTGGAAATATAAAATAACGTTTGTATAAACAATAATACATAAATACTTTCATGCGTATCGATTTTCAATTAATCAATTATTTTATTTTGCACTCCAATGATTGATTTACAAGAAAATACTTCTCACCTGGAATGTTACTGACTTGCGAGCTTCATAGTCAAGTAGTGTATTATCACGTACTTTGATAATAAACTGCGCATGTCTTTCTGCTACTGTCGGCGATATTTCGAATGTTCCATTATTTCCAACCAAAGAAAGGGAGAAGACCCCATTTTTGCCAGCATCATTGTCATTTACTTGAGGGATGTAGGGATCATTAAAAGTTAGAGCAGTCCCTTGCGGCGCATTCTCATCCAAGTATGTGATGTAACTAAAATTAATTTATAAACATAATTAACGGACGAAATATAAGCGAATCTAATAAAACTTAAATAATATAAAGAAAGAAAATGGAATTATTTAAATTTATTTGACGAATTATGGACTACTGAAACTAAGATTGATATAACGCACATGCCAACTTACAACTGATTTTCGAAATACGGAGGAGAGTTTTCCCTTTCAGGTAGGATGAAGGCGAGCTGGACGGTGGAAGACATAGCCTCAGGTTCTTCACGAGACAAGCGAACCTCTTCTGCCACTACCGTTAGAAGAATTGGCGTGCCAGCGTGAGAAATGGCAGCGATTTCTTCAATTGGCCTGTCGAGAGTCACTTCACCTGGAACAGGAGAATTTTTACCTTGTAAATACTATAAGCATTAAAGTATAGTAGCATATCATATTATATCAAATAAATAATTATTTTGATATCTAAAACAGTGTTTAAGAACTCACACAAGAAGTAATCTTTAAAACGTGGTGTTTTGAAGAACTCTGTGATCATTAACATAAAAATGAGCATCGAAATTACTTGTATCTACTTATAAGGTACCTTCGTTGAAATTATAAGGTTTTTTTTGTATTTTTATTTGTATCCGTGCATAATTCGTTATTATTATGACATAAATAAGTCCAGATAATTCAATTATTATTTATTCTATCTTATTTATATTTTATACTCAATTTTAATGTGTTTACGATAAGGGAATTCGAAGTGATTTCTTTTTTATCTGTACTACATTACGAACATTACGAACCCAGCGACATCTGTTATTCTGAAGCTGAATATCACATTTTATTAAAGTCCAAGGGAATCTAAACTTGGTCCTTGCTACATAAAATTTAACCGAAGAATAAACCAGATGGCACTGTAAGGCATCAAGTGGTGTGATGAAAAAATGTTCAATGGTGCAAAGATAACTCGAGAATCGTAGTCAGTGAATAGCGAGATTCTACTTGGGTAGTAAAAAATATGTAGGTAATGTATTTTTTGTAGTACCAACTCGTATTTCACAAAGAAGAAAGTTATTACTAAAAATGTAAACATTTTTAACTTTTTAAGAGTTTGTTTTTCATTTTTAACAAACGAACTCCTTGTAAGTATCTTGTAAGCATATAATATAACAAAATATAATATAATTCATGTTTAGCAAACAAAAAAATAACAATGGAATAAGCTTACAAATTGCAACACGATGCGACGGCACGACTAATTGAGGTTGACCAGTATGAAACTTACATTATGAGATTACCATGCATAATGGATTTCAGAATTTGCATTATTTTACTTAATACGATTAATTTCTATTTCCATTGTAATATTTTATAATTATCATTTGACGTATATGCTAACTTGTATTTAAGCACGTTGACACTCCAATGAGTGTCAACTTAAGCTTAATTCAATAATTAAGCTTAGTAATAATTATGTACTTAGTTATTATATCATCTTGTCATTGTTACATAACAAGTAGTAGTACGTAAACATGTTATCTAATTCTTGACAAAAATAACCGACTTCAAAATTAGGAATAACTCAAAAACTACTCGTCAGATCTCACTTTTTAACTGGGACCACAATATGATAAGCACCAGATTTCGATTAAAAAGAGAGATTAATTATCAAAATCGGTTCACCCAGTCGAAAGTACATCAAATCATAAATCGTAATTGTAAATAATCGAATAGTTCATCAATTTTTTTTATGGAAATAGCCGGCAAAAGAGCTGACGATCCACCTGATGGTAAGTGGATATCGTCGCCCATGAACATCAGCGACGCCAAAAGCATCACTGATGCGTTGCCGGCGAAGAAAGAGAGAAGAAAAAGAAAAAAAGAATTGGCTCTCAAGCCCCCAGCCGGAACACGACGACTCGTTTGGCGGCTGACTCATGGTCAAGGGTGGTAGCTATTCAGGCGAACCCCATGGAGAAACAATAGTAACAATAGTAACAATGGTATTACCTAATTAACAATTAAAATCAATATTAACAATATAATCCCTCTAGGGGCCCTATCACCAGCGCGGGCCGAATTCAGTCGCCTCTTGACACCCGTCCAGCGTGGGATTGGGGTTAATATTCTAAGCCGCCCCAATACGGCTTTTTGTTTTATATCCCTATTTTATAGGAGTTTTTTTACATAGTTAACTTCTTTAGTTTGTCCTAAGCAACTATACTCGTACAAGCTTAGTCAAAATTAATCGTAATCGTAATCATTGTAATCGTTGGTTTCTTAATATAAACCTGTCACTACACCATTACGAGTTTTTTTAATCACGGAAGCACTCTCAGTCTACAGCTCAGATGTTTTTAAAGTCCTTTTCTTTCGGCTTAAGATATTCCTGTCCCCATCACATTACTGTCTCGCACAAAGCACTGAACCACGAAGCTGTCTTGACAATGAATAAAACATACATTATTGTCCTCACGTGTTAAGGGGATCCGGTGACTTTGAATGAATATTTTTTAAGTTTGTATAGCTCATATAGCTCGTTTCATATATGTAGTTAGTGCGTTTCATCTGATTACGATAGCATTTTTATGCTTTAAAACAACAGTGATCGATAAAAACTATTTAATTTACCTTATTTAATAAATAAAATAACATTTAATAACATAAATTTAATAACAAAATAGGTCTCATAAAAAAATATTTTTTTGTCTGTTTTTCTGTGAGATAGCTTTAAAGGAATTATATGTGATTTTCAACAAAAGCAAATTGGTAAAGGTGACGTTTTGTAAAGTACTTTGTTAAGAGAAGCGGAGACAATAAGCCTCTTAGCAGTATAAAGATAACTTTTTATTCAACCAGGAGCAACCTTGTATAAAACATGACGACGATAAAAAAATGTGTCCATGATTAGCATACAAAAGTGGAATTATTACGATACCCATACTCATGAGCTCATTCGTTGGCTGTGACAACTCGTATTAGCCTCATTAATGTTTCATAAATCCTTTATAGCTGCGTCATCTTACGTATTATATGGGGGTGTAAACTGAAATGCCGCCTACGGATTTAGTATCTAATTTATAGGTGCTTGTCTATGTCGAATTGGCACGATTCTTCACTTTTACTGCAATCCTACGTATGTTCTAAATTTAGACAGTCTAATCCTCTTAGACTTAAACGGAAAACATAAACTGTTTGTTAAGAGTCAATGGGTATTATCAAGTTAAGTATTTTTGTATAAAAATTGATAAGAAAAACTTCCTATATTTTATTTATATTATAGAAAATCTTAAGTATTAAGGTAAACACGTTTTTTCTTTAACGAAGTAACGATTTTGTGCGAATTACTCATAACGCTTTAAATTCGATGTGACTGGCATTTCAACATTTTTCTTAATTAATAAAACATTTTTAAATGTGGTATATGTTACCATGTAATGAGACAAATTACATAAAGTTGACACATCTGGGAATTAAAAATTACTTTATTGGGTTTTGTAGCAAAAAGTCCCATTCGATCAGCATATATTTTATCTTACTAGTATGCTAGGCCAAAGTAGATTGGTTGATTACTTACAGACCAACAAGGCGTTTTCGCATGACTCAAATGACATCGGAAATGCTTTGAATTCATATACATTAACGGTGCCATCGACTTTATTCACCTGATTCAATTAACCCAGGTGTCTCAAGTCTATTAGTGTACTTTATTCACTGTGATTTAAATCTATTATATTTTTATTTTTATTAATTTTAATTTATGTAAGATATTTTTATTTTAAAATATTTGATAATATCGTAGTGCAATCCATTACAGTTCATTAATTCTGCAGTACCTTCAAAGTCCAACTTAAAATAAAAGTACTTTTTAATATGATAATATATTTAAATTTCTACGTACCTAAGTATACCTACTATACTACTCGTATTTTATTAAGAAGTTTCCTTAAAATAGTTTACTTCAAATTCACTTAAATTTACTTATTAAAATGGATATAAAATGAAGTTCAAAATAATAGTTAGGTCAAGTAATTATTTTTACTACTAAACATCTTACAATTTATGGTGATAACCATAATGACACTATCAAAAAGTGTAAATATATACAATTTGAAATAACATAAATATCAGTTAACCTGAAACTCATTAAGTATTTAATGCACTGTTATACACGCGACGTGTTTCATTAAAGATCCAACCCATTAGTTAAATTGGAAAACTTTCCAAACTCCGTATTTAAATGTGAAGTTGTAAATGAGCTGCAAGTCTATTTACGTAGAAATATAATTATTGCAGTTAGATACAAGTAGGAAGGGCACGCGAACGAATGCCAAGAGAATGTTGGTAATAAAGGATATCCTACGGAAGACGGATATACCATCATGCAGCTAAAAACATCACAAAACATAACAACTGTAAGTAGTGCAAAGCAAAAAGTTTAGACTAGGTCAAGTAGTTTATGTTTAGGGGGTTGAATTTGTAAAACAACCCACGAATAATCACGTGTAGGATTTGGATACTCGTAATTTAGTAGCAAATATTAGCGCAATACTCAATATTATTTCTACTTAGGTACTGTATTCCATAGACATTAAAGATTATTCATAAGACTCATAAACATAAAGGGTAATTTAAATCGCCGAGAACTAAAGTTTGTTTCTACACGAATTGAAAATTAAATGTAATGAAGATGTACATATTAAATGCCAATTTAAGTGCCATAATGCCGTAACTTAAAAGGACACAAATCAAAACTTTTCAGGGACTGTTGCTTTAGTCGTTTATGAAGTTAAGAAAAGTAAATCAATGATTTAACAATAAAATCTTTACATAACAAATGAATAGAATTATTTGAATAAATTAAGAACCTTCATTAAAAATTACGACCTCAGTCTTAGTAAGTAAATGGCTTTTGTGGAAAATAACCCCAACTGAGGGAAAATAAAGGTAAATAATTTCCTTTTAAAATGTATGCTAATGTTTGCCCTCATTTAGGTTTAAAGGTAGGGACGGTTGTACAATACAACATTAGCGCGAAGTAAAATATACTTATACCTATATACAAGATTTAAATCTTATGTCGCGGTCGGTCTGAAGTGGCAGCTCGAATTGAATTGCTTGAAATGATTACGTCTAAACACCACATTACGGATTCAGTGCGTATTCAAACATCGAGTCATAAGTTGTGGTTGTTTCAACATGCTAATATTGGTTGATAACGCAAAAGAACGAGTAAACTACCATTTTGCTTAGTGAAACAATGAAGACGTGCGTTAAAGACAATAAATATTAATTGACTTTAAAAGAAGGATGTATCTACTTATTGCATACACGCTACATATAACATACTCAATGATTTCGCCTGAATAAGAGAAGATTGATTGCCCATTATAGGTTCTGTCGAATAGTTACTGAAGGTGTGTCTAGTTTGGGCTTGCTTTATTAGTTAAATGAATCTTATCATTATTCTTACGCTGGTTTCCCTTCATTACCTTTATAGCTATCCCCTAAATAAAGCTCCTCTTAGAATTTACTTCATTTAGCAAGATGAATAATTTCCAGTTAAATTTTTAATCGTTATCACTATTTCAAAAAAATACATTAACAAGTAACTAAGAAAGTAAATATTGATTGCCAAGAAAAAGGTAACATTACAAAATACAACGTCAACATGAAATAGTCTACCGTTCACCAGAACAATAATTATATTAGAAACTTATTCGACGAGCGTTGAAATATTTGAAAGCAATAAAGTGTTGCAAGGCCTAAGACGGTATTTTCCACACCGTTGACTGGTTGCATTGCAATAAAGGCGTGAAAAATATTAATTGCTACATACTGTTTACTACATTTAAAATATGGCAATATCAGAGAAGCACCAGTGATTTTATTCCAAAGTACTGATTAAAGTAAATTGCATGTGGCAAGACACGTTGTGGTCTTCAGTGCTCACCACAACTGAACAGCTTGCTATCTTCTAATTACAAATTATCACATTATTCTATGAACAGATACTTTTTCATTGGAAAAACGTAAGCTATAAATGTTTTTATTAATATTAAAAATGTCATCTCCTATTAACCCGCTTATTCTCCCCAAAGTAATGAAAATAAAAATATATGATAACAGAGAATGTCTATAAAAGTCTTCGTTTAAGAAATATTTTTAATTTCCTCTTGTGCTTTAATCAGTTTTACAGCTCAATAAAATTTGTTGCTCATAAACGTCACTTGTAACTCTGCTTCGGGTCACGCAAGTCGCAGTCGTAACTTGGGTATCCGGTATTGTTTCTCGTGCTTAGACTTAGTAACGTTAGGAATTACTTTGATTAATCAAAAAAAATTAGCAAAGAATCTTTTTAACCGACTTCAAAAAAAGGAGGAGGTTCTCAATTCGACTGTATTTTTTTTTATGTTTGTTACCTCAGAACTTTGGACTGGGCGAACCAATTTTGATGATTCTTTTTTTAATCAAAAGCTGGTGGCTGTCATGTGGTCCCACATAAATTTTATTGAGATCTGACAATGGCATCCATGAGAAAACCACATAAGTCGTAAATTTTTATTTAGATGTGCGCGACAAATTGACGAATAACTCAATATCACACCAACCGATTTCGATGATTCTTTTTTTAATCGAAAGCAGGTGCTTGTCATGTGGTCCCACATAAATTTAAACGAGATCTGATAAGTAGTTTTTGAGTAACTTTGAAGTCGGTTATTTTTTGTTAGTAAAATTTAGATTATTATATCCATGAGGTGATGAGAGATTATATACATTTTTCTAAGTTCACTATCGTAAACACAGATTAGATAAGAAAAGCTTTCTAGAATTTCCTGTGTGATGAAAGAATTTTTAAAATCAGTCCATTTCTTTTTGAGCCTGTTCGGTACAAACCACAAAAAAAAAATTATAATAATACTCTAAACTTACCAGTGGTTTCATTGATGTTAAAGAACGGCGTAAAAGGGTTCCCTTCAGACACGAGTCCATATCTGATCTGCCTGGGGGCGCCTTTGTCTCCATCCTCAGCTCGAACTTTGACCACCATGTCACCCGGCACCACTTGCCTCGGCAGGTGGGTGATAGGTGGCGCTGAGGTGAACACTGGAGGCATGTCCTGGACATCTTGTACCACCACAACTACTTCCAACCCAGCGATGTTTCGCGTATCCTTGCCGACTTCTACGTATGGGTCCTGAAAGGGTTTGATGTAAAATTGATAAAGTTTGGGAAACTTAGATTGAACGTAATTACATTTTACCGATACTTCGATTAAAGTTTCAAACTTATAAATAGGTATTGGTTTCTATCAATCCATTAGGCTTTATAGTCCGTGAGCCAGATAGTATTTTTTGTCAGTCATTTCCTCTCAAGCGATAACTCGTGAAATACTTCAGAGAGTTGCATTATATAGCAAGGTGAACGTCAGCTGCCGCTCCAAGGGTGGGTAGGGGGGCGGCAGCCTTTCAATCATGTAGAAAAAAACATTGTTTTCAGTCATTTCCTCCCGACTGAAAATTTGTTAGATGATAGATAACGTAATTATTTAAAGGTAAAAAAAAGTCAGCTGGCCATACCGTGGTGGATTATATGTCAGCTGGGCACGCGAACATGCAAAAAAATTTTTTTTGTTCAGTGATATCCTCTCACTTGAAAATGCGTCAGATGATACTTTACATGTTATTTTGAGTAAATAAAAACGTCAGCTGGCTGTATGTTGGTGGAAAGGTCGTCAGCTGATGCAGTGAATGATTGAGCTCAGAAGCCACCAATTTTCAAAAGAACTGTAGTTACGTAATTTCCTCTCACTTGAAAATGTGTCAGGTGATAGTTTACGCGCTATTTTGAATAAACAAAAACATCAGCTGGCTCTAAGTTGGTGGAAAACCCGTTAGCTGACGAATGTAAATAAGCGATCGGCGCTCACGCCTGGCTTCTGAGCTCCACCATTCACTGCATCAGCTGACGACCTTTCCACCAACATACAGCCAGCTGACGTTTTTAATTACTCAAAATAACATGTAAAGTATCATCTGACGCATTTTCAAGTGAGAGGATATCACTGAACAAAAAATTTTTTTTTGCATGTTCGCGTGCCCAGCTGACGTATAATCCACCACGGTATGGCCAGCTGACTTTTTTTTACCTTTAAATAATTACGTTATCTATCATCTAACAAATTTTCAGTCGGGAGGAAATGACTGAAAACAATTATTTTTTTTACATGATTGAAAGGCTGCCGCCCCTTAGAGCGGCAGCTGACGTTCACCATGCTATATAATGCAGCTGACGTATAATCCACCACGCTATGGCCAGCTGACTTTTTTTTACCTTTAAATAATTACGTTATCTATCATCTAACAAATTTTCAGTCGGGAGGAAATGACTGAAAACAATTTTTTTTTTACATGATTGAAAGGCTGCCGCCCCCCTACCCACCCTTGGAGTGGCAGCTGACGTTCACCATGCTATATAATGCAACTCTCTGAAGTATTTCACGAGTTATCGCTTGAGAGGAAATTGGTCAGGAAAATCTGTCGCTAGCTCACGGACCATTAGAAGGCCATTATTCAATGATATTGTATGTATAACACTCAGATGACAGAATAAAATAGTATAACATTATTGGATATGTGGTGAATATTGGTATTTTGTTAATTTAACTAGGTATTATTCTATCTGAGAACGTGATTAACTGACAGAAATTGTGTATGCGTTCATTATCACATTACTATAAATATCAATCCATTATTATTTATCTGGGCCCGAGTCAATAATTTTATCCAAACTATAAATTATAAACAAAACTCGAGTCAATAATTTTATCCAAACTATAAATTATACATTACAATGAACAAAACTTAAAGAATGTTCTAGACGTTTAGATTGCTCTATTATTTCCACATTTCCCTATTACAGTGCAAAGCATTTATGCAAGCAATCATTATAAGGGTTTAAACCAAATACCTGCTTATTATAAAATGTTACAAAACACTGAAATAAGGTGAGCATTGTACTCTCTAATCCGCATTGTTGGAACTCGACTATGGAATTGAGTCAGGTTAGAGCCAGGTTAAAATAAAACCAAAGCTTTCTAACATGCCTTTGTTGGTTTCTCTGGACTGTAAGTTTGTGTCATGTTGATGTTAAAAAAGATTAGCAAGATAACATAGAATATTATTCTTAACTTAAAAAAAACTGTTTTGAACAACTAGTAATAAGTAAACTAGACCTTATCAATGTCACTTTTACTTCGTTTACTTCAACTTCCCTAATTAGTTACGTAAATAATATAAATTTTACTAACAAAAAATAACCGACTTCAAAGTCTCAAAAACGACATAGTTGTCAGATCTCGTTCAAATTTATGTGAGACCACATGACAAGCGCCTGCTTTCGATTAAAAAAAGAATCATCGAAATCGTTTGGCGTGATATTGAGTTATTCGTCAATTTGTCGCGCACATCTTAACACAAATTTACGACTTATGTAGTTTTCTCATGGATGCCGTTGTCAGATCTCAATAAAATTTATGTGGGACCACATGACAGCCACCAGCTTTCAATTAAAAAAAGAATCATCAAAATCGGTTCGCCCAGTCCAAAGTTCTGAGGTAACAAACATAAAAAAAAAAATACAGTCGAATTGAGAACCTCCTCCTTTTTTGAAGTCGGTTAATAAAGAGTATGTGAATACTGGTCTTGAAGGCAATTTATAGTAGGTGTTATTAATTAAAGTAGCTACTTAAGATATGGTAAGTTATTAATGGTGTGTTCTACTTACGACCGCTAATAGCGTTAAGTGGTACATAGACTGAGCTTCAAAGTCTAGGGGACCGACAAGGAAAATCGTGCCTTCTGTATTTTCAGTAGACACGCGTCGCTGACGAATTGCAAACAGTGGTGATCCCTGGAAATAAAAGAAAATGAGTTAGCTTCGTTTCTTTTCATGCTTTCTTTGCTTGCCTAAGGCATAATAGATTCTAAATAAGCTGAAGAGTTAAAATGTTACGTCCATACATGCCTTATATTACGTACTATCTATCTATTAATACCCACCTACTTATCTCGACTTTCGACAGATTTCAAATGGACTTACAACCACACAGAAGCGAATCAAACGAATTTTAACTCGTATTTCGATTTAAAACTTTGACCTACTTCAAAATTGTAACTAATGCAAATATATTAATGTACTTACTAGTATTTGTAACATTAGGAAACTATAATGCCACCAAGCTAATAAATATGTATTTGTTTCACATCGCTACATTAACTATTCAAAGTTCAAACATTCCTTTACCTTTAAACCTCCTACTAAAGAAGCACACTAACGGGTTGAATGACCAGGCCGAGGAATGAACGAAGAAAAAATACTGACAGATTAAAAAGCAATAAACAGATCAGGCGTATTTTTCGACTAGGATTAAAAAAAAGAATTCCAGAACACGTAGGTATATTTAATAGACGATACGCTTGAAATTATAGTACGTGTAAGGACTCGCTCTCCATTATTATGGCATTTACGTGGCCGATAAACCGAACACGGGTTACGGGTGCCGGCCATTCTCCACGCACTGCAAGAATTTAACACGCCTCGAGTCTTCTTAATGCCTGGTAATTGTGCAACATCATCGCAGAGATACCAAGTTAAAGTCTGGAATATGCATATTTAAATTATTTAAAAAACATATGTTATGTGTTCCTTGTAACTTGATTTGATTTGTTGTTGTATTTCTCTTTCCTCAACAAATTTACTCTATAATTAGCATACCTTACTTAATACTTTATTCACCTAAGTTAGTACACTTAATTCACCCATACACCTAGGTCTACTTTTAGTAAAATTAACACGTGTTGAATAAACCCAAGTGAATCTTAATTCACCTTTGTTACACCTTGGACGTAGTCCCCAAAATCAAATCTATGGCATACATAAGGTTGACTACCTACGTATACTATACTGTATACTACGTATCAAGGGATGTAAGTATGACAAAATACTGTTAAATGAAAATATTAAAATTCTAAACATCACAATATCAAACCATTAGCTAAATCATGGCTAAATCTTAGAGTACTCCAAACGTGTTTCGTGACATAAATTAAACTAAATTTACAACAGCCAATAAACTGATGAATGCAAAACGTGTTCGAGCTAATGAGTGGGTATAGTGGATTTGTTCCTAGTTCATGAGGTTCTGATTAATTTATGAACGTATTTCGCAAACGCTAGGACACGCCGACGAGATATCGCGGTGAAAATTAACCCCATCAGTATAAGAGAAACTTTATTATGCGGTTAGCGAGAAGTGCGTGTCGATCACGAAGCTTTCAGCGTCATTAACCATTCTTCAATCATCAAGGCCTGTCTCATTTAAAATTCAAATGAATGAATTATGCGTCTCACCCATAGTTCCAGTTCCAATGGCTTCGGTGACAAAGGATTCTTCCTCGCGATTACTATTTCGAGGTCCGTCCCACGCTTGGCGTCCTGGAAAGCGATTTAGTTTTGTAAAAAATGTAAGCGCTGCATTTAAGGGGATTGGCTCGCTCAAATCTCAAAAACACTGTAAGTTTGAAGAAGACTGCAGATGAATCCTTTTGTGCGATTTCCATATAAAAAATATATGGTATACTGAAGGTCATCACAATGATATTGTATTGTTTAAAATTTTAATAACCTCTCCCAAATATTGGGAAAATTTTTTGTTAAATAGGTCCTTCTTCAACCTAAATTGTAAACTTTCTTTGTAACGGATATATAGTTCGGCATGAATTTTGTACTAAAAAATATGTAATGACGTGTTTCACAATTTGTATTGTTGTTTTTTTCTTAATTCTTTTATTATTTTTAAATAATGAATAAAAACCCAAAACTTCACCAGTACCCCACTGGAGCGCCCCCGCTAAGCCCTGCGTCGCGTGCTCGATCAGTGTCTCGATGACTCTTGTGACGGGTGGGTTGTACGCGCGTTATTTTTTCCTAATAAAAACTAAAACTTCACGTTTTGAAAATTTTTTGAATGAAGTCATATTGTAAATAGTACAAATATAAATATTTCGTAAAAGAACAAAAGAAATTAAGTTTGTAAATATATGTAAAGTAGATTATAATTTCGTTTAGTTTATTGACCCTATCATAGAGTAAGACTGACTGTGGCTAAATATTGTATGAAAATGTAAAGTGAAACACGTGACCGAGGTCTCCAAAACTATTGGTAAGTATATTGAGTACATTATTTTTAGTGTGTTTATTTTTTGAACGTTTTAGCTATCTTGAGAATTTCGTTTGACGGCGGATGGAGATCTAAATGATGATGACTCCGAAGGTGGGTATTAGCATCTCATTGACTGCACTACGTATAACCATCGTGTTTGGATTCATTTGAAAGGTCTCATGGAGACCTTGGTGAATTATGATGTCATCTACCTGATGGTGGACTCCGAAGGTGGGTAAAGGATCTCAGTGACGGCACTACGTAGAACCATTGTGCTTGGACTCATTTGAAAGGTCTCATTGAGACCTTGATGACTGATGATGTCACCTACCTGATGGTGGACTCCGAAGGTGGGTAAAGGATCTCAGTGACGGCACTAGATAGAACCATCGTGTTTGGATTCATTTGAAAGGTCTCATTAAGACCTTGATGACTGATGATGTCACCTACCTGATGGTGGACTCCGAAGGTGGGTAAAGGATCTCAGTGACGTCACTATGTAGAAGTATCGTGCTTGAACTCATTTGAAAGGTCTCATTGAGACCTTGGTGACTGTTGATGTCACCTACCTGATGGTGGACTCCGAAGGTGGGTAAAGGATCTCAGTGACGTCACTATGTAGAAGTATCGTGCTTGGACTCATTTGAAAGGTCTCATTGAGACCTTGGTGACTGTTGATGTCACCTACCTGATGGTGGACTCCGAAGGTGGGTAAAGGATCTCAGTGAAGGCACTACGTAGAACCTTCGTGCTTGGACTCATTTAAAAGGTCTCATGGAGACCTTGGTGACTGATGACGTCACCTACCTGATGGTGGACTTCGAAGGTGGGTAAAGGATCTCAGTGACGTCACTATGTAGAAGTATCGTGCTTGGACTCATTTGAAAGGTCTCATTGAGACCTTGGTGACTGATGATGTCACCTACCTGATGGTGGACTCCGAAGGTGGGTAAAGGATCTCAGTGACGGCACTACGTAGAACCTTCGTGCTTGGACTCATTTAAAAGGTCTCATGGAGACCTTGGTGACTGATGATGTCACCTACCTGATGGTGGACTCCGAAGGTGGGTAAAGGATCTCAGTGACGGCACTACGTAGAACCTTCGTGCTTGGACTCATTTAAAAGGTCTCATGGAGACCTTGGTGACTGATGATGTCACCTACCTGATGGTGGACTCAGAAGGTGGGTAAAGGATCTCAGTGACATCACTATGTAGAAGTATCGTGCTTGGACTCATTTGAAAGGTCTCATTGAGACCTTGGTGACTGATGATGTCACCTACCTGATGGTGGACTCCGAAGGTGGGTAAAGGATCTCAGTGACGGCACTACGTAGAACCATCGTGTTTGGAC
This sequence comes from Thymelicus sylvestris, assembly GCA_911387775.1. NCBI lineage: Eukaryota > Metazoa > Arthropoda > Insecta > Lepidoptera > Hesperiidae > Thymelicus > Thymelicus sylvestris. The sequence continues at coordinate 12,538,920 of OU426893.1, forward strand.
TCATTTGAAAGGTCTCATGGAGACCTTGGTGACTGATGACGTCACCTACCTGATGGTGGACTCCGAAGGTGGGTAAAGGATCTCAGTGACGGCACTACGTAGAACCATTGTGCTTGGACTCATTTAAAAGGTCTCAAGGAGAACTTAGTGACTTATGATGTCACCTACCTGATGGTGGACTCCGAAGATGGGTAAAGGATCTCAGTGACGGCACTACGTAGAACCTTCGTGCTTGGACTCATTTAAAAGGTCTCATGGAGACCTTGGTGACTGATGATGTCACCTACTTGATGGTGGACTTTTAATGTGGGTAAAGGATCTCAGTGACGTCACTATGTAGAAGCATCGTGCTTGGACTCCTTTGAAAGGTCTCATTGATACCTTGGTGACTGATGATGTCACCTACCTGATGGTGGACTCCGAAGGTGGGTAAAGGATCTCAGTGACGGCACTACGTAGAACCTTCGTGCTTGGACTCATTTAAAAGGTCTCATGGAGACCTTGGTGACTGATGATGTCACCTACCTGATGGTGGACTCCGAAGGTGGGTAAAGGATCTCAGTGACGGCACTACGTAGAACCTTCGTGCTTGGACTCATTTAAAAGGTCTCATGGAGACCTTGGTGACTGATGATGTCACCTACCTGATGGTGGACTCCGAAGGTGGGTAAAGGATCTCAGTGACATCACTATGTAGAAGTATCGTGCTTGGACTCATTTGAAAGGTCTCATTGAGACCTTGGTGACTGATGATGTCACCTACCTGATGGTGGACTCCGAAGGTGGGTAAAGGATCTCAGTGACGGCACTACGTAGAACCATCGTGTTTGGACTCATTTGAAAGGTCTCATGGAGACCTTGGTGACTGATGACGTCACCTACCTGATGGTGGACTCCGAAGGTGGGTAAAGGATCTCAGTGACGGCACTACGTAGAACCATTGTGCTTGGACTCATTTAAAAGGTCTCAAGGAGACCTTGGTGACTTATGATGTCTCCTACCTGATGGTGGACTCCGAAGATGGGTAAAGGATCTCAGTGACGGCACTACGTAGAACCTTCGTGCTTGGACTCATTTAAAAGGTCTCATGGAGACCTTGGTGACTGATGATGTCACCTACTTGATGGTGGACTTTTAATGTGGGTAAAGGATCTCAGTGACGTCACTATGTAGAAGCATCGTGCTTGGACTCCTTTGAAAGGTCTCATTGATACCTTGGTGACTGATGATGTCACCTACCTGATGGTGGACTCCGAAGGTGGGTAAAGGATCTCAGTGATGGCATATCGTAGAACCATCGTGTTTGGACTCATTTGAATTTTTGTGTATGGCTTATTACTGACTGTAGCAGCAAAAACATTACGTTCGCTCACTTAAGTTATTATGTTTCAGGCAGTTCAGGAACCAGCAAAACTCAGATTTACAAAATCAGGAACTTCAGTCGTTAACAGAAACATATGATCTGTCTGGGACGAAAGTTGATGAGGGGGCAAAGCAAATTTTGCCGGTAACTTAGTCTGTTTGCTTACACTGTGGTATTTTTTAGATATTAGATAGTTTCCCTAGCTAATTTAATTTGACACTGCATTGTTTGTTTGTTTTAGGTTGAACAAGATGAAGAAGATTTACAAGATTTGATTATTGAAGAAGAATCACAAGCAGAAACAAAAAATATATCTGGAAGACGAGTTATAGATCTAACTTACTTTTTTCCAAAATATAAGAAATAGGCGGCCATGGTGCTTTGAAAGTTTCAATTACATGTCCCTGTGACTAAAATTTTTGTCTTTTTAACCCATTTAGATCTCAATACTTTTTTTTAACTTGGCTCTCATTTCACATTTATGTTTTTGATAAGATATCATTACTTTTTGTCTAGAAATTATTAGTGTTTATAGATAATGAATATACCTATTGTTATTTGTAAAATTACTATACACAGTGGAATCGCTTATTCACTTGTTTCACTAATTATCATTAACTTTCAGTCTAGCCGTGACCAGCCGTTAATGTATCAAAAACAATTTTAGCCACATTTATGAAATTTTAAATTTTAATTAAGCTAAGGGGTTTTAATAAATGTGTCAAATTTCATGTATTTAGGTGAAATAAGCTACACATTTCTTAGACAAGCACATATTTTTTATATTATAATTAATTATTATAGTGACTAACAATAATTTATGCAACTATAATTTAAAATTTGCCATCTGTATACTAGTATTTTTTATTCATTTGATGAATAGAACAAATAGATAATAATAATAAATTGCTCCTCCACCATTTCAATTAATGAAATGAAATGCATTTATTATTTTTAATTACGTGAACTTGTATGATGTAACTTTTCATTTCATATTCACAAAATTTTTGCTACCTTTAATTTGTAACAATGTCTGTATTATTTTTTCAATTAATTTAATATCATTTGCTAATCTTACTTACATACAAAGAAATCATATGTAGATTATTTACTAAGAAAATATAATCACGAAAACTAAGTATCAGTATAAGTAAAGATTGATGTTCAATCCAACCTTATAAAAGGCCACTCATTTAGTCACACGCTGTTCTTCTCGATATCTTCTTGGTAGGATACAGACGTATTACTTGTACTTCCCAATCTATAAAGGATTAATATAACGATGATATTTAAAAATCCTAAACTCTGCAGTTTTCTTTACGCCCCCCCTAACCTTATTTCCTATAGAATTAATTAATTATTGTAATTTAGGAACAGTCACAATGGCAACATTAAAACAGGGTCATCAAACTAGGTCATCCGTTATTTCCGTTACTGAGAACCCATAAGCATATACCTGGTCATCATCAGACCTTCAGAATGTTTCATGTAGTAGCACCCGTGCTCAATTAGATAAATGTTGAAAGCTAGGTCATCCTAACTATTCCCGTTACTGAGAACCGATAAGTATATACCTGGTCATCATCAGACCTTCAGAATGTTTCATGTAGTAGCACCCGTGCTCAATTAGATAAATGTTGAAAGCTAGGTCATCCTAACTATTCCCGTTACTGAGAACCGATAAGTATATACCTGGTCATCATCAGACCTTCAGAATGTTTCATGTAGTAGCACCTGTGCTCAATTAGATAAATGTTGAACGCTAGGTCATCCTAACTATTCCCGTTACTGAGAACCGATAAGTATATACCTGGTCATCATCAGACCTTCAGAATATTTCATGTAGTAGCACTTGTGCTCAATTAGATAAATGTTGAACGCTAGGTCATCCTAACTATTCCCGTTACTGAGAACCGATAAGTATATACCTGGTCATCATCAGACCTTCAGAATGTTTCATGTAGTAGCACCCGTGCTCAATTAGATAAATGTTGAAAGCTAGGTCATCCTAACTATTCCCGTTACTGAGAACCGATAAGTATATACCTGGTCATCATCAGACCTTCAGAATGTTTCATGTAGTAGCACCTGTGCTCAATTAGATAAATGTTGAAAGCTAGGTCATCCTAATTATTCCCGTTACTGAGAACCGATAAGTATATACCTGGTCATCATCAGACCTTCAGAATGTTTCATGTAGTAGCACCCGTGCTCAATTAGATAAATGTTGAAAGCTAGGTCATCCTAACTATTCCCGTTACTGAGAACCGATAAGTATATACCTGGTCATCATCAGACCTTCAGAATGTTTCATGTAGTAGCACCCGTGCTCAATTAGATAAATGTTGAAAGCTAGGTCATCCTAACTATTCCCGTTACTGAGAACCGATAAGTATATACCTGGTCATCATCAGACCTTCAGAATGATTCATGTAGTAGCACCCGTGCTCAATTAGATAAATGTTGAAAGCTAGGTCATCCTAACTATTCCCGTTACTGAGAACCGATAAGTATATACCTGGTCATCATCAGACCTTCAGAATGTTTCATGTAGTAGCACCCGTGCTCAATTAGATAAATGTTGAAAGCTAGGTCATCCTAACTATTCCCGTTACTGAGACCCGATAAGTATATACCTGGTCATCATCAGACCTTCAGAATGTTTCATGTAGTAGCACCCGTGCTCAATTAGATAAATGTTGAAAGCTAGGTCATCCTAACTATTCCCGTTACTGAGAACCGATAAGTATATACCTGGTCATCATCAGACCTTCAGAATGTTTCATGTAGTAGCACCTGTGCTCAATTAGATAAATGTTGAAAGCTAGGTCATCCTAACTATTCCCGTTACTGAGACCCGATAAGTATATACCTGGTCATCATCAGACCTTCAGAATGTTTCATGTAGTAGCACCCGTGCTCAATTAGATAAATGTTGAAAGCTAGGTCATCCTAACTATTCCCGTTACTGAGAACCGATAAGTATATACCTGGTCATCATCAGACCTTCAGAATGTTTCATGTAGTAGCACCTGTGCTCAATTAGATAAATGTTGAAAGCTAGGTCATCCTAACTATTCCCGTTACTGAGACCCGATAAGTATATACCTGGTCATCATCAGACCTTCAGAATGTTTCATGTAGTAGCACCCGTGCTCAATTAGATAAATGTTGAAAGCTAGGTCATCCTAACTATTCCCGTTACTGAGAACCGATAAGTATATACCTGGTCATCATCAGACCTTCAGAATGTTTCATGTAGTAGCACCTGTGCTCAATTAGATAAATGTTGAAAGCTAGGTCATCCTAACTATTCCCGTTACTGAGAACCGATAAGTATATACCTGGTCATCATCAGACCTTCAGAATGTTTCATGTAGTAGCACCTGTGCTCAATTAGATAAATGTTGAAAGCTAGGTCATCCTAACTATTCCCGTTACTGAAAACCGATAAGTATATACCTGGTCATCATCAGACCTTCAGAATGTTTCATGTAGTAGCACCCGTGCTCAATTAGATAAATGTTGAAAGCTAGGTCATCCTAACTATTCCCGTTACTGAAAACTGATCAGTACTTACCTGGTCATCATCAGTCTTCAGAATGTATCATTTAGTATAATGAAAGCTATTTCAGCAGGCATAGTGCATAGCGTAGTTCAAAATAAATAAATTATTATCATGTAGGCAGATACTCGTACAAGACTACAAAAACTATAGGAACAAAATGTATTCGAAAATCTCTCAGAGAGCGAACAAAAATAGGCAAGAACGATGACAACTCTGTGCCACATGTTTCCTTGCTTTATCTTCAGTTAGTTTTATTGTAGTATAGTCGTTGGTCGGTAGATGGCGCTTAGTTAAAAAATACTAGTAGAGGGACCAAATCTTCAAGGTCATCGGGCAAGGCAATCCCCTTAATAGAAGTGGAGTTAATTTTGATATTTTTCATATTCGCGCCGAAGGAGCGAGGGTTCGCTGTCATCATCATCAATCATGACATCACGCGGCAGGCGGCTGACGCTGCCTCATTTGTTGCCGTATACAAACCTATCTGTGAGCGAGGTTCGAGCTTTTTACACACTCCATGAATCTTAATGCTTTACATTCACCGGATAAAATCTCGGCGGGTTCGATTTGTCATCGGGTCATCAAATTATCTTCATAGGTTAAACCCGCGTGTGTAATCTTTAGGAAAGATTTCGTTTGCAGATTACATACGAGGACTTTTAGGTGTATTTACCCACAACATAATTTATAAACCATCACGAATTCAATAGATACGGATACCTACTAGATATGGATTATACATAATATAAAATTATTCGAAGTTGGTTTTTGACTTTTTACAAATACTTAAAAGAAACTCATTTCAAGTTTTAAAAACTCTCTACTTTGTCTTGCTTTATACCATAAAAAATTATATTATGCTAAGTTAGGCGTGATCATTGATCATAGCGGTCAATGCTAAGATTACGCCGAAACAATGCACGTATGGTTTTCGTATAAAGATGTCTCATACCTCAGGAACCAGGATAATGCCAGGTTGATGCGGAAAGATGGTGTCCCGTGGCGTGGTGGTATTCGTCCCAGTGATGGAGCAAGCGATGCGAGCGCTGCGTCCTCTCGTGTTGCGAGCTGACAGCCTGAAGTCCACGTACCGCCCTGGCTCCAGCCGTCGGAGCAGGATCACGTTGGCCTGGCAGACCGAGTTGTAGCGCGTACACGGGAGTGTTTCGATACCGATGTCCAGTCGACCCATTTGACCTGGTTGTTTCAAGTTACACAATATTAATAGTAAAGTTGTGAAGACGAGCCACTTGATGGTAAGTGGTGCTCATCATCAGTAATGTTCCAGTTATCACCAATGCATTGCTAGTCAAAAAGAAACAAAGGAGGCTCTCGCTTTGTCCAACATTGCTACCAAAACACGTTAAAAACATTTCACGGTCGACTTTACAGTAAAGAAAGCTCGTCGGCTTAAATGCTTATCTACTGATTAAACAGACGGCATAGAGCCCAGCCTGTGGCCTAGTGAACTTCAACACGAGGGACAATTCACCATAACCTCGTCCATTGTTCATCGGGATCTATAGACTGCCAGTAGAGGGGTTTGAGTACAACGCTGTAAGCACCCTGGATCAATAACTATTACCTACATAAATTTACAATAAGTAAGGCTACACATTCATAACCCCACACTAGGATTTCCTGTGTCGCGGATGTTATGGACAACACACAAAACCATTATTCAAGTTTCCACCTCGCTGGAAATCGAGCCCAGGGCAAATGGCACAGCGGCGATCCCGGATCCGGCATGGTACTCGTAACTAACCAAGAACCTCACTGTGTATGAATAATTTTACCTATGAGCTCGAAGTGCAGCGGATAATCGAAGTCGGGATCGGAGGCTCGCACTCGGTAGATGATGGAGCCCACAGCCGCGTCCGCTGGTACCAGCACGAGTCTCATCAACGTGCTCGGGTCGAACACCGGCTCGCCGGCGCGAACGCTCGCGAACACCGCTGCGAGCACCAGCGCCACTGCGAACGTCATCCTGGTGACAAGGGAATAAAAATAAGTAAATAATGCTACACACTCATAGCCCCACACTAGGATTCCCTGTGTCGTGGAGTGGGTGCAATAGAGAACACTCATACCCAGACCGAGAACAGAAATTCGAACTCAAAGTTTCACCTCGTTAGGATTCGAACCCAGGACCAGGCACGATCCGGCATGGTAACCATTGCGCCATACAGGTCGTCAACTAATCAAATGCATCAAATACCTAGTATATATTATGATTAATCGTAACTATTGTCGTTAAAATTAGCATAATAATAACCATTGTAATTCGTAAGTATCATTAATTACGATTCAATGAATAATGATCGTTAACTTTATAATCTCAAAGGAATTAGCTGGAAGTTATATCTAAGGGATTATAGAATTAACACACCCATGGACTGCTAACTTGGGTTAAACTTTAAACACGTTTACACCGAACAAAGCAATTTCAAAGCTCTGTAACCGTGTTCAAGATACTGTAGCCGTAGTCAATGATGTTTCATAAGATTCATAACTAATTCACCCTCGTCACATTCGTGAGAAGGAAGCCGCTACATTCAATTATAAATTACGCGCATCTGAAGGATACCGCAACCGCCATGAGTTGCGAAAGGGAAAATGGTGTTATGAAATCATTCCGCTTCTGTGCAAGCAGGAAGCATCCGCTCTTTATAGCTTTGCAGGTAATAACTCGTTTAAAATTTCAATTTCGAGACTGTGTGTCATTTGCCGACTGTATATTTTCTAATGAACGTGAATGTGTATCCTGTCGGTGTAAATCTTCGGTTTTATTTCCGTGTAATGTCATAAAGTACAAGATTATATTATAACAGCTCTTAGAAAGCGAGTCATGATTAAAACCAAGTTACTGCCTATACGTTACGTTATCATGGAGATAGAAAATAATCAACAATAATTCTGCACTCTGCAGTAGCCGTACTGATACCAAATAGCTAAGGAATTTGCGACGCGATGGCATTAAGGTAGCGGGGACATAAGTATCAGATAGCTAATAATAATTTTGGTTATCCAAACGACGATTGAATTTAACTTATACGTACTTTAAATTACGAATTCTGATCTACGGTAGAAATATATTTCTACCGTAGATGGATAGATTTGTATTCTTGTTATAAATAATAATATCCTACTCTGCAAAATTAAGCCTTCGTTTTATCGTAACATAATATATCACGTTCCAAAGTGCAAGACTGAGCAAAACCTAAAAAATCCGTATCAAGACCCACTAACCTAACGAACACTAGCGTGACATACTTGGCAGATAATCATCCTAAGTACAACTATCCTTTGAACGCCTCCCCACACTCATGTACAAAATAAGAAACTAGCAACGACATAGTGACGCTTTGAAGTTTCAGTTTCCAAGCCAAGAAAGAAGATATTGATCTTTCTCTGTGTAAGTGTCGAATAAGGAAAGCGCTGGCCCGTAAATGTTCTTGCTACCGACTGCAATTTTCAATGTGGTTTTGTATACATTTATGAGCGTTGATGAAAATTTATGAAGATACGGTGTGATTGCCGCATGCCGAAGTCGACTTGAAGATGGGTAAAGATTTACGATAAATATATTTATATTATTTTCTGTAACTTGTTTATACTCGTATATATGAAGAAACTGTACAAAAGGATGAGAACTGAGATGTAATCTAGCTTAATAAATAGATATATCCTTATATGTGTTTAATAAAAACGATCCACTATTTAATATAGATAATATAAATATCTAATATCTGGATTATAATTCTAATAATAATAGTATTATTACTCGCCAATAGATGTCAGTATGAGTGGATGATATTGTAGCAGTTTTTCATTGTCTGAAAACACGGATAAAACGACAATTTCTAAAAATGAATCCTAGCTAGATCGTTTTATCGCCCCCGAAACCCCCTGAATACTAAATCTAATGAAAATCGTTCGCGCCGTTTCCGAGACTCAGAAAAAATATATACAAGCATTGCTTGTGTAAAGGTATTAGATAGATAGATATAATTATCGCTGATGGGTTGCCTAATACAATTGAGTAGTGGAACACGCTGGGTATCCACTAGTTACAGATATTAAAAAATTCATGACATCTGTCTCAGATAATTAGTAACTAATAGGGATTACAGCTTTTAATAAAGCTGTACCCATACGACATTCAATCGCTTATCGGAAACTGAGGGGATGGGTACTAAGAATAATGTACTGAATAAACAATAATTTTGTAAGGCTGAATCAGCTCCCTTTCAAACGTAATTAGTAAGTACATGGGCAGATTTATTGCCTGTCAGATCAAAGTCCCGGGTATTCATGATATAGGTTTCGCAGTGAATGACGAAGATAGGCAGTCTGTAGTGTTATTTATCTCTCTCTCAACTTCACATTGGCCCTGAGCCCTGAGTATCTATAGACCTGCGGTGCGGGTCAAGGTAAGATATTATTTGTTCCATGTAATCTTTATAGTAAAAGTTAAATTCAAAACAGCAGTAAATAATGGTTTAGTCATTATTTTACTATTGACGAGGAAGTAATATGGACATGCAGTCAAAAATAACCATTAAATTGACAAACAAGGTTCTTTAAAGCAATTATAAGTAGATGGGTTGAATAGTTTACCTCCAATAAAATTAAATTACGTGTAAATTAATAAATGATATTTGTTGAATACTTTTTATAATCATCAAGGTCGATGAGGGTTATTTATCAGAAGATTTTTGGTTAATTTTACCTTGTTTATAATTTGCACAATAAAAACAAGTTGTCAGAGCGCTCTGACAATTTGTCAGAGCGCTCTGACAATTTGTCAGAGCGACAGTGATAGATTTATTCTATCACTGTCGCTCTTCCGCATATTAATTGGCATGACCAGAGAAATACAAATATAATTAATGTGCATGATCGTAATATAGACATCACTGTTGTGCCTTATGCGAAATACCGAAGAGTAAATAAGACCGCACCATACTATGACTTGTACAGTATCACTGATGTCGCATCCTCGAAGACTCCGCCTAGTACTCGCTTTAATTAATTGCTACTAGGTGAACAAATCCGATGAGAAATTTAATACCCCAGCTTTATTTTGGCACACTTGCTTGCATCTTTTTGCTATCCTAGTACTGCTGGAAGTGGGGGGTGTCAGGTTTTATTTTGTTACGGAATTTCTTGATTCGGTCGCCGCGCTCAAAGCCCGCGATAAAAGCTATGCAATAGCTTAAAAATAATACTAATATTCTATGAAGTAATTTATAGCAAGCTCTGAGATTCACATCGAGTACGAGTTTCCGACTAGCACCGAGTATCAAGCCTCGAGCCAAGGTGAAATATTTGTCCGACGCGAGCCTTAAATCTTGTCGCGTGAACACAAGCGCTGTTAACTGGAATATCTTAGGCCTTACATATTGGAGCAACATTATAGACTGATACTACGACCTACTGCAATATGAATCTATTCTATAGATGGTGTTCTACGTTTGAGGTTCGAGGTCTGATTGCGGAAATGTAATTCCCAGAACTATAACTTTGACTTCAAAGTGTGAACTGATGTAGTGAGTATTTCGTCAGTAAGGGCTCATGAGTATGTACAATATAGAGTGTAAGGGCATGATCCTTGGGACAGAGGCTATTACGTCTGACTACTAGTCAGTGACTAGGTGAGTACCATCCTCCTTCTAAAATCAATCGTGAAGTAGCAAGTTAGTAGGTAACATAAAATTACAGTTCGACTGCAATTTTTTCAGTTACAATAGAATAACGCTGTTCTCAGCCTTAAGCTACACCCCTTTTAGGTTTACATAATGAGCTGAAACCCGAGACTTGCGGTATACGATCGTGATAAGAAACCTCTGGTGTGGTACTTACATATTGTAGCGAAAATATTTATCTTCGTATATTTTACACTCGTATTCGTATATTATAAATGTTTTTTTTTCAGAATTGAAATTGATGAGTAAGCAAATTCATTGTTCATAAATATAATCAGCTGTGAGTTTGATTTGTGAGGTAACAGTTACCGCGCTGGCACAGCGTGAAATATTAGCTCCGTGAGTTGAAACTCATCCTTCCCATGAGGTTAATAACGTTCATTCTCATAAATATAAAATTCATTACAGTACACTACACGGTGATTTTTGTAAATTTTTACGTCAAACTGCTTTAACTCTTGCTAGTTCTTGCTTTAGCTCAACGAAACGCATCAACACCTCATAGTAAGTACCTAATCATACTGCTACTGTCAAAGAACGTCTGAAACACAAAGGGACATACATTTTACGATTGACCTTAAAACGTAGGTGGCAGCTAAGCAGCAATAGAGATCATGCACGATTGCCTTCGAGATTAAACGGGATTAAAATTAACCTAAGCTTAGCAACCTTCAACATGACTGTACATGCGTCATAGCCTCATCGAACGAAACTAATTATATAGGAAATCAAGGATGTATGGATGAGGCCGTCAATAAATACTTATTTTGATGAAGGACAGCAAACCAAGCGTGTATGAGTGAGGCCGTCAATAAATGCTTATCTTGATGCAGGAGAGTAAACTAAGGATGTATGGGTGAGGCCACCAATAAATGCTTATTTTGATGAAGGACTGTAAACCAAGGATGTATGGGTGAGGCCGTCAATAAATGCTTCTTTTGATGAAGGACAGTAAACCAAGGATATGTGGCTAATTTGCGGCTTTATCCGTATGGGAATTATTCCCACCCCAAAACTGTCCTAAAATAAATAAAAATACGATATTTCGAGATACACTTAACTCGTGTTAACTAAAACCTATAATTTGGTGTTTTCATTAAATCCAATATTAGTTCGCAGAAAACCGTACATATCCGAATGAAATTAAACCCGTTTAGGCCGGACAGAAAAGCAATTACTGGCATTCGATCATTCGGAAAACCAAGGGAATGCAATTAAAGGATTATTATCTTGACGTTCCAACCGCTAAACCTTAAATCATCGGAGACCCTTTCCTACGACGTTTATGTTGTTCAGTCGTGACTACTCTCGAAAAATGTTTAAGGGACTCGCACGATTGTAAAATGATACCACCGCAGGCTTAGAATCTAACACCTTTAAAGTAAAAGATACGTCGGTATTTTATTGGTTTGAGAGACAATTTTTAGCTGAACCTGGATTTGCTTCTTTGCTTAGGTTTAGAAATTGAAATGTAGGGATAGTATAATAGTTTCATATTGATATACCTAGTAGTAAAATAAAATAATTATAAAGAAAACTAAAGAACACAAGAATGTTACATTGCATATCGTGTAATTTTTCCAAAAGCTCGGTCATCCAGGTACCAATTATTTACGATTCAAATATTGTTTGAGATCTGGTGAAATAATTGAATTGATTAAGTGATGTATCGCACTCTTTAACTTTTCTTTGTCTCATCTCATACACGTTTACCGAAATCTAATGCGCTCTTTCTATACCGCAGGCAAGATCACAGTTCGCAACCAATTGGGCTACAGTTGTCTAAAACTTAAAAGATAGTATTAGGTTATTCCGTTTCCATTTCAGATTTATTCCTATAAATAATAAAACGTGCTGAAAATCTAGGCGTACCTATATCGGAATGATGGTATGAAGGATCATTTGTCAAAGTGGTTTATTGGGAGAATGGGAGCGTTTCTTGGATTGAAAGTGCGGGTAGCCCCGGGGCAGCATGCGGGAATAGGCAATGGCCGCACGATGTCGCTGCCTGACCCCTGCCTGCTCACCGTATTATGGTTTGTTCTCTTTTGGTCACGGCTCCCTATTATCATAGAACTAACAGCGCTTTCGTACTAGCGTAAACGGGAGTTGCAAGTCGCAACGATGCGTGAAAAGTAAAATAAAAACAGAATTTTGGAGTTTAAAGTGTAAAACATGTTAAAAATAATAGTTTTTTTTTTTGCAGTAACAGAGAAATCTAATATGGATAATCTGTTAATAATTTGGTACTTGGTAGGTGTTCATGATGGAAAACAAAGATACGATTTCGGATTTTCATTGTTTTTGATTTAATATTTTTTTAATAACTTTTTAATTTCGAATATTAACGTCGAGTGATATGCTCCAACCATAAGGCAAACACAAATGGTAATCAACCCAAAAAAAAGCGGCCAAGTGCGAGTCGGACTCGCCCATGAAGGGTTCCGTAGTAGCAAGTAACATAATATAAAAGTTCTTGAAGTTCGTTGTAACTTTGATCGAGGTAAATTGCGGTTTAGGATTTATGACGAATTAAAAAAAAACTACTTACTAGATCTCGTTCAAACCAATTTTCGTTGGAAGTTTGCATGGTAATGTACATCATATATTTTTTTTTAGTTTTTTCATTCTCTTATTTTAGAAGTTACAGGGGGGGGGGGGACACACTTTTTACCATTTTGGAAGTGTCTCTCGCGCAAACTATTCAGTTTAGAAAAAAATGATACTAGAAACCTCAATATCATTTTTAAAGACCTATTCATAGATACCCCACACGTATGGGTTTGATGAAAAAAACATTTTTGAGTTTCAGTTCTAAGTATGGGGAACCCCCAAAATTTATTGTTTTTTTTTTCTATTTTTGTGTGAAAATCTTAATGCGGTTCACAGAATACATCTACTTACCAAGTTTCAACAGTATTGTTCCTATAGTTTCGGAAAAAAGTGGCTGTGACATACGGACGGACAGACAGACAGACAGACAGACAGACAGACAGACAGACACACAGACATGACGAATCTATAAGGGTTCCGTTTTTTGCCATTTGGCTACGGAACCCTAAAAATTACCAACTTCTTAAAAATATTTTTTTCGCATACCTACGTATTAAAATCGCTCGTATGAAAATCCAGAGTATGGAGTGGACGTAAGCCGATATAGTCTCGCTTCGCGCTTATTATAAATTCTAATACCCTATTCGTAAAATATCGTAACGCCCGCTATGCACTGAGACTGACCGATCGATTTGAGATACAGGGTCACGGTTCCCAGACCATGACTGTCCTTCATAAAATTTTATTGCTAATTTCATGTCGTTCGAGTATTCAAAGTTCAAATGTTTCGTTGTTTATGATTTCCGAACGAATACTTAACTTATCAACAAAACAAAATAGAAAGCAGTTGTAGAAATGAAATTTACATACTTTACCCCTGATACGTAAGGTCTTTATTGCGTATTAAATAATTTCATATAAAGATATGTGTTCTTAAAGTTCCTTAAATTGTTACAAAAGTTATGATGCTTTTCAAAACTTTAAACTTTTGAAATAGTTCTGGAAGCAAGTTCTCAAGTGCTTTGCATTCTTGCGAAGAGAAATTAACGCAAGGAAAATTTACATGCTTAAAGTGGGAGTTTGGTAGTCACGTAAGAATGTTCATATCTATTTCATCATTAGATAACTTAGGTCAAGTAAGTAAGGCTAGACTAAAACAGTTTGCATGTGATTTAATAAGCAAGGCAAAAATGTAATTGCCAAAATATAAAATGTGTTATAATATTAATGAATAAGTTTAAATTAGTACCGTATTATTGCCAGCAAACCATCAGCATCCATTTTGAAAATTGTAATCATGAATATCTGTTTTATTATGATAGAAGTATTTCGTTACTTTTTCAGTATTTTGACCGCTATTTAGTTACTTACCCTATTTATTAAAAAGTTATTAAGTTCGAGTAACTGCGCCAATGTCTTAAGGTTATATGTTCGCAGTTTTCATTCTCGGCTACATTGTAGAGTCAAAGGGTTATTACCCGCCGAAAGCCTTTCGTAGATGCAATTAATTTAACAACGTTAAATTTATTGGTAGATTTAATGAAATTCTATAAATACTTATTCGATTTGTTTCAAATACGAATGAATCGTGAATGATACTTTTCGCGCCAATATTTTGAAAAAGTGTTTCTGTGACTAGAACCGAATAACTTTTTTAGGACCAAGCTAGGTATAGTCTATTACGTAAATACCTACAAGGGGTTTAGTGAATTCCAAGCTTGATTGCTCTGTGAATAAGTTGTTATACTTCCAAGGCTAAGCTGGCTGTTGGTTGCTGTTCAATAATATTGATTTTCACTGTCCGGTTTCCATAATTATGTCCAGTTCATACGTTTACATTATAGGTTTATAATATACACATAATTATCAGTTTTACCAAAAAACAAACATCTACAAATTACTTGACGAAAAACATGCGTTGCTAAAAGAATAAAAAAATTACCAGAGGGCATCTTGTAGAAATAAAAGACATCAATTCCGTGTTTACCTACTGTTGTTCCTATTCATGTGTCGTTGTTGCATGTAATGAAAACAAAGTACTAGATGTAGGTTCTCAGGTTTTTTTTATGGAAATAGCCGGCAAACGAGCTGACGATCCACCTGATGGTATGTGGCTATCGTCGTCCAAGGACATCAGCAACATTAAAGGCATCAACGATGCGTTGCCGGCCAATAAAGAGAGAAGAAAAAGAAAGAAAGAACTGGTTCTCATGCCAAGTGTGATATTTTCTTAATGTTTGTTATTAGATTTCAGATTTTGATTTGTTCCATTGAGTCGCGCTTATTGTCTAACAATAAAGTACTATATACGATTTCAAAGCTAGTTGTTTTAATATTAATAATAATAATAACATATAAACTAAAAATAATCACTGTCCACTTAAAGTATAATATCAGAATTCTAACACACGATGCAATGAACAAATTAACAGTACATTTAAAACCAGATAACATCGACGTGCTGAATCTAATACCTCAACAAATAAATCAACAAAAAGCCGCCAATAACCGGCCGTCATTCGTACACGAGCTTCTATAAACGAACGAGCACGGTTTTAATTGTTACAAATAGTACTCCATTCCACTGTTATCTCGATTTGAGATAATTAGGAAGATAAGCTTTTAAATAGAGTAGCTGTAACAGGTAATCGTCTCCATCTAAGAAATAGTTAACTTATTAAAGTTTATTAACATGGCGGATTTGACATCGTGACCCCTATTGGTATCACCGTAGTAAATCTGAACAAAAACTTAACTTTATGGCAAGGATCACGCGAACTGACCCTCCGACGTTATAACCATTATGGCGGCCTTTGTAGATACTCCTGTTTGTGTGGTTACGTTTAAACGCTATTTGAACTAGTTATTTCGTATCCGTGAACCTAAAGGTTGTTTTGTTAAATGAAAAATGGATATAACTGTATTCAATGAAATTTAAGGCAAGTTTTTGTTTTTACTTATAATTTGATAAGTTTTATTCGTCAAATGATACTTATTAAGTATCAAAGAAGTTACGAGTATATGCAAGAGACAGAGGAATGCTAAAAATTAAACAAATAAATGCAACAATATTTCTTGCCGGACAATTGTCATAAGTGTCTGATGATAAAGCTGTCTTAAACGAGGTTAACTATTCTGATTATAAATGTTAGAGTGAAAGACTAACTTACGCTATTAAGCTTTTAATATTATGCGGTGGTTTCGAAATTTCAAGAGGAAATAATAAAAATATAATTTAGGTACTCTTTGAATGGTTGTTATAAATAAGTGACAGTAATGGAATCGGTTTGATGAGTATGCTACTATTTTACCGCATTTGGTTTTTCTGTATAGGGAAAAGTCACGCATAGCACGCACTTACGAAGTCCGTAAATAGCACTGACTGTATAACAGCATCTTCTATTTCATTCTTATTTTGAGGACCCTTGTGGCCCAATGGTTACCATGCCGGATCGCCTTGCCAAGGGTTTCAGCCAGGCGGAAGAGATGAGAATGATGAGTTATTATTCATTTCTTTTACTATTTAAGTACCTGAATATAATAATATCCTACGATATAATAAAGATAGATGACGGCGACCCATTCCGTTGGATAAAATCATGATCAAGAAGCTTCTACATCTGGATGCCACGCTTCGAATAGATACCTGAAGACGGATTACGAAACATTGGATGAATATCTTCCTCCGATCATTGGTTGCTGTTATACACCGATACCCTACGAGTAGCTATGAGTATTAAGGTCAATGTCAATCTGGTCTGTGATTGGTGGAAGTGAAAGAGCTAATGTCACGTGATCTTTCTTAATGTTTCTATTTAAAGCGTGGTCTCCACTTAGTATATAAGCTTCTTGGTTGTGATCACTAGGGAAAACTTTTGTTCTTAACTTTTTGAAGTAAAAACTTCTTTAGGCGCGACTTGAGAGTATACTCAAACTATTTTTCGGACGGAAATAACGCTCTATACTCTATAGTCTATTGACGCAGTTTCCACTATTTAAAAATGAAAACAAAACCATAAACAAAATTGAAGTACAGATACATAATTCTATTTAGATTAGATTGTGTCTGTGACAAGTCTATAGATTAAATAAGTATTACAGGGTAACGAATAATTATAGCTTTAATAACGGTAATTTATAGCTTTATTAAATTATATTGTTAATAAATATGAGTCAACTGTAATATGATATTTATTTTAAATTAAGTTTGATTTTTTCGGTAATACGTGTCACCAACGTCAAAGAAGTTTTACTTCAATCGCGCGTAAAGATTACACGCACACACTTTTTTATTTCTATATACTAGTATGTACATACAAGGTTCCTGATAACTGTCTGATTTATGGCACTGCACCCATGATTTTAGGTGCCTTAATAACTAAATCCCCTTAATCCTTCATCCTTCGTTTATGAAATGAATATGGGTTGTCGTGCAAATATAAGATCGTGGTTCCTCCGACTTGCCCCTCTCCGTTAAAATGCAAACACATTCTATCACATAGTATACTACGAGTAGCATGCTATTTCCTAGAATTACACAAGTTTTGAAACAGTATTCCCAAGGAACCGGTACTCAGACATCTACTTATGAGTTATGTAAATGTGAGGCAGATCGTGACGACAACCTCGGGGCAGGCAAATGTACCAAATGGTGATAACACTCGCTAGTCGCTTGTATTTGCAGCATATAATAAAGGTATAGTATGAAAAGGCCTAAATGCCGTTTTGACATGGAAATCTTTGTTATTACCATATTTGTGAATAACATTTTTCATCGTCTAGAAATTGTGGGATCCGAATCAAATACTGTTACATAAATAACATTGGGAATTTACCAATCTTTTTGTGAATTTTTGTGATTATATTGTAAGATATTAATCTACTTTGAGATAAGCCAATCAGCAAGAAGTTTCCAATTTTACGAAACAAACGTCGATCTTTGCAATGATCCTAAAATAGCTCGAACGATAGCGAAAATCTATCTGTATTAAAATTTTCCGGTTCATTGAAACCGTATCAGATTATTTTTGGATTTTCGGCAATTGATCCGATTTTCCTACACAATACTAACTGTATTGTGTAGGAAAATCGGATCAATTGCCGAAAATCTACGGATCTCAGTACTTTTTATTTATTAGGTTTTTATAACAATAAAAGTGGCGTTTCTTGCTATAAGAGCCTGACTTAAAAGATTTTGATGACTTTTAACTACGTGTGAAGAAAAAATTGAGTAATGATATTTGTCACTTCCATAGGTATTAAAAATCATCACCCAATCACAATATGCTTTGAAGAAGACGAAGAAAATGATTCCTTGATACCTCCAACAACAAAATGCCTCATTACTGTTTTCCCAGTGAGCTATGAGAACTTGTCACATTACTTCGATTGAAGAAAGGAAGGTATTTTGCTTGCTATTTTCCAAATCATTACCATCTGTCCAGACATTAACTAGCAATTAGTTAGTGAGATGGGGTAAGTCACGAGTGAAGTCATTAATTAGGTCTCGCTACGATAAGTTTCGTGACAAAATACGTGGGCCGCCAGCGACCTGGCGATCGCCCTAGTAGTGAAGTCAGGCATAAGTGATCTATCGGTGTTTAGATAAGAGAGTAATAATATGTCACGTCATTTTATGTCACGACATTCCAACTCTGTGAAAGTGTGGATCGATGGACCGAATCATGGAACTGCAAGTGCGGTGAAATTGAATGGGTTACCGCTTTAAAGAATTTTGACTATTCATGTGCTTCCGAAAGGAAACAAAGCTTTAGAACTCTTTGTCATTTTACATTGCTATCATTTCCACCAAACATGGCTAATAACCGCATTTTGGAGCTGCGATGCTACAGACAGATACATGAAACATTTTTTGCATCGGGTGATAAAACGAGTGGCGACATTTAGAGAACAGCGGACTTTAAAACCTATCAGATTTCAGACGAATTGATAGCATAGTTAAATGGATTGGACGACTCATAAGTTCAGATATTTCCGCAGTACATAGGTAAATATTCTAAACACATAAATCCCAATGAATAACACCTAAGGTTAGCCATAGACATTTAAATATCGAGTTTTGTTAACACCAAGTGATTAATTTAACTAACAATAAAAAAACAATTACTTGTAATGAATGAGTTCGTACGAAACAATAAAATGGTATTTTACGAAAAGGTTATCAAGATACCAAAGGCGCATTTATGGTTCCTACGGCAGTTTCTTACTATGTATATTGTTGAGCCAAATGAGAATTATGCAAATCGAAATTGAGGCTTGATTGCCACCCAAGTGTGATGGATTTGAGGTCACACGTTATTTACCTCTAAAATAATTTTATAGGATCAGTTAAGGTTAACCAAAAATTGGCCTTTTGTGTCAATTGCTAATAAACGATCCGATATGCCATTTAATGGTGGTTACCGCTGTAATTAGATATTTGTAACACCAAAGACAGCTCCGCTGCATTGATTGGTCAATGGTCATAGGCAATGGGGAATTTACTCGTAAAAATGTTAATATGGGGGGTAATTCTAGGAGCATGGTAACCTTCCCACCATACTCCTTCACAGTTTTGTCAGTACTGGATTGATTAAATCCCTGCCATCCCATTAGGAAAGATTTAGTTGCTTCACCGGACTACAGTCCGTTGACTTTGACTCAAGGATAAATGGAGTCTCTACACTCCTAACGCTTGTACACTGAATATCGATTGCTCTTAGAATAATTGCTATTGCATTGCATTAATTGCTATTCCGCATGGCTTTCACGTGCATCATACGTGTACAGTGTACACTAACGAGTTGTTACAAACGATTTGGAAATATAGGCGTAACTTTTAACGAAGTATTGATAAATGTGGCCTACGATAAATCGAAATCGATTTTGGAATATAATCGATTTCGTTTAACATCTCGTTGAGCCGTTTGTCACGAACTAACTGATATTATCGGCTAATTGTTGATGTTGGCTAGTCTGTAGTTTGAGGTTTGTTGCTACCGTTATATGACGTGTTTGTAACTACTCCGGAAACGACTTTCTACGGCTTCACTCTAGTTATATCTAACTAGATTTGCGTGATACAAAGGTTAGCACCTTACATGACTTAAGAAAGTATTGTAAGCTTGGCATGCTTATTTCGAGAATGATAACAATCAGGTTGGACAGCTGATCAGAGATTTCGGCAAAATACAACAAGAAATTGAAAGTGTAAATTGGTAGTTATGTAGTTTCGAGCACACAGGCCGTTAAAAATTGTCTAGTAAATTCCATTTGCATTATTTTATTATTTTGTGTTTTCTAATAATGCCGTCTTTTATTATTGTACAATGTTTTCATTACTTGGTTTATTCTTTCATACGAGTAATATAAGGAAATTATTTACCTACAGGTTTTTTATATTTTTCTTTAAAAATGTTAGTACCTAATTAATTTCACTAAAATAACTATTAAATTTGTTTAATAATCCTTTCAATAAAACAAATACATTGGAGTGCTTTAAAACTCTATAGGGATATGAGGGGCTCATTCATTACATATTTATGTGTAGGAAATTATAACCACATTATTGATTACAGCCACCGAATCATAATCTGTTGTTTCCCATTACATGACAAATGTGATTCATATCCAATATTACCTGACTGACTTAATAGTTTAATTGCACAGTATGTGACGCCCATATATGTCCACAACGCAGCCTGAATAACGAGTAATGAGCGAAAAGCTTTCAACGCGGGCCACTTACGGTGTATTTATGGGTCTTGCGACTGGTTTGCTCTATAAGCCGTATTGCTCAATCAACCTTCCCATCGTATTACATCATTACAACCCATTAAGGTCCTTGGACTCAAGTCTCTGAGCAATGGTTGATAGATTTTATTCTCACAAGTACAATACAATAATAGCTGTAGTAGGTAACTGTGGTACCTTGACTTATATGTAGACCTTATCATTAATTGGTGATCGCTTCCGTGTTTTACACAACTGAGGTCCACTCCTAACATCCCTAACATTCGTCACTATAACCGGTCCTGAGTCATCTAAATCTATCTTTTTTAGGTCATCAGTGCACATGGTCAGAGGACGTCTTATATGCCTTTTTACGAAAAGTGGACGCTATTCGAGGATTTTTCGGTCCTTTAAACTATGTGGCCAGAGCCCTTTGCCACTTTATGCTGCTTATTCTCTGTGTTATGTGTATGCATGAAATTAACGATAAAAAATGTTGTATTATTAATACTTTAGTAGCACTTCCATATTATTGCTATCATAGAAAGGGAATATAGAAGAATAAATAAGCAACAGGAAGAGTAGACTTAAATTCTAATATGATTTCAACCCGGGATAGCGTGGGAGGTCAAACAAACCACTGCAGCACTGGGCTATCACGGCCTCTCATCTCATTACAAAATTCAAGTATTTTTTCCCGGCACCCACGCGTATCTTTGTACTCTTTATTCGAATAGGAACAATGAGAGACTGTCCGTCAGTTTGCGTATACGCTTATCTATTGAGTTATCTAATTTACAGTTGTTGTTTTAATAGCCAGGTTGGTAACTGTGCGCTATTATGCTCGGAAAGGTGTTATGCGAGTGGATTTGTTGTTGAAATTATGCTTAAGAAAACGCCCCCGCTGTTAGTACCTCGGGTACTCAGTGTGTGGTTGTCGAAGTTAAGCAATGTTAAGTGCGTTCGAGTTTGAGTTCATGCCAAATTGTCACTATATAGCAAAGAAAAGTAATGTTAGCACGTTTCCTCTTGTAGGAATCGCTGGGCTGTTTTCATCGTACTAACTTTTTGTTGCCTCAGTTTCATTGTACCTTTTCGTAATCCTGCAAGTTGGCGAGACTTCTTACCTGACATGATTTCTACTACCTTTCTTTTTTTCGTTTAAAAAAGCACTTTTAATTCTTCCTTTTTGGCAGCTAGATGATCACACTTTTGGAGTTACAGATGTTATTCATTTTCAAGCTTTTACTTAAATGGTCTCGATTTACCCTAAATAAAAAAAAAAACTAGCAAATCTATTCAGAGTTCAATAATTGTCTTGTAACTAAGGAAAACAGAATCAATTTCCTTTTTTCTGTTAATAGGTTTAATTTTTAAGAGTAAAAGGTTTTATGTAGCATGGTTGAAAATGTAAACAGATTCCGAACTCGTCCATAGGGTCACGTGAATACGATTATCCATCTCAATGGCGTTCGTGGTAGCCGCAAAATACTTTGAAGCATTCAATTACCTTACGCTAACAAGATTCTTTGTATACTCTTTCAATTCTAATTGGAATTCCTTACACGCTTGAGCAACAACCATCCTTATTTAAAACGACGGATTGTCCATTTTGGTTCGACGTAATATTTTTACAATTTTTCTCAAAGCCCTGAGAGTACTCTAGTTTTCGAAGTATTGGTTATACAAGAAACATAACAACACGTAGTGATACAAAAAACGGAAATGTGTCAGTAGCCCCGTTCAGTTTTTTCGGATGTTTCAACAACTTTCGTCAAAAAAATCTTTAGAACGAAAGCTAGGGTTCGCGTACGTGTTCACCTTGTATTATTATTAAAAGGGAGGAATAATGAAGCGGTTAGGAAATTATTCTACGTCACACTTGTATGGGTAAAATAAAATCGATAAAACCCAATTATACTGTAATTAATTTATGATTATTAATTCTGGATTTGCTGGGTACATTATGCTCAATTTTCTGTGTATTCTTTATCATTATTTCTCTGTTTTTCGTGCTATGTAACACTGTAGCTACTACGGAAGTACGTATTCATATCTCGGAAGTTCTACGTCTAGACGAACTGTGAACGTTTAACGGTACGTCTATAAATTCAACTAAGAATAAAGACCTTCATTAAGGCAGTAATTAACGACCTTTGTAAGGTTTTCGAATGCCGGTTCTTGCATCACGTCCTGCGACTAAAACATTGTTATGGTACAGCAGTATTAAAGTCAAAAAACAAATAATCTACTTGGCTAGAATTTATAAAATGTACGAAAATATTATGTACTTTAGTTTTCGGACCGCCTCAAAACCTAGTCGGTGGCCGTACCCTATATATCAAGCAAGAGTTTTGGGATTCGATTCCCGGTAGAAGTTTATGTGCATGGTAACATTTTTTGGGTCACGGATATTTGATTATGTTATTGTGTGTATCTTATGTCATTCACGTGGTATTGTAGTTGTGAGTGCACGAATGTTAATTTATAACATTCATGCACTTATTTAAATAAATAAGTTAAATACACTCTGGTATTTTTTATAGAAAGTTACAGTAGGCTTTAAATCTTTACTTGTCTTACGCACTAAATAAGTAGTTGAAAGCTGAACTACTTAGAAAGTTAGCCACAATGCAATTTATTGTAAATTGTTGGGAACTTTCAACAACTTCATGATTTACTGGTACTTTACTTAGAAAGACAATGACTTTAAAACAAATTATCAAGTACAATACTTTATAGAAATAGTATTAGAAGTATTACTTATAAATAACTATTACATAATTTTATTATGTCATATATCTATGCTATATTAGTAAAGACCTTTTTCAGATTTTAATTGTAATAATCTATCAGTTAATTAATATTCACAAATGCCCCAAAAAATAAGCTATAAAAGTTGTATGTGACAGAAATGGTTCCTACGTGACCAATATTATTTTAAACAGGTTAACAAAACAAATGTAACGACGAAGCCATATACGAAGCCATTCCATTCTCCTGTAAATTACAGAACTGAGTTATTGCAATTATTCTGTTCGCGTTCTCCCTTTATATCACGGAGAATAACTATCCATAATTCTAAATGCTCAATGTTAAATGATCCTTTAATAGTCCCATAATTGAACCCTACCACTCTTAATAGTTTGTTTATGGAACATGACAAACGGGTCTGATATGGGCGTCTTTCTTTAGCGTAATATAGGAATATCAAGTAGGTTTCCGGTTTGTCCCCTAACAAATATGTAAGTAATTTTCATAATACACTTACTCGTATGTTAAGGATGACAACGCAAGGGTTTATACCGGATGTCGAAGATTGAAGATCACATTATCATATTACATGGTCCTTATTGAAATATTTTCTATAAAGCCTTTCAACGTCTTGTCTGAGGTGTTAGTGATAAAAGAACGCAGATAACCGTACGCATTGAACCACTCTTATATTATTAACGTTGTTATATGGATGCTGAGATTTTTTCTTCGCATACTAAATGAACATGCTTAGCTTTTTAATCTTAGAATTGTGTTCGATCGGTTTTATATGATTAAATTATATACTTAAATATAAACATTTCAATAATAATTTGTTGAAATTAAACGTCATATCAACAATTTTACGTCCAACCCTGTGACACATTGAGTAATTTAGTGCAAACTTCCGGGTTCGATTCACGGCAGAGAAAATATTTATATGACAGATATATGTTTGTTTTACGATCCAGACATGTATCATTTGTGTATACCATGAGTCGCAGAGAATGATCGCATCATAATTAATGCTCAGCCTTTAATAAAACCATCATAATAATATGTCACTGCAACCATAACTAGAAAACGATATTCCTACAGAATGAAGAAATACAGTAATTCAATTACCATAAAAGTGGGCACGTTATTACGGTTGAGAATATATCACGGAACGTGGAAGCATTGTCGATAGCCGCGGATCCAAAAGGTCCCTAATGAGGGTGCAGCAAGATGTTTGCGGCCTGTGTGTATTATTAAGCCTAAGAAGGAATGCAAGTTGAACCGAGGTCAGGGAAGTGCCCGAGAGACACGCGAGCCCTTCGTGTACCCTGTCTATCGTTTTGTTTGACATGCATTACAGATAGTGCTGCGAATATCAGAAATCATATTTTGTGTGACACCTCCTTATTTTCTTAGGAGGTTTACACATGTGTAAGGCATGTTACAGCTTGTTGCATGTTGCCTTTGGAATGATTCCTTAAGAAATTAGATGATAGATATGCAACTTAAATAATGTGCAAGTATTTTTTTTTAATATTTTTAAGATAATACTTTTAAATGATAATTGAGAACACCAGCCCCTGGTGGTACGAGTATGTGATCATAGGCGCCCAAGGGCACCAGAAAGGCGTGTTGTCAGTCTAGGAGGAAACTAGGCTCCTGCTGTTAGCCATAGTATTAGGGTTACCAGATGGTCGGGATTCGTCTAGATCGTCCCGACAATTCACATGATGTCCAGACAAGTCCCGATAAAATATTGTTACAAGTCTCGACAAAATACAAAATGTCCCGACAATTTTAATAGAAAATTCTTTGTCCCGACAAATCCCGACTTTTTGAAGGTTTGTCCAGATATTTCATTCTTGTAATCTGGCAACCCTACATATTATATAGGATTGCGTTTGTTACGTTATGTTTTCACCCTGCATCAATCAAACATTGCTTAACATTGACATAATTTACTAGGTTAGCTTTACAATTAACAGCAAATCTAGCTTTAGCTTCTCATGAAAAATATCTGGAAACATCTATTTCGTGCTGGAAACACTGCTATTAATTATTTGTCATAATGTGAAAACATCCTTAGTTTTAAATGCAGATGTAGAAATTTAGAAACGGGCAACAGTCGCAATATTTTGCTCAGGCATGCTATTAAGCTAAAAAGGAATGCTTGCGGTCAAATAAGGGTCAACAAAGTAGCTAGCCCAGTATTGCACTGCGAATACTGAGATCTGCCTATCACTGACCCCGCCTAGGATGTCGAAACTTGTTATACCAACTGTATTCCAAATTCTGAGCCTGATATACAAACGGTAGGCGGAGTTCATTGGTACCTCCAAGATAAGATCGGTGACCATTGCGGCTTCCGGGGTCAGTCCTTCCCATATTGAAATAAATGTCAATGGATTGCAACCATAACCAATGAACACACAATTCGTCATTTATGGAAATCGTGTTATCGATTTGACGTTATTCGATAAA
Organism: Thymelicus sylvestris; assembly: GCA_911387775.1. Taxonomy (NCBI): domain Eukaryota; kingdom Metazoa; phylum Arthropoda; class Insecta; order Lepidoptera; family Hesperiidae; genus Thymelicus; species Thymelicus sylvestris. The sequence continues at coordinate 12,565,075 of OU426893.1, forward strand.
TCCTGTAGATAAATCTAGATTTCAAACCATTTAAAAATTTAATACAAAAACTATTTACGTATTTAGTTTATCATAGGTTTAGAAAAATTTTGGAGGTCTTTTAAGTTTTTCAAAGCTCTCTAAGGTATAAATAATCCTTTTTACTGTTTTCCTTCTTGTGATAATAACCACGTCAAAGTATTCGATTATAATTTCGATTACGATCATGACTTTAGGAGAGTCCCATGATTCCCGTTACATTTACCATCGCATCGTCTAGTAAAAACCGAGGAAACGTTTCAGAAATTGTTTACAATCAACCGCTAACATAATTCCTCCATCTTGAACCGATCGTGCTTTGTAAAATGAATGTCATTATACTATTTCAAGTTTAATACTTAAATGGTGAAGCTGTATCGATAGGAATCTTTGACCTCTGCCCTAACAATCGTGTCTGACGCTCATCACATCTCCTTTTTATTATTCCAACCGTCCGTCGCGTCGTTTATCTCACTTGTTGCCGATGAGAAATAGATTCCATTGTGAACTGTTACGTCATATGTTGGTACTAACGTGTACACAAAGGGTTTAGTGAGGTTAAAGTAAATTTATCTGTGATTGTAATAAACACTTATTATCGTGGTAAGCTTGTCATCGTAAGGTACAATCAGTGGGCAAGAGGCGAGTCCGCTTCACCCAAGAACTATACATTAGGGTTGTCAAATTGCAGGTTTTAGCTGTTCCTGTCAATTTTACTGTTTGAAGTACGTATGCATTAATAAATTTTAACATATTATCATCATTTTGGTTCAAATATTAATTTAATATACAATGTAAAACTTTAACACGCGGCCACACTAGGCTGTATTAGGCCGCTCTTTCGAACATATTATCGTCGAGTTCCGTATGGAGGCTTGGAAGCAAGTTCTTTCTTTCTTTCTTCTCTCTTGGCTGACAACGAATCGGTTATGGTTGTGGTTCATGCATACTGATGTCCATGAGTAACGGGAGCATTTGCATTCAGGAGACTCATCTTTTCCTTTGTCTCGTATTTTTTATAAAATTACCGAATACTACCACGTATATCAATCGGTGTTTGTTTACTTGAAAACAAACAAAACATATCAAAATGACGTACTAACATAATATATTGAACATACTCAAATACAAGTATTCATTAAACCATTGACACTTACATTGTACCTAACCGTACATACAATCAGAATATAAACCATGTGATGACATTGATAAAAATGAATAAAAACTTTAAAATATTGTATTTTTTTATTCTATTCTATCCTCTGCTATTCTGTTCTCTTAGAGAGCCAACCCTGTGCCCATTCAGGCTGAGTACCCCGCGGCATTGTTCCCACTAGCTCTTGTATTTGCTTTTCCTCCGGTACAACCTATCTGCTATTACACCTGATAAATGCGCCTCAAACAAATATTTAACTGTATTACTGCCTACGACATGCTATATAATTCGATTTAATGACGATTTTTATAATATTCGTGAAAGAGAAGAAAGGGCTACGGCAGATAACCTTGTCCAAGTTAGGTAATCCCAAATTTATGATCAATAGAAGATATGCTATTATATTATTTACGGAGGCGACAAAAATGAGACGGACCCGTTGATTAGGTCCCATGAACTCCCATGCGTTGCACCATGAGTTTTAAAATTATAATTTATGGCTTATTTGAGTGTCGAAAACTTGATAGTGTGGGCGGGACTGGACCGGCAAGTTTGCTTCTTAAGATGCAGTGACGTTTTCATGCATTGTTCATCTTAGTGTCACATTACTAACAGTCACAACATTCTTGGCGGAAGGCGGTTGAAGTTTACACGCAGTTGCCTTCTCCGAAGGTGCGTATAATTGAGCGTTTAAGTTACATGTTACATGCTTATGTACAGATTATTATCAGCGTAAACGATGTGCGTTTGAACGTGTAACATTATGTTGTGGTTGGCGCTTACTAGGTACTTATTTATATGATACGGCAAAGGCATGGGTAAAAAATAAGTAGTGGGCACTTATGAATTTTAATCAGAAAATAACGACTTCATAAAACCAAAACCAATCTTATTCAAATCTTATTTGAATTTAAATACAGGCCTTATTTTAAAGCTATGTTACATCAATGCTTCATAATTCGTAATTGCTTCATGATATAACTCAAAAAGTCTTAAAGATACGAAGAAATATTTCACTGCAAAATATAGTTACAACAGCTACAAGCATTACACGACGAAGCCTGCATCCTTCCATCCACGTCTTTAACAAATGTCTAGGTCTCATAATAATTTCGTTGTGACTCTGCGTGCAGTCTGATGCCATCTAGATAGTTGATATAGACCTCTCCTTATACGGGCCCTCCGCTCGTACTAGACGCTTTTTTTGATTTATACTCCTCGTATTTGGACCCGAGGCTTGCTTTTAACCTCCAAGATTTTCTGAGAGCTTATACAACGTGTATTGTTTATTTCTTGAATGTGTATAATTATAATGGACTCTTTTAATTAATTTTTTTTCGCGTAAGACCAAATTTAATATTCACAATTTTGCATCAAGTATTATAATTACAATAGAAATTTATGCAATTAATTATCATAATTATTATTTGAGATAATATTAACCTCTATAGATGAGTTTTTATTAGGTTTTAGGTTTAGGTTTAGGTTTACGGTTTTTTTTCACAATTAGGTAGACTTTTTAGTTATTTTTTATAAAACCGAGTTCTGGAAATCTTTTATTAGACCTAATATAATTTCCTTATTGTGACGGTTATTATTTTGTTATTAAGTTAAGGTCAAATAGCGGAAAAACAAAAAAGTTTGATGAAACTTGTAAAATGTTAAGTGTTTTCTTAACGATTTCAAAAATAAGGAAGCAAATGGTGAGTTGAATCAATATTGCAAACTGTATTATTGATTCTGTAGTTTAAAAATACATTCTGACATAACTAATAAATTTTAATATTATATCTCTTGTGAACCTTGACTATGAGTTTTATAAACTTGATTTATATTAAAGGACAGACGGTGATTAGATTGAAACTTTTTATGTTAGATATCATGGCGAATCACGATAACTTTTTGTTAAGGAACGAACTATAAAACCAATTTTTTGTTTCAGCTTCGATTATGAAACTATTGTGTCTTATTGCGTTGTAAAATGTATATCGTAAAATTACGTGATCACTTTGGTTTATATTACATAGATTCAAACTACACCTGTTAACTAGATGGTAACGGTGTAAAAGAACAATAACAAAGATAACTGTTAATTTCATTGTGGTTACATTCGGCAAGTGCACTAAGCCACAGTCACGCTGATTCGTGGTTCGATTCGATCTGATAACGAGTACAAAAATATCGACTAAAATATCGATTCGATGGCGAGATCGTAGTCGTGATCGATAGAGAATCGAAGTGTCACGCGCGGGGTCGATGCCCTTAGGTCAGGGTCGAGGATTCTTGCTTTGCCTCGTATGCAGCGCAAATATCATTTCCCCAACGGATATGTCGTTACGTGGAATATTGCACGTAATCGTTTCATTGTTATTCCTACTGAGGTATGGTCCTTTAATAACTTCACGAATCACGAGCGAGTACTTAGTGCTTTTAATCTTTTAGGATTCTCATTTAGTACTTTAACAAGTACGTGAGCGTGTCGCCTGCTTTAATTAAAAGGGGTTTGCATATTTTGTCGACATAAAACTTCTTACCTTATAGGTTAAGGAAGTAACGGCACGGGTTGGACACGCACGATGTTATTAGAGTTACAGAACATTAGTTTTAGCTATACAGGGTGCGATTAATTTATGCACAACATAAAAAATAGAAGGCGTCAATATGATAAGTTATTAGTTGCTGATAATGGTGTGAATCTGAAAATAAAATAAAAAATGTTATTGGCATAAAAGGCACTATTATTTTTTTATTTTTGTCTTTCTGCCTCTTTGTCTTGGGATACCACTGATTAAATTAAAAATTTAATGTATGCCTATTTGATTTGTAACTTATAATCAATATAATGTATGGGTCCTTATTTTGTAAGATTCTTATCATCCCGTGGAAATAAATATGTGTCCGTGGAATAATAAAACTGTGTCAAAATGTATCATCTAACATTATTTAGGTCTACCTTAGTGCTAAATTTCAAGAAAATCCGATCAGAGGTTTTCGCGTGAGAGAGTAACAAACATCCTATTAGATATAATATTAGTAGTATTCCTATCCAATTATATTAGTAGGATAAAACTATTGTTATTAAACGAGTTTTCAATAAAACGTATTCTTAAAACTCAGTAGGTACACACGCATAATAATTCTTTGACGTCGCCGTCTATACCACATATCTCACACAATACTTGGCAGTAATGATTATATCTTGGGATAAGCGATTCGTCTCACGTCATGTCTGGCTGAACTCCGCTTGAACTTGAGTGGTTAACGCCAATTTCCTAGTGAATGGTATCGAATCACCATAAATACTTCGCGTCCCAAGTTGTTGCATCTCAAATAGAGACGTAATCCAATTTAAATCTTATTTCCTTACTCGCAAGACGTATGTGGTACGTGCTCGATGTAAAACAACTAACATATGGAGCATATCAAAATAACGGGCGACTGTTCCTTTTCACGATCATGCCTCGGTTCTATTATATATTTTTGTATTGACTTAACACTATGGAAAACGCTAATACATAGGTTAGAATGAAGCAAAGCAACAACCCATAATTATTGTCCCACTGCTGTCACACTGTGGGTTCCACACAATGTGAGGGGTGTTAGGCCATAGTCTACCACCCTGCCAAGTGCGGATTAGTCAGGTTAGAATGAAGAATATAACCTTAAAAGCTGTTCCAGGGTCCTTCTTAATTCTTGACCAGGAACATATCGTAGATGCGGTGATGTTTTAGCGAACTTTCATGGATAGAACATAAAACATTACCCAATTAATAATGTTAATATGAAGTAACCCTATGACGATATGAATTACGGTAGAATTTCAATCGCGGAACAGGAATCACTAGTACATATTTATTAAAACCCATCATTTCAAGGTAAGTAAAGTTAATTATTAATTCATAAAGCTTAATCGCCATCTTCCCTACATTTCTTAGTTCTTGAGTTATATCCGGATAAGATGTTATTAATATTAGCATAAATGTAATGGACCCATGGGGTAACTTATCAGCTCGTCCGTGTGCAATTGAACATAATATAAGATAAACTAATCAAATTATAATTCATAGTTACGGGTATTATTATTCTCTTTCCGTGAAGGCTATCTATCCTAGGTACCACCCTTTTGCTTTAGTCAGCCGTGAAACGACTCGTGTTCAGTTCTTTGTTTATCTCTTTCTCTCTTTCATTTCTTGGTTGGCAATACTTCGGTCAAGTCTTTGGTGTTACTGATGTCCATGGGTGACGCTGGTCACTTACTATCAGGTGCAAAACACTTGTCAGATAGTTACATAATAATCTGAATTTTACCAAGAAAAAAATAACCGACTTCAAAATAACTCAAAAACTAATCGTTAGATCTAGCTCAAATTTAAGTGGGACTACATGAGAATTACCAGCTTTCGATAAAAAAATCATCAAAATTCTAAGGCAACAAACATAAAAAAATACAGTCGAATTGAATACCTCGTCCTTTTCTGAAGTCGGTTAAAAAACAGCATCGAATCGTATCTCACGGGTGATTATATGTTTCCCGAGTCACAATAGGCAAAATGATCTAAAGATAATATCTAAGGATAATGTCTTTCTAACATTAAGTACCTTTAAAGTAATTGATATTTACATTGAAATTTTTATAATTCTTTTCCGAAAGCTTTTCGTTCCTATTTTGTAATCACGATGGAATATCCAGACCAGTTGATAGGTAACATGGTAACTAGACAGGAGGTTAGAGTTCATTATCATCTCCCGAGTATCTCGCTCGTATCGATATGAAAACGATCCAATGTATCGATAAATCGATCAACCGGGCTAATCGAGCATTGTTATCACGATAAAAGTGTAATTGAGAAGGGTTCGATTATGGGGCAGAGGTTAATCGACTATCTATTTAAGAAACATTTGCTGTAACATGAAAGGTACTTATACGTTATACAATACATGCATATAAATTATGTTAACCTTTTACTTTTTTGCAATCTTTTATCAGTTTGCCAGTATTTCTCTATACAAAAAACATGTTGGCATTTCTATTGGTCAGTCAATATCTAGGATAATTTATATTCCCGGAAAGGGTTCACGCTAAACCTTTCATTCATCATCATTATCCCACGGGATTTATAGCAAAGAAAAAAGAAAAAAAAGAAAAGTATGAAAGTTCTATTTAGAGATTAGCCGGTAAGTAGCTAGGTAAAGAAGCTCTTGGTATACAAATATGTTTAATATTACAGATGTTAACTTTTATTTGCCTACTTCTCTATGTTCTCTATATGTTTAGAACAGTCCAGATCTACGCGGTCAAGCCTGACAGAACATTTATTTATTGCTATAACTAGAGTTGCTAGTAGTCGTTAGTATCTTGACGTTCAATCAACACGAACGGAACATGGAAAGCAATTAGAAATATGCGCACTATATCAACTACCTAATTTAATTAATTCCGTTGTGTTTCTATTGAAATAGAGTAGGGTATTGTAGTACAAACGTACTAAAATATTGTCATAATAAATTGAGAACAACTTAAGCTTGTCAGTAATACACATAAATTACCATGTTCACTATTCCGAATACAATTCGATGTCAACCAAACTTATCCATTTCCCGCCAATATCTCAATCAATTTGATCGCTATTTTACCACCTACGTTGAAGCACGATAGTAGATAGGTACTAAATTTTACTGAATATCTACATTAACACGCCTGGCTTATTATCTGTCAACGAAAAGCTATTATAGCAAAGTATTATGTTTCTAACTTATTGCATTTTACTCTTCATCATCATGATGCCATCATGACAAAAGTCACAGTTCAATATTTATGATAAGAGAGGGCGTTGATGTTAAAAATGTTTATTAGATATATCTTTACAGTAGGTATAAAATGTGCTATAAAGTTACGCTTCCATCGTCTATTATAATAATATTCACTATCGTTTCCTAGGCATGTGTCTATAGAGTGGCGATAGGTACTCTTCATTTACACATTTCACGACCATAAGAGTTGGTAGGTACCTACATTTACTGACCATATTTTATCCCGTTTTAGTAGGTGCCAGTATAGTACCGTACCAGTAGGTGCAATCTACAGGATATAACTATTTTTACTACTTTTTAATAATTTTTGATTATTCTAAGACTTGTGTAAAAAAATAATGTAAGGGGATGGTGTCTAATTTTAGGACATGCGGGTGTGTAATAATAACAATAAATGATTTCTAAAACGACCTCTTAATAAGTCAGTAAGTAATATTTTTACGTGAGTAAGTCGATGCAAGACATAATAGGTACATATCGTTATGTCTAAACATGCCTATCATGCTATACTATAAATTAAAAATCATAATTTAATTGTCTAGTTCGTACCTATATAAACGGCACCCGAACAATAACTTAATACGAACAATGTCATTAAACATACCGTGTATCGTAATTTAGTGTCATTGTTTATGTCTATAAATTAAAACAACATCCAATTAAAAGCGGCCTACGCACAGCATATGCGACTCTTGTCGACAGCTCAGCTTGGAGTCTCATAACTATTATTCATGAAAAAAGAATCGAATCTATCGTAACGAATACCAGAAAAAACGGTGTGATTATCGAAATTTTAATGAGCCCATAAATATCCTGGCAGCGTTGATTGCTGGAAGACAGGACAAATTGGAAATGCACCCTTCATCTGACAGTAGACAGTTAACAAAGCCGAGAGAAGTAGAGGGTCAAATTTTTTACCGCGGTCAAATGAACCGCTTTGAATGGAGGCTTGATTTTATGATTTATAGGAGGCTTTATCCGAGCCCTGCTTCTCTGCATTTTGTTTTGATTGAGGCTTCTTTGAGTCGTCGGAAGATTGATTGTTCTATAGGGTGTGGGAGTTTTTGTTGATTGCGCTCCAGTGTAAATATTTTTCATTTGAAATATAAATTTATTACGATAAATCTTGCACGTAGTATTTATTTACATACTCGTATTTATACACACAATGTTGAGTAATATTACGATGATCAAAATTTACTATAAAAAACTTTTTCATATATAAGTGCTTACGTAAACTAAATCTAGATTATATTTATCATCATATTTTTTTTTCTTTGCTCTTATAATATTCAATAAAAATAAACATAACATAGTGAAGTGTTTCAGTTTGGTTTCAGTAAATAAATCAAATCATAAAAATTTGATTAAAACCAAAACATAACTGCAAATAACACAAAACACAATCTCTCTTAAATTTTTGGATGACAGACACATTTAAAATAAGAATCAGAAAAAGGAAACTTAATGATCATTGTCTACGTTGAGAAATCTTCAAGAATTTCGCTCGTCATGGATCGTTCGAGATGAAATTCAACATTGAAACCCTCAAGGTTCTCAGATTATTCCTTCGAGCATCAACCGAGTACCCACTTGTAAGAAGACGCACGAATCGGTAGATAGTCTCAAAATAAATACAATTTAAAGAGATAGTTGAATCTCGCGGATAATGATTAGGTGGGTGCACACAATCGGGTTTCCAATAACGTAGAGTTAAATTACTTCCTGAATTCTTGAGTTTGTTGGTGGTAGATCCTTTGTGCAGTTACTGGGCATATAACTCGTTATTGTAATATGTATTTTCTGATAAGAAATAATTTTGCGTATATGGCATGGATGCTACGCTTAAGCTTATATTACGCTTTTTCGCGTACATAGACATTCACAAATTGTGTATCAGAAATTCAGAAATCTGGTAGTAAACATTAAGATATTATGGATGTAATCGAGTCGCAATAATCTGATGTCGCAACAGTTATGAGCGAATGACTAATGGCTATTTCTTAAAAATAATGTAAAAGTAGGTATATGCAATGGTAAATTTCGCTGCAACACCTTAATGATTTTCTCCTTAAGACAACACGTCGTCTAAACAAGGACATTCTTATGCTTACTAATGTCCTCTCGTCATGGTTTTACTATAATCAGCCACAATATTAAGTTCCAGAGTCCCAAATGACGCCACAATGGGTTAGTAATAAATTTCAGAAAACCGATTTGGTACGCATGAGTTCGAAAAGAGAATGCCCATAGCCAGTACTCTCAAAAAAATAATTGTATCACAAGTACTTTAGTACTAAAAATTAAGTTAAAATATTTTAAATATTTTACCGTTTTTCCTAAAAAATTCTTTTTGGGCTTAATTTTCTTAAATTAATAAGTAACTTTACTTCCGTTTTACAACACAAAAGCATTCGGCCATTTATATTGGAATTGCAGCCAATCAGGGATCTTTTATGATCCTTCGGGCCAATAGGTTGCGTTGATTCGATTATGACTATGATACAAAAAACTAGATGGTGTTAGGGGACTGTCAAATGAATTTGATAATTATTACATTAAAACCTAGATGGCGTTTGGGGACTGTCAAATGAATTTTAAACTTAAACTTATACGACTTAATGCGCCTGCATAGAGTCCATATTACTGTGTCTACTATAACCTAAATACAAAATAATTTTGTTGAAAATCTCATAACTCCTACGATTAAAATTGACTAAATTTGGTTTGTGTAATGTATTAAGATAACTTATTCAAATAAAGGTATTTTTATCAGGATACAAAAATATTAATGTCAGTACATTTCTCCATACAAAATGGGCATTCTCCTTTAAAATGGTTAAGTGGGTTCTTTGAATCTTGTTTCTCAAATAAAATAGATGCAGTAGACGTATCCTTTAATACTTGTGTATAACTTACATTTAGATTAACATAGACGCTATTTTGGGAAGCACCTTTTTATAATAAGTTAACTAAAATAATAAAATTGAAAATTACACCATATTATTATTATTCATACTTGTAAATTAGACTAGGTATAACTTGATCTTGGACAGAGACCAACAATAAATGAAATACTATTTAACTCTGACTTCGTTACAATAGAGAGTACCGTACATGGATGGTCCATCCCGTGACAATTCTATTCGCGCATTAATATTTGCGAGATCCTCGTGCAATTGAAACGTCCCGCAAGCGAGTTGGGTGCGAGCCGTATCCATTTCCGCAATTTCTAGACGTACAAGACGTAATCGTGTACCGACAATGGGCACTATCGTGTGGCGTCTAATCACGGAGCCCGTTGTACTGTTAGGTCGGTGTTTCGCCCGCGGCTACTCTGTCCGCGCGGTAATATGCGTGCGAACAAGATCCCATCGTCGCGTCTACCATCGAGTTCAGCCATTTAAGCAGTTGCTATCTACAGATGGTTTAATATCCGTGCCTAAACACCCGTAACGAGCCCGGGTAGCCTATGATACGCGAGAATGAAAAGCGTGCAGTGCATTGAAATTTGCATGCAAGAGATTAAGCTTCTTGGTTTTGTTTTGTGGGATATGTGGGATTCAGTTGCGGGAAAGTAGAGAGGTTGTTTTTGTAGAACTTAAAACTTGTGAGTCTCTAAACATATTCTCATATAAAATTCGGTACTCACAGATAATATTTGAATGGAGGCCCTCATAAGCTACCGATGTGACATCAAGCGCTCTACAGCTAACTCGCGTAACCAGGCGCAATCAGCTACATTCCCTGGTTACAACCGTTTTATCAAATCAAAGACAATAATAGGTAACAACAAAAGGAGATTACTGTTAAAAACTTAGATTAGACAAACTGTGATCAAATGGTAATAATGTCGAATTACTTGACAGTTAATTAGGGCCTGCCACTCAGGCGGGTGCAGCCTTGTTCTGAGCTTTGTAGCAAACTTGTCGTTTCGTAATATCTGTCGTATGTCCGACCGCCGCTACACAACTGCACCTATGATTTATGGCCGAGCAACGGTTACTACAGATCGAACTCTTTGTATTCACTGACAAATTATGCAGCTACCATTTACTTTTATACCTTGCTTGTTTCTAGTGATATGAATAAAGCCAATTGTACCGATACAGCTGAACAATTCCAGCAAGAATAATTTAGATAGAGACAAATACCGCGGCGTGTTATAGCCAAATATGATTAACAACTTCTAGTTGCATTAAGTTGCAGATACCAATTTCATTCTATTTTAATTTATTACATAAACCAGCAATTCTCCATTTTATCTCAACGAACGCTATTATCTGTTTCATATTTACGGTTCTGTTCAATTATTCTAAGGGAGCTGGTTCCATAAATTTTTCACTGGCTAGTACATTCACATGCCTGTAACAATACATTCACTTACGACAAACAACGTTTTATTAAGAGCGGTGCACAAAGGCATCGTTGGTTGGTAAGGGCCTTACTGTGTCTATGCCAGAAATAAACACTTATAAATCTCCAGTGGGTTATATTTAATCACTGGTGCCCTCACAGAGCGCACGTTTGCAGTTGAAGTCTGAATTATTTTAATCCTGTGCACCGAGGTATCTTCTATTGTAAGCAGGGGCTTTGTTGGACCCCAGTAAATCAGCTTACCAGACGGATGGGACGCTGCTATCTTACCGAGTTCTATTGTACAAATCTGTCACTATTTCTCTTATTTTCACACGGTGACTTACATCGGCTGCTGTGGGGCTTTTTTTATTTTATTCGAAAGATATCATCTGTAGATTGGCAACACCTTATAATGTATGGGCGTATGCTTGGATAAGGAGTGGCAGTTGATAAGTTGATGCTGTGTAAGATTATTATTACTTTGAGTGATAAATCTTTTTTGCAGTTTCTTTTAAGTGTAGGTATTATGTTGTTACTTTATTGCAAAATAATTATAAACTGCTCGTGCATTATTTATTGTAATCAACATTAACTTTATTTATCTTATACCCCATTACTCATTTCTTCAGGTATTTTATAATAAAAATGTTGTAAACAGTTAGGTACTAAAGCTGATTTTTTTTTTCGAAAATAAATCAAACAGCGGTAATTAAATAAAGAATAATAAACTTAGACTAAGAAGCTGTATTCTCAAGGAATTTAGTTACACAGGAAATAAACAAACCACACGTAAGTAATCACAATGTTAAAATCACGTTCCAACCTGTAGGTTAAGCTGTGGTTTGTATCGCAGGGCTTCCAAGCAGTGTTGCCAATTTAGCTCTTTTAGAGCTAAATTTAGCTCCATTTTCAGTTAATCAGCTCCAAAAAAACGTTTTTAGCTCCATAGCTCTAACTTTTAAATTTTAGCTCTACTCCATTACTTACACGAAAATAATGTTCTTCGAATTTTTTTCCTTACATATTTTTAGGTTTGCATCCGAATTTCATAATTATAAAGTATTCTGTGACCAATAATACGAATTGAACTGCGATGAATCCCTCAAGCGGGAATATTTTGTTTGCTTAGCTTGATCATCTCGCATAGAAAGTATAATTATGTTCCTTACAAGATTTTAAACTTAACTCATCGTGGACTGAACACATTTTACTATAATACGAGTACTCACGATATTTATTTTATATTCCGATATTTCGACCCAGTTGCATGGATTGTGGTCACGGATGAACAGTTCATCAGTTTACCAAAATAAGAAATGATCAACAAGGAACATAATGAACAGTTGATCAGTGATGAACAGTTCATCCGTGACCACGATCCATGCAACTGGGTCGAAATATTGGAATACAAAATAAATATCGTGAGTACTCGTATTATAGTAAAAAATATGTTCCTTGTTGATCATTTCTTATTTTGGTAAACTGTGTACAATGAGTCATTTGTGTTGATTTTGTATGTAGCTGTAGCACGAATCACGTAATAATAATAAAGAAAAAAGTGCAACATGCAAAATGTCATCGAGTAGGTAAGCCACAAAAGATCCGTTTTTGAATTTTGATACAATAATAACAAGAAAACAAGAAATGTATGTAAAAATATGATTATTCGTCATCTGAACGATAATCGTAATAACGATATAACTCGATGACGAATAATCCATATTTTTAAATATTTTTCTAACAAGATGCAATATCATCTTACGTTTTTCTGTATCTTATTGTATCTGTATCGTTCTCAGATTTAAGAAATAAAATCGTTATTCTGTATCGTTAATGAAACTGTTGATTTATTAAACTTTTTTTCATTTAGCTCTCTTTAACAAAAATATTTAGCTCTTTTTTAGCTCTTTTTTCATCACCAACTAGCTCTCTTTCGGAGTAGGGTGTTGGCAACACTGCTTCCAAGTGTTCCACCAAACACATAAAAACTACTTGCATAAAAACAAGTCTTAGAACGCTTCAGTAGCCTTACCGATCCATCGCGGCATCGGCTAATAGCATTAAAGGATCCACCGCAAAAGGTTTCTTCAAGAAATCGTTTTAATTAATTCAAAGGCTTCCAGTGAGCTGGTTTCCACAGCTTTGTCGATAGTCTAATATTTGATACGATATGCTGTTCTAAGCGACAATCGGTTCGGATAATGGGTTTCTTGGTTCTGGGTTGTTTGTCAGCGATGGACTCCTAAAGTACTGAACCGATTTTAATCTTTGCACACCGTGTGCATTTTGATCCAACTTGAAAGATAGGATAGATTACATCTCAAAAAAAAAAAACTTTTGACAGTACAAAGTCTGTCCGGGCAGCTAGTAATAGATATATTTTTATCATTATCTTCTTAGACAGAACTAGAACTGCCATTTTAGATACGTCATTTGTTTTTCGAATTGGTTCATAGTTTGTATGTGGGCTGAATCTACCTTGTGAAAGATACCGTTGATGATATCCATCGAGGAACACTTACCATCGGCGGGCTCGTCCTTGTTTATTGGCTATTTCCTTACCTAAAAAAATACAAAGACTTTTTTATTTACAAAGTAAAAAAACGTTACATAACATACAGTTACATAACATACATCCTGTAATTAAGCACATCATGGGCTGGAGATATAAAAACACAAGGATTTCATCTAACTAGACCTGAATATTTCTACAATCACAATCAAGATTTTAAAAACATCGGTCTAGAATTCTTGATTACTATCAAAAACGTACTATTTTATACAACAACTGCTTACATAAGAATGCTCTTTGTTTGACCGTTCCGCTTTGACTATTACAAAATGTCTGTGCCCACATTTGCAATACCACAAATCTCGTAGGTACGAGTTGTAGTTGTAAGCGTAGTGAGCACCGAAGCCGTATATCAGTGAACAAAGGGCTCATAAGTACGACTCATACGGCTACTGTAGCCCACGTGTTCACACAATTGCGGTCAAGTGGCGCCTATGAAGCTTAACCGTCGACCTTATACTCGCTAAACGTTTTCAATCAGATTATGAATATTATTTTTCTTCTGTTTATAATGGAATCTTCTTATCGTTTACGTGGGACAGGAATGTTTAAACAGCGTCATCTGATGTGAATTCAGTTGCTTTAAGCTGACGTTTTAATAAAATAAAGTTGATGTGATCATTGAAAAATACAAATAAAGCTTGTACACATGAAGCCATGATAAAAGACGATTCTTTTATCATACAGCCCAATGCAACCTTCCCTGATAATGGTACACTCTGTTGAACTACAGGCTTGAGAGTCGTTTTAACCGCAGTGAGGTACCCCGACAATATCATTCCATGTTAGTACGCTTTTATAACAAAAAACCGTTCGTTCAAAAAACTCTATAAGTAGTAAATTTCCCTATTCAAATACACTTACTCGTTAATGTAAAAGCATAATGTTAGCAACCAGCCCTACATAAATTCGCTCAAGAAGCGGTGTCAGTAATTTGTTCATGAAACGCGTTGAAGTCAACGGAAGGTTTAATCGTCCGAAGCCGAAGAGTTTAGCTTTAGTGTTAGTTATTTCCAGTATGTGGGTCGGCTCGATAAGGTATTAATATTAAATTTGGAGCGGTCGTGCCGTGACTGGAACGTTTTCACAAAGCTCAGTTCGGTAATGTTGCCCAATCTTCGGCGGGATCGTTCGCCGTTCTCTCAACCTGCGACATACATTGTTCATCTGCACTAACAAGGCATGCCTCTGACCGATTTACGTCAGGAGCTAATCATTTAACCGTCGATGGCTAATGACGGTGGCCGGTATTGTTTGCCGGGGAGCCGATGTTACGTAACGTGTTGCATGATCTGAACTCCAAACTTCGTAGCTATTAATTACGCTCTATTGGCTCTTCAATATTCGCTGGAGAACTTCGCTTTGTTCACGCGTCTCGAAACATAAATGAGGTTATTCGCTAATAAGACGGCAACTTACTCTAAATACACCTATTTACACAAACATTCGATATGTTGTACGGAACGCCACAACAAACGCTTGGGAAATGCTATCGAAAGCCAACATTTATGTGTGCAAATACAAGAAGAATTGTGTCGAACAAACATGGTTGTGCAATATCGTGGGAGTACGCTACGTGTGTTTTCGAATTTAAAATACAATAGAATCTTTATAAGTTACGAGAAAGGCGAACATCATATTTATGATTTTGGAAGATGCAATTTGTTAGCTTTACCATTTAGGTATATCCTGCAAGAATTTGCATTGAGAAATACCAAGTCTACAAATATAGTGTAATCATTATAAATAAGTGTTAGATATTAGTTTCATAAGGCTGTCACAAAGTAAGTGCTAATATAAACAATGTAGTTATTTTGTCAGTTTTAGAACCCATAAAAGCTTCTGAAAGCCGTTTCTGTGGCAAGTAATTTACATATTAATGCATTTTAATAAGCTATTCAGTTTCTTCTACAATAATAGATTGTTGCTGAATATTGATTTGTTTTATTATGCAGTTACAGAAAATAATTAATTATCTCTTATCGTCAATAAGAGTAAGATAGGTTATAGGAGCCAGCTGCCTAGCTGTTAGGAAATCCTTCATCAATGAAAGTCCTGTCCCTGTGGTGATATAATCGGATTATGAGCATATTATCGAAATATAAACATAATAACAAATATATTGATTTTCAATTGTTCTTAATTTAATTTTTCTGTCTTCATAAAGAGTCAATAATAACTATCGAAGTAAAGACGTCCTCAAAGCAAGAACGTTGTCGAAGAATCTATCAAAATGGGTCTTAGTAATTATATTAAGTTTTATTAAGAACTAGCTGAACTTCGCATCGCGTAACAAAATTTTTTTTTTTCTGAAATAAACGTAGCCTAAGTTACTCCTTGTTACATCAGCTACCTACCAGTGAAAGTCCCGTCAAAATCGGTTTAGCCATTTCAAAGATTAGCCGGAACAAACAGACAGACAGACAAAAATTGTAAAAAATGTTGTTTTGGTATATATACCGTGTATACATCCAAATGCACTTAGTAAAAAACAGTTATTTTAATATTACAAACAGACACTCCAATTTTATTTATTTGTATAGATATAGATATAGATGTATAGACAACATCTTACCTTTAAAAAAGTTTACGAGTATGATGCCCTCGGTTTGTTAACAAATTCCGTAACTTACTAAGAAAAAACCATCTAACGCATAATATTTTAAAGAAGGTCTTCAAGGAAATAGTTTAATCCGTTAGTGTCACTGATAAGCACCTGCTAAATTACTTCTTGTATGCTGAATTACACTCAAGACTGGTTCTGAGATGAAAGATTTGGTTTTAACTAATGCACCCTGTTAACATTATCTTTCAGTGCCTAATACCCGGTTTGCTTTTGTGAGTCACACCTGCATTATCTTTGTTGAAATTATTTATATTAGAACGTTACGCTAATATTGCTGCCTTCCCTTTTAATGTTTTCAATCTACTTTCTATTACAAAGTTCTCTTCAAATTATTATTCTCTTATATATCGGTAAAAATAGATTTAAGTAACATAAGTCATGCCACATTAGTCATAAATAAAGTAGATAAATAAAGTGGCAAAACTTTTAAATTTTTAATTGTATTAGATGTAAATGTATAACATTTTATAATTATTTTTCTAAAAATTCAATTATACCTGCGTCGAAAATTTTAATTGTTAATTACAAAAACCGGAAAACATCATTTATTCTTCAAATATTTTCAACAGTTTTCCTTATAAAATGCTATAAATTTTGTGGCAAACAAACAATATCATTTCTTGGATGACGGAATAATTAATTTTCGCGGTTTCACCTCGCGTTGGGCGCCAATCAATCACATTTCTTGACTAAAGTTATATTATAACTGTATTTTCTTTCCTAAGTGAAAAAGAGAAAGTCTACCTGAAAATATAAGAATCAACTTTTTATCTTATAATTTAGACATATCTACTCGGGCTCACAGACTGTGACAGCTCTGGATATTAAAGGCAAAAAATACGAGTATATCAAGTATTGAATTTTAGAAATATAATAATATGTTTAATCTAATTCAGTGTCCCAATAATACGAATGTACGCCACAGATGGTTTTAGGTTTTGTACTACAGATAAACTAAATATTATTTGTTACTTCTTCACTAACTATTTGCGTGTGTGTGTGTACACAACTATGTATACCTATACCTGTTTACCATACTCGTACCGTTACAGATAAAGATCAAATGACTAGGAAAGATATGATTCATTCTGGACATTCAGATGATTCCGTACTCGCAACCATTTGTATTCAGGTTAAAAGTCCAAGTTACGTGAGTCCAATATTTTTACATAATAACGCAATTTGGGCACGCGTCTTGTTATTAACTTGTGTGGGAATAACATACTCGCTTCTAAAGACATATGAAGGCATGAAGAACTTTTAAAATTCTGAGCAGACATTTACGTCAAAATCCTGAGAACATAATTATTTTGATGAACATTTGTTTATCGTTTAAAGCTTTGTTCCATCTGGAATCGAACCTGACGTTTAGCTCCTCGGACTAGTCTGTGGAGCAGAGACATAAAAAGTCTAAACAAATAAAGTCATAGCTCCCTAGGGTCATAGATCTTCAAGACATTGCTCCTATTACAAAAAGCGCCATAGTAACTTACACGCACAATACAATAAAAGAAAAAGATTATTCACGATCGCACAGTCCCTACGAGTACATGAAACATAAAAATACGACACGATAATGCATAATGGTATTTTACAGGCGTCTCGTTGAAATGCGAATAAATTAACATAAACGGCGCGACGATGTCTCTCAGGCAGCATTTACGGAACAAGCTAACGCAATAAATACTTGAGTAATGACGGCTTGGTAAGTTTCGTGGAGGATGTCGCGATTTCAGGCCGGCGCCATAAATAAAGATTTATTATTGTTAGATCCACACCATATTAAACCAGTTTTTAGTAGGAATCTAACACCTAAATGACTGTTTTGCTTGCCTCGGACATGCCGTCACACCACTGGTTAGAACTTAAAAGGCCTTGACATGTAATAGGTACGCAATAGGTACATACATATAGGAACAGAAAGGGAGTAAGAAATTGAGCTTGTAAGAGGATCTCCGAAAAGACCATAGGATTTCTAGATAAATGAAAACAAACATAGAATCAGCAGTTGCGGCAACGAGGGTCGGCCAAAAAGTTTGCAGGAGCCCACTCTTATTAATATTAGTAGAATTCTGTAGATAATCGCTTGATATCTACTTATTACACCTCGATGTTGCATTCTCAAGATTTAGATAACCATGTAGTTGTCCTTCGAGACACTGCATCGCCACACGAGAATCCAGTCTAAATCTCTTCGGATGCAACATCTCGTATAATCCCGGTTGAAATTCACTTACAGGTAAGTTCTTTCAACCATTAAACTATATAATTGACAGAAAATATTTAGGCTATGAGCTTAAGGAACGTAAAATTTTCCGCAATTCCAGAGCTAACAGCAACAGTGCCCTTTAGTTGTCAATAAACGATTGTCGTCAATTAGTTCCGCTACATTTCGTACGCGCTGATAATCGTGTCAATTTATGGGAGCAGCCGATACCCGATAGTTTTGTTCCGTCGCATGTAAATAAGGCATTCAATTGTGGCTTATTTAGTTGTAGCAGTGTATCAGCTCAGTACATATTTGTAAGCATATTGCGAACGCGCCCACAATTTATAACTCTTGTACTCAGAATGGCCTAACGGACGCACGAACCGTTTCCAAGCACGACAATCCATTTTTCTAGACCAAATCTGAGTGATATTACACGTTTACTTAGATTCTATCCATGTGAAGTCGTGACCGTCGATTTGTGAGAAATTGATAAGTGGACACAAACAAGATGCCGGAAGGCCGCCGTTACTGCGGTATGGTGAACATAATGCGGCGATTTAACGAACTCTCATGGTGTATGGGAAAAAAATATAATGTATCACGTTATGATGGTTATACACAGTGTGACTAAGTGGATTCCATTTCAGTGGGAACACGAGGAAATTTTCTTTTACAATGTCTTCAAGTGACTAACAAGATGTCATGTCACACATTAGCGAGCCAATTTGCTTAGACATTCACAATTACCTAGACATGACAAACAAGTAAAGAGAACACGTATTTCATGTAAGTAAGTAAGGTTATTTTGTTTTTCTGTTGGCTTAAATTTTCCCAGAACTGAAACTATTTTTATTTGAAAATCAATCGATACAATGCCTTTTTAACGCGACCGTTCCAAATAAATTGACAAGCAGAAGAAATTTATATCTGTACAGACATAACAAGGCGATTTAATGAAGTATTGCAGTATATGGGAAAAAATATATTATCTCATGCTACGCTGTTACGCTTACTCTCGGTTACGCTTCCCGAATGATAACTGTACATAGCAATGTACAGTTATCATTCGGGAAGCGTAACCGACGAGTGCGTATATCGGGGCTATCTACTTCTCCTGCATTGTTAGCTGCGTGGTTAGAATAACAAGTCTATCGGAGCTATTAGCAAATATGAAACCTTTAATTAGATTGCGTTTATTGTTGAACGTGATATCAACCGTTCCGGCTATCTATGACCAGCATATCCGTGATTTGGCAATGAGTTTGCATTCATTTATTAAGCGTGGGATGAGTTTTGGTTTTGTTTTGCTTACTTGTTTTAATAAAATAAGGATAAAAAGTTTGGAGATCGATTAAACTTTTTATTCAAACTTTTATCCATTTTCTTCCTGTTAAAATGCTGTAAATGTGCACTATTTAAATAATATTTAAGTTTTTTTTTAAGTTATTTTATAGTTATTCTGACATCAATCGAAATCAAAACATACTTTACTTTTAAGCTATGCGTAACTTTTATGTAAATACATATTTTTCTTTTTTCACTGTTACTTGATCGTTATTGTTTATTTGTGGCCAATACAAAGAATTTTAGTTTTTCACCTGTCACTGTATGTTCAATCCTTTAACACTGGTCGGTGTGAAAGAAAAGTAAAACCCTTCCAAAATTGACACTTAATGTCAAAGGAAAAATATCGCGAGTTGCGTCAACTCCGTTAAGAAGATCGGTTGAATTCACGACGTTCGTGGAGTTTCCATCTTAAGAAGACCATAACGTTTATGGTGCTGTCCTCCGGCCGTGCCGTGAAACAAAGAAGCAGTCGTGCGCAGCGCAATCCTGCGACATTGGATGTTAAGGTTGGTGGGTTCTTTCTTACTGATTTTGGTATTGGATTGGACATACTACCAACCTACTGCTTCATAAATACATACATACATTTATACAGTCCACATTACATACATCGAAGGATCGCCCCTGCGATTACCGCACAATTTTTTGTGGTCCTTCGAGCCGGATATAGAGTTGGCAAATCTTTATTCATTTATTTTATTTGACATAATATATTTAGTTTGCACGTTGCAATGGCTAAAAAGGGTCAGAAGGTTCAGGAAGTGTACGAGGAGTGCATAGCTGATGTTGAATTAAACGTTTTAATCAACAAAAAGCAAAGAATTTTTGAACAATTACAAATATTATCTGACATGTCACTAAATGTAACTGACAGCAATATTCGTGAAATGTTTCTTTTGCGTGTCACGGATATAGATGAGCTACGTTCATCTTTCGAATTATGCATTTTTGAAATTTATAAATGTCAGTTACAAGCTGGTATGAAAACCATATTTCAAAGTCAGGAATTGAATAGTTTTGATGAGTTGTATTACCGTATAAAATTGATTTCTTCAAAATTACTAGCGAACGTTAAAACTGAAAAAACACAGTCGTGCATCGAATCTAGACCACGTCTTCCAAAATTGGAGTTGTTGTTCATAATCAGCCTCAGATACCAAAAATAGATAAATTTCACTATTTACTCTCATGTATCAAAGGTTCCGCTTTGAACATAGTCAAAAGTATTCCGATATCTTCCAATAATTATGATATAGTTTGGCAAGCTTTACTCGACAGGTATCAAGATAACCGAATGTTAGTTGGGAATTATTTAGATAAAATGTTAAACTTTACACCTATTGCGAAGGAATCATCTTTTCAGTTAAATAATTTCATAGAAAACTTTGATAACTCATACAAAGCTATACAATCTCTTAATATTGAAGATTTGAATAGTTACATTCTGTGTCATATAGCATTACGCGCCTTGGATCCATACACTCGTAGGTCATTTGAACAAAGTATCAATCAGAAGTCGATACCAAAATTCTCTGAATTGATTACTTTTGTCACTAATCAAATAAAAGTGTTGGATCATTCTAGTTCATATGGTGCTAGTACAAGCAACCAAAACGTTGTACAGAATAAACGTCAACCAGATGTAAGTAGGTTTACGGCGCGAACTAGAAACAGTGCACAGAAAAACTACGCGCATGCATCGTCATCAAACTCAAAAAATAATTTATCTTGTTTGCATTGCGGAGACAATCATATGATATATCGCTGTGCTCAATTTCGTAAATTGAGTGCTTCGCTACGAATCAGCCGTGCTGATGAGTTGAAGTTATGTCATAATTGTCTTAAACCTAATCATACTGTTGAACAGTGCAGGAGTGAATTTAAATGCATTATTTGTGAGCGACCACATAACTTATTATTGCATCAGGACGTAACGAAAACGTTTCTCGCTTCCTCTTATGACTCCGGTAATGCATCGATTCCTGTAAGCGCGCCCGCCCAGTCGGGAGGCCCTTCAACTGATAATAATAACAGTTACAGTACGGTTTTGTTGGGTACCGCGATTGTTTATATTTTAGACAACTTTAACGTCTATCAACCATGTCGCGTATTAATTGATTCCGGTGCACAATCCAATTTTATTTCCGCTGCATGCTTACAACGTTTAGGTTTATCTCAACGTAAATGTCCGTTTAGCATTTGCGGATTAGCTGATGGTTTAGTTAAGAACTACGGCATGACGTCATGTAGCTTAAGGCCGCGTCACACTGATAAACCTGCTTTTAATATTGATGCTGTTATTCTTCAGAAAGTAACTTCAGATCTACCTTCCATTAAAATTCCTGAGCATATAATAAAACAGTACGATAATTTATTTTTAGCTGATCCTCATTTCTATAAGCAATCGCCAATTGATTTAATTTTAGGCGGTGACGTTTTTCCCCATATTTATAGTGGGAAGAAAATTATTATGGGCCCCAATATGCCAGCCGTGCTGGATAGCATATTTGGGTATATTATCACAGGTAAACTAATTACCCCGTCGACTAATGACGTCACTGATGTGAACGTTGTAGCGTCTACAACGTTGGTGTCGTACACCACTGATGATCATTTAAATGATACTCTTAAGCGATTTTGGGAAATAGAATCATCGCCGTGCGATGTTCCTTTAAATCCCGATGATGAAGTCGCTGAAAAACTATATATTGAGAAACATTATCGTGACGAGAGTGGCCGATATGTTTCACCTATTTTATTAAAGCCAAATCACGAACCGTTAGGTAATTCGTATGACATAGCCTTTAGGAGACTCACGCATGTCGAGCGTCGACTTGCGCACTCACCCGAGTTCCGAAAGGCTTATTCTGATTTTCTGAAGGAGTACGAGTCACTGGGACATATGGAGCTATATCGTGGTACGGAGCCGTCTAAGTATTTTATACCACATCACTGTGTGTTACGGCCTTCTAGCTCCACAACACCGTTGCGTGTGGTCTTTGATGGATCACAGAAAACTGGTACTGGGGTGTCATTAAATGACAACCTTTTGACCGGCCGTAAATTACTTCCAAATATTTTAAAAATTATTATTAACTTTCGTCTCTACGACATATGTTTTACGGCGGACGTGTCAAAGATGTATCGAGCCGTGCTCATCGACCCCGCTGATAGGTGTTATCAACACATATTATGGCGTGATACACCGTCAGACCCAGTACAAGTTTACGAGCTGAAAACGGTCACTTACGGACTGCGTAGCGCGCCTTATACGGCTATTCGCACGCTGCTTCAACTTGCCCAAGACGAACGGTCAGACTGTAAGGCTTCCCGAGTTCTAGAAGAGGGTGTCTACGTCGATGACTTTTTGTGGTCATGCCAATCTGTAGACGAAGCTTGTACCTTACAAGACGGCTTAATGAGTCTTCTGAAAAAGGGCGGGTTTGAATTGCGTAAGTGGGCTAGCAACTGTCCCGAGCTACTGACACGAATGAAATCAGAACAAATAACGCAAATAAATTTTCAAGATGATACGTTATCGTCATCCTTAAAAGTCCTAGGATTAACATGGTTGCCCTCATGCGACTTCTTTTCATTTAATTATAATTTAAAAGATAATGACAGAACGAAACGTTCAGTACTTAAGCTGCTTGCTAGTATTTACGATCCGGTTGGTTTTATTTCACCGTGTACTTTCGTTGCCAAATGTATCATGCAGGATCTTTGGAAACTGAGCCTCGGCTGGAATGACCGTTTACCATACGAATTGTTACAAAAATGGGATAAATTTATCGGTCAATTACCGATCCTTTCACAACTTCGCATTGAGCGACACCTTCTAGTGAATTCGTTTGTAAACGTGCAATTAATAGGTTTCTGTGATGCGTCATCACTGGGTTACGCAGCTTGCATATATTTTCGTAGTACTGACAAGGATGGGAACGTCAAAGTCAAACTATTGACGAGCAAATCTAGAGTTGCTCCATTGAAGCCGTTAATGTCTATCCCTAGGCTTGAACTTATGGCAGCCGTGCTGTTATCGAAGCTAGTTCGTTTTGTCGTACAAAACGTTAAAGATTTTAATTTACCAATAGTTGCCTTTAGCGACTCGAGTGTAGTTTTGTCGTGGCTACAGACTCCGCCATACAAGCTAAAGGTGTTCGTGGCTAACCGTGTTAGCGAGATTGTTGATGTGATTCCGCCCAATTGCTGGTTTCATGTAAACAGTGAGAACAATGCAGCCGACCTCTGTTCTCGAGGCGCGCTGCCTGAACAACTTTTAGCAGTAGCGGACGAATGGTTTAGTGGCCCTGCATGGCTTGCTGGAGATCCGCGTAGTTGGCCAAGAAGTACATTATTTTTAAAAGAAAATGATATTATTCCGGAACTTAAAACTAACGTAGACACATTTACCTTTAATTCTTACAATTTAAATAACTTCAATGATCTTGAACATTCCTTTAATAATATTTCATCGTTTAGTAAACTCGAGCGCGTAACAGCGTGGTGTCTTCGTTTTGTAAATAATTTAAAATGTAAAAAATCTGATCGAACATTTGGTTCACTAAAGTCTTGCGAGTTAAAACAGGGACAT
Source organism: Thymelicus sylvestris (assembly GCA_911387775.1). Classification (NCBI taxonomy): domain Eukaryota; kingdom Metazoa; phylum Arthropoda; class Insecta; order Lepidoptera; family Hesperiidae; genus Thymelicus; species Thymelicus sylvestris. Next base: position 12,589,770 of record OU426893.1, read on the forward strand.
GATTTAATTATAAAAGTCATTCAAAATAATTATTTTTATTCTGAAATACAAATGCTAGCAAAGGGAACTCATGTATCATCCCTTCGTAAACTATCTCCCTTTATAGACCCTGATAATTTCCTCAGGGTGGGGGGTCGAATACAACAGTCGGATTTACCGTATAATATAAAACATCCGGCACTATTACCTAAGAAGTGCCACATAACAAATTTAATAATTGATTATTTTCATAAATTGTACATGCATGTAGGACCGCGCACCTTGCAAGGCATTTTAAATAATAAATACTGGATAATAAATGCTCGTAGTGTAATTCGTTCAGTTTTGTCGAAATGTCGGGCTTGTTTTAAATTTCGTCCATACTCCACACAGCCTATGATGGGTACGTTACCTGCAACTAGGCTTAAGGCCAACAAGGTGTTTGACCATGTTGGTTGCGATATTGGTGGTCCATTCTTTATAAAAGAAGTTATGCGGCGAAATGCAAAGGTTACTAAGGCATATTTGTGTTTATTTGTATGTTTCTCTACAAAAGCAGTGCACCTAGAAGTGCTTTCAGATTTATCTTGCGAATGTTTTCTGGCCACATTTGATCGTTTTGTGGCACGCCGCGGTCTCTGTAGTTGCTTATATTCCGATTGTGGAAAAAACTTTATTGCAGCAGCTAAACATTTAAAAAACGTTACTGATTATTTTAATTCTACGTCTGATTCTGATGAAATTCTTTCTGGATTATCCTCGCGAGGCGTCGAATGGCGTACGAACCCGCCTAATGCAGCTTCCATGGGTGGTCTGTGGGAGGCAGGCATAAAATCAGCCAAACATCATCTCTACCGTGTAGTAGGTGATAGGTCCTTGACTTTTGAGGAGTTGAGTACCTTATTTTGTAAAATTGAGGCAATTATGAACTCGCGACCATTATGCTCCCTTTCAAATAATCCAAATGAATTTGAAGTTCTGACTGCGGGTCATTTTTTAATTGGACAGAATTTATTAACTGTTCCGGAATATAATTTTGAAGATGTACAGATGAATCGATTGTCACGTTGGCAATGTATTCAAAAGGCATCACAATCATTTTGGAAGCGATGGTCAAATGATTATTTGCACACTTTACAGCAAAGAGAAAAGTGGTTCACCTCAATTCCAAATGTTAAGAAGGGTGATTTAGTGCTTCTTAAATCTAACTTAACCAAACCTTTGCAGTGGCCTCTTGGCAGAATAGAAGAGGTTCACCCTGGTTTTGATAACATTGTACGTGTAGTCACTGTACGCACGCAAACTGGGGTTTATAAAAGACCAGTAAATAAAATCTGCCCATTGCCATATGCAAATTAAATATAAAATTAGGTTATTAGGTTAGGACTTAGATTAGGCTCATACACTCAACTTTTTTACTTAACACTAACAAGTTTATTTTATTTTTGAATTATTTCGTAAATATTCATTAACACAAATTATTAACACACTCATTCTTCACACACCGACACTATTAGGAAATCATCACACTGATTTCGGTGGGGGGTATGTTCAATCCTTTAACACTGGTCGGTGTGAAAGAAAAGTAAAACCCTTCCAAAATTGACACTTAATGTCAAAGGAAAAATATCGCGAGTTGCGTCAACTCCGTTAAGAAGATCGGTTGAATTCACGACGTTCGTGGAGTTTCCATCTTAAGAAGACCATAACGTTTATGGTGCTGTCCTCCGGCCGTGCCGTGAAACAAAGAAGCAGTCGTGCGCAGCGCAATCCTGCGACATTGGATGTTAAGGTTGGTGGGTTCTTTCTTACTGATTTTGGTATTGGATTGGACATACTACCAACCTACTGCTTCATAAATACATACATACATTTATACAGTCCACATTACATACATCGAAGGATCGCCCCTGCGATTACCGCACACTGTATTTTTATCATGATATGAATGCAGAGATTTCTGCTAGAGAAAGCCATAACGCATTGAGTTCACACATAACATTAATGAGTAAATAGCAAAAAGAGTGTAATGTATTATACATTATTCATAACAAGCTGACCCGTTTTGATTTTACACGAGAGAAATGTCTTTTAAACTATTTTTTATTAAATACTATTTCATGAAAATTCATTGACAGGTGTCGTATGTCGGGATGGTGCAAGCAATATTCAAGAATGAGCCATATATTCAGGATATCATTTTTTCATGGCTGGCATTGCGTTGGAGATGAGTTATAAAGAGACCTATATGCTGGTCTAATATTAGTAATATTGCCATAAAAACATACAACCAGGTACATTGTAGAATACATTAACCCGTTCTGCGGTCAAAATTCGACCGTAAGCGTCAAAGGGTTTACTTCACATTGACATGTATGTGAATAAATGCGTATTATGTGTGTATGTCAAATGCATGGTAGTGTGTGTAATGTTTATTTTTATCAATGATATTATGTAACGGTTAAAAATAATAAAAGTATAAATATCTACCAATTTCTCACTTTATCCACAGAAGAAATAATAGTACTTATAATTTAACAAAAAATAAACAATCGGCTATAAACTAGTCCAAAAAGGAAAATGAAATAAATGACAGTATTGTTTTCGAAAATGAAGGAAATATATATACCTATTAGATTTTTGTAAGAATTTGCTACTGCATACACGTTGCGTCGCGTGTGAACTGTAGACATGGGTAGGTACGTTATGGTTCGCGTGTTTTAATGTGCAAATGTGAATTTAAACACTGCCGTATAAATTATCTTGATTTGAGCATCGAGCTCTATCTGTGTTGAGTCGCCTAGAGCGACGAAGCCAAATGACTACGTTATAATTTATGCGTCAAATATACATATAATACCTACTTTACACCTCCGTGTTGAAGTGGTAACACCTATCTCAATTTTCGACAATCATGAAGATTTGATGCGTAATGAGATAGGAAGCGAGTTTGAAAGATAGCGGTATTTAAATTGGTGTAAATCTTTTTGTTAGATGCGCTTTCTAATATCCGCACCGATCGATCGTGTGAAACACTTTTTATAGTAAAACATGAACCGAGTGTTCTCATTTGGTTCGCTAATTGTATTCTTACTTGTGCAACTTATTTGCATATGAACACTATCCCTGGTCCTATCGACGACCGTGTAGGCTAGTTGGTAGCGGCCCTGCCTGCGAAGCGAGGGATCTCTGGTTCGATTCCTGCCGGGGGGGGGGGAGTCTTTTTCAAAATGACGTTGGTGCCCCAAGATTAATCTTCCTATCGTGTAGACTCCACTTGTCTTTAACCTTTTAGAATTCATGGAAATCTTTTACATGCTCATTATAATTATGAAACTTCAATATAAGCAGTATCTAAATATTAATTACGAGCCCCACACTACTTTGAATGAAGTATTTAGAGTTTAAAAGCAGATCCAGATCCTATAACGAACTATCACTTATAAAAAGGGTTTATAAGGTTAAGGGTGTGTAATTCTCAGGTTACTTCTCCTACAGCTAAAAGAGAGGTTTTTTTTGGTGGCCTGACATGTACTTAGCTGGCTTGAATGTTATCTAATAATACATTTTACTCATTTATGCATAAATGTTCTACACGTACTACAAGTGTAGACACGACTTCACAACAATCGATTTATAGTTGTTGTTGACGTCTCCGAAAACCATTTGTTTGATATAACTACATTTGAAATGGAAACAGATCTTTTGAATACAAACAGTCGAGATGAGTTCGTCCCATTTATTTGACAAATGAAAGAAGGGGTCAGACGGCATTTGTTACCGATGATTACTGGGAACAATTGCGGTTGAAACAACCAACGATTGTATGCCGGACCAATCTTACGTAATTTTTTTATCTATCGCTGATTGAACGAACCAATTGTTTTGTGTTGCCACAATGTGTACGATTGTCTTTTTGTAGGTTCCTTTAATTTATCCGTTAGGTGTATGATCTTATGTGTAGCAAAGAGGTACGTACCTATGTAGTTCGGTCCATACATATGTATTTCGATAAAAGCTTTTTATGAACTACTAATGATTTTGACTTCAGATTGTAGATCCGGTATTTATTATTTATATTTTATAATATATTTTAAAAAGAACTCACGTCATTTTGTGGGGGGAATATAAAATACCTTTTTTATGTTGTGTAAATAAAATTCATTTCTCTACTGCAGATAAGTTCTTAACAAACTTCGGCAGGACAGTACGATAATGATATATGAGAAGATTATTTGTAAATATTAATATTTTGTTACTTAAATTAATTTCACTTCAATAACATAAAATAAGACTTGAAGCAGTTAAAAACACAGTGTAGAGTTAGTTATACCACAGAATAAATAATAGTACATACCTATAATAAGGTTACGAGTATACTATAATTAATTAGCACGTTGTACATATGAATAAGTAATGTTAAAAAATGCTTGAGTAATTTGATGCCATTTGAATCTTTCTTCATTTCACCGATGTGATCCACATTGTAACATAAAGATTAATTTGAGCGTATGATCTTGATTAAGCAATTTTACTCTCACATTTGGCAGGAGTAACTAGTTATCTCTCATTGTCAGTCGAGCGTAGAAAATATTGTGTCAGAGATTATAATAGCCATACGCGACCGGTTGGTCAGCCGTAAACAATATGAGGTTGATTTGAGGGCACTTGGTTTATATAATTGATCTTTGATTTTGTTGATCTTGAGGCTATGATTGTGTAACGTGTAGACAGAGAACTATAATAATTAAGGAGTAGAAGCGTGTGAGAATAGATTGCTTGATATAATGACACCCTAAGTGACGTAGTATTAATCACCTTTAAATTATTATCTACTAGCTAAGTGCAGCCATGATTCGCTATGGTTTAGTCTGAAGTTCCATTAGCTAAGAAAGTAGCTATACCAAATTATAAGTAAATTTAAAACGATTGAAATAATTCGTTTATCACCTTGCCATTTGCAGCTTTTCTATCACTACTTTGTACTGTAAATTTTCATCGGCAAAACCAAAAATAAAACAAACGATTTCATCGGCAAAACCAAAAATAAATCAAACGAAATAATGAAAGTGAAATGAATAACTACATCCTACCTATTACTGTTATAGCTGACTGCGAAGACTTCCGTGTTTGTTTCGCCTTAATTTCCGCTGAGACGTATGCGGCACAACTAAGATAAATCGTGTTTTTAATTGTTCAGGTTAGTTTTGGTATAATGGTTTGTTAATGATCTGTCTACGAAATTAGGTTAGTTTTGCAACAAACAAGTTTCAACCGCTGTGTTTAACAGTTTTAACACTGTGCTTTTCTTTGTAAAGCATAAGGATTAATTTTATGGGATACGATTGATGAAACGTGACTTTCTACCGACCTGTGGAATTTTCCATTGTAAATAATATATGGAGTTACTCGAACAGAGAATGTATCATACAAATCCATTGTCAATTTCGCTTGGTAAAACATTGCGGGTTATGGATTGAACAAATCAGTGGTAGGCGAAATAACAATTTATTTATCGTACAGCTTGTTTATGCGTTGGCAATAGTGATTCAATTTGAGCCGATAATAAATCGCGAGTGGCTTCCTAATAATATATATTGGGATTCGAATCAGTCGGTGAACATATTTCATCAAATTTACTTCCCGTTCGATGCTAACAACGTTGATACCTACATTCACCGGATGCCAATGTTGTAACTGAAATGCTTCGAGATCATGTTACCCTAGTACATGCTCCGAAAAATAACACGTAGGATATAACATATGAAATAATTACTGATTCGAGGTGTGTGGCAATGGCTGACAAATAAAAATATTCACTGTCAAAAGTATTAGTTAACACTTACATAAAACTTTATATGGATAAATACTGATTCGCGGATTTATTCCAGCCCCTGCATTTACGCCTTCTGAAGTACTTAATAATTTTATAGGAATAAAATGAATACATTGTGTTGACCTGAAATCTATTTTGAAGTAAAAACTAAAGCTAACAATTTTTACCGTTCTTTTAAATTATCCTCAATACATTTAATTTGCTACAAATAGATCATATATTAGAAAAAGTCAGTGATTAAGCGATACTAAAGATCTACTTTTTAAACCATTTTATTTTATCTCCATATCTATAATCCTTAATTGAAAAGTCAACAGCTTAATCTATGGATCTCTCCATCTTGCTGTGAAATTATCTAGATACAATCTAACATACGAATAAGCTTCATAAAGGCTTATCGACATTTAGCTTTAGATCAATCAATTAAAAATGATGAAATGGAGAGCAAAAACAAAACAAGACTAAGGAAATATTTGCACTAGGCAGTTTTTTGCCACATTGTCTGACTTTATAAAATCGTTTGATAACAAAGTTCATATTTATGTGTAAGAAAGTGTATGTAATGCTTTGGGTTGACTTTGTATAAAGTCTATCGCTGAGTTCTTTTTTTAGGGTTCCGAAGTAATTTATCATACGAGATTAGAATGGTGACATAGAAAATGTCTTATCAATTAGCCATCATCATGAAAAAAATAATTGAGTTATCGTGAATATTTACATTTCTTAAAACCAAAAAAGTAAAACTCAAAAATGTACCATGAAAAACTGTCTAGTGAGCCCATGGCCTAAGCCACTGGTTTAATGAGACTTTAATATCTATAGAAGATTTACTTCTGAAGCTGCTAATAAACTTGCCCTGGTTTTATTTACGATATAACGCTTACATGTTATGTAATAGTTGCAGTTTATACTCTACCAGAGAAGTAAGTAACGAGAGTCTAACTACAGCGACTTCTTTCTCAATCATAATAATTGTTGAACGACTATAAGAACACTATGTACTAGTATTAGAACTGTTGAGTTAGAAATCATAGTACAATAAAATAATGAGCTTTGAAAGTTTATTCTTCATGCTTTGCCCTCACTTTAAAGTGTAGTATATCAGTAACATCTGTAAACATTTGAAACTGTGCGTTAAAATAACTAAATGAAAATTTTGGGATCATTTGGATGAGTTTTTCTAAGTGACGACCCGTGTGGCGCAATGGTTACCATGCCGGATCGTCACACCGAGGGTCCTGGGTTCGATTCCCAGCGAGGCGGAAATTTGAATGACGAGTTTGAATTCTGTTCTCGGTCTGGGTGTGAATGTCCTTGTCTAGTGTGTTGGTGGGGCTATGAGTGTGAAGCGTTATTATTATTATTATGATTTGTAATTGCGTTTTTACATTATGTTCAGATTAGCTTGCTAGACAATTTTTCTTATAATAACAATGTTAATGAATCACCTATCAAACAGAGAGATTTACCTGTTCGATACGCGTGTATAAAGACAAGACAATTAACGCTTACTGCATCGTATTTGCAACATAACTGTACATTTCAAGGGTCCTCAAGGCCCATGAACCCTCTCCAAGTGCACGTACCTACTGAATAATCCTTATCTGTCTGCCTTCACCCGTATTTGTATGTACACAGACTACAGTCTCCGCACGGGCTATGCGGCCTGCGTTGTATTCCATCTGATTATGGCATTATCGCGAACATCATGACAGCTCACGAGTTGCGAAATCTTAGATTCGTTTTTATTGCAGACGCAAATCTTATCTCGTGATTTAGTTATGGGCTAGCGAAGTTCTTTGGTGTTTTGTTAGGCGTGTACGTAATTTGCTTGAAGATTGTGTATATCTTTTATACTCGTATTGTTACAATGTTTCGAAATATTGTTATCTTTTGCGCATGTTGAATTATTGCAACGATAGTACTCATTAAATAATCCACTTTATTATTTGTCTTATCGTAATAACTTACGTAACTATTCAAAGCAAGTGCTGATAGTACAGTATTAATACATAAAGATTATTAGCGGTTAGTTCTTACGATGCATATCTCAAATGGCTATAAAGCATTTTCAAGAACTAAAAAGTTTATGCAGAATCCGTCATTCCATATCAGATTAAACAGGATTATCGTAAAGATCAAGACAGGTAGCCTGTTCTGAAATCTCAGAATAATTTTTATTGCAAGTGTTGCCCACGCATGATTCTTCTGTGTGGTCTTGTGGAATATGCGCCGAAGTGCTTAATTATTTTATTTTTCCCCTTACTATCAACTTTGCGGTGTAAAATCTTAATTCCTGACTCCTAAACTACTCACACCATGTGCAGTTTGATCCAACTTGAAAGATGAATAGCTTACATCTCAAAAAAAAAAAAAAACTTTTGACAGAACGTAGTCTGTCCGGGCAGCTAGTATGAATATAAAATAAAATGACCGTTTTGATAATATTCCACTGTTTAATGGATGATTTCATCGGTTAGGATTTAAATCAGCGCCATAACGTGATTAAGCGTTATTTAAACGCTCCATTTTTGGGATACATTACCTACGGGATCATTTAAACTTCTTATAAGTGATGACTTGCAGTTCATTAGGTCAATATCCTCTACGTAAATAAACCGTGAACATAAATCACTGCCAAATAAACTGTAGTTAAAATGCGGCACTAAATAACCGATCTACTTCAAGTGCTATTTCTATTTCTAGCTGACGGAGGTCAAAGGCCCATGTTTGCTTTGCATTGCATGGACATTATTAGCATATTTAATCACTAAGCGAGGGTTTTCGATGCTGCTTGACCTAAGGCGTTAACACGTATGTTTGTTGGATTTTAAAGTTTTGTAGTTGAATTTGCAGGAGTGGATATAATTCCTACTAAATAGATTTTGGTTTTGAAGTAGAAATAAGTAGTTTTGAAAATAATTGTTTTAGGTTTCAATAAAACGAAGGAACGTTGGTTATACATATGTAGATAATCATGGACTACGATGGCTAAGATACTAATAACGTTTATGGTCGTTTACTACTGTCATAATTAAGAGTTTAAGACTATAATTTAGACACAGCCTATAATAATGTAATGATTTAAATAGTTTTAATCTTGATCTTTTTCTTTCTTACGAACACACACACACACATATAATTTATCAATAGTGGATCGAGACCGCTGTGTTCTCACTGGAGTTAGTTCAGGCGTCAATTATTGGCTTAGATGATCTCTGACACGTAATTGGTCTCCATTGGATGACTTCACTGGAATACTGGTTGAATGGAACGTTAATTACCATGAGTTATTGCGATGGGCTTCACAACATTGAAATGAATTGTACTGTTACTTATAATCGGTTATTGATACCGGTTTTCTGTAAATTGCGTGGCTTTTGTCTATGTAGTATAATTTGTACAAGATTTAAAAGAGTTGGGGGACCATGATTGAGCACGGATCTCTCCTCTAAAAATAAGACTTAGAGCATACTTCACTACGCTGCTCCTGTACGGATTGGTGGAGGAGTTAGTGGCCAACCCAAATGTCGAAATTTTTCATGCCTTTCAGAGGCCTCAGATACGGCAACGACTGTTATCTTACGATAACAACAGAAACCAACGGCTTTACGTGCCTTAAAAAAATATTATCTATGAAGTGTATAACGATCTCATGATTAATATGAAAAAAGAGATTTAAATGTTTAGTGAAAATAGTTGTTTATATTTGTAATTTTAAAAGTTGGAAAGTAAACCGATTATGATATCCATAATAGTAACCTTTACTCTAAATCAATTTATGTACGAGCAAACGGCGCTTACCATTAAATACGGGATCATAAATCATCGTATTGATGGCTATCTGGGGAATTTATGTCTCCTATTAATCTACGCGGTTATTTAAGAAATGCTCTCTTGTAACTATTTCTCGACATTTCACGCTTATCATTGACTTCGAGACACTGTTTGTTTAAGTTTCTTTTATTACTTTGAAAATGGCTACGACCGTGCTTGAGTGATGTAGCGTTAACTATTTTCTTATACGCCTTTTTTAAATGGCAATCACATTTGCAAAGATAAAAATACATTAGGTTTCAGATTACTAGGGCTTACGTGATGAACACAATTAACGGCTCCGCCAGTTGCAGTCAATTAAAGGACCGCTAATGGCAAATTTCTTGAGCGTTTTAGTGTCGAGCTGTGATTTTAATCTCTAAATGTAGCCGTTAACACTATGATTTTTTATCACACGTAACATAAAATAATAATATACGGATATCAATTGACATACGGATATCAAATGTGAACCTAAGAATATGATCTTAAATGTCGATTAGAACATATTTTCCGAAGCAATGCGCAATATCCCGCTAGTCAACTGTTTACTCTATGCAAAGTTACAGTTGTTTGCTATTTAATGAGTCAAATAACGCAATCCCACTGCAATGTTGTTACAACATGCGTTTGTCGAAGTTACAAAGCGTATTGAGTCCGTCCTGTCAAGCGTGCTCATCTGAGCGAGCAGCGATTGTTATAAATCACGGACGTCAGTGCATTTTGTACTTCGATGTAGTGTAGTAAAGAGAAAACTTATGTATAACTATACATTTTAGAATAAACAAGTTAATTGTTTAAAACTAAATACTTATGTTCAAGGTTTTACTCGTATAGTATCTATATATGTAGGTTCTAAAGAAAAAAATGTGACTACGCTGCTAACAGTTAAGGAGTTCCCTCCTCTGGAGCCAAACCTGTGGATAGTATCAGGTCATGCTTATCATAAAATGCATTTTCATCATAACTAAAGCACTATGTAAAAAAGAGGAAACAGGTCTAATTAGGCTTGCAAGATTTGACCTGCACAATCGACAAACTAAATAAAACCGTTTAAAAAACCCGACAATCGCGTCGTCATTTGAGTGAAGATCTGACATGTGGTCCAAATTATGTTAAAGATGCATGACTGTAATGTGATGTGTGACATGACTGTAGGCCATGAAAGAATAATCTTTTTTCTATGTAAAACATTAGATAATGGATTACTATACTCTTAGTAAAAGCACATCGTGTAGATCTTATGTTAGTACAAGTTCTAAAGTCGCTTTGTGTCGCTAGCTCAAACTACTTTGCACCAAAACTTTGTTACAAAGCAAACTTGTTTGACGCAATCTACTTCACACCAACACAAATGAATCTTTGCATCATGTAACGTAAAAACTAGAAAGATCTTACTAATTAGGTATACCTTTGTAATAGGTATGAGAAACATCATGTTGTTAGATAAGAAACTCCTCTTAGAGAGGTAGTTAAACAGATCACGCTAAGCCTGTATTGTATAGGTAAGTAGCAGTCAATTAATTACACGAAGAAAAGCATTGCGTGCGAGTTAAAACTGATCTACCTACTTAGTCGAGAAACGGGAAAATTGCTCCCTAATATATTTTTTTAATTTTCTTCAAAATCATACAAAATCTATATTCTACAGTTGTTTTAACTAGTCGCTAAAGTAATAGTAATTTTTGTCATTTATAAGGGAAAATGTAGAATTTATGAAGAGAAATTGATCTTTTTTTTTATGGAAATAGCCGGCAAACGAGCTGACGATCCACCTGATGGTAAGTGGCTATCGTCGCCCATGGACATCAGTGATGCGTTGCCGGCCAAGAAAGAGAGAAGAAAAAGAAAGAAAGAACTGGCTCTCAAGCTCTCAAGGATCTAAAGACTTCTCCATAATGTTAAGTGGGAGTCGATCCGTTCGGGTAAATTCAGTAAGTTAGATTACGAATTTCAATTCCCTGTTTCTGAAACGTTTCGTGAGGCCAACAATGAGAAAGTGATTGGTGTCAATGTTGTGATGTAATAATATAATATTTTATAGTTTTTATGATGGGTTGTAATAATAAATCAACGATTTATCTAATAATGAAATATGAAAAAAGGCTGATCTTTAAATAAAACTGCCTTTAACCACAAAATAAATAATACCACTTTTAATAAGTATTTCAACTAAGTTCTATAAATGAGATGTAATGAGTTTAGGCCCAGTTTATTTCGATAATACTAGGCAATGATTTGAGAAAAATGACTGTTTTAATATTTGCGTATCTAATGTTTTATAGAGGTATATAAATGTGAATCTATATCAAAGTACCAGGATGACCGAGCTTTGCTCGGAAACAATTGATTTTCTTGGTCTAACCTCAAATGTTGCTTAACAACGCCTTCTACTGAAGTAGCTTTAGTGATGCTATTCACCAATAGATGTCAGGAAGAGTCTATTGTGGCAGTTTTTCATTGACTGAATACACGGATAAAAAGACATTTTCTAAAAATGAATCTTAGCTAGATCGACTTATCGCCCCCGAAACCCTCTGCATACTAAACATGAAAATCGTTGGAGCCGTTTCCGAGACTCAGATTATATATATACAATCAGATATAATATATACAAGAATTGCTGGTTCAAAGGTATTAGATTCAGTCTGTCAGCAACAATCTAGTGGTTAATCGCCGTTGCATAAAGCTATTTCAAGTATTCAATTGGCTACAATTGTCTGTCAAGAGACAGCCTATGCTGTATCTATAACACAATTCTACAAGCAGAACTCTTGTACAAATCAACATTTATCTGTTAAACAATGTACTGGAATATCATTGGCTTGTTATTACTACGTGACTAACATCTATTCTCTCAGTTCTACGATAACATTAGTACCAGTATCTGCACTTACTGATGTAATAATAGGATATTGCGTGTAATTTAAGATATACATATACTCGTATTTGTCATTTTATTACATCTTTTTCTCCATCTGTAGATAACGAAAACGGGAAACCACATTAATTTCATCAACATACTCATAATTTCAAAATAACAGCAGCGTAATTAAAAGTTTTATACTTATTTTAAATTAGTTTTGATTTTATTGAACTTAATAAGTGATAAGTTAGGCTAATAGATTTTCTAAATTGTCATTTAGTCTGAATCAGGCGGCCACCTACTGTTTTCTACTTTAATGGATATTTTATTTCAAACTAATCAATTTGTTTATTAAAAATGTAAGACATTTATTTACGATTCTATTTTATTGGCTTGGTTTACTGTGATTTAATTGTGTAAAACTCCTGAGAAATTAATTCAATCTAAATACATTAAAGTTTTGAAACGTTCAAAAAATAATACCTATAAGCACGTTCGTAATGATAGAGTCAACTTTTCAAAATGGTAGTTAGTTATGAAAAATGCAAAAATTCGAAGAATTATTTAGATACGTTTTTAAGCATGACATTGTAAGCCACTCAACTTAATAGAAATAATTATTTGTATAACAGATGGATTACTTTTAGTAACATTTTGATAATGATGTTATTAAGCAACGTTATTTAATTGTATGAACAAAAATACGTGTGTAACTTCCCACTGCCCAGTTATAGGTACTACATGTAACATAATATTCGGCCCTGTTCGATGACAGTTATGGCTATCGGGGCGACGAACATGAAGACAAAGCCCGACTTTCACTCAAACCATGCTATCCAGTTAAGTGAGTGGGTTAAACATTTGTGAGTAATACGTAATACGAAATACCCTTTATACAATTTTATCGTAAATCAGTCTAAGCCCATGTCCTTTTAGGAGATTATTGTATCGGCGTAAATCAATTTTATGAGCTTATTCATCCGTTAATGCTTCCTACGTTGTTTTAAGCAAATATCGCTACAATGGATAGAAAAGCATACACATACGCCTACTTAAGTGTCTGCCGTCGTCATTGGAGTCACATAAAGAGCTTTGTTTTTGCTATCCATTATTTACAAGAATACGAGTATTTGCATTGCAAAGTCGTCATAGACAGGAAAGGACCATTTCCACATTTCAAAGTGTTGACAGATTATAGATCAGGTGATTTAAAGGGAAGTGCTGAAATCAAACGGAGACATCTTTCTACTCTACGCTACTAGCATTTCCTATTGATATTCGCTATTGATTCAATGCTGAAGTGTCGCATGCTTTCTGCATGCTAAGCGATCGTTATATGCATTTATAGTGACTATAGAAATGATAACATGTCAGTTACTCGACATTCCGTTTCTATGCTTGGAATTTCGATGTAACGGTAATTCTGAGCGTATTGTGTTAGATGACATATGTCGTGCAACTGATATTATTGAGTAAAATTTTTGAATTCAGAATTAGTAATGCCTGAATGTTGGTGCAACTGCATGTAAGTATCATGTGAGTACCAGGTATTTACCTAAATATACCTCGATTTAATTTAAGCTACACTGTAGTCACATTGCGGTGAACTAGTTTTAAGGAAGCTTCAAGATAAGTTGATGTGACAGGCAAGCGAAGCGTGCCGACTTACATGCCGGCAAATATTAGATACATCTAGATTTATGGATTGCATTGAACAGTTATTTACCTACAATCCTATCTGCTTATTTTGATGGATAACTTTTAAGTCCAAGTAGCTAACTAAACCCATTACCCGTTACTAGGCATTGGTCTCTCGTAGAATACCTAAGAGAAGACTAATTATTTATTTATTATTAGTGATCGTCGCGTGCGCATAGAGAAAGGTAGTGATGTGATCTTAATATTAATCAATACATCAGATATTCTGTCACGGATGCGTGGTAATGACGCAATTGTTGACAGTTACGTACCTGTACAAGTTCATTTACTGTTGTATGTATAGCGTTAAATTAACGTTAATTCAGTTATGTTACTGCCTCTTAGTTTTACCCAAGTGTGATGTCAAGGGATGGGAGATATTCTTAGTCATTAAGGACCTCACATCACAAAGGGGCCTATTCAATAACCAAAATGAATATGTCATGTACATAAATGGTTATGGTCTACAGCGAGAATCGAGCTTGAAACCTTTTGCTTGGCTATGTTAGGTATATGTTAAAATGATTCTGCAGTCGGTCACAGGTGCGTGCAATATCGCTCTGGACCCCCGGGGGACAGACACGCACTAATAGTAACTAGGATCTTTGCTGAAGGCTTTGCATTAATTACATATTTTATGTTACTCTAGACTTCTCTAGAGTCTAGACAGGAACTTCAAAGCCGTACGTGATCTACTTGAATACGATTATGATTTTGAAGTCGGAAGCTTGGAATAATCCACAATCAATTTATCACATGTTACCTCTTGCAGGGGTTAGATATGCGTCTTTCTTATTGAAAGTAGGTATATCAAGTTAGAACTTAGTAACTTAGATACATATTTAGTAACCAATGTTACATCTTATAGAACGAGTAACTAATTCTACGGGCGGCCGGAGATATAGTTCAGAGGTAAAAGTAAATAAATTTCACAATCGTCAAGTTCAAGATATGTCTGTTCCTCTCTCTATTTTATTTACTTTCCCATCCTAAGTAAATTGAAGAAATATTTGACAGCAAATACATACATACGTAGACCTTTCGTTTCAAAGGAAGAATAAAAGGGGTTATATTTTTAATTTATCTATTATTGCAATAATGATCATCGAAAGTGGGTTAATCACGAAAGAGATAAGATGTTAAATGAATAATTAATAAATCGATTAAGATTTATTTATTTATTTCGGTATACGTTTGTCCAGTAACAAACGATGTTACTGGATGAAGAATGCATATGAAATAGGCATATACTACTCATAGTGCTCTGTGGTAGTCTACTATTCCGTTGTCGATTGTGAATGACTCCATTACTCGTGACGTATGTCAAAAAAATACTATTCACGCTCAAGCACGTTTTTAATTCATCGAACCACAATTTTATTGATAAAATACCAATCTTACACTGGGTCTACATATTCTGTATGTGTACCAAATTCCTTTTCTAATTCCAGAATCGGATATGATAGACGAAAAGACAAGCAATAAAACATGGGCTGATGTTATAAGGGTTCTATTTTTTCATTTGAAGAATTCCGGTTCATTCAGGATTCTTGCCTACTATAAGTAAGTAGGTAATCCTTATATTATATTCAACCGGAAACGTGAAGTGTACGGTATATAAGGCCCCATAAAGCTTAGTTAACTTAGGCCCCATAAGTCTTTCATAGAACCAATTAAGTCCAGATTCAATTTCTAGGTATTGGTCAGTTAAATTCGAAGTGGAATTTAATTTGTATACGCTCATTAATCAACTCATTGACACACTAATAACACCGTATCCGAGTTTTATTTCTTGTCTGTTTGTTTAAATAGCCCCGAGCGGTGCAAGAATAAAAATTTAAGAGCGTCATTACACCTGTATTGGTTTTAGCTGGACACTTAAGGTTGGCAAATTGCCGTCATGTTGCTTCTATGGATATCAGGTTTGGTACAAATTAGAATATAGAACACGTTACATGCGTTGTGCTCATAGATTGTACGATAATGGTTACGCATTACTAATTTTGTCGTTTAAAAATTGGGGGTTTTAAGAAAAATAAAGCGTGTAAAAACAAAAGTTTCATTGTTTGTTCTGTGTCAAATCAGCGTTGTTTATTTCAAAGACGGTACAAACCGTCCACAATTCCAGAAAAATTAACATAAACGCTACACACATATACGCATATACGCTTATCCAAAAAGTATCATAAGTGTAGTAGTTGTTGTACTTACGTGCTCCGTAATATTTGGACATAGTGATATGGTTGACTTGCATTAGCTCGTTACGTCACCAGTGGTAGGGGAACACGTCTGCCTGCGTCTACGGCTGTCTCGTGACTGACCCAGTGTTGCCCCACTACCCGTGCTCTCGAGATAACATGATTACTGCTATAACCATAATAGCAGTACAAACACTACATCCCTTCCTTATTAAAATCTTTATTTAATATGGAGCCCGATCCACAGTCGACTCTGCAGTTGATCGCAACTCAAGCCTTCAAAGGCCACTCCACGTCTATACCATTCAATATTCCAGTTACTTAGACAAACACATTTGTAACACGCACTATATGTATGAAGCAGGCTACGGTTTGTAAACTTGAGCCTTCTGGGTGCCTTCACTAGCCTCAACAAACTCAAACTGTCATATGCATGCTTCGTATAGAATTACTTATGTAGATTATACTTTCACTGCAATTATTTTAAACATTGAAACAACACCTGAGACTTTTTTCGTCTAACACCTTTCCCATTCACACCCGTTCTCCTTCTATCTTTATTAAATAATAATTATTTACATCACCTCTTAGCTTTTCATACTTCCCTCTTTCTTCTCTCTTTGATCAAGATCGCCAAGTTATTAGGTTTCATACCAACATTCAAACAAACCTCGTCATTTCTGTCTTTAAATAGACAACTTACTGGTAAAACAAACACAGGAAATATGAGAAACTCGATGAAAATTTATATTATTACTAAAAGTGGTTTACTGTCAACAACAGATTACGTACAGCTTACAACCTGCTTTCGTTTTTTAAAGACTAAAGTTTTACTTGCGAGACAATCCTCTTATATACGTAATATAAACTAGGTCCCACCGACGACCATAACACGCCAACCATGGCTAGACTCGCAACAGGAATTTCCTTTATTTAGGCGTCCTTCCTGAATGGACGGATCCAACGGATCCCAACGGACCCAACGGTGTCACATATGAATCAGACACTGCCGATACCAATCATTCACACACCAGTCATTCATTGAAATACCTCGTCTATTCATTATCTTTATTCTACATCTCAACTCCATCACGCCAAATAACTAATATGTTTACAAAATAACTACATTTTGTATGGTTTTCAAAGTTATGAGGGCCCATACTGCTGTCTAGTCAGTAATGATTTCAATTTCAAGAGGTCCATACACACTTTAGTTACTATGATTTCAAATCATGGGACCTATACTGCCGTCTAGTCAAGTAATGTATGTATGATTCTAAATTTCATGAGGTTACTACTTCCATCAAGTCAATGTATCAATCTCAATTTCATGAGGGCTCATACTGCCGACAACTCAGTAATGTATGATTTCAATTTCATGAGGGCTCATATTGCCGACAGCTCACTTCAATTCAGTAAAGTATGATTTTCAATTTCATGAGGGCTCATACTGCCGACAACTGAGTTGCGTATGATTTTCAATTTCATGAGGGCTCATACTGCCCACAACACAGTAACGTATGATTTTCAATTTCATGAGGGCTCATACTGCCCACAACACAGTAACGTATGATTTTCAATTTCATGAGGGCTCATACTGCCCACAACACAGTAACGTATGATTTTCAATTTCATGAGGGCTCATACTGCCCACAACACAGTAACGTATGTTTATGTTAAGCAAAACTAAACTTCATTATTATTGGTTGATTTTACTCTGATTTCTATGACTCTTCGAGATAGAGTGCCTTTTAAATTTTACTTTCATTGTAACTTTAGCTTGAATACAATTTTTTCTTTAACTCTGAATTTAACTAAAAACACAGAATAAATAATAGTATTTATAAATAATTATAGAAGGTGCACTAAGAAAAATTCCGAAAAATCATTTAAATAAATAGTGACTCTGGCTCCAACGCAATAAAGTGTAATTCTGATCGCACAGTGCTAATCAAAACGCGTAATGAGTTGCCTTCCTTTCTAACACCGTCGCTTATCCTCTCTGGCAATGTCAGGGTTGCCTTTTGTGAAAGAATAAAATTAATCTGAAAGTTTATCTTTATGTGTTACACATGTATTATTATATATGTGTAAACGATAATTAAATATATATCAGTTCGGACTTGATTATTTAACATCTTACCGAAAAACACGCATCAATAATAATACACACACATGTAGTACTCCGTGTCACAAAAGGTATGTACGTTAATTGGTATCGTAAGGCATTTGCTGCCTAATACACAATCATTTACGATTTACGATTTCATGTAGGTTCGTACTACCTGACACACACAATTATGCACGATTTACAATTTCATGTAGGTTCGTACTACCTGACACACACAATTATGCACGATTTACAATTTCATGTAGGTTCGTACTACCTGACACACACAATTATGCACGATTTACAATTTCATGTAGGTTCGTACTACCTGACACACACAATTATGCACGATTTACAATTTCATGTAGGTTCGTACTACCTGACACACACAATTATGCACGATTTACAATTTCATGTAGGTTCGTACTACCTGACACACACAATTATGCACGATTTACAATTTCATGTAGGTTCGTACTACCTGACACACACAATTATGCACGATTTACAATTTCATGTAGGTTCGTACTACCTGACACACACACTCACGCACGATTTACAATTTCATGTAGGTTCGTACTACCTAACACACACATTATAGTTATTGCAATAAGTACATTATGCACCAAAATTTATGACCTATCAAGTCCATCAAATTACTCACGTCAACAATCCTTCAGGCAGGTAAGTACTTAATTATGAGTTTATGACCCCGAAATCAACCTAAGTAGATCAATAATTGGTAGCGCCATTATAGCTAATTAGATTAGATTACCAAACTTTAATTGTAATCTATTAAAATTATTAATTACTAAGGTCATAGCATTGGTATAATCTGCAAATCTGTTTAAAGAGGACTTCTCGATTTATAACTAAATACATCCAGCTTAATAAATATTTTTTTGGACGTCAGGAGAGTTTCTCCTTCACGATTTTTGTGGAATTCTGTCAAAACCAAGGCTCGGCTTCTCCAGGGCTATGAATTTACTACAGCATATCAAATCGCGCGTCTTCAAAAGGGCGCTTTCCTCAGGCTACAATAATAAATAGCAACATTTTAAACATTGCTGCACCCATTCGAACAAATACAATTATTGTTCTCAATTTAAAAATAAAAACTTACTCCTTTTGTGCACGAATAACTCAATGATAAATATATAATATGATTTCCGTGACAAAACTTAGTTTAATCACAGTAACAACACAAGAACGCGTCTAGCTCGCAAGCGCTTTTGACCCTCACTGCCTCAATAGATTCTATAAAATTCAACACAAAAACTAAATTAGAAAAATAAACTTGTCTCATCGCGAAGATTTGAATTTCGGTGTCGTGGCTTGTATAATGGTTCCTAATAGGAACGATGATAGGAACTTCCTATCATCTCCCAATACGCAATGATATTCAAAATATAGATACGTTATGCCCTTATAAACCAACCAAGAACTCCGTTCTGAAAAGAGCCACAACACACACACACGCCCATCCTTTGCTCCACTACACCAATCACATTGGTACAATACACGAGGGCATTCTAACGCTGTATGTCAAATGTCAAGCACTTCTGACCACAACAAAAGCGTCATGTGTTAACAGAGCGACCACGACCATAACGGTCAATTACCCGCTCCCGCGCTCCTCATCGTCGGCGCGCCAGTGACACATCCACCATAGAACCCTAACGATGTTGCTATTCTTATGACGGAATAAATGTTTCTTTCCTTCTTACGCTACCGCCCATCAAACCGACTTTATTTATGATTACCCACATTATGTTATTATATTTTCAGCCGTGTAGTGCAGCCGTGATAGTCAAATACCAAAAGGAAAGACTGCTAAAGAATCACAAAGAACTTACAAGCTGAAATAGGGACCCGGCGCCGCAACGTTAAATTACGTTAACCGTATTACAACAGCTTGTGATAGTTTATGTATATTATTTTCAAAAGAAATACAAGTGCATGGCTGCATGTATACCAAGGCGGCTAGGCATGTATGTATGTTTGATACTGCCAATGCAATACTTTCATAACAGAACATAATTTTTATCAAACAACTTCAGTTCCGTTTTTTATCAGAATTCATATCAAGACGACTGCAATTATTTCAGTTTATCATACCTACACATGTACTTTGTAACTAAAGCAAAACTACGTTTGAATGAAACCCAGGACCTGCGTAGAATATAACTAATAGTCATAAAAACAGCTAATTTTATTGACAATTACCCTTACTGTTATAGTTTTATGGCCGTGAAGAAGCAAACTCACTCTCAACAATTAAACTTAACTTGCATGTGCGGCCATCTATAATGGTAGTAAAATCTATACTTTATAAAGCCGAAGAGTGCTAAATAAACAGCTAGTCCTAAATAAATTTCACTAATTTAGGGAACCCTTTTATTCTTGAATATTTTAAAGTCCCTACTCCTTTATTTAAGTTCATAATTTGTATAATGTTATCTCCTTTTTAGTACTAAGTGTTGCTGTGCAACACACACACGCAAGAGTGGATGCCGGACACCATTCGCTCATTTAAAACAAAAAATGGCGCTTTACAAAATAGTAGTTTTTCAGTATAGCCATTCAAAGTTTTCAACTCAACATTGCGATCACTATCTATGAAGAAAACTGAAATATATCGTTGCAATTAGCCTCTCTCGTCAGTTCGCCCAACCTACTTTTAGTTAGGCACTAAAAACATGCTAGTAAATAAGTAGTTATTCAAAAAATATATTCAGAAAAAGTTCCGCATGATGCCACTTTTTCTCATTGGCACACATACGCAACCTTAACCAAACACGCGGCACCACACGCAATACTCTATTTATGTAGCAATCCCTCCAACAGATCGATACTGTGCATTGAGGTATAAGTATACATAGAGAAGACATCTCGAACAAAATGTGTGTCCCCGCCGGGAGGTTCTATTTTCAAAATTGAGCCCTTGTTCTCCTTCCAAAATCGAACGAATCCATTGGACATTGAAGCCGCGCGGCGTCAATTCATTGGAACACACATTGTGCTCGCGGTGTCCGTTCTATACGCTAGTAATAATACTTCAATGATACTGTGTATTATATTTAAAACGACACAGCTAAACACTAAATATCACTTCTTATTTAAAAACAAAACCTGCCTCGCTATCACTTTCAGCTAAATAAGTGACACTATATCCAAAATGTCATTTATGTTATTATTACTTCAGTAGCGTGAATTACGCTTATAACACAAAATGCCACTTTTTACTCACCGCACAGTTGTTTTTACAATGTCAATCAATGCCATTTTTCAGAAAACAAAGGGAATTGTGTAGGTAGCGGTAATGGCGGCAATTTTTATACCTAATTAGAGAGAGAACTTCGATAATTATGATGATTTTGCTCAATACGTTATTTAAAGTTACAGCACACCTAAACAAATTCTCGAGGTAACTATTCGGCACTAATATTAACATTCGTCTGTTGATTATTTCTTGCATCGACGTGTTATTTTCCCTTCAACTCTTCCTTTATCAACACAAAATAAAATATTTATTGCACTGACCTTTTGACCTCGTCGCCATTATGTAGTAGTTGTTGTACTTACGTGCTCCGTAATATTTGGACATAGTGATATGGTTGACTTGCATTAGCTCGTTACGTCACCAGTGGTAGGGGAACACGTCTGCCTGCGTCTACGGCTGTCTCGTGACTGACCCAGTGTTGCCCCACTACCCGTGCTCTCGAGATAACATGATTACTGCTATAACCATAATAGCAGTACAAACACTACAATAAGTTATCCAAAAAACCAGAGATTATATCAAGCAATCTTACCATCCGATGGCGGTAGATAGTGACGCCGTTACAAAGTTACCTTTATATACCTAATAGTAGCTATTTAAATAGTAATAGCATCACATAAAATGCATTCTCGATTTATTTTAAAATCAATCTAAATTATTATGGTTATTGAGCCTCCTTATTCCTGGAAAAATGAACCGGTTTAGACTATTTTTATTATTCACTCTTACTTTTATTTGAATCGCTTTGAGTCTGTGAAAACAATAAAAAAAGTGCTTAAAAGTTTTCAAAGAGGCCGGGAAGGATGTGACCGATTATCCAGTCATTACGAGCTGAATTCACGCCACTAAGGAGTCGGCAAACAGGGCGCGATTAGAAAAATATGTTAGCGTTAAAGTTTAACCTTGTTATAAATTGTTGTAACATGGAATTTGAAGCAAGCTCTCTATCAATTAAGTTAACATACTAAAGTCAAAATATTTCTCCATTATTTACATTTTAAGTCATAAGTTTGCATAAGGAATTCAAGAGGATATTAGTGTAATCTTTATTAATATTAATGTCGTACTTACATTACTATAGCTTGTATTTTCATGTTTATAAGTAGCGTTAAAATTAAATCGCAATTGGCTATTTTAGAGATAAGATCTAAAGTGCCAAAAAATACCTCAATTTTAGTAAAGTTTACACAATTTTTTAGATAAATGAAGGTGTAGATTGCCGGTATCAAACTCGCCTTCTTTTTGCCGAATCTCTTCGATGCATTTTTGTGCCCGCGAATCACGCTCCGTTCAATTTATTGGTTACTCCGAACGTCGTTAATTGCCCTCCAGACGTGTTTATTTACCCTTTTTTAAAATACTTCATAATAATACCTCTACAGATAGCAATTTATTATCCCGCACGTAATTGTGGAAGGTTCTGCAGATTTATAGCAAAAATGAAGACAAATAACTATATTTACGGATTTTAATTATGGAGAAATGATTCTTCTCAATGCTTAAAGTAGGTTTTATATTAATTTGTATGTCTAAATTTGCATTTTCGCTTAAAGATAGAATAACCTTATAAGACAGCCAATCTGGACAGAATTTTTGAGTACAATATCAAGATTTTGTTTTATTAACAGAGACTTGACTGGATACAATTTTATAAATAGTAAGGCTGTACTTAAATCTAAGTGTACATTATGGCGTGACACTTAGCATAACATATTACATTCATAAGCATAATAGTAATAGGTATACAAAGTGTAAAAGTTTTTTAAATAATTAGTCTAGTTTCAGAAACCACTAATGTCACGACTTTCCCCGACCAGAATTGCCGCCATATGTCATTTACATCGCTTATTGTTCCGCATTAAGCTTTAAGAGCCATTCAAAAGTAGTTTTGCTATTCGTAGCTATGAGCATTACCATTCATAGGTAAATGTCTTATAAGGAACTCCGCACACTATGCTGGAAAGTGCCATCAAGATGTAGTTATACTGACGATACGAACATTATACATTAATTATTTTTTGACAGTAATAATATTTACCGATTGATTGTTAATGTATAATTAATTATTGTAAAATGTATTATTTACAATTATCTGAATGCAATGCTTAGTAGTATTTAGTTAAGTATGCTTCTTCTTTTTAATTGCTTAGATATTATTTAAGTTAAAAAAATACAATACTTTATTGTTGAAATTAGTGGGATTATCTATATTATGACTCATAATATCATTGGTTGAAATGCCGTTTCTAGAACTTTTTCTAGACTAGAATTTATTTGTCTAAATTAAGTGTAGTGTGAAGAGTCCCTAAGTTATTTGGGTAAGTGGATATTCAAATTTCTAATCATATTACGCAACTGACAGGTAAAGCGACAATTGATAAGGCTTAAGATAATCTTATGGTTTGGAAGTGTTAAGTCAAGATTATTTATTGGGAAATATAGGAACTTTCATTGAGCTATGTATTTTTTATCGATAATTCTATAATACGTGGTGCCTGACGTGACGTAAGAAGGATTTTACGCATCAAATAATTTTCACAAAGATAATTTCCATCCCCATATTTTGTTATGAATCAAAATTTAACAAGATCCAAAATTTCATAATTTACCACAAACTCATAAATTTAAACGTTTAATTACATTGTTAAATGGCTTCCAATCCAATTTTGTAAATTACCTACTTAGTGAAGCAATAAATAAGCCTGGTTGAAATAAGGCGACATCCTTTCCTTAACGAAACGGAATGGGCCACATTTCATTCAAATACGTAAAAGCAGTGGAGTTGCGTCTCCATACACGACAGAAATACCGTCGTAAAGTAACTACGTAATATTCTGACATGAAACTCCTCAGACTCGGCAATACGAGAGTTGTTTTAATGAAGTTACTCTGATTCTGTGTCGCTCACATCAGTCACATCACTTGAACGTCGCTACATGCTAGTTATTTAATGCTAAAAGAAAGAAGCAAAAATAAATCGTATTTTAAATCATGAACCAAGTTTGAAAATAGACTCAAAGATTGCATTGTGTTAAGGCTATTTTCGACTGAACGTCCTAAGATTAAGAATTCTAATGTCCCCTTAGATGAAATGTCTCGAATGGCCGTACTCATTCTCTTCCTACATGTTGTATCCCGACGACCTGTAAACATTTCTCAGGCAATCAAATGTCACCCTGCACGTGTACTTACATTTCGCGCCAACGAAGTAATTTGTCGGTTATTTATCGTGGTAGACGGGAGATGTATTTCGAAAGGCGAGACGGTTAATCGTGAAATTATACGTGGAACAACGTGGGTGTTATATGACAACGTGCAAATGCGTGGCCGAGCTCAGCTGAGCTAAAGTGTACGCGATTGTACGTGAAACGCCGTGAACAATGCCGCACTGATCAGATATGAACTACCGTGCTGGCTACGTGCTAATGTTATAATATCACTTCCATTAATCATATCATAGATGTCATAATTTAATTACGCGTACAATGACTTTTGTAATCGTCTTCGCGTAGGCTTGGAAGGGACAATAGACCTTACACTAGAGGGTAAAGTAAATCAAAGTTACTGAAGCTGACGCCAAACTTATACGTAAGTTGCGTAACTTTGACGTGTAGGACGTAGGCGTGATATCATTGAATGCTAAAGAAATCGTAGTTTGCAGCACTTTCTTTGTACAATACCTCTCGATATAGTTTTAGTTTTCAGTTACAATTCTTACGGTAATAAGGACGTTTGTAATATTTTAACTGGGTGGAAAATAATTCATCCCGTTTACGTATCCCCCCAGCAAACTATATTTGTTTGTTGACTGATAAGCATAGTTCATTACACTACGTTATTATCAACATTGTTGATATTAATGCTTAGCTGAATAACGTAAACAAACTTCATTGAAACACTCACCTGTTGATTGTTGAATGCTCGGGCCAAAAAAGCTATCCCAACTTCGTTGTTTACTCTTCATCCTTTGGGAAGCAGCGCTATCCCGTTGAACACCTGTAAAGGTAAATATTTATATGAGTTATCGAATTGCATTGTTTTTTAATTTATATAGCCGTAACATATTGCATAAGAATCCAATTAAAGCTTTTTTATTCTAACTACATATTGCATTAATTAAGGTTTGACTTAATTTAGTTATAGGAATTAAAGAACATACTCTATAGATATTGGATCCTCTTTAGTTAAAGGATAGAGATGTGAAACTTATGAAACACAACATGCATTCTTTGTCTTTATGGTCATATTCCCCGAAACGTACCGCGGGAGAGTTACCAGAGTTTCATAAACACGAATATAACTGCTAATTGATTCAATTTAGTTCAGTTAGTACAATATTTCCATTTTTACTCGAAAGTTCGGTCTTCAATTAGCACATAGTGGGAGAATTGGAACACTCCTCATTAGGAGCGCTGTGGCAAGAGGTAGATAGAAGATAACGCATTACGCATGCGCAGGCCATTGTCTTTGCCCAGATGCCTAGATAATCGGCGAAAGCTTGGTAATATGCAAAGCTCTTAGTTGCGTCGCCTTATGACGGTGTTGTACCGGTAATGGCGACAGATGCTTGAGTTTTGACATTTAAGGATTTTAAGTGCAATTTCGCCATCATGTCCAAGTTTTAAAATTGCTTAATAGGCTACTCTACTTTGACTCCTATATTATTATTTAATAAGTTAAACTTAAGAACCTTTTCTTCGACAATTATATGACAATTTTATTGTATTAATCGTAAAAGTAAACTTCCGTAAAGAAATAAAGGTTTTCTAAGAGAATTCCGGCTCAATTTGCACTATACATGGAATGATACGAGCATACTTAAAATGAAGAAAATATTCCCAAATGCAAAGTTTTATTGCCATAAGAAACTCTGGAAAAAGTGGAATTTTTTAATGAACAAAATGACTATATTAACAGTGTGTTTATAAGAATATTAGATCGAGTACTTTCGATAAAGTAAGGTAGCTGATGCATTATCTTAATGCAGTATAAACGTTGCATTCGTACGCTTGCACTGGAGTTTCAAGTTGTCATACGTCTTATTTCATAAAATACACTGATGCGAATCTCGAGGCAATCCTGTAACATATGGAAGCTTGTAATGACATGAAATTTTAATGCAAGAATGATTTGACATGGCGCTTAATGCTCACGGATGCGTTTATTTCGCCATTGTTGGATGGATTTCGTAAGCTGACGAATGAACAAATTACAATCTCGATTCCGTTGCCGAAAGGAATGAATTATTTTAAGTTGAAGGTTTTCGATTTATGGCATGGTGAAGTGGACACTTCAAAACAAGTTTACACAAATTCTTAAATGATAATTGTTTTCATATCCTACATTTTGTTTTAGCACAATGTCTTACTCTCAGTTAACTTTTGACAAAATTTTTGAGGAGTTAATTAATTCCAATTTTTTAATTTAGGTAATGTAAAATGAAATAATTATGATTTAATAACCAAAATAAGGCGGTAAGTGTTCACCGCCGCCATAAATACCAAACGTATCGATGCATTAATTACAAGCTTAATTACCATAATAAAATCATGAATGTCCATTCCTGATGGCTCTGTACGTACATTACACGTATACTTTGCCTAGAGTGAAGTTAGATAGTCCAGTAATTATTATCAGAACATTATTTATAGTCTTAACTTATACATTTACTTCCTCTCAGAGTAGGCACCACCCTATTGCGAAAGTGAACGTTGTGATTTTGCCTGTGCCAAGTAATGGCGGTAATGTTACCTAACAGCCGCACGTGCCACAAACCAACGCATAGCTCACTACTTAAATAAACTTAATACACATAATAATATCATTAAGAACATAAATTCTAGATAAATGATGGGGTGAGTGAACTTGATTGTACAGGTAGGTACACACTCCTTAATTTAATCTGTTATCGTGACTGTACTTGATTATGCTTTTAGTAATTACGGATTGCATTTGAGTTGAATACTTGCTTCTTTCTGTTTGTATCAAAAGGAATATTAATTACTAGCGTTCTGCCCGCGGGTTTGTTCGCGTTTTTCAGGATATTAAGTGCCCTATATTCTATTCTAGATCATGGTCTACCTATCTTGTTAATTTCATGAAAATCTGTTCAGTAGTTTTTGCATGAAAGAGTGACAAACATCGTCTCAAGTCAGATCCAAACCAAAGTTTCACATATATAATATTTGTAGGAAGTAGGGTAGTAGGTACCACTTATGGACCATTATTTTTAAGTCTAAGCAAAGGCTAAGTACGGTTTATAGATCTCACCATTAGAACCTTTCTTTTATCGCCTTATGAATATCGAATAGCTATTTATTAAAATCCCTTGTTGATCACTTTGTATAGGTACCCTACATTTACTTACCTAATTTTCGATTTCGTATGACATTGATTGTTGTAAACTGTAAAATTCATTAGTGTAACTGGCTAAGCCATTCTTATTGAATAAATAAATAAATCCATGAGAGTTAGCTAAACCCTCTGAATGAAATTTCCGAAGTGAAACTTTGTCAACTTCTTACGACTAATGTCATCGGTCAAATAACACGTTTAGTATAATAATGTAATTGAAAATAAGTAAAACATTAAAATTTAATAACCTAAACATCAAAATTGCCTATAATTATGTAGTATTTTTAAAACAATTAACAAATGTAAGAAACAAATCATTAAACGCGCTTGTGAAATAGCACTCAACATATGCTAATTCAAATTAGAGATTGATTAATGTATTAACTTGTTGAGTGTGGGCAGACATGACTCGCTGAATGCTTTGTTATACGGCTGTGTAACAATGCGTACAATGTATTTACTACTATTTACTACACTATTATTAATTACCCGTAGGATTTAAAATTATGTTTAATGTAATGCGATACATTGCTTGGAAATATGTTTTTAAATTCTACGTACCTAGACTTGTAATCAACAATAATTTATATAGAAAAAACTTATTTCTTTCAGATATTTATATAACTATTAATAAATATACATATTCACGGAATCTCGGAAACGGCGCCTACGATTTTTATGAAATTTTGTATTCTGGGGGTTTTGGGGGGGGGGATAAATCGATCTAATTAGGATAAATTTTTAGAAAATGTCGTTTTATCCGTCTTTTCAGGCAATGAAAAACTGCTACTTCTTCCTGACATCTATTGGCGTGTAATAATACTATTATTATTGGGAGTTAAAGATGCGGATTACCTCTTACTGTTTATTTCTAATTCTACTAAAAATAAAAAAAGGACTTAAAATAAAACGTGGCAAACAGATCAGCAAGGCTATTCTGTTTTGTAACTTGACAGCGGAGTTTCAAAATTGAAGTGCGTACCAGATGATTAGAGAATCACATATCAAGATCTCGGACTCGAACATCAATTTTAAAACTCATCGCGGATTCCGCTGTCAGGTTAAAAAACAGAATAGCCTTGCTGTTCCTTGTTCAATTGTAGATTTTACGTTTAGAATCTACAACGGTGTCATAAATCACAATGTTATTTATTGGTTTGGTTAAGACAAATGAGTCGTAAATAATGTAATCTTGGCTGATTGACACTATGCTGTAGACACCGTTCGATCAAGGTGCATAAGCCGCAAAGCCACAATCTACTACACTACACTCGAGTTGCTGTACGCAAAGACGTAAACTAATCACAGCAGTAATTGAAGGGTTAGGTAGTATGAAACTAGTTGTCAATATACTCGGTTACCGATTTATCGATTTTAGTTTAAGACACTTGTATGTTAACGAAAATGGTTTTTCGCAAGGAAATTTAACTGTAGGACTAAATATAAAAATTATTTACGACTGATTACTTGGAATGTTTATATTCTATTCGTGACAAAATAATAAACTTTATAAACAATTATGTATAGGTAAGGGGCTTTCCATACTAGCCGGTTGAAGTCCATACTAGTCGTCACGGGATTGGCCTAAATCGTATACGGAAGTTCTATCCTTATTCTTCATTTCGTTGGTATCAGTTTTCAAATCATTTTTGTCATAATTATATAGATGAATAATCCAGCCGTTAATGTGTAGAAAAAAAACTCTCCTAGCAGTATGAATATTGGTTGCAACGATTTTATTCATAGAACAAAGTACATACACATGTATGTACTTACATCTAAATAGGACAGAACCGCCAGCCTTATAAAAGGATACATCCACCTCCTGAAATGGTTTTGTAGGCGTCGCGCTATTTCATACAAGGAACACTTCCTTACACCATGTCAGCACTGTTATGGCACAGTCCGGTGTGGTAAGGCCCTACGAACAATAGTCTGAAGTCCTAGAACAGAATCAATTCCATTTCAGAATACGAAGTAGAGCACATTCTAAATGCTGTCCGTATTTGAGGCTTTGAGGCATTCTCATTATAAGCATGCCTCGAGAAATATAATGCAATCCTGGTATTGTTAAAAGTTACAAGTGGTTTTGTTAGCTTGTTAGAGTTTTAACATTGTCAGATCGAAATCTGAAGTGAAGTCCTGTATAAGTTATGTTGGTATTACAATGCAATTTCTTTTACAATATTTTCAACGCAATTTTCGGTTTCCAAATTTGCTAATGAATAGAATTGTATTTTTGTACAAATATATTTTTTCTTTTATTATCTACGCCCTACGGTTTAAAAACGAGATTAAATTCCAAATTTTAAGATAATTATTAAAAACTAATCAAGGCCAACCTTGACAAGTGGCACCTGCGGCTAAATAAGTTTTTACCAATTAATTATGAAATTACACTTTAAACCACTAGCTCCAACTACAACGAAAGGATTCCAATAACAAGAAAAGTATTTTTAAGTTGATATGAATACATAAATTTAGCTCAGCAAATGAGCAAAACTGCTATGTCTGCTATCCATAGCAGCTGTGGTTTCGCCTCAAGCCAACTACGATTCCATAACGTTTTACATTGCTATAGCCAGTGGAATTCGATACTCGTGAGAACTTAAAAGAACATGAAAAAGTATTGTCTTGTCAGATGTACTTTAAGATTGAAGTTAGAGATGCATTCCACGAGTGTACATTTCAAGGGCTTCGATGTTTTGTTTGCATAAGTCAAAAGTAAACATAACGGATCTATGAACAATGGCCGCTTATCTCCGGGTGAGAACTAAATTGTTACTTAGCGAAACGTGAACAAGATTAGATGGTATTTTTAGGTGTAACTTTGAATTTGTAGATACATATCGTATTGTTTAGGTATGCATGTGCATATATATGACGTGTTGCTTATTTATTACTCATTTGAATAGTACTCGTATAATAACTATTTGTTACTCAATGGATGCATTACTTAACTGACAAAGTAATATTTTTAAATAAATTATGTAATTGAATTATGTAACTCAAATATAAGTCTTTTAATATTGTGATACCTCAACGAATTTGATAATTATATTTTTCTCCTATGTGGGTATTAGATAAGTTAGTAAAATTTATAAAGAGAAGCCTATTTTAATATTAAAGTAGGTAACAATTTTGTGACAAAGTCCGAATTGCAATAAGCGACGTAAAAGCTCTTTGGGAGCTAGTCTCTTTTACGGGAGGCGCAAAACGACACTTGTCTTGTTATTTTATGAACGTGAATTGACACTGTTTTGTTAGACATGTAAATGAGGAATACTGTAAAAGAACAATAAAAAGAAGATAAAAGATTTACATTAATCATACTTGAATAATTTTACTGCGGCTGATAACATGAGCTGTCGGTGCGCATTTATGTTAATTCAAGACTACGCATGGATTAATTAAAACGTGTGAATTGTTTTAATCCTACTGAGATAACTAATGTTAAAATAATAATGGAGATATGATGTTACATTAAGATTAAGTTAAGTAGGGTTGTGTATTAAGTTTATTTCGTTATCGACACTTAGGTATAAAATAATGAATATGGGTATGTTATAATTTCGTGTAATGAAAAAACATTTATTTTTTGATATTGTAACGAACATGACAATGTGTAACTTACTGGCTTAACTCCCTAACGCAGGGGCCCGAGTTCAAATCCTGCCACGCACCTCAATTTTCTAATATTTGTTATGTGCGCATTATAAGTTAATTATCACTTGCTTTGGTGAAGGAAAACATCGTGAGGAAACTTGCACACCAGAGAGTTCTTCATAAAGTTCTCAAAGGTGTGCGAAGTCTACCAATCTACACTTGGCCAGCGTGGTAGACTATGGCCTGTACTCCTCACATTGTGAGAGGAGACTTCGAGCCCAGCAGTGGGACAATTATAGGTTGTTGCTATGCTTTGCTTTTAACTTACTGACTTTACTCTGTACTTCAATAGTAATCTTAGAAATCTTAGAAAAGCGAAATAAGCGCTGTCTTAATTTAATTTTACGTTCTACTAACTTTACCCTGATAAGTCTTGTAAAGTTAAGCACGCGAAGGGTTTCTAGTATCGATCCTAGATCGCTGGCTATTCACACAACCGATTAATCTTATATTATTTGCCCATTCTAACCAACAACAACAAAGCTAACATTATTCACAAATCGATATCTGTTCCTGACTTTATATCAATGGTTTCACAAGCAACCCTTTCATCTACAAATCGGACGGCAATAGGTACTTGTATTCAACAATAGCCCTAGTATTGCTGATCAGGAACAGATTTTCAAGCTTGTTCTTATGAAATCGTAACCAGTTTTTAGGGCTCTCCATTTCTTGATTTTTCATAGATTCGGTAAACATCCTATTGTTAGGTATGTCGTTATTTTCGTGTACAATACATTCACTAAATTAAGAAGCGACCCAGTAGCCAAGATAGTGACGTAAGCTGACAAGTGAAGGGCTCAGCTTACTCTTGTTGGGGCCAACATTTGTGTGACAGATTAGTAGTTTGACCCATCTGGTAAACAGGAAAAATTCCGAATTAGTGCTACGAGGTTTTAATCTTTGTTACATTTCTGCGAACCAAAGACAGATGTTCTCCTCATATCTATGAGGAGATAAATAAAATGTCTATTTTCTAAGACAATTGACCAAAATAAAACATTCGTAGCCAATATTTGTAGTACTACAAGGCCAAGCAGATTTTTAGGTCAGTCACGACACGATAAAACTTTATAATAAAACTCGTACTTGTAACAGAACCCCTGGTGCGTGAGTCTGCCACTGGTCTTACGTGCTGATGAAGATATGAAAAGCGGGGCTTTTCGCAACCCGAGTCCAGTAATTAACTGGTTATCAGGCCATGCGGCTATCATATCGACGTTGGGTAGTTTCACAATCACCTCAATCGATCAATTAATAATTATGATGGCAAATATTTTATACGAGGGCCTATGAACGGGGATCTTTAAAGTGAATTCAAGGTGTTGATAGTTCTGATGCGGTTTATTTTATGAATTAGTAGTTATGTTAAGTTTGTATTATAATATATATTTTTTTACCTATTTTCGCTCCTCAATATTACGAGTACACTGCAGTAGTATAGTCTCAAATAGTTGCATAAAATAGAATATGATGATGATGTTTTTTAGGTATTGACTTTGAATTCTAATTCGAATGATTTGAAACCATCGCATGAATTGGTCAAATCAATTTCCAGAAAGTAACGTACATCTAATACTTCAATGTAAAGTAAATATTTTCCACGTAACGATAATAAAATCATTGGAAAATAAAATACAGTCATCGATAATATATTTTTTTATAATCAATAAAACATGTTTTATAAATAGTAGAGTTATTGCTACTTACGTACTTCGTCTCACGCATTCGGTACCACATTCAGAATTTAAAAAATATCTCGATTGATTAAAGCACTGTAATAACGATTCGAACGCATCGTAAAAATTAAATAACTTATAGGTATCTGTATTTATATTGTACCATTCATAAAACGATTTATGTTGTACGTGGGGGACTTTATAACAGGATCTGACAATGCTATTTTTATTACAATACTACTTATAATTCGAAACGCAGCATCAATAATAAATCAATAAAGAATGCAGAGGGATTCAACATTCGAACGGATGTGAGGCGGCCTTGAGAGGATACAAGGAGGGCAAAAAGGAGTAAAATATTTTACTCTGCGTTCGTTTTACGTTCGGATATTGAACAACCGGACGGTGAAGGTAAACAGCTTTCTGCCAATAAGCCAGTACAGAGTACTCACGTAAGTAATACAGAAATTGAAGCACGTTTCAGGCAGCGCGTTTCAACGATTTGAACTGTTTAGTTTTTATTGACACGGTTACAATTTAGTAGCAGTAAAAGTTTTAACTGTGCCACGAAAAGTATGGTTTTTGGTGACTTTATTTTTTTACTCAACTAATTTTAATAAGACACTTTTTAGATAAGAAATCACGATCATTGTTGTCTATTGTTATAGTGTCTGTCGTCCTTTATCTTGTCACTTGTTGTTAGGGGCGCATCAATTATACGGGCCCCCAGCGTATTGGGGCCCCCACTAACACTCCCAAAAAAAAAGCTCGCCAACGGCCTACGAGTGGTCGTACACAGTTGGCACTCC
The DNA here is from genome assembly GCA_911387775.1 of Thymelicus sylvestris. Taxonomy (NCBI): domain Eukaryota; kingdom Metazoa; phylum Arthropoda; class Insecta; order Lepidoptera; family Hesperiidae; genus Thymelicus; species Thymelicus sylvestris. The sequence continues at coordinate 12,624,064 of OU426893.1, forward strand.
TTTTATATTTGACAGCTAACGTCGAGGGGGCTCTGCAACAAAATATTGATATGGGGCCTCCTTAGGGATAGCTACGCCACTGCTTGTTGTTATCAGAAACATATATGTTTTTAGGATTCAAGCAGTCCTCAGTCTAGCACAGAAACCCTTAGTACTAGAAAGCTGTAATATGGCATGGGTATGCCATTAATAAAATAAATAAGTAAATTCGCGCAGTGTAAAACGGTCCTAACAGAGTTTATGTACATATACGAGTATGATCTCACCGTAGGTCGTAGGCGGGATCCACAGATTTGACTTTCGTTTACCCACAGACGGTACGGGTACTGTCGATATGATTGAGAACGACTTTGCATACATCAATGTAATAGCTATCGCAGCAGTTTATCATGTAGGATAATTCTTATTACCATTCCATAGAATAGTTACATCAGAATGTATTTTTTGGAATAAGCATGAAGAAGTATGTTTTGGTAGCTCATGTAAGGTAGGTCATGGTAGGTAGGTTGCCTTGGAATAACTTTATCTATTACACATTAGGATTTACTGTTAGAAAAAAATATGAAACTGGAAAATTGAGTTTAAGTAAACTTTTCCAGACTCATGTGTTCTTAAATATTTTATTTTATTTATTAATTAATTTATCTACATTCTTTTGAATTGACCTGAAAAATATTTTTATGATAAATTCCCTTCTCAATTTCATGAAAAATGGCCACTAAATGATTTTAATTATGTAATACTTTGTGGTGTACAATAAAGAAAAATTAAATTAAATACTCAATAATTATCCTCTCAGTAATTCATCAATCAATATGAAGTATGAACTGTATCATATCTGTTAATATTATTTGTAGTTCGTATCAAGTATTCATCACAGACAGCTGAGAGATACAGTACCTAAGTAGATATTTATAAAGTAATACGCGTGCAGCATCACTATCATACGAGTACATTGTATTCGCTTTTCTTTTTATTGCAGCTCCGTACAAGGCAGGCTATAATTTTCTATGATATATGATTTTCTACATCAACATTGAACATACTTTAGAGATGTCGGCTTGATAATAGAAACAAATATATTATTTGCCATAGATGGATGACTGAATCAACGGTGTAATGTTCGATACCTTGCCTTTTATTGCAACTTAAATGTATTAATACTACTTATTTATTAAATAGATGTAGAACTTTTGTTTTTGTTGTTTATACCCGATAAAGGACAACATAATAGTACCTGGAACTTGGAAGAGATGGTAACATGGGGGGGGAGATACTGAAAAAAGGGGGTCGTGTTAACAATTATTGCGGAAACTGAAAACATTAGGTACGCAACGAATTGAGGGAATTCCTCAAATATTATTGGTGTACTTGTACATTTTTGGTAGTTAGCCGACTTCAAAAAAGGAGGAGGTATTCAATTCGACTGTAATTTTTTATGTTTGTTACCTCAGAACTTTTGACTGGGTGAACCGATTTTGATGATTCTTTTTTAATCGAAAGCTGGTGCTTGTCATGTGGTTCCAGTTAAACTTGAACGAGATGTGACAAGTAGTTTCTAAGTTATTTTGAAGTCGGTAATTTTTTGTCAAGAATTATTTTAGTGGTCTTAATGCGAAGACTATTTCTTTGAAATCGAGTATTTACTTTTAATAGCAAAGCAAAAAAAGCAAAGCAACAACCCATAATTGTCCCACTGCTGGGCTCGGGGTCTCCTCTCATAATGTGAGGGGTATTAGGCCATAGTCTACCACGCTGGCCAAGTGCGGATTGGTAGACTTCACACACCTTCGAGAACTTTATGGAGAACTCTCCGGTGTGCAGGTTTCCTCACGATGTTTTCCTTCACCGAAGCAAGTGATAATTGACTTGTAATACGCACATAATATTTGAAAATTAGAGGTGCGTGCCAGGGTTTGAACTCGGGCCCCTTCGGAGACCAACGTTCTACCGCTAGGCTATCACTGCTAGACCTAAAATATTTAAACCTTTAAATATACAACGCTTAATCTTATAAACTTAAGTTACCTTTATGCACATTTATATATATCAACCCATCTTTATAGATCCCTGCGTGCGAACTGCGGGTTATTATACGATAAGTAGTAACCATAAAGTAATTTCTGACTAACTGAGCCAGTGTTGATTACTGCTCTAATTGTATGATATAAAGTATAAATGGATAGCATCATCGAACAATAATTACGACTCTACAGATATATTTATTTATTCTGGTTGGAAAGATGACCATGAAATAAATACAATATTAATTATTAAATTTTCATCAAATTTAACTGTTTTTAACTTTAAGGTATTCGAGATAAGGAATATCACCATGCGTAATTAGTAGTAGATTAGATTACTACACTACTTTAGAGTTTGTTCTCTTTCCTAATACCAAAATATTACATACAAACCGCTGCATACATAGGTGATTTTTGTTGTTACTACATACTAATATTATTGTAGCATGTATCTACTTATTGTTAAGAAATTGTGTCTAAAACTTGGAATCGGAAAACGAAAGTGGGCGGGTAATAAGGAAGAGCGATTAAACGGTAGTCGGTTCGTCCTAGAAACTCAAGTATGCGAACTAGCCTTCCGTACAAGTTTCTGTGTAGAATTCGATAAATCCGATCGTATCTTTGAAGAAATTCGTTCAATAAATCTGATCTAATCTGGTTGCAGGGCTGTGAAACTTGTTGTTTTTGAAACATGAAAAGTGTGCAAGGCTTCATAATATGTAATGTCTTCATAATACTTGGCATTTTAGATGGAACTCCAGTGCTTGAGCTACTGTAAATAATACTGAATGAAAGGTAGCACACTGTACCACTAGATTTATTAAAAAAAAAATCCAAGCTCCCTTAATTCTTTCTTGTTAAAATAAATGTCGAAGATAATTATAGATATAGTAGTAAATGTTTACTACCACCTTATAAATCTGCCAATTTTCGTTTTATAGTATCTCATAAATTATTTACACCTGTACTTTAAACATCTAAGAAAAAATTAACACAATGGAAGGTAGCAGCCCTATAGCTGACAATTACTTGCAAGCGCCTATTGTTGTGGTTCTAATCCTGCTTTTTCTATTCACTTTCGAAAATCCATTTCAATCGGAACTGGTTTAGGCAGCTTATATTTCCAACTAAGCCTATTACGAAAAGATAACTGAAGATTTATATTTTATGTATAATACCTTGGCTTTAGGTAGTTCTATCTATCTATCTATCCTTGGGTTCAAACTAAACTAAAAAGCTTTTGTCAAAGTTGATGAGATCTGTACCACCCATCTGATAATCTTTATTTACCTTTTTAAAGGTTCTTTAACTTTTTTCCTTACCTTGCATAACTTAGCCTTTGGTAATTAACGTCTTCGAATAGTAAATTGTCACTATTTACCATCTGATAGTAACCAGGGCTGCTTTTTATTAGCAAACTATAGAAAATATTGTGGATTTTCTAGTAAAGTGTAGTAAGTATGCATTAATTAAAGTATAAAACACTTTATATAAAATCTAATTTCAACTATTTCAATAAAACCATAACAACCGATCCCTAACTAATTTGTCATCGAAGGGAAGGTAAAGAAGCGTTGAAATCTGACCAGCGGTTATCTAATCTGACCACAACCAATCAAATTGCATTAAATTAAGTAACTTAATGCTCTAACTTACTTCCACGCTTTTGATAAACACGCGTACACAACTTTCAATTGTGCAGTAGTTTAGGTTTAATATTGCGTACTGGCAAACAGATACTCTGACGTACTGATATATTCTTCCTTTCAAAATACACTTAGGTTGAAAAATAATCTGGAATGCATTGCAAGTAATTTTTACTTGCAGCTTTATTTAACTAATTTCCTGCACCAACTAGCTTACGCACTCGATGCAAATAGACTCATTTTCATTGTAATCGCGTAATAATGTAATTGCAATGGGTTTCACTATATGTATGTACCGGAGATGCAAGAAGAAAACCCTGAGCCAACGATTACCAACCGTTTTCCTTGTAAATAAGAGTGTAAATTGCGTGTAGTGTGAATGCGTTGATGATTCAATTCCATCTGATTGCGTTTGGGAATCATTTTCATGTCCGTGCAAGCGTTATGATTTAAGCTGGCAGTTATTGAAAATCAAAAAGATAAAGTAGGGTTCAGTAGTTTGTGATATGCTATTGAAAAAGTGTAAAGTCACAAGTGTAAGTTTGCTCAGAGTTCTAAATGTAGAATAGGAGTTAGAGTTATAATATTATTATGTGCAGCAGGGACGAAAAAAATAAAAAATGCTGACTTTATTTTATACGTCACTGCTGAAATGCTGACACTAAAATTATCAAACAATTTTGAATTCCGATTTATTTTTTCATTAAGGTTCAAGGAAATAAATAACAAAATAATTAATTATCTGCCAGTGTTTATTTTTTATATTTTCTAGGAATCTAATTATTATCTATTATTTAAAGCTATTAATTGAATAGTTTTCTTTTTTTTAATAATAATAACTCTTTATTGCTTTAAACATTGTTTTACAATAGTAAGTAGCTAGAGCCTCCTTTTAAGCACAGGAGATTTGTTTGCATTAAAAAAAACACAACTCAAAAACATGTACCACTGTTATATGGACTTTTATGGTAACTTCAGTCGCCAAGTAAAGGCATATTTAAGTTAATTGGTTTAACCAGCTTATTTATAATTCTATTAAGTTCTTGTAACCTTATGAATACTTCCTTCGCTCGTTAAAATATACTTTAAATAAACCTTATTCTCTTGTTTTAAGATGTTAAATACCGAAACTAGTTTGCGATGCCGGTTTATAATTTAGGTGCAGGATGAACGGACCTTTATGTCCAATTTAAAATGTCGACAAGGAGAGACAAATTTAAAAATAAATGATAAATCAGCTTTCCTTCTCACACATAATAAAATTATAGGATTTTTTTACCTTGTACTATTTACTTGATTTTTATCGAATGCACTCAGGTATATCTTACGATACATACTGTGTAAGCAGTGATGTTAATCAAATCAATAATCAAACTCAAATACTGCAACAGTAATAGGTCTATATCTCATTTGAAGTTGTGACCAATTTCAACGTATTCTTGTTTCTCCAACTTAGAATAATAACGCCGTAAATGTCACTTACCCCGACACCCTTCCAACCGAAACAAGGTTCGAGCGACTACTTCACGGTTTAATTAGAAGGTGTGATAAATTTTGTTATACTCGTAGTCTTGGCCTGGCCGAACTCTTATAAAGGTTCTAATATGAAACTACTCAAATGAAAAGCAAGATATGATAGTAAGAAAACCTTTGAATTCGAAAATTACTTATTAATTTTACTTTGAACTTCGAAAAACTTATTTACTTTACGTAAACCATCGATGGAAAATTTGTATTTCTAGCAATTTCTCAGCAATTATTTAGGGTCGAATGGAGGTCGGACTTAGCTGATGCAGTAGTTTCTATGTGAGATATACTATCGAAATAAATCCTATTTTATATAGATTACGATAGTTCCGGGTTTAAAAACAACAATCTTTAACAAAAAATGAAGAATCGAAGCTATAATTTCTGTGATGTAAGTCGTGTATGAAATAAAGACGCAATCGCACTATAGAAAGTGATCTTATATGAATTTCGTTGCACGGTAAAAAGTGTGCCTTTTATGGCGATCGCGCGATACCGGTCATCGTAGAGCGGACTCCTTTAACGTCTTATGAAATGTGTGAGAGCACAACTTCAATTTTTCTCATAGACAATCAGTCGAAGACGTGGACGCCACTAAATCGCAATCGGATCGTTCCCAGCCGACTTGCAATTGAATTTTTCTTCACGTCTTCACAAGATCTTTCCGGGTTCCCAACTACGTACGACGAATAACAGAACTGCTACGTAGGTACAATTAATTTCCCCGGCTCCCTCAAGTAACGCACAACATCGACAATACAATCTCAACTGTAAATTATTACCGTTTTAATTACACTTGAATTACGATACCTAGGGGCACTAATTTATTAGATTTTGATCATGGGTGTGGTGATTTCTGTTGTGCAAAATGAATACTAAATGAAGCATTGTATAGGATGAAAGTTAAGCTTAGAATAGCTCGTAGCGCTTTCACGCAAGGATGGCAATGGAGCAGTTAAGTGGTTTTTCGCAACTTGACCTTTCTAATGTCCGCCGGCTGCACTACTTTGTAATCAGAGCTGTAGAAAGCCGAACGACAGGAAACAACCTTTGCAGGCGACCTTTGACCGATATAGCTCAGCTATGACCCTAGAAGATACGTGAAAATCGCTACCATTTCTCTATGATAAAGTTTTGGTCATGAATAATTTCCTAGTATTTGTGAATGTAGGCGTGAGCATCGGTCACGTATTGGCCTGAGTTACAACCCGAGAACGAAATAAATCTAGCTTTACATTAGATTGCCGCTTTGTTGTACAACACATCGACCTCCCACGCATAAATGTAAGTAATACGTAGCTTACACAACCTTTTCAATTTAAGAAACGAAATCGTAATGAAGGAGTGGAGTTTGCATTTGTGGATAATATAATATTCTTCACGGTGAACTTAGCACAAGGCCTGAGTGTCTTAAATTAAATTTATTGACGAAACGCTGCAAAGAAACGAAAATTATCTATCGGTATTACAATGAAGCGATTCCAGCATTCGCTACGAGAACGTTGCTTCACGCGTATTAAAATTCGATACGGTTTAAACTGTTTGCGGTATATTGTTAAAACCTACAACTCGGTGAGTAGTTCGTGCGTAACTATTACAGAGGTAAGTAATCACAGAAATTTAAATATTTTCATGCAAAAAATTGATACTTTGGCGAGGTCGGTATTGGAATTAGGTTTTTGTTGCTACTTGTGTTACCACTTCCTGAGCTTTAACCGTGCAGATTTTAAAACTTATTGTTGATTGAGTTGATTATTCAAAGCAGGTATAAGTTTTTGTAGGAATTAGCGATAGTAGCTATTAGTATGCGGCTTATTTAATAGGTACTTGTCGAGTAAGCTGTAAATTGCGTTAAGGTAGCAAATTATTATTTATGACGGAATAAATTTTTGCTTTTTCTTTCGAATAATAATAATATACATATTTTTTTAAATATCTAACTATCGAGCAGCCCATTTGAAAACAAAGCCCAAAACAGAACTTCGCATAGTTTGAATTGTTCATTAGTTTCTGAGCTTTTAAAGTCATATTAACTATTATCCTTGAATATAACAGTAATTGTAACTACAGTTAAAGGTTGACAGTTGAGTCAATTCGAACGCGTCGGGGAATTCCGATCTCAAGCATTATGAATGGAATAATTGATAAAGAAAAAGCACGCAAAACCTGTTCGTCCAGTTGCAGCGAACGTAATATTTGAAACGAGAAATAATGCCAGGTATTGGCGACGTTTAGTGGAAAAAAACTTTAACGTCCGTACAGTACGGCCGACGTATCTTGGCACGTCTGAACTTCGCGCAGAAGGCTGCGCAGTAACACAATTCGGCAATGCTCGGTACGCGGTCTCAGTCATACGTTCGCATGTTCGTGTCGCTATCCTTGTCTTACATGCGCTAAAGTTCGCAAAGCCTATGTTCAGACGCGCCAAGATACGTCAGCCGTATTATAAATCTGTATAGTGTACCGTACCATTAGGTACAGTCGCGGTCGATTGTTACTATTCTTTGATTCTGAATTACGGTATGATGTGAGTAGCTGCACTACTATGGAGCTAATATCAATTTCATTTATCGTAAGACCTAGAAACAATTGCTTTAAGTCTGCGCTAAAATGCTCTCGGTACCATCAAATTATTTTAATGAAATACTTTCCTTTCAGCCCTCAGCAGTAAAGTATATGAATATGAAACTAACGTAAATTGTATTTCTATTTTAAGAGTTGGTTGTACCAGTAACCAGACAAACGTACCTATAAGTAACATGGATTTAATTAAAGATCTCGACAACAATCTGCATTTACAAACAAATATGCACTAGTCTTTTTTTAATACCCTTTTTGAAATTGCGAACAACGAAGTACTTATTCTTGCAGCAAGCTTTTAATTAAAAGATATCTCAAAACTAACACATTTTTTATTTTACCTGTAATAATTTATTGTATGCAACTGGATGTATGAAGAAATGAATGAAGAATGAATGAATGAAGATGTGTATCTTTTTATTTACATTTAGCATTGAAATAACTAGATGTATTAAGATAATTTAACGTTTATCAAAAGCAATCTTATTACAAAACGAAAATTAAAGAGATATAAAAATAATAATAGTAATAAAATATATTTATTGCCATGTAAATTTACACTAATATAATTATTTATGGTAGTTGTACTTAAATTCAGCATAACATAATTTAAATTAAATTAAAATGACAATAGGAGCTAGCTCAGCTTTTACTAGCGCGGGGCTGGGCTCTCATGTAGCGCTGGTTTTCAGCCAGTCCTTCCCCTCTAGGATTTTGTGCGGGAGTTACGACAGGTAATCACCCAGTTAGGCCAGTTACCAGCGGATATAATTTACCTACCTTTTGCTAAGTTGTTTCATATAATTAAATGTCAAAAAGAAAATATAAATTAAAGTAAAAAATACATTAACATTAAATAAAAAAATAATATTAAAACAAAATAACGTTAAAACAAAGTTACATTACATTAACTTCTTATCTATCTATATACAGCATTCCGCATCTTAAGGTTGTCTGGAAGAGATCGCTGTGTAGCGATAAGACCGCCTTTTGTATACTTGCTTAATGTAAAGTAACATTGTTGTTGTCCTATACTTGGTGTGCAATAAAGAGTAAAATAAATAAATAAATAAATAAATTAAATTACAATGAACAAAAAAATATATTTAACTGAATTAGTTTTTTACGTTGAACTAACTCTAACGTATGATTCTGCCTGTGAAATAGGAGACAACCTTGTTTTCTATTTCTAACATGATATACGTATAATTTATCAAGGTCATAAAGTTATGAATTGATGATCCAAAAAAATCATTATATATATTTTTTGTAAGTTCCAAAAACGCCTAAGATTTTTTCTTACTAATTGCCAATTATCCAATACGTTCATTTTAACATATTAGATCTTATCAATCTAGTGAAGCGCGATACAAATTGTGACAATCCTGAGTACAAAAGAACAAAGTTGATCACAGGTACCTTTTTGATCATAATCTTTACGCTCCCAACAAATAACCCTGCCCTAAACATCCGACCACGACTGTACGTATTGTCGTCGTAAAAACGTGTGACACGTAGCCCGCCGGCCGAGACGATCCTAACTTTACGATAATCTCCACATTTTGATGGTCGCCCTTCCTACCACACAAATAACAATAGTAAAAAAATACTATATAATATTTTAGAGTACGTTCTGTGAAATTTAAAACGGATAGAACATCACTTATACTTATAGAGATGAGCTAATATTACTTTTATGTTATTAAAATTATGTATTTTTAGAGCTATGTGGTGTAAAATTTAAGACATAGGTATAGATCTTCACTTACGCTCCAACTCAGAGTCACGAACGGTTACTGTAATCGCTCCTTAGTAAATAATCACCATACAAATTCTGTACTAAGGAGCGATATAATGTAACCGTTAGTGACTCTGAGTTAGGGTGTTAGACGAGTAGGAACTATCGTCCCGGGACCATATTTGCTCTGGGCCACTAATATGGCATCATGTTATGATTCGTTCTTTACACTACTACAGGACGCTACGAAAGTAAAAGTTTATCATCACAATAATAGGAGTATAATTCAACAGGAGTATTTAAAAATGCTTATTATGACTAATTTCTTATATCGCCAGCAAATAATAAACAATATAAAATAAAAAAAATTAGATTCTTCCAGTTATTTTGTTCGAGTAGGTACTATGTAGTAAGTAAATTGGTGTTTGTAAAATATAGTGAATTTACTTTTAACTATCACGTCCTTTATTCCCAACGCATTATTTATCTCCGAACACAAGACATTTGCAGCCAGTCCAGAGATCGCGATGACCGACGACCCTAGAAAGAATGTTGCAAGTAATTGTTAAAGTATGCAAATTAGTTGCAACAAACCCTTACTTTGCTGATTAAAAGTCTCTCGTACGCCCAACTGATAACACGCCATGTTAATTAAACCACTACTGATTCATTTAATTTGCACAAAATAAATAGCTTTCCTATTGCTAATGCTAATGATCTGAAGATATAGGAGAAAGTTTAGTATACAAAAGATTACTGAATAAATACATAAATAATACCTATATCATATACAACTGGTAGGTACCAATATGTAGGTGTATCTCTTTTAATGGCAAGAAATTATATACAATAGACTCGCCTAAAAATAGGTATATAAAAAAGGTATAACATACGTCATATAATAGGTCCATACATAATACTTTTCTCAATTCACTTGTACTTGGAAAACGTTTTTTTTTTGGCTACGCTTGTAAGACTAGATTGGATTACAAAAAACCTATTTCTGACGTTCTGCTAATTAAGGTATGGGTACATGGCCTAAAATTCTTGGAACATTAGATACCTGGTCTTCGCCCTTAGGTATACATAGACAGTTAAGATTACCTACAAAATGATCCCAAATAAAAAAAGACTAACAGAGAGGCCAGCAGGTAGGTGCCAGTATCCTGCGAAATGGATAAAATATTTTAATATTTTCCCGATGTTGTATTGGGGCGGATTCCTGGTAATATTTTGTAGCCCAAATCCTTTATGATGGATTTCTGTGGAATTTATGGGTTTATTAGGAAAATTAATTTATAGACATTTATTGTTTTTAAACATTTAAGTTAATGTTGACTGGCAGAGAATGCTTTTAGCATTAAGTCCGCCTTTGTTTCTATACTTTTGTATGGTACATAAATAATAAATAAATAAATAAATAAAATAAAATATTGCTAAGTTATCTACTTGTAGCCGAATAACTATCGATAATTTTACAACTAATACATAATAATATAATAATATTACGTATTGTGTGGTATTATACAAAATCATGAAAGTTTTTTACAAATTCCTAGGAAACTTTTTTATATCGATGAAACTTGATTCGCCGGCGTGATTTGCAAGTAGTCTAAATTATCTATTATAAATTGTTCAGATTTAAAATTTATCTTCAATCGATTGATCAATTATTTTTTGTGTTAAATCACCAATCTCACCGTAATCAAATAATCGGCCTTGAGCGGTCAAGGTGACTTAATGGCATTAAATTAAAACCAGTTCGGTAGTTAATCGTTAGTGACCAATAATATAACGTTACATCAATCTTAGTAACTATATAACAACAACATTTATTCATATTTTCCATTATAATTTGACAAGTGAACTTTATAAAATTTATGCACTTAGATTGCTCGTAGACTAGAATTAATGTATTTTAACGATAGCAGTCGATTCATTAGAAAGTGTTGCTACTTTGTCGTTTTTAAGTTAGAGAATAATTGCAATGCAAAAAGTAGGTCAAATTACAGTATAATAATATGACTATTTGGTAATGTTGAACACCATATTATTATGTTGTTGACACCTTCGATATTTTTTTCACTATTCTCATTAACAAGTAATAGATATAGACTGATGAAAAATGCAATTTAAGATTTTCATCGCCAGGTAGGTATTATCTACAAAAATCTAACATATCTCACTATTCCATATAAGGCCAAGTTCCTTATTAACGTTCCATAATGGGCTTTATTACCCATTAACGGAGCAATCGTTTTGCTCTAGTTATACATGAACGTAACACGATTTTATAAAGTTTATTTTTTAAAGCACGAATCTGTTTCAGACTCGACCGATATTTCACACACGCTACTCGTATTTTGCGTGAATAAACTACGTTGTAGCTCACAGTTGCTATTCAGTGGTACTCAACTTGAAGTTTTCTCCTACATCTAGGGCTCTTTGAATTGAATGGACTATCATTTTCAAACTAAGAACCTGAATAAAATTGCCTATTATAGTTTTTGAGATTATCATGTCGTAAGTAAACTCATAAAATCCTTCCTTCTAAATTCTTAGGTTCAGGTAAATCCGAAGACATTTATTTTTATAACCACAATATAAATTTATACCCCCTGTAAGCCCATGATAGGTTCAAAATGGATACACACTAAACTGGCCTGTGCGTGTGTGTTATCTGTTAACGTTAGCGTTTCATAATTACATTATTCTTGCCTCATTGATTGTTCTAGCTGAAGGTTGAGTGCCGCTGTACTAATTAGTCATACTGACCTAAATACGTTATAACTAAATCCACGTGAATTTTCATTCGCCCTACGTAACTTGTTCGCGTGTCCGTTATTGGGGTCGGCTGTAAACATGAGTAAATTAAACGACACGTGAATCAACTCTAGGTCTAATTTGACTTTACACAAAACAAAAATGGGTTACCTAAGTAAAAGTGTAAATTTACAACCACTTATCGGAGAGTTACTGTGATTGCGTAAGTTTTGCTAAAGTATGTGTTTTTTGCACAGCTATACTTTATGTCATGGTTGAAAATACTCCTACTACTCTACTATACTCCTATTTATGTGCATGTTTTTGTGTTTGTTAGTAAATCACGCTTAAACGGCTAGAATTCTAAACTGATTAATTGCGATTACCTATACCTATCTTAATAGAGAAGATGAGAGATCCGTGCCCAGTAGTGGGCCATTAATGGGTTGAAGCCATACCTATCTTAATTTTTCGAACAAGACAATAGTTCGACGATTCCAATACTTTTGACGGTTTGTGTTCAGCATGATGTTTACAGTTAATTACAGGATTTTATAACGTCAATAAAATAAACTACCATTAGTCAGAAAACATTTTATCGAATAATAAAAAAAAGATTAAAAAGTCTAATCATCTTATAGTATGTAATAAAATATAGTACAATACAAAGGTCATGGATAAAACTACGCCTAATCACTTTGAATGCTTAGGAAATACCTAATTGCATCTCCTATGCAACCCTCGCAAATATAGCTTGTACACTTGTAGAGTAGATCATTCGATTTAAAATAGTGTTATATGGCTCAATTAAGGTCTGTCCCATTACCCTACTATACCATATTGGGCTTATAATAGTGCAAGCGCTGGTTGCTTGATGACAAAAGTTGGTGCGTGTTTAAATACTTTTTAGGTGTAATATGGAAACGAATTTAAACTCATTAAGTAGGTAGGTAACAGTGTTGGTAATTCCTTAGATATGTTGCTTGAATTTAGTTGGCGTAACTTGTGGTATGAATTTATGAATACCAAAACGAACTAAAAAGTAGATTTAAGCAACTTTGCTACTTAAAAGGATATTTCCACATGACAAATAAATTGAATTAACAAACATTATTTTATGCCTCACGCCACCTCTAAGAGCAAAAACAGATAAATAAAAAATACGTTAAGTACTATTATTTTAGGTCATTAATATTTTTCTTTTGCCTATAGCTTCTCTATAATAATGAGTAGAGATAAGAATTATAATTTAATGGACTTTCTCAATTATTGCAGTTATGTTATTGCCATTATTATACACGTAGTATTTAGAATTGATACTACTTAATTTTCTTAGTGAGGCAGTCTTCGATTACTTATAACAGAACTAGATACACACAAAGCCCATACAAAAATCGGCTTGAAAACTGTCGTAGACTGTTTTTATGAAAATGAAAAAATGAAAATGTTTTTATTGATTCACAGATTACATTATACATATACTAGTTGCAAGGTGTACTAGGTGTAAAACTGTGTTACTGTGTTTACTGTTTATGTACGAGTATCTACATCTAGTTGACTTTAAAATACGTTAGTACAATTTCAACCCTATAGGTATATTCTGTTATTAGTGATCGAAGGAGGCAGTAGATAATTCGTTGTCAAGTATGCCTCTACCATTTCATATAAATCAGTACTTTATTAGCTAAGTTACTTAATACTAAACAGAGAAATATATTTTTCATTAAGTCATAATGCTTAGAGATTTGTGTAATTGCTACTGGAGTTATTTTAACTAAACCCTAATGTTTCCATGCAGCTGGGCCCGCGCTTAGTTGTATTCATAAATAATGGTCAAACTCTTGCCTAGAAAATTTTGTTAAATAATAAATTGCACAAGGCTTTAGAACGGTTTTAATCCATTAATGGCCATTGGTAATGCTTATGGGGCTTGAGTCTCTTCTCATTAGTGAAGAGAGAGAATGCTCTAGCACTCTGCTCCAGAACAAAAGTTTGCAGCTAACTTGGGAGCAAATCTTTATTAACAGGTTAGAGCCCACAGCAACCGTACATTTGAAAAAACATATTTCTAGCGAGAACTGATTGGATTACGTGCCGATCTTCTAATATACATATTTGGCTACTCTTTTAGTTTTGGCTAAAAATTATTATAAAAGCTACAAAAAGCTTCAAAAATTCATTAATTTGCTAAGACAAAACAAGATCCTCTTATTGGATTATTTAACTGAAATTCGTCAATTTTACAACTTTCATTGCCGATACAAGTCAGATCAAGTTCTGTTAAGAGATTAGTACACTACATAAGTAAATTAAAGTAGCTATTTTTGGGAGACAAGACATGGATACTATATTATTATTATATATATAAATTACGTGTCACGTTGTTTGTCCGCGATGGACTCCTAAACTACTTAACCGATTTTAATCAAATTTGCACACCGTGTGCAGTTTGATCCAACTTGAGAGATAGGATACCTTATATCTAAAAAAAACTTTTGGCAGAACGAAGTCTGTCCGGGCAGCTAGTTATTATTATAACATTAAGTTTATGTTTATAATAAAATAACTCGTAACACCAGCACCTAAATCATGAAATGGGATAGATCTATACGAGGTCTCAAAGAAAATAACAATATATAAATGAGGATATTATTTGTATGTGCTGCTAAGGTGGATTACGGTATGATAGCTAACATTCAATTTCTGAAATAAAATAACATCAAGTATAAATGAAGAGATGACCTCACGACCTAATCAATCTAATTTGGCTAACGGTAATCAGTGGCATTTACCCACGTTTGCTCTTTCGCACAACAATTAGCCGCGTCATCAGTTAAGCCGATCCGTCCACGCTACGATAGCTTCGTTGTCATGGAAACCGGGACCACACACGAACCTCTCATACCGAGAATATGCTAATGAAATCCTTCGGGTTTATAGATATATCATAGTTTTATTTCCATGGAACTGAGTCGCGAGTGGAATCAATAATGCAGCGTTTAATTTTGGAATGCAAGCTCAGAACATGTTATCAATTAAGATAACAACACTAGTGATCCTGGGTATTTTATAACAATAATATTACGAGATTAATTTATATCAATTCGAGGAGTTTTTTAAAAACTTTGGCATGTGGTTTTTAGGGTTCCGTAGCCAAATGGCAAAAAACGGAACCCTTATAGATTCGTCATGTCTGTCTGTCTGTCTGTCTGTCTGTCTGTCTGTCTGTCTGTCCGTCCGTCCGTATGTCACAGCCACTTTTTTCCGAAACTATAGGAACTATACTGTTGAAACTTGGTAAGTAGATGTATTCTGTAAACCGCATTAAGATTTTCACACAAAAATAGAAAAAAAACAATAAATTTTGGGGGTTCCCCATACTTAGAACTGAAACTCAAAAATTTTTTTTTCATCAAACCCATACATGTGGGGTGTCTGTGAATAGGTCTTCAAAAATGATATTGAGGTTTCTTATGTCATTTCTTTCTAAACTGAATAGTTTGCGCGAGAGACACTTCCAAAGTGGTAAAATGTGTGTCCCCCCCCCCCCCCCCGTAACTTCTAAAACAAGAGAATGATAAAACTAAAAAAAATATATGATGTACATTACCATGCAAACTTCCAACGAAAATTGGTTTGAACGAGATCTAGTAAGTAGTTTTTTTTTAATACGTCATAAATCGTAAACCACAATTTACCTCAATCAAAGTTACAACGAACTTCTAGAACTTTTATATTATGTTACTTGCTGCTACGGAACCCTTCATGGGCGAGTCCGACTCGCACTTGGCCGCTTTTTTATAGATGAGTGAAGTATGGGCTATTTGCTTACGTCAATATTGTTAAAGTCAAACACATAATAGTTTGCGGTCAGACAGCAAATACTCGAAATTATTGCCAAAAAAAGATCCCAATAATGGAAATGCGCGGCCATTAGTTTAATTAATTACAACATTTATAGGCGACTATAAAATAGCACCGCGTTCAGCGATAGTCATAATGATTGATAAATCTACGCTACGATTTTCTTTCTAGCTAGAGTGTTCGTCTTAAGTATGTATTTTATTATGGAAACAGGTAAGGTGAGCAAAGTAGTAAACAGATGACATTTTCTATGCACTTTAACCAGGCAAATATAGTTATAAATAAAATAACTTGACATTGACGGTACCGTTGTACACATTTGCATAAAGATGATAGCCGGACTTGATACTATAGTTGGTCTGTCGTATTCGGGAAACATTTTATTACATGATTAAAGGTCAATGGCACCATGGGGTGCAACATTATTACCAGTACGACCAGGCAGTCATTTGTTTTATTAGTTGTTCAATCTATTAATTCATCAATCAGCCTTTATTTCTTTTCCCTCACTTGCGTAGCTCTGACCATTTCAGAGACTTCTCCTTTTTGAGAACCTGCGGACCTCTCCTATTTCAGATTGCTAGTCCACCTAGTCAATAGAATAGACGATTTTAATAATAATAATTATTAGCAAATATTTAGAATGATGAGCCTTTTACTAATTAACAACTTCTGTTAATAGGATTTACATCAATAGGTCTGGATAAATTCGAATTAAAAAACCAGACTTTTTTTGTGTACCTTACCAATAATTTTTATTTTTTTACTTCATAACAGCATTATTATCTTATTTAAGCTATTCGCCGAAAGATAATATTCGTATAGGGTCCGATTTCGCAATAATGTTTGTCTTTATTATCTGCTTGAAGCGTTTTAGAAATGTTTAAGTATTTCTTTTTAGCCAGTATTTTCACCACCAGAAACACTTATGTAATACACCTCAATACCTAGTTAAACATTCAAATACCACAAAGAATTATTAAATTTCTTTCTCTAAACTCTGGCGTATCAAATTTGCAAACAAAAACTTTGATAAATCTACATTCACGAAACACCACGATGCGATACGATCTGCACGTAATACAATGTAGGTTTTTCAGTGTATCTCGAGATAGATCGCCTAACGGGACGTGAAGTGTATATCGCCTTTGACATTCACAACATCAGACAACTTGGACCGTCGAATGTTGCAACTTGCAAGAGACCAGCCCCTTTAGCCATGGGGCAAATTCTTTTATCTCTGCGAAGTGCTATTTTATTCATGATGCTACGTCCACACGTACGCCCAATATTATTTTATTCAATATTGACCTTAAATTGGTAATCACGATCGTTAAAGTTGACACGAATATTGCGTAAGATTGAGAAATGTGCAATGATTAAGCTGCTTTTATATCTGCGCCCTTAGCCAAAACAAAAAAAAAACCTTCGTTTCTAATATCTTTCTACGATTACTTACGCTTTAGCGTTTGCGATCGTAGAAAACGAAGACTGTATTTTGAAGATTGGGTAGGGCAGTTTTCGAATAAAAACAGTTTTTTACCAAAAATAATCTAACCATGGCGAAATTGGCGACATATTGTTTAGAAATACCATAAAGATCCCTAGTTTCTCTGGATTACTTTTTAACTTAGTCTATCAAGTACAAAATCATAATGTTTCGACATCGTCATTGTTAGAAAGGCTCTATGTTTAACATTGGCTGGGTGTGCTCAACCGGATGTAGTTCTAGATAATAGCTGCGTTAGAACTTCAACTTCATTTGTTGAAATGTTTCTTTGTTGCCTTGGAGATTATTATTACCGATATTCAAAGAAAAATTCTACACTGGAATCTGAAATTCAATCTTAAAGTGATATTTTAATTTTGTGATTTACTTACAAAGAATTTTATAGTTATTTTATGCAAGAAGATAAACTATAAAGAGAAAATTAAATCAAACATTCACACGGTTCTTTGTGGGTGTGTGAGTAATGGTATCGACAACAGCAGATTAAATATAGTGTCAGTTTGTAGTTAGAATAGTTAATCGTCTTTGTCCCAGTAAGAAAGTATGACAGCGTGGTAAGAGCTTCGGTTAGTGCGCCCACGATCCCCTTCGGACGATATCGAGAGAACAATTATTATCAGCGCTTGGTCTACGATAAATCGATTGTCAACTGCGACCGTTACAGCCCGGACATGTCCTTAGGATCCCGTACTCCTATGACATATTATTATTACGTACCATACTTATACAATCTATCAATATAGGTTGTTGGAAATTAATTTCGATGTAAAGTATTTTTAAACAAATATCTGCTTTTTTACGCAACCATAAAATTGGAACTACCTAGGTACCTACCTTTAATTTACCAATATATGTTTGGATTTGAATATTCTAAGGTTCTAAAAGAATTAAATCATAAGATGCCTTAGGGGTTCAATGTTACGTATTAATAGTTATTATTAAAGGCATTCATAAACTTAGTAATTTACACAACACAGGAACTTGTAATGTGATAAAGTTGCGTAATCAAAAAGTAAATGTATACGAGTGAAGTCGTCAAATTGATGGATCGCTTCTCGCCCTATTGATTATCAGATCTTGTACTTCGCTGAGATATTGTTTCGAATATATTCAATTACATACACTTTGTTTCGACAGCTTTCGAATCACGAATGTTGAATGTCGTCTTGTTATGTGACGAAAACAAACTTGGGTATGTTGCGTATTTATTGTTTTCTACGCATAAGTAAATGTGATTCAGGAAAAGCATTAACATTATGTTTCCTAGTACAGGCGAGGCATTGACGACACCACTGCTGTTCTAAGTGTTTTGTTTGAAAATATACGCATAAAAATATTTATTACCCATCCACAGTTAAGTCTAACGTATAATAATAAGTATTCTAAGTTCATTTTATTAATTATAATCATTTGAAGAGCACCAGTGAGAATAAACACCTCACTAGCTTAGTTCAAACATAGTAACCGAAATACTGCCCCTAGACGGTAAATTCAAGTAACTACAGAATCAGACAACCAGAATGAAGAGTTTATGTAAATTTATTTATGACCGTGAATAAGCTTTTATTAATCTGATAAAATTGATACGATTCGGGAAATCAAATAGAGAGCGTGAATAAATTGATTCATCAAAACGAAAATCAAATTCACCAAATGCCATGCATGTACAAGCTATCGTGAGGAGTCACCATATTCATTAGATTAATGTTCGTATCGCCTACGCAAACGATTTGATGAATACAAGTTGCAGGTTATTTAACACATTCTAAACATTTTTGAATATTTATTTGTTATTTAATTACACTGGTAGTGTTGTAATTTATGGCATCCGACTATTGACAGCTATTGACGTGTGAATGATATAGAAATACATAATACGAGAGTTGCTTCGCGTTTATATCGGATGTGATTGTGTTTGTATACGTGTGTGTATGTGCGCGAGAGAGAAAAAGGAGAATGTTTATATTGAAACAGCAGACAAACCTATCTAGTGATTCATCAATGGTAAATGGCTATCGTCGCCCATGTAGATCAGCGACACCAAAGACATCACCGAGCAAGAAAGAAAGAAGTGTGTAGAGTGTGAGAGTACTTTAGTGGTCATGTGACATTTTTTTGACTGCTCTCTAATTGGGTTTGCAGAAATGCGGATTTTTCTCCTAATGTTCAAGGTAATGCAATAAATTTTGGTACCAATTAAGTTCTTTGTATTTTAACCCCAGTGTTCCATAAATAATTCCTTTCTTCTATCTGATACAAAATTGTATTAACCTTTAACATGTCTGAAACTAAAGCTCTATTATTATAAACTAAGTCTTTTACAGTGTTAGGTTAATACAAACGCTCGGCATTAAAATTTATACAAAATGTATATTACAACTATTGTTTTATTCACACTTTGGCGTATCGATCGGGTCGGTGGCTGGATCCTACATTTTAAATTTAAATTTCCGTAGGGCCGGAACTAGGGCGGGCATATCGTATAAGTGGTGCGTCGTTAGGTGAAATTACGTTTATGTGGAAATTGAACGCCGCATATAACCTGTCGGTTTCAGGTAAACAGCCCGACAAACTGCTAAAGAATTAAAATTGAATATTGAAGGTTCGCTTTTATCTTTTTCTTTCCTGTAGTTAAATAATAATGAAACCTGGATCATCTGATTCTGAATTCTGAATATTGGTGTATCGATTGGGTGAAAACCGAGGAAAAAAAGGAGGAGGGTCTCAATTCGACACGTATATTTGTTTTTTTTTTAATGTATGATCACTACATTTTTACCTGGTAACTGAATATGCCACCCATAACTTATTAATAATTTTCATAGCAACTAAAAATTAAAAAAAAAATATATTTTTTAACAAAAAATTAAACCAATAAAAAAACTGAAAAGCGAAAAATAATATAAATCATTCAGTATTATATAGATCCTAAATTAACAGTAAATAAATAATTTTGAGGCATATACAATAAATATGCTTACAGGTAAAACTATCTAATCTTGTATAGTTTATCTCTTGTATATAGTTAAAAGGATAATTGTGTCATGCAAGAATACAACTTCGTAATAAATATTACCTACTTAGCTATCAATCAATCATGATCGCTTATGATGTCACAGTCATGGTCTATGCCATCTGCAATAAAGTTTAGTACTAGACTTCGATTGTCTAAGCATTATCATTCCAAATACAAAATTACTTGAAGGTATTGCGAAAGATAAGAAATTATAATACATTTACATCGATAGCACCAGGAAAGTAGATTGCAGCCGCTTTCTGGACATATCGCACGTTACTTGCGCCCGATACTAACGGTAAATGTTCACAGAGCAAGTATTCGCTCTCTAGATAAGGCGCTTGTTTCACAGTCATTGGATAGACGAAAAAACGAGCATTTTATTTGTTAGTAAGCGTCCTAAGTGGTAGTTTCTTTTATTTGTGGTGATAAAAAAACTGATATCTAATAGTAAGGGAGCCTAAGAGGGGATTTTTGGATTTACTCGAGCGCGATTTAAGTACCTCCAGCCAGTATGAGCCCTTAATATTGGGGGGTACGCTCAGGGGATCCCATCAGTGAAAAAAATCGTTCGTCTGAAAGCTTTGTTTCCATTAGTTCGACTCGTTAGTTTGATCGTCGAACTAGTGAGAATGTTTTCAGGGGAAGCCATCCAAAAATCCAAAATCTCTTGGATTCTCTTCCCTACTATAATATGAATGAATATGATGGAATAAGTGACTCAACTAATAACGACTTCTTCTTACTTTTACAATTATTTGAAGAAGATTTATTCGTGCCTATCTTGTCCATTTTTGCAAAATAATAATTGGTATAGGTACGTAAAGAAACAAAACCATGCTCTATTATTGGATTACATTTGGTTTGTTACATAAATAAATAGCTTCCCGTTAATCGCTCTTGATAAAACAACTTCTTTAACACCTCTACATAGAACAAACCAGTTTGAAGATATTGTTTCTAAATTACTGCAAAATAAAAAATAAAAAAATTGTTTCTGGTTCAGTTGGTCATAATGCAATGATTTCATTTACAAAGTATAACTGTTTTTATTACTCAATAAACTATTACTTACTAAGTGAAGCCTTTTTTGTTACAATCATTTATAATCATTTAAAGTCAATGGTATTGGTTCACATTAAGTTAAGATCTGTTGTGATACTGTTTGTTAACCTAAATAAAGTGAAAAAAAAACGCCTTTTAATAGGAACTTAATGTATTAGTTTTTTTTTCTTAAGAAGCATAACAATACCTTGAACTCTTTATCACTTTATGTTGTTGTTCTTTCTTAGAGGTGGTGTTATTGATTCATTATTTTTTAAGTCATCTCTTTTTAATATACTATGTATTTTTTATTTACCTTGTTTTAGAAAACCTTTAAGGGATTACTATAATACCTACGCTTAGTTCCCAGTGACTTTCTCTAACTCTCAACCGATTGTAACAAACGTAACATACCAGTTATTGATCACGATTTATATATTTAATTACGAAGCAAATCGTATTCATATCTAGTGTAAATGAGACCTACGGAAACGAGTTTAGCGACTGGGTACCAGTGAAATGTCAAAACAATTGCTTCACCTCCTAATGTTACTCGTACTTGCTTCGGTTAAGTTAATGACCAACAAACATGTGTATGATGATGATGAGATAAGTGATGAAATAATTTTATTTTGCCAATTATGTATTCTGCTTCACTTGCTTTTGCTAAGGAACAGGATTACTAATAGCTATATGTACGTAGTATTATAAAGATTATAAAGTGCATCTTCCACAATTATATAGATACACAGGCGTAAAACTAAGAACTGTAGAGAGGAATACCACTCTATTGGCCTTTGGCATCAACATCAAAAAGTAAAATAAACAAAAGAATTCCTAGCATAAATATTAAATTATCACAATACTGAGCCAGAATTGAAATTAGACCTAGAGTCAGACTGAGCCCTGCAAGGAATATTACCATCAGAGTTATCACCATAATCAGATTTACCGTAAGCCCAAACAGCCATAACACATAACGAAAGGCTGCGTTAGGGCAATTACAATAGAATTAGCTTTGACTTTACCATGCGTGCTAAAAATACAGTTAACGAAACCTTCATTATATTCATTAGTACACCAAGGACCTTTGATTACATCTCTATAATACTCATAAGTCTAGCCATCGAGGTTATATTCTGAAATTGAAGGCTCTAATGGCTTTTAATTATAACTTACGAGCAATAATTGTATTCGTATAACTTTATGGTATTTCTTGTCTTTTTTAGTCCGTGCTTCGAAGGGCAAATTTATTTTTATTGTAATAATTTCTTTAACGTTAGATCCTGTTGCTGACTAAAGGTCTAGTAAAAAATGCTTTTAGCTTTAAGGTTTAATAAATAAGGTAAAATTTAAATACATATTCAATGCAATATTTTTAGCTACAGTACCTTACACGCTGGTAGAATGTCCTTTTTAACTATAGTAAGTGTACTGTTTAAAAAGCAATGCTTCTACACTGAGTAAGCAAGCTGCCAGCTCTGAGGTCGCTTTTATTAATTATATTTCTGTCCATTTAATTGACGCTCAATTCTAGTTCATACTTGTTATATCGGCTTACAAGAGCAGAGCAACAACAGGTCTCTGGTGAAGTTGAGACATGTGACTGTCGTTGTGAAGCTGATAAAATCTGATAAATCATCCAGAAGAATCATTACTGTCTTGCGTTTGGCAGTGGACATTATCACGAAACCTTTCACCAATTACTTCGCATTAATGGTTACATTTGCTGTCATTTATTTGTTTATTTATACGTTCAAAATAAAGACGAAAATGTGAAGTCTAGTTTCTTTACCTATGTTCTTTATAATACGACTATGTTCGTGATCTAATAAGAATTTATAACTCTCCTTCTATCAACGTACCTTTGAAGTATCTATTTCTAAGTCCGATAGATTTACCGTCTAGTCTAGAATAATTAAGCGATATATATGGCATGTGTTGGTCAACCCACGTATTTTCAAAAGCTTCTAATAAAATCGTTAGTTTTTATCAACATCCTCAAACAAGAAGTACGGTGTTTGTCCTCGTTTATCGGCGTGTTAACTCTGCTGGCAATATTTTCCAGACCGCCATATAAGGCCTGTGAATGAGTTATTCGTACACAGCTATCACATCAATTTCGGACCTTAAGTAACAAAAAACAAGACTGAAAATGCAGTTCCGTGGAACATGATAGTACTTGCGTACAACGCACGCACATTACAAGGCTGGTCACACATATTATTGATAACTAAAGCCCTAAGGTGCTAACAGTATACTAAACACTCGAAGGTGTCAGACATGCATTTTATTGACAGCTGAATGCATTGTACATCAGTGTTTATAACTGTATTTGTTTCTTGTGAATAACTGTGTGTTCATCAATACAAATGAACTTTCCTTCAAACATTTTCTTTGTTTGAAAACACGACTCATTTAGTATTTAGTTGATTCGCCCAAAGATAATTTCTCGTGTCACAACTAGAGCAAACAGTTGGTTCATTTGAATGATTATACTTCGTATAAGTTGAAGTAAACTATCCATTCTATCCCTTTAGAATCCCCCATTAAATTGATTGCTGTGCGTGCGCCGTACCGCCCGCAACTTGGCTAGGTCCGTGGCAACTGGCACTGTGTTCCCATACAATTTGAATATCGTGTCGGCTATCTCTGCCTACGGTGCGCTAGCCAAAGATATGCCCTATCAATAAATAAGTGTCCGTGACCATGTTTTGTTTTGAACTTGTAATAAAACTGAAGAACAAAAAAACATGCATTTTGTGCAAAAAAGAAAAGACTGTATGAATGTGCTTAGATTATACAGAGTAAAAGGAAAAAATATATTATTAAACATAGATTTAAATGCGAAGATTACAATTTCCGCTCTGGAATATATCTTTTATATAAGAGACATTTTTTCAGGTCATAACTACTCTCAAATCTAATAATTATTATTATTTGAATTTTAAATAATTAATATTATGATATAATTTTTAAATATCCTTTTTTGTGTAATAAATGAAAAATATTGAAATTTTCTTTCAAACAGAAGCCAAATGAACGGAGATGTTCTATTAGTATGGGATACCATCAAATGATCAGTTAAAATATGTTGATACTCTCAACTAACAAGTTGGAGTGCCAGTTGCAGTTCAATAGATAATGGTGCAGCTCAGTTTATCTAGTGGATAAAGGCATTGATATCTTCTATTCATAAACAATGTCATCCCAACACGGAAATGGGGAACGCAAGCGTGGCTAAAGCTATCGCGGTCATCAATATGAGTGATTTAAGGGTCGCCACGTCAGAGATGCAGGTTTTATACGCCGGGTGGATATTAAGTGTAAATTTAGCCGCTAATGACAGCACTCGCGTATAAAAGGACAGTAATTCACGGGGGGATACAACTGAATTGATAGACTTATGGACGTTGTGACCGCTTGCACAAATTGATCGGGCACGCTCTTTACGAATCTAGAGGCAGCTATTACACACGCTTATGGAATTGTATCAGGTACCTATGTTATATAAAAAAAAACAGTCGTTGAGCGTAGATATTTCATTGCTTCATTTGCCATGCTGTTTATCATAAATTTGACGATCGTATTTTTGTAGTTTACTTGAAATAGGTTTAGTAGTAGTAAATAGTAACGTTTCTAATGATAAAACAATAACATGCGTTTTAATGATATGTAGCTTTTAATGGAATATTTTTTTTTTGTCCACAACAAATTGAATAATAGAGGAGAAAAGACATAATATACCTAGGTTATAATATTGTTGAATACAAAAAAAAAAGATAATAATTCCCATTGATAATACTTTCATTAGAAGAATGGTCAATAGTTTTGCCTTTAAGTCGTTGTTAACGACATCATTATCACCGCTATACACATAGGCAGGTACAGACTTGGTTTTGTTTATTAAGAGAATTTTCGAACGAAAATCCTTTCTAGGTCTAGAGTGAAGAAGCAATGCCATCGCCATAGTTTACTGCGCCATACTTTAGGTGGCTGCTATACGATTTCTATGTTCTGGTGGCAGGAGTCACGTCTCAGACGTCCAATTAAAGCTGCTCTGGTTTCAAATTGAAAACGCTTCCATTTGTGCTGTCAGAAATTCAATAAGCTACGCACTTGAAAAAGCAATCGTTATAAAAGACAGTTTTAGTAAAAAGATATAAGGTCTAATGGGTTTATTATTGTTCCAAATACAAACTATATCCTTATAATGATGGTAAATGAAATTAATAGTATTATCAGGAAGCAGTGAATTTATTATCTTTAATTCTTATTCCTTTTTCCGAATATCACCCAAAAAGCAATGTAGGTACTTTGCAATGTTGGAATAGATCAGCATACTATAAGCTGTTACATAATAATCGTCAATGGCAACGTACTTCGTTATGTTATAAAAAAGCTTACAATCTGACACATTCTCACAAAATCTGATAGCAAATAAATTGAGTCATTCGGCTGGCTGGCTAAAAATAGTACTTATAAAATGAAAAGTATAATTTATACGCAAATTTATTACTCATGAATTAATATTACCAAAAAGCACGGAATCAGCAAATTACAGTTGTAGAATTGTAGCGTTAAAACCGTGTGAAAATGGACTAGTCATCGTTTCATGAAATATGTAAACATCACCCATTATTCATGGCTAGTGACGTAAAGCTGTTATGGTTATAATTTCAGTATTACTAGCGCCACCCACGATTATACTTTGACTGATGAAGCTTTTAATGGGAATAATTTTACTGATAGAGTATATGACGTAAGTAAGTACTTAAAGTGACTGCCGCGTAACTTAAGGTATATTAAAAACAATTATTTTTAGCTCTGACAAAACGTACGTAAGTCTACGTATATTTGCGTTTTCAACTTTTACATTATATTGAAACAGATATTCAGATTGGTATACATAAAAGCCTTCCATAATACTTATAAAATAAACAGACTTAGAAATCAAAATATAGTTTGCTTTGAATTATACCTATTAATTAAAGTCAGAAAATAAAACAGGACAAGGCAGCCGTAGTGTGGGAACATAACTGTCAAAATAACAACTCATAAGTGCAGGAAAAGATCATGTACGTTAATGCGCGAATAGCGCACGAAAATGTCGATTAATGTCAAACATTTGGAACACAAATCTATGTCACCAGTCGCCAGATCATTGGCGTTGTAAGTCATGGAATTTTAGATACTTCATTAGCTGTTTCAAATTAAACAGTATTGAACATATTGATGTTTACCTGATAATAAGTAGGATAAAAAGCTTTAAACTTAAGATACTCTTAATTCTTACTATCAAATCTGATGAATTAGTCTAATAGTTTGAAACTCTGCTTGTCACTAGAGTGTTTTAGGGTTCAAATCTTATTCATAGCTTTCAACTACATCGCATTACTGAGCAAAGTTTTCTGCTCTTGAAGAGGCCTAGAGCATACTTAACTACGCTGATGTGGGACCGACGGGCTTACGTGCGCTCTGAAGGACAGAAACGATAGAATTTTTCACGCCCGCTACTGCTCAACTGGACCGATGTCTTTTTATACGGGGTGGTCATGCAATCGTAGGAGATATTTCACCCCCCGCTTCACCTCGCGATTCTCTGCCCGAATACGTAAAAAAAATCTGACCTTAATTTTTACCCAAATTATCCTTTAAAATACATTAATCATAGACACTGCGCTCGAGAAAGCGGTGACCTAGTAACCCACATATTGCAAAAGAACACCGCCGCTCTGTCGGCACACCACAAAGGCACGCCGCGCCGCAAACGCTCGCTTTTTTCCATTGAATCATGCCGCCTAAGGGTCCGTTCACACAGACCAGCTCGGAGAGGAGAGCAGATTTTTATCACGTTGGAAACAGAGTTTTGAATTTTAGTAAAGTTTATTTTTGCATGTGCACCTTTTTTGTCATCAAGAATGCTTGAACGCCCTTCGTGTGAAATAAAAATTGTGTGCTCTTTCTCGATCGTGCAGCTTGTCGGCTCCGATTGCGTGCTCTTTCTCGCTCGCGCAGCCTGTCGGCTTCGATTTCGTGCACATGAACACACCGAAAACAAAACTTGGACTGCGCGGAATACTGATACTGCCTTTGTAGTGTATCCACCCGTCTCCGAGCGCATCTGACCGGCTCCGAGCACATCCGACCGCATCCGCTTTCAGATCTCTTCCAGCCGGTCTATGTGAAATAGTTGGCG
Organism: Thymelicus sylvestris; assembly: GCA_911387775.1. Taxonomy (NCBI): domain Eukaryota; kingdom Metazoa; phylum Arthropoda; class Insecta; order Lepidoptera; family Hesperiidae; genus Thymelicus; species Thymelicus sylvestris. Next base: position 12,651,975 of record OU426893.1, read on the forward strand.
GCTCCGTTCCGGCCAATTACAAGCGTATACGATCCGGTCTGTTGAAAAGAAAAAAGCAGGCCGATGCTCTCCGAGCCGGTCTGTGTGAACGGACCCTAAAAGTCGCACCGCCGCCGCACCGCTTTGTCGGCACGTCGCAAAGAAACTCCGCAAACGTCAAATAATCGTAACAGGTCATTCACCTAGTGACCTGATAACGCGAGTTCAACGCGCTGCTAAGGTGTCCACACGTTTTGAGATTTTTCGTATTTAGTTTGATATTATTATCTTTGTGATTTATGGATGTTTTTATTATTTCTTTGTTTATTCGGGCAGAGAATCGCGAGGCGAACCACCCCCTGAAATATCTCCTACGATTGCATGACCACCCTGTAGAGACAAGCTGCCAATTAAAATTATAGATATTTCAAAAGTGATAACACATAGTATTATGTATATATGTACTTATGCTTATTTCAGTAATACGTGACTTGCCGGTGGAATCTTTCAAGAAACGTGTAAAAACTCAACTCGTATTATAAGGGTTATTATTGCATAGATAAATATTTAAATGATAAGGATGCATGGAAATGACCAGCTAAGCAAACAGTTCTGCTCAGGAAAGAGAATACCTATGTTTGTAATAAATATAAGTATTATTTTTAAAAGATATGCTGAAGAGTTTTTTTTTATCGCTTTTCTTCTCCTAGATGACAAAGTATCTTTCCGAAAAGTTGCTAGATTAAAAAAATTATGTGCATAAGTGTATCAGTGATACCTAAATTAATAAAAGATCATTTCATTTCATTTCAGTACCGCATTCTTTCAAAGCGAGGTTCCTGGATTCGATTTCTGGGGGATGTATTTATGTCACAGATTACTTTTCTCTAAAGTCGTGGGTGTTTTTTATGTCATGTCTCCCACGGTACAGAGAATCTTAGTGCGGGGGTGTGAGTATGTGAACTTTAATTTATTGTAACATTATTCTCTGCTATCTCGTAATATCACACGTATTCTCAGAATTATAGAAACTAAAAGTGCTATTTACTGGATCAATATCAGTCTGACGCCGAATAGTTCACCAATATGAGTCGACATTGACAAAACTCCAGCCGCAAATCGACGAAACAGAATTTTAGCACTCTAGATTTGATTTGGTAATAAAACTTTGTTATGCAGCTGTTCTGATTCGTTACGGCAGTATTATGCCCATAAACAGTCTGAATAAGTCTAGGTCACAAAAAGCACTCTAAGTGGTGTCCTCGTATTATTTTTTACAACAAATTTTGATACACGAGCAGCAGTTTCACAAATACCTATAGAATATGTATTAACTGTGACAGTATCAAATTTATTTTGAAATTTTATGACTAAGTCACTATACTTAGGTACTTAATTAGAACTTGGTTGTCTTGTTAAAATAAAATATTCAAGCAATATGATAAAAAGACACATAACTTAACGTTAAGTACCTAAGTTAGTCATTTTGTAGTTAATACCGAACACTACATGTTTGTAGACTTGAATAAAAAAAAAACAAACAAGAATATTCAAGGGACTAAATATTGATTTGGGTTCGTTGACAAGCAAGCTACGATATAATATTACCCAAGATTTTTTATCAATATATATATCAAATATTAATCAAGGTAGATTTAACATAGTGACTTGACAGTTTAATAATAGTTTTATACAAACAACACGTTGGTATTGTATATTACACACGTAATAAATATTATAACTAACTCTCAGGGTCTGACGCCTGTCATGTGGTTACAAAAACATCAGCAAAAAGTATAGAAGTGTACGCGTATGACATTAAACAAATAGATCATTAATTATTTAAAGGTCACTTGTATTGTTAAAGGTATTTACACATAAAACTAACAGTAGAAAGTGTTTTTACTAGCAAGGTGTCGATAGCTGTGATGGGGTTAAGTCGTGACGCGGGACCCGCTGTCCGTCGCGTGATAACTACCACTTAGAGTAAAGGTTACGAATCTGTTCGAAGGGAAACAAATAAACTGTCACCGTAAAACCGACGATTAACACGTAAAATTCATGAAAAATAGCCCGGTTCAAGGATCACTTGTGTTATTTAATAGACTCTTCAATGTTGATGTTTAAATTATTATAAAGATATCATCTCGGTAGTACAACTAGTATAATTTACGTCTCATACTTATAGTACCTGTAAATGATTTGTCTTAACATTAATATTTTAATAAGATAGTTTAGGAAAATTTCCGTCATGAGAATGAGATACGGAACAGATTAGCCGTATTGGGGCGTAGAATACTAACCCCAATCCCACGCCGGATTAGTGTCGTAAGAGGCGATTAAATCCGGCCCACTGGTGGTAGGGGCTCTCGAGGGATATTAATAATATTGATTTCAATACCATTATTACTATAATTATTTTTCCATGGGGTTCGCCCGTATATAGTTTTCAGAGAATTGTCAATGAAATATCCATCAAAATTAAACTTCAAAGGCTGAAGAAAAATCAACAAACATAAACAAATCTCAAAATAAAGGGTGCATCTATTCCAAAACCACCAGGAAATCAGAAAGGAACAGGAGTCGATCGAGTGCAGTGAAGCTAAGTCGTGACGAATTCACGTGATACAGCTACGCAGACTGAAGTTTACAAAATCATTCCGTCACTAATACTGGAGGTAACACAATTCAAAATCTAGATTGCCTGAACCATTTCGTATAACTTCATCAATATAACTTTAAATTTCTGTTCAGTGTAGTTGTGTATTTAATGTAAGTACCCAATGTTATTAATGATCGCATGTGTTATGTTAATTTAATTTGGCAAAACTATGTTCAAAGAAAGGCACTTACTTTTGACGAAATTATTTATATTTGATTCAAAACGACTGTGATCACGAAGAACGGTTCATGTTACTGGAACTAAATTTCGATAGAACAAACTATCGTGAGAACCTATTCGTCACGTGAAATTAAAAAAATAAGTAATGAGAATAGCGGCAAATAGGAATGCAGATAATTGCTAACAATATGAATTAAGTTTTTATCGAGATCTCTTATCCAGAATTCAAAAATACGATAGTGAAATAGTAGATACAGTTACACTGATTTATCTTAGTACAATAAAATTGCTTAGTTGACCTGCCTAGATTTATGCAATTTAAAAATGCGGATATGTGATTAACGTATCAGGATACAATATTCCGGCTTTGGCTGATTGACACAATAATTGACAAATTATTTTGTTCCGCTGTTAGTTACAAAGTAATCTTAGTTACAGTTACAAGTGTATTCACGGAGCTTCGGCAGCCAATTACTGCATAATGTTTCTTTTCTGGAAGTGCTTTTAAAATGCTACTTGTTATAATAGATTCTTTTGTGTCTAGGACTGCTTGTGAATCGGCTCAGTAGAGGCTACGTTTGCTAAATTGTATCAATAATTCCAATGAATTATAATTAAACCTATCTTAGTATATTAGTAGTAGATATCTCATTGTGTAACTCAATTTACAGTGGCTAGAGTCATTCTTTTGCCCTTTTAGAGTTAATCCTAAAGGTTATCATTTACATATTATAATGTTCGCCACAGATTGCCCTGTACACTCGGACAAGCAATCAATGTCTGTACCTTGTAAGGTGAATGTCATTCACGTTGCAGTATAATGAATTACAATGAGCTTATTACTTGAAAATCTTTCATAATCGGAGACTTAATTATACGCTGCATTGCCACCTGGCGAAATAACAGGAACTGAGTGGATAGTAGGTTCTATATTTAGTCTAACAGAATTCCGGCTAGGCTGACAAGCATCGTAAGCGGCTCGCGCGAGTCGATTGTATCGGATCTACCTAATTCCATTGACTCGGACACAGACACAAGGTTAGGCAATTTATTGCCTTAAGTCGCATAGATAATACAACTGTGTGTATTTAATAGATAAAAGGTGAAAAGAGCAGTCGATATATCGTTTCTCTTTTAATTTTCACTAAAAAAAGTCAGATACTAACATGAATTTGTGATTTATTTGACACTGTTAATTCGTTTGTAAAAAAATTTACGTATCGTAAATAAAATAAAGTAAATAACATAATTTTTTGACAAAGGGAAATTAATTAATATTGTTAATCTTAACTGTATCAGTTGGATGTTAAGTGTAGACATAGATTACCCTGAGCTTTAGTCATATTTCATATCATCATGTCAACTGGGTGAAATTCCATTTCTTACGGTAACACTAAAAAAATATTCACCGCGGCCACAAACCTCTTGTCACTACATTTTCTAAGGTTACTGCATTTTATTGGTTCACGACGAATCGTAAACCAAACCCGTTTAAAATCACAAGGCACAATAAAAACTTTATTAAGAGCACCAGTCTGAATCAAAATGAACTAAAACTGTCCAACAATAAACTTTTAACGTATTACGTGAAACGGAATTTCAATAACGATCGGCATAAAAAGGCATAAAAAGTCCATTGACACTGTTAATATCATTGAATGTTTGTAGAGTGCGGGCGACACGTTATCGACCGAGTTTTATGTTCAAGGGCAGTCGATAGTAAAAAAAAGTAAATTCAGTGGGACGTGCCTCGAAAAGTTAACAGCAATAATATTATGGAAACGGTAAATATTGATAGGGTTATCGTTTTATATCATATGATTATTGATAAAGGCATTAATATTGATAAAGTGTACCTAAGTAAAGAATTGACAAAAAAGCTATAACTACAATAAGCTAACCTATAACTGAGTCATCGCCGTCGATGTCGAAAGGTAATCAGAGAAAAATTTGGAATATTGAAATACACAGGACATTTTTTTAAGATCATAGCAATATTAGCAATCGTTTGCTATTTCCGTCAAATAAACTATTGATACACTTATAAAGTGAGTATCTAAAAAAAAGTACTGAAATATTGAATACGGAATCTATACAATCTATACATCTATACAAATAAATAAAATTGGAGTGTTTGTTTGTAATATTAAAATAACTGCTTTTTACTAAGTGCATTTGGATGTATACACGGTACATATACCAAAACAATTTTTTTTACAATTTTTGTCTATCTGTCTGTCTGTTTGTTCCGGATAATCTCTGAAATGGCTGGACCGATTTTGACGGAACTTTCACTGGCAGATAGCCGATGTAACAAGGAGTAACTTAGGCTACTTTTATTTTAGAAAAAAATAGTTTTAGGTGATACGAAGTTCGCCGGGTCAGCTAGTATGAAATATTAATCCACAGGGGTGATCTCAGATAGTGCATGGTGTGAGACCTATATGAATAAACAATTTTGATTGATTTTGAATTTTAAATTTTAAGGATAAAATTATACATCAGTAATATATCGTAATTAAATCATAATAATGTGAAGCCTATCATTAATGATTATTGCTTGATTAGGTAGATATCTACTCTTGGAATCTGAATAATGAATTAATTGTTGTCTAAAGAAGTCATCCTTCTATATGTCTCATTAACATACTTGTACAACAATAAGCAAGAAATAGTTATAAATACCAAAATTAATTCATTATTCCGTTTGATTATTTATTTCATTCCGGTTTGACGGAATCTGGTTTTTGCAGTTACATAATCAGAAACTTGTTGGGCTTTTGTGTCGGAGTCCAGAGATATGCTGAGAGATATTCAAAAGAGAATTAACTGTAAAAGACCGTGATACGCGAATACCTTTAATTTTAAATATATACTTTAAAGATATACCTACCAATTTTAATTCTTAAATTAAATATTGAACACTGGTGGAAAATATAAACATTTAAAAATAATTATGTGAATTCCATAATATTATACATATATGTATATTGTATAGTTGTGTGTTCTCGCCGATTCATCACTCAAATGTCATTACATTATTATTGGTTATTATAATAAAATTGTTTTACTTTTTGGTACAACCAAATTGACCCTATAACCACGAAACAAATGAAAAATTATAATTACAAATCGACTATTTTTATATCATTATCTGATAAATTAGCAGACGAATTAAGATTCGTCTGCTAATTTATTGGTCTCTCAGATTTGTTGGTATGTACCATAAGTGGTACATACCAACAAATCTGAGTATCACCTATGGACTAAACTCTAAAGACATTAGCACACCAAGGAGCAAAAACTTCACTGATAATTGGTTTCCAACCCTACTACTCACGGCTCACGCCTACACTTTTTGTATGAGTAACCACTACAACATAAAATTTGACGTAAACCAGTGGTCACTAGCGGAATTTCTTTAATGACTCACAGTCACTAACGATTTTACGTCAACGTAACAATCGGACATGAATAATGGAGAGCACGTACAAAACTTCGACCCAGATCTCTAGCCTAGCGATACAATTAGCTCGCCTCGTTTCTGACCACCGGGCGACGCCATAACGATTTATAATCGCCAAAAATCGGGCCGAGGGTGGTAAGCCTTATTGGTGTGAGACACGACGTGTTGTTACCTTTATAAAACGCCCATAATAAAAGACGCTGCGACAATGTTAGATGTGAATAATTGTAAACTAACATTCAATTCAGGATTTCAAATTACTGTTATAATTTCACTTTATCATCAGATTTCATAACTATGGGCCACTACTATACTATAAGAGGTCTCTTAGATAGGTATAAAGGTTAAAAACAAAGTGATGTGATTTAAAAAAAAAAAGAATAATGATAATGAATAACAATAATGAAAATATTTTTTTCGCCAGCACCCATGGCTGATTGGTAGAGAATGCCATTAGGCATTAAGTTTTTGCCCTTGTATCTCTAGATTAATTAAGGTGTTAAATGAATAAACAAAAGAACATCTAAAGACCGAGACACGGAGTGACGGAGAGAGCGCTAGTCTTTGATGATATTGGAAATACGAGTCGTATTCTTGATTCTCACACATTCTTTTTAGTCTTTTGTTATTTATTGATGTGGTATTGGACTCATTAAAATAACCAATAGTAAGAACCAATGATTTGATATTATGTAGGCTCTGTGTGTCTCCTGTGGGTTTATACTTGATTTGACTCAACAAGTAGTTATGTTGTTTTGAATAGTGATCCACTCCATAAATTATAATTCTCTGGTAATATGAATAAAGTGTCGTTGAGAAATGAAACAATTGACATATTGGTACTTAACCAGCTTGGTGGATTGGATTGAGACCTGATATGAAGAAGAAAGATTACGTAAAAATATCATGAATTCAAATAAGAAATCCATTATATGATGATGATAGAAATTAAAAAATATTGTTTTTTATATTTCAAAGGCAAAAGTGATTGACTGATGTATCAACGTACAACCCGTACCCTTAGGGCTACAGATTTAAAATTTCGCACATGTATTCTTAAGACATAGGCATCCACTAAAGAAGGATTTTTCAAAATTCAACGCCCAAGGAGGTGAAATAGGGGATAAATATGATAAGCATAATTACCGCGTGCGAAGCTGCGGGCAACAGCTAGTACTCACTCGTTAAGTTACACAAATTTTAATACTCCGAACCAAGCTTTAAGAACGTTACATGCACTTTTAATATTTTCTTCGTAAATTTGAATAGCCGCCGATATTCTTTGAAGCGCGTTTAAGACGGACAAACAAAGGAATACCGACGCGATTGCATAATGAACCAGAGAGCGTTCTCGGAAAACATTTCGATTTTTAATGTCGCTATATTGACCTAGACGACCTCACCGGACCAACGACCGATATAATGAAACACTTTGAATGCAATGACATCAGAAAATTACGGAATTTAATACTACTTTAACTGATTTATGCGGAACGGAGATTTATTACTAATCTTTTGTGGTTATTGAATACGATGACGAAGATGACTTTTAAATACGTCTTATAAAGCCGGAATTACTATTGATGCGGCCTATAAGAAATGTATTTATTGAAAGATTTTAATTTGTAATTGATAGTTTATTTATTTATTTAAACTCCTAATTGATAGTATTATTAGTTAGGTACATAAATGACACCTTTACTTTCGCTTTACTTATGACCCAGAATTATGGTAATAATACTCAACTCAGACGGTTACGGCGAATCCATGGCGCAGGCGCGATTTCAAAAATAAAAATATTTACGCCAAATCCTACGAGTACAACCTTAAAAGCATCTTTGAAACTCAATACACGTGATGGTAACGTTAGCGAACCTTTTAACGTTTCCCAGTTTTTGTGTACAACTTTCAAGAACCGTTTTCAGTAACTAGCACCCATTTAGAGCGACTGCGACGTGATCGAACCTCATTCTATCCCATTTCCCGAGCGCAGATCTGGATATCATTAAAGGCAAACCCGCAGGCACCAAGTTTAGCATAACTGCTAAGTTAGGAAACGATTCCTATTGTAATTGGCCGTTTACGTAGCCCATAAGTTTTCTCTAATAAGACGATATTCGTGGTCTGTTCATATTATCTTCTATATGGCCGAGGCTGGCTCACGACTCCTCGTACTTAGTAATGGTGATTAACCTTATGGTTCGAATTTTGTGCGCTATGGGTGTTTAATGAGGTTCCGATGGTGATTTATTAACTAATTATTAGTATTTTTTGTGCAGTCCTCAGAGTACTTTATGTACAGCTAATGTGCAGCTAATGCAGCTAATGAGCAATAAGTACCTTGGCTTTAGGTAGGTAGTGTTCGTATGATATTAAATAAGTGTGAACTAATTCGGTACCAATAGAAATTACCTAAGTTATTTTTATGTTTGTAACTATAATAACCATCGAATAAACGATTGATAACCCTGTAACCTAGTTGGTAGCGACCCTGCCTGCGAAGCGAAGGGTCTCGGGTTCGATTCCCGGCCGGGGCACATGTAACAGATAAATATTTGTGCTCGAATCATGGTTATTATTGTGACCTATATGTGTAGTCCATGCCACCCGCGACACAGGTAAAAACCTACTGCGGGGGTATGAGTGTGTAAGCGTTTAATATTATTATTAAAAAAAACAAATGTTTTATGTGAATTAACTTTTATAATTTAAATTTTTTAGAAGCCTTATAACACCTAAGTTTTATAGCTGTATATTGTATAATCTACAGTACAGATGATAAAAGATAAAGTTTTACAATAGGCGTGCTATTGGCAACGGTTGCGCAAGCGACTCATTCGCCTATACGATAGAGTTCAACGCGAGCGCATGCGCAAAGCTTTACAATACAATACTACACAGCGACTTTTACTATAACTCTACATAATTATATATTTTTCCATGATTTTTTTACATTATACAATGATTTCTTCAAAAATTAATTGACAACAATATCATCTATACCATTATTATAATGAGGAAAGATGTATTTTTTGTACTTTTGTTTATACCGAATAGTGAACTTACTGAACTTATTTTAACAATCTTTATTTCGTGTCTCAGCTCCTCTTCCAGACGATATTTCAAACCACTGGGGTATTACCGTACCCCTTTACTATTAACCTTCAATAGATTCACTATAAATCCGTGCATTATGCGATTTTGCGTCCAGCGAGAAACGACAGCATTGTTAAAGATACGATTGGAGATGAATCGTTTAGATATCGCCGTGTGGCTTGATCGGCCATCGGACCACAGTAACCACTAAGCCATAGATCTCAGCCATTCAATAAATGGGTTTCATTTAATATTGAAATTTTATACTTAACGTCGTTGTACATTTCAATTCATAGATGGCGCTGATACTATAAATAAATATTGACCAACGGGACGTACCAGCGCGGCGCAAATGGCACAATGCCTAAACTTTGTTTTCTACGTTCAGCGTAAAAGAGGGTACCCCTTAGGTACTCTGTATTTTCCAAAACGACAAATGAAACTTTGATTTATCGATTCCTCGTCCCAAAAACCCCCATCTTGCAATTTTCATCCAAATAAGTTTTTCAAAACTACCATGTTTTCGGAAAACCCATAACATATATTTATTTATACAAGTATTGCTCGAATAATAGGTATTAGGTATCAGATTTATATATTTTAGTGTTCTATCTGCAATTAAATTCCAGTAAATACTTGCCTATTTGACTATGAAAGCGACTTCTCACTTCCTGGAAGTCATTAATAAATGTAAACACTCTCAGCAGAATAAAATGAAAACGATATTAAAGAAATAACATTGTTGAAATTTCAGTCTATTATTCAGTTTATTCAATATTACCACGTCGTAGACTGAACACATTTTGTAATGATACCGTCTTGTTTGATGATAGTGTGCCGTGGTCACGGCTAAACTGCGCTGACGCGTAGAATCATCGTGAGTATCCTAATTAAATATTGTACAATATCCTTGTCGTTGTAAATAAATATAGATGCGCCAGCGCAGCTTCACAATTAAGTAGGTAGGTAGGTACCTATGTTTTACAATTTGAAGTAAATAAACTCAGTCGATACTGTTGATAGTTTAGGTTGGTTAGGTTACATTTGATACACAGGCGAAGCAGCCAATTTATCTATACGAGAACGAATGTGTCCTCAAGTTTTGTTTATGTTGTCTCATTTGTGCGGGTCAATAGATAGGTACCCACGTCCATGCTACTAACACAGAAAATCTCAAGAAGATGCTGCAAGTAAGCTTAAAGATAAAAATTATAAACAAATTTATATTTTCATACAAAAAATCTTTAACGAACTGACAGGCTCCGGCCCTAGCCCAAAAAAATCTTTAATCGAAATTAGGAGTTCTCACCTTGAAGATTGAGTGTCGAGATAACGCCGATAGCTATTCGCCTTTTATGGCAAAACTTCGTGACTGATCGCTGCGAACTGTATCTGATTTAAAAATAAGGGCCATAAACATACCTGGACGAACCCCTCATTACTACAAAACGCAGTCCATTTGTCGATAAGATACAGGTAGAGTTAACATAAATAAATAAAGTAAAAAAAATCTAGTCTAGTAAAAAGTACTCTACCATATTGTGTCTACTATCTACAATTAATTTGAAAGCAATCGCAAATAAATTTAAAGCGATACTTACTGTTATCACGCAACAATGTATTTGAAGCAGGTTATCAGCTCTTATGTAAAACAATCGCCCCCACTAGCGCCACTGTCGCTCCAGACTCCCTTAACACCCCCACTGTCACCCTAAATGCACTTGTTAACGTCTCACAGTTCGCACACACAAGTCCGCCAAAGTTCGATGTTTATATCGTATGTTTTCGTTTGTGTTGCGCGCGCCGCTTTACGGAATGAATGCGACGCGCGTCCGCTACCCGAGTGGCCTCGTACTGTACTAGTGGAGCCAAGAATCAACTACAGCGACCGGCGGCGACCGACGGCTACCGGCTACGGAGTTAAGGACAAACCCGCCTGCCGGACGCTAGCCGTACCCAGACCTCATGTAGCTCGCCATAACAACAACACATGAAACTCATAGCTATATTCTTAGCACAAATCGACTTCCAACCGACTTTTTGCGTCGGATTATGCCTGTAAAGACGTCGGAGCGCACCTCATTGTAGTCTACTCTACGATGCACTGTCATAGGCTAACTATAAAGTTTGCCACACAACGAGTTTTATAAGGAAATACTTTGAAACATGAATAAATTTAGCCTTAGTGCGAGCTGATTTTATACAAAACATGGCCTCGTAAGCGTGCTTGTTGAGATTCATTTCTTAAATGTATTTTCCAGAGTCAGAGGGCTCGGCTAAGTTTAGAATAGCTCGGGCCATAAACGTGTTATATTGTGGGCAAATAATAAACATGCTTTATTTCATAGCAACGAAAGTTTTAGGGTAAAAAAATAAATCCTTTCTTAAATTAAAAGCATACGCCCCAGCTCAGTCACTAACGGTTACTTTAATTTCTTAGTAAAGAATCAGCATACAAATTATGTGCTAAGGAGCGATTTAAGTAACCGTTAGTGACTCTGAGTTGGGGTGTTAGTCCTTAAAATTTAGATGCTCATGTGGTCAAACTTATGTTCACCAGAATGTCTTCTCTATGTAAATAGTCAACAACCCAGTCAAGCCACTATATGGTTAGTGGTCTCAGTTATCCATGACAATCAAAAACACCAAAGGCACCATTGATTTGATCCACAATATCCTGCAAGAAGAAGAGAAAAGACAGAAAGAAGAAAAGACGTTTGGTGGCTGATTCAAGCAAGAGGAGGAGAGAGTTAAGCATTACTTTATGAAAAGAAAAAAATAACGAATAGTTATTAAAAATATGTATCAAAAGAATGGTTCTTAACCCCATAACATATGAATTTTAAGTTGCAATTCCGATATCTTAGTCATTTTTATATCTCATACTTAAAGCAAAGATCTTCACAAAGTTCTAAGTTGCAGAATGGCAAAGTAAATAGTCGATTTCGTTGAAAACTCCATATAGAAGTTAAATAACAGTCGAGTTCCTGCGAACGATGTGGAAGTTTAAATGGAAGTTTCGATGATTGATGCTGTGTTACTTCAAATACAAGTCATATGTTTGTTAAGACATGCAAAGAATTGAAACAATCTAATACCTTAATACAAAACTAGAACAAGTAAAACGAATCGAAAATGCATTATTAAATGTAGACGTTGAATAGGGAGAGAAGAAAAGTAAACATAGGAAGTGGTTAGTAACGAAAGAAGCCCCGTTTCTCTTATAAAAAAAAACAACTCGTTAACCAGCGGTATGTGATTTATTAAAAAATATTAAAAAAAATAAACTGTTTAAATTGTTCCGGACACCAGCCTTCTTGATTTTTAACCGACTTCAAAAATGGAATTCGACTGTTTTTTTATGTTTGTTACCTCAGAACTTTCGACTGGGTGAACCGATTTAGATGTTTTTTTTTAATCGAAAGCTGGTGCTTGTCATGTGGTCCTACTTAAATTTGAGCTATATCTGACGAGTAGTTTTTGAGTTATTTTGAAGTCAGTTATTTTTTTCTTGGTAAAATTCAGATTATTGTTAAAAGTTAATGAGAAGATACTACGATCTTTACGTCTATAACAGACTAGACGATTCAATCAGCGTGTTTTGGATACATCTTTTCATAACTGTGTAGACCAAGGTGGGAGTGACAGTTTTTACCACAGTGGCGACAGGGGAGTGTAGAGTGCGCTGGTCTGGAAGTGATTTTCTGTTTCTTGTTTCCCCTATCCGACAGTAGTTTGAACCAGTTTTTGTTATGACTATCTCTGCCCTCTATTATCTTCTTACGCCAATCGTCTCTTTTCCCCGCGAGTAGACAAGAATAACCTACACTTAAACAAACCACTATTTTTAGCCGGATTTCTACCTTTTGTTACTGATAATTTTTTGGACATTTTTTATGCAAACAGTCAGCAAACGTGAGAGTCATTTGGGATCCTGATATGACGAATGGGACCTGATGATTAAAAAACCATGATAATTTATCCATTCTTGAAGATTTCATAAAACTACTATGAGTAACTGAACAAATTTTATCACTTATGTATTCCATAGAAATATTTCACCAAAGAATGGAAACCCTACGAAGATTTTTTCAACAAACAAAATGCGTTGCGATCGCGTGATCAGGGTGGGGTGTTCTGTATGCCACTGTGGTGTATAATTAGCTTTTTTCGTTCCTTACAAGTTTTTTGTCTACAGGATTGTTATCCTTATCAAGCTAAATAATGAAGCTATGCTAGCAGATCGTATGTTCATAATGGTATACAAAATTATGGATATGTTTTGTTAATATTTTTGTTAACATGGGGATATTATAAAAAAAAACAGGAAGTATAATGTTTTCTCTCTCTTGCACGCGCACGCAATCACTGTTATTATAAAAGTTGTCGTCGCATAATTTAGATTTAAGGACAATAATTTAATTGATCGATATGATATTGGATGGAACTGTCTCCCAGGCCACAGCTCACGCGTTTCTAGGAGCCAGGGTTCTATTTAAATATATAGTATACAAAGTTATTATTATTACTATTATTTCACACAAGATAGCCAGATTCGTTCCGCTTTTACAACGCACAAGCTTACTATACGTTAAGACGACCCTTCCTTAGAACTGCTGCGTTAGCGTAATAACAGGGTAAGTTAATATGGGGATTCCCTGACTTCATCAACGATTGTTTTTAATGCATCAATAATGTTTATAAATAAATGTATTTCGTAGATTATGCATTTTTTTAAAAACCATTGACTATCTTTTGGACTTTTGGGAGGAGAAGCTGTTTTATCACTTTGTATAATAATTTTCTATTATTACATCGAAAATGTATTGAAATTTTTTTTTACCGATTTTATGGAATCCTTTTCTTTTAACTCCCACAATTTATTTTTATTTTCGTCCTTCTTTAATATTTCTTCCGTTTAGACGCAAATGAATATTAGCGGAGCTTGAGAATAAATCATTCAGCTTATCCAACCAAAACAGAACGCTTTACATCATTGAACACCAACCAGTTTACTGTGAATTTCGTATTCTGCCAGTTGAAGGCTGCCTGCCAAAAAACGTTAAGATTTGCATTAAATCTCCATTTACTTTGAGGTTTTTGTGACAAAGATTTAGATAAATAAATATCAAAAGATCCCGCCGCATCCACACGGTCTTTGCCCGACAATGGTTAATCGAAATGCCGTATCTCATTCGGCGAACCTTGCCGGAGTTGGGCTATTTCGATTTCATTTGCGTGCTCGTGCGCATGTTTTTTTCTCTTCGTTTCTCCCCACGCCGCGCCACTCCGTAGAGGTCATGCCTCGATCCCACGAGCTTTTGTTACTACCGCAGTTATGAAGGAACAACGGCAGGTCCGCTCAAATAAATGGGATTCTTTTGTGGAATATTGAAATATATCTAGGCGATGCAGAGGATATTAGACGATTAATAAATCCTCAGATGATAAATGATACCTGTAAATCTTGTTTGTAATTTCCTTCTTATTAGTTATCGCCTTTATTCAGAGGGATAGGGTGCTCTCACTAACGCTTCATTATCACATTTTTGAACCATGGACCTACTACGGTTATTTTAATTCAAACCGATGGATAAATTTATATGTTGCATGTGTTATGTAAGAAGGTTCTTATTAATTTTTTATTTTTAACATTAATTTCGTTAAATACAACTGGAAATCTTTCAATGTATACGATTGCAATTTATTACAATACAGCATATTTTATTATGATATGGTTATTTTTATTATTTTTACTATTATTGACTTATTTAGAATGATGATTTTACTAACACTGACTATAAATAAACGTGATCTTTGTATTTTATGATCCAGAAAAACAATATACATAAAAACAATATATTTTTATTCAAGTGTTATTGTATGGTGCAAACTCTGAAAGTGTCAAAAAATTTGTCGCATCTTCATGTGATACAGAGGTCAAAGATTACTTCAATTGATTTCTAAGATTACTGACAAATCGTGCGGATGTGAAGGAGAAGTAAAGAAGTCGAAACATTATTAATTAACTATCCCTTATCATCTCATTTTTCGGGATCCGTTACACATTATTTTAATTTTATTTTATTCAACGAGGGATAGAATGGATTTATGCACTTTTTGTAACAAAACCTAATTTACGAGTCACGAATCCCGTGGTCAGTGAAGCGGGTGCGAGGGAAGATTAATTGAATTCTCAGGAGACGATTGGACGTCAGATACTTTAGTAAGTAGTTATTTTAAGTAGTTAGTCACTTCAATAATTAATTTGTAGTATTATTTTTATTTTTGTAAATTACATCACTTTCTCTTGAAGTTCAAATAGTCCACTTCTCATTGTAGTTACCTACAGTTTTATTGTAATTTATAGTAACTAAATTATTTTATTGAGTAGTAATTGGGAACACATCATCGAGTAGTCACTGAGAACAAAAATTACTGGAAAGTTACATGAAGTTTTATTTCCGCTACCTTCTGTTACTGGGGCCACTTTTATCACCTAGATTCTAAAAACTCTTTAAAAGTTTAACTCCATAGTATTGTACTATAGTGTATGGAGATGCCGAATTAGATGTTGTATACATACATGTAATACATTAAACCTTTTATCAAGACTTACAATATTTTGTGAATGTGAATAGAATAGAATACTTACAATAATATGTCAATAGAAAATATCACTGTCGTGTGAAAATATCACATTTATACAATAAAATTTGAGATACGCCACGCCGCCCGCGCCGTCGAAATCATACATACTCTTGATTATTTATTGTTTATTATGTTATGATCATAAATATTACGACACCTCTTTCAAATCATTGAATTATACAAAGTCAACCCGGATAATGTAAATAATCTCAGATAACGTATTGTGACGTCAAATTAGGCCGCAAGTGGTCATCGACGAATACGTGAATTTTCCCGACTAAACAAATACAAATAAACATTATATAACATATCGTTCAGTTAAAAATACTGCGCAAAAACACTTAATCCCACAAAAAATCCCGTGCAAAAAATAAATCTGATTTATTAAGCAGCCAAAGCGTTTACAAACGATTTATATTCCTACCAAACTTTCAAGGGATTACAAATAAAAATGTTATTTTAAATTTTATGCTATAATGATTGTTTATAATAAATATTTCTTTATTCTTATATTTTATGGCTCGTGTGGCCATTTAGTGATCTTAAAACTTAAACTCATATTTTTCTACCCCACTGGGAATCGAACCCTTCGAACGGCGCGACGGCTGTCTGGCATAGTAACCATTGCGTCACGTGGGTCGCTAATCGTCTTTACTATTTTATGTAACAGTAACAACGAAAGCTGAAATATTAGTACATCTATCGAACAAACATTCTCAGGTTTAATTCTTGACAAGGGGGGTATGAAATACTTATGATCTTGACATCTTAAAAAAAAACATTTCAACCAACAATGTATAAGATGTATTTATTATAATGGCTAAAGGTCACTTCACATTACATTACTTCACATGCCTTCGAACTAAATTGATTGTTGATACCGGACGACATAAATTTAACACCCGAGGACAGGAAGAGCCTACAAAACGATACGCACTTTAAAACCAGTTTGATCCTCAACTTTGAAATTGTCCCGATACAATTTGGGATGGATTCCATTATTTGTATGTTTATTTGTCAGACGTGAGATTCGACATTTAAATATTTATTGGCTTTTAAAACTTGCTATCGGATGATTTGTTTTCTTTTTGGATTCTTAGTCGCGCGTTTTGGAAACCATTTTTTCTGTTGTATATTGTCTAAAATGTACCTATTGCGTTTGAGATTGATATATTTTGTGTTTTGTATGCCTAGGATTACGTATTTTACCGTTTTACTTTGAAAATACCAGTATTTTATCCATTTATCCAAAGAAAAACAGTTCAAGTCGGTTGAACGTCGCTTTTTTCTTCGGTATCTTGAGTATGAATGTTGCACGGATCACAAATTTCTAAAAAGTTATGAGCACATTGGTTAAGAGATACCTCCAGTGAAAAAAGCTTCATAAATAATAAGACATCTTCTCAACAAATGTAAGTGAAGTTTTTCAATCAGTCTTGCTTAACTTATTAAAATAAACACGCTCATAACTTATTATAATAAATACGCTCACACTCTTTGCAATAATTTTATTCAATGACGTTCTTGACAACACCAAATACTTTATTTACTGGTTCGCGTACAAAAATAATTGGGTTTAATCCAATAATTTTTCTATAAGTAAGACACTCTACGCATAACTACTTTTGATGCCCAGCGGAGTGTGTTAGCTAAAAAAAGTTGTCTTTAAAGAACATAAAGAACCTTTTTCGTCAAAGTCTTTGTAATATTATAATACGAGTACCATAATTTTTTTAACGGCGATCACCAACATATTAAATGATTAACTAGGGAAGATTTGAGTCTATAAGTTAGGAGTAAATGTGAAAATGTTAAATATCATATTATAAAACATATCACTACTGGGCACGGGTCTCTCCTCTTGAGGAGGCCTAGAGCATACTCCACCACGCTGCTCCAGTGCGGATTGGTGGAGGGGTTAGTGGCCAACCCGTGTGTCGGAAGTTTTCAAACCGCCCGAGAGCCTCCGACATGGCTTAACGACTGTTATCTTATGATAACAACCGGGACCGACGGCTTTACGTGCCCTCCGAAGCACGGAAACGCTTAAGAAATTTTTGCCACTAGCGGTCACCCATCCAACTACCGACCGCGCCCGCTGTTGCTTAACTTTGTCAATCACATAGGATCGACGCAAGCCGCCGGGCTATGAGCGTTTTAGGTACCTACTCTATTTGTAAACTTAATTTAAACTGAACTTTTGCGACGCAAATGAACCAGGTTATTGCTCTAAAACCTAATTATAAAACCCACGTCTTTAAGTAGAATCAGACAAAAATAACACATTAAAATGGATTCTTGAGTGAAATTTTAGAGCCCTTTAAACGCTATTCTACCATTATTCCCTTCGCTTAAAGGTTTTTTTTGGCTGAAGCGCCGTCGAATCCATTAAGATACGAACAAATGATACGCTTTTGGAATACTATTCTACCTCGCTTGGTCCTCAAATGGGCTCCGTATTAGGTATTCCTTTCATTCTTAAATTTCTTTAGAAGACAAAAGAATTAAGGCGCGAAAACTTATAAGAGGTTCACGATTTTTTGTTTAAATGCCAGAGATTTTATTTTTAAAGATTTATAAATAATATAATATTATTTCGACTCTCTTTGTATTTTAATATGTTGGATTTAATCTACTTATAACAATTCATTTAATACACTCGCTTCATGGTTACGTCGATCACTTACTTTCCGACCTGGAGTACCATCATCGTTTGTAAAAACAACTCAAAATGAAAAACAAGAAGATATTTATTTGGTACTTCTTATTATAGAAAATCCATCAAGACTTTAGACTACTTGGTATGAGTTGCGGTTCCGTACTAAAAATGAATTAAGAAAAATCTCCCTCTGAACTATAATTATTATATTTCTATAATCTATGAAGCCGACAATGTATTTCTTTAAATAGGTTCAGAAGTTTCTGAGATTAAAATGAAGTCAATAATTTCGTACTATAAATATTCGAGTGCATGAACTATTAAATAAAAATAAATAAAATACATTTATTGTTACAATATTTTTTGTTAATGGTAAACCAATCATAAGATTACCAACTTTTTATGTGTAACAATTAGTTTTTTGTCTGGATAAAAATTTACGTCATAAATGAAAAAAAAAACAAATACGTAAAAGACCTTTGCTTCTTTGATAAGGGGAACCCTAAATACTTCCAAGTTATTTGTTTAAGTAGTATGTTTATAATATTCTTTATAATAGTACTCTACAATGTTAGGTCAAGTGACTAATGAAGTAAAAATAACAAAATATAATTCTTCGTATTTATTTATCAAGATGCTCGCATGGTCACATACACTTAATATAATATCTATGGTTACTTGATCTTTTGTATTGAATAAGCAATCATATTTGTGGTAAGTGGAATAGAAAATCTTTAAGTGCTTGTTCACACTGAACTCGCGGGCGCGGTCGCGGTAAACGCTACATACACCGCGCGCGCGTTTTGGTGTGAACACTTTCATAGTAGCTCATATGTTTGATATTTCGCGACCGCGCCCGCGCCCGCGCCCGCGAGTTTAGTGTGAACAAGCACTAACGTATTAAGCTCGGTAGATTTTTAAAGACACTACAGATTCTTAATATTAATATAATATTCAAGAATTTTATACAAATAGGAAACTATTGAAATTTATTCGGACTTTATTTTAATATCTTACTTTTAACGTGTCCTTATTCTAGTCTAGACTACTAATCGTCCTTGCTGCGCTTGTGGAAACCTATGTAGGTAGTATTAGTAATACTCTATTAAATATTCATACAATTCTATATTGATGTATTTTTACTTCTTACTGTGTATTATGTACCTACTATTATGTCTGCTGTGATTTTGTACCAATATAAAAAAGGAACACTTAATTCCGAAATAAGTGAGAAGAAACGCACAGACAAACAGAAAAAAGTTATAAAATAATTGTTATCGTCTCTATTGTTTTAATAAATACCCACTAATAGTTTTCAAATATCTTTCATCTTAACACATCGATCAGTTAACAGTTTTAACTATTATATTTCTTCATCCATCTGACTTATGAAAGGCTCTCCATTATTGAGGTCTTCAATCATTAGACCCATAACGTTAACTTACATTATGTTAAAGGTTTATAGTCTTTCACGATCGTCTCCTATCTAATCCCTCTCAATAAAAAGCTCCGTCAACAGCACTTTGGAACAAAGTGTACAGATTTAAGGCTTTTAAGGGTTCTCAGTTTCATTTTATGGATATAAAATCGTTGCCCTCAGGATATTATATTCCTGTTTTAAATATTATCTATCATTGTAAGTATTTTTAAAAGCATTATTGCTTGGCCCTTAAATGTGTCAATGCTCTGAAATAAATTAGTTTGGTCCTTTTATAAGTTTTTTTGTAAGTCTATGACTCGTATGTGGTTGATCTATGTACTAATGATTTAAAATAGGTACTAGAAAAATGTGAGACATAAGATTTATGAAAAATGTAAATTTTACATGAAGTACGTACTAATAAAATTTGTTTTATGTTTTCGAGATGCCTTTACATTTATCATTAAGTTCTAGACAGTGTGTTAACTGTTCAACTTAATATTAGACAAGGCAACAGCGACGAATTCTGTCTGAACGGATGGTGAATTTTCCATTCAATTGTATCCCTGAGAGTAGTCGCATGTTAAAAATATTATTTTATCTTTACCTAAGGTAAATTGCAACTACCTACATCATGTTAAATTTACTACAATAATTTCAGTGTTTTATTATTTAAAAATGAGTTTATGGCTTTCTTTGCTGGTTTCAACAGAATTTTATTTCAACATTTTTAAAAAACCCAACGCCAATGTCATGAAGAATTATTCAAAAAGTTATGTAAAACGACGCATTATTACTATTTTTTGTGATCGCCTTGCGTTTGAGTAAATCACCATTTTAGATGTATGTATATTTATAGAGGTATACGTTACAGGGCCTTGATATTTATGGGACATGTTACGGCGTCATTACCACGACGATGGGTTTCTCTAGTGACAAATAACGGACGGTAAAATATTTTTCATAAAATAACAGGTAGTAGTAAAGGGCGCCTTCTATAAGTTATAAAAGTATCTATGTTAGAACCTGTAGAGAACGTCTAATTTAAATTTTTTTCCCTACTGTAAGCATTGTTGTTACAAAGCGTCAGTATTTAGGAAAATATTTTATATTAAATAAATATCTCCACTTACAACAAAATTGATTAATGGAGAGGCGATCATTTTTAAATTCTACGATTGGTCTTTTTACGAGCTGATTAGCTAGATGAGTGGCTAAACTAAGGTAAGTAGTGTTCGTCGCCATCAATAGCACCAAAATCAACACCAATGCGTTGCCATCTGCTGAAAACGTATTGGTGACCGTGACGTGACTTACCATGACGTAGCTCGTTTGTCGGCTATTTAGATGAAAAATGACTTACGTATAATGTAAAGCTTATCTATGAAGGTCCCGCAAATAGCTTTCGAATAAACAAAACGACCCTGTAGTCTAGTCGGTAGTGACCCTGCCTGCGAAGCTAGAGGTCCCGGGTTCGATTCCCGGCCGGGGTGGATATTTATGTGACAGAAGTGATTGTTATTGTTATTGGAAATACTTCGCAAACGTTACTAGAGAAATCAATAGTTTTGTGGTTGATTTGAAAACAACTCTAAATGACATCGAGTGATTGAACAGATAATCGACTGCCTATAGTTACGACAGAGCGGTTCAATTACACCATAACTGTTGTTGCTTTGGGAATTGATTCCGATTTGATTGTAAAGGTTACGTCAATCTATGACTTGCAGTTTTTCAATGAGAACTACAAAACGTACGAGACCCTTAGGCTCATGCTTATTGTTCTTATAAATCGATAAGAATAAACTTTTCCTCGCCTTAAATGGTTAATGTCCTACACACTGTTATAACATTAGCT
The DNA here is from genome assembly GCA_911387775.1 of Thymelicus sylvestris. Lineage (NCBI taxonomy): Eukaryota > Metazoa > Arthropoda > Insecta > Lepidoptera > Hesperiidae > Thymelicus > Thymelicus sylvestris. The sequence continues at coordinate 12,673,946 of OU426893.1, forward strand.
TCGTCATTGAATTTTATGGTAAATATTTAAAGTCAAATTAATATACAACAATAGAATCTATTAAATTTTAGTAAAAAATATTTATCCTAGTAAATAAATATGATAATAAAAGTATGTATCCTAGTAAATATGTATTAACGATCCCGCGCCAATTTTAATTTTTTGTTTATTTGTGCTTTTGTTCCTTTGAATGCGATTTTCGCTGAATATGGAAGTGCATTTACTCTGAAATTTTGCGAGTTTATTTTTTTCACAAACATAATATATAATAATGGTAATGTAAAAAATCCTGTCGACCGTTTTTTTTATGCTATGGCAAAGATTTCCCGAAGCGAGGGCGTTTATTAGCATTCTATAAGTGGAATGAGGTTAGGAAATGTAACACCAGCCAGATATCAGGAAAGTAATGATAAATCTAGTTCGACTAGAACACCATTCAACGGTAAACAAAAAAGATTGGGATCTAGCAACTAGGGACCCGCTGGCCAACCGAAACTGAAATACGAGTTCATTATTGAATACGCAGCTTACAGAATGATTACATTTTGAAACATTAGGAAAATAGTTGAATTTTGTTCAAATAAATCATACTTATTGTAGCAATTTCAATCGGTGTAAAGAGTTCCTTATTATGCCTTAACTCAGAGTCACTAACGGTTACTTAAATCGCTCCTTAGTAAAGGACTTTTAAAGTGATTATTTACTAAGTAGCGATTTAAGTAACCGTTAGTGACTCTGAGTTGGGGCGTTAGAGACGAGCTACCATATGGTAAGTCATTACCGTCGCCCATAGACATCCCACCAAAGTTTATTACAAATAGGCCAGTAGTCTCAAAGTATATAAAAGTAAAATATTGATTTCAAAATTTTCCATTATTCGTTTACAAGTCTTCGTGTCACATGGGAAATACATCGACAGTCGATATTAATGAAATTGTAACATCTAATATAATTATTTTATCAGTAATATTGTCCAATTATAACCAGGAAACGATAACAATTGCTGTGTGATAACTATCTACTGAAAAGCAAATACCCTCATTACCCTCGGTAAATCACAATGAGTCGTGACACAACGACTTATTCGCACAAATGAATCTAAATGAACCAGCAGACAATCTTTTAATTAAACAGTACCTAAGTACATACCGAGTCCCTTGTTCGGTTTTATCTTACCGGGATAGTTGGTAGGGTCTACACTGTACAAAATGTGGGGAGTCACGCAATACAGAGGAACACGACTACGGGAGCGATACTAATGGACCACAGTGGAAGGACAAGCACGAAAAACTATCAAATGAGTCGTTACGGTGAGGTTAAGACACTTTGTATGAAAATGAGGACATTGGACCACGACCTAAGCAAATAACTAAGTAAAACATTACGAAGTAGGTTGGACTACTTTTCTATGTTAGAATTGAAACACTTCGTATTTTATGACGATGAACAACGCCAATATGGCGACAGTGTGGCATAACGGTTACCATGCCGGACAGCCGTGCCAAGGGTCCTGGGTTCGATTCCCACCGAGGCGGAAATTTAAATGATGAGTTTGTATTTCTGTTCTCACACTGGGTATGTGTGTTGTTGTCTTTAGGTGTTGTCTATGGCAACCATGATACAGGGAATCCTAGTGAGGCGGTGAGTGGGTAGCGTTTTTTTTAATAGCCACCAAACGATTAGGGTTGTTTGATTGCGAATGGTCGCTGCCACCCGTGTTCATAAAGTCTCAAGTAAAGGATGGTTACGTAGGCAGGACCGAGACTAATTGGTCGGAGCTTTTAATGGTCGCTCTAATAATAACAAAAAAATCAAACAACAAAAAATTATTAAAAAATCAAATCTATCCATCCATCAGCATTTAGAGGTCCACTGCTGGACATAGGCATCTCCTTATATACGCTACTCTGACCGGTCCTGAGCCTTCTCATCTTCTTCAGGACGTCGGCCGTCGTCTGTTGGTCGGAGGCTTGGTCTCGAATGTTAAAAATTTATTAATATAGCCTAAAAATCTAAGTTTTATAAGCTCATAAATTTACAAAGGAGTATGTCACTAATATACGTTATTTATTACTCTCATTCATGAAACTTATGTTTTTTCGAGAGGTCAATATTTTGAATCAGTAATAGTTAAAAGTCGATATCAGAAACACAATAGCCACAATGACAGTTCCAAACAGAACTTTACCAGCTCTTGATTTCAGCCCTGTGATCTATTCAACAAACGCATTCCGCTCTCCTTATGGCTTAACTGAAACTGGAACTCACTGCGCTGTTACTACTTTTAGTGACATAACTTTATTGCGGAACTCGTCTAACCAATTATGCATCCAATTTGAAAGCTGTTACCAAGCAGACTAAACTGTGAATGTAACAATCTGAACTCCTCCTAATTTTTGCATTACTTTCATCGCGAATTGTTATCAGTCGTCTTAAGTAAAGCAATCTTTTTTTACATACAAAGGCCACGTCTTTATAAATCGACAGCTATTGTGAGAACGGTTAGCAGTAGAAAGTTACCTTTACAAATAGTAAGCACCATTGTCTTGTTATGTGGGGGTCAGCGCATGACTTCGTAAGAGTCGTGGTATGTCCGTCCATTTCTTGAACTTTATGCAATTGTTTTATATTTTTGTACTATGCTGCTACGACTGTACTTAATAACCAAATGGTACAAATCCTGTGTATTGAGAAGCTAAAGTGATACTTGCGTCAAGCGATTATGGTTGAGATTTCTGTGTAACGTTTATTAAGATAGTATGTTTTGTGTAGTATAAGACCAGCATTTGGATCCGTCGAGCAACTCGCCGTGGGCGGTGCAGTACTGGACATGCAATATGAAGTGTACTCGCGCTAGTGTTGGTCTACCACGACGCGAAAATGTCGATGTTAAGCGTATTCAATGTTTCTCGAGATGATAGCTCACCTCGCACCTTCTATTTACTGTGGGAATGTTATTGGCGGTGATTTCACAGTCTGTACTGAGACTGCGCAAATTGTAACTCATAAACAATACTACGTATATCAAATAGGTATGGAATATTCTATTAGCTAAGTAAATGTAACATCCCTAGGGCGTTGCGTACTGCAGTGATGTTCAACTCTTAATGGCCTTGTCTTAAACGCACTATAATTGCTCACTATGCATTATAGAATATCTTGGGTAAATTATGAATCTTTAATTTTTAAATAAATATTGTAGCCTGTTAAATGCCCTCGTTTCGTATCGGAAAACTTATGCTTAACACTCGAAAAAATGTATAGAGTTTTTAGGATTCCGTGCCGCAAAAGATATATCGTTGATACCATATTTTTGAGTTATTTTGATGCTTGTAAAGGAATGAAAACGTCACAAAAACATACAATAGGTATGTAAAACATCGGTCGGTTATAGTTATAACGTATATTATAATGTAAGGGCCTATAAATTGATTATAATGTTTATATTAAAAAAAATGGACGGTACGTGAAATGTTAAAAATGCTGTATTAATTTGAAGGGAGTGTTACACCTCTACTCGTACATGTTAACATGATGGTTGTGAAAACAAAATTTGTTAGCATGTGTTAGTAAATAATTATTTTTCCTATTCCTAGTAAATAAGTCATTTTTCTTGGCTAAAGGCGTTAAGTGTGAAATGGAACACAACATAATTCCTTTCTATTGTAAAAAAGAAGTCCTGGCAATCAAGACAAGTGATTAATGATTTTTGCAAAATTATTTTATTTCTTTCTTTCATTTTAAAATCATTGGTTATTATTAATATTCATACAGCAAATCGTAAATATTCCTATCACGATTTAATATTCATTACCTTTTAATATTCATAGACACATCACTGGTTTATAATTCAATTAAGCTTACTTCAACACAGCTCTAGTTTCTATGATTTGTAAGGCTTTCATGCTATTGCATTATGTAATGATACCTTGCTCCTCCTAACCTCCAGTAGCCTTATGCAATGATGCCAATCATTCGTATTTCTAAAGTAATACTCGGAAATCTGATAGCATAATAAAAACGTTATGTATAATTGTATATTAATAAATTAAGTACATATTACATAATATATAGTTATATATTCCGAAAAGCTGGTACATTAAAATAAATGACGTGCATAAGTGTATCAGTGATACCTATATGAATAAATTATTTTGAATTTGAATTTCAATATAACATAATACATACCTAGATGAAACTTAAAACCACTGCGAGTAGTTGCAATTTTAAGTTCGAATTTTGAAGTAACTATTTCAAATTAACCGCAATGATTAATATTTAAATAACTTTAATTTATAATAAAATTATATCTAGATCAAGGTCTATCTATAGGATAAGTAATACTAGTAATAATATTTATTATAATTGCGCGAGACGGTAATTTTTCATAGGATTACCATTATTTATAAATATACAATGTATTCATATGACATACACAATAGTAAAGATATCATAATTGTGAAATTATCGAGTGCATTACAAAATTTATGTCAGACATTTAATATTCGACGTTAATAATGTTATTGTCGTTAACATAAATTGGATACTTAACTCAATTTACGCGTACCTAGGCATTATGGTTATTGGGCGACACTCGACAGCCTCTACTTGATAAGCTATTGTTTGTTAACCACGTGCTTACTACCTTTTCTTCTATAATTACTTATCTAGTTTCTTGCCGTTCTAGGTCTTGCGATTTTCAGGGTCAAACCTATTAAGTCGAAACCACAGATTAGGAATGTACCTAACTACTCAGTAATCTGAATTAGTCGACATGCAAAATACTTAAAAGAAATTTGAATAAAAGAAGATGTCGTTTATTTTGTTTCGCAAAACCGGAATTACAATATCAAAGCATTTGCAAATAATGTAAAAATTTTGGTAGATCGAATCAAAATAGTGTATTAATATTTTTGATATTTTTTATTTTTTACAGATCATGTTAATGACGGGGATGGTCGGTGAAGTAAATAAATAATTATTTTAACCGTTTAGGAGTGAAAGATTTTTAATACAATTTTAGACACAGAAAAGTAATGACAGCGAGAAAAAACAAAAGAAGAATAATAAAAAAGTAATAGCCGATTTAAATAATGAATACATGTAAAATAAAAATCCTCGAAGTGACGAGACGTCTCGCCTTGGACGGCTGGAGTTTGGCCGTGCGTGAACATGCCCCCAGGCGTTGAACACTGTGTGTTCAACCAACTTTATTCATTAGCTGGAAGTGGGCAGATTCGAGCGAATGATCTCCGGATAATCCCGTTAGCCGTCTTGATGTCTGCTACTCGACTAATGTTGTCTTGACCAGGAAAGAGTCACAATTCTTCCCAGTCTCCACTTCATGGGCGGCAAGTTATCTTCTTTTATAATAACCAACGAATCGATCTCTAATGATTTCGATGGATTCTGCCATTTGGTCCGCTTTTGTAGCTCAGAAATATATTCTTTGCTCCACCTTGTCCAGAAATGCTGACGTATAAGCTCAATTCGTTGAAATCTCGTGAGGTGTGTTTCCTTCCGTCCCTCATAGTTTTGGGTCGGTATGGCTGTCAGTGGACGTCCAATCAAAAAATGGCCAGGTGTCAATGGGGTCAAATCCTCTGGATGCGATGATAAAGGAGTGAGTGGTCGCGAATTTAAAATAGCCTCAATTTGTGTTAAAGTGGTATACAATTCATCGTAGGTCAAATGACAATTTCCTAACACACGTAACAAATGAAATTTTGTAGATTTTACAGCCGCCTCCCAAATGCCACCGAAATGTGGTGAATAAGCTGGTATAAAGTGAAAGTTTATCCCTTCATTTGCAAGATCACTAGATAGTGAATTAGAATCTCGTTTCAAGAAGCTAGCTAAGTCATTGCATGCCCCAACGAACGAAGTCCCGTTGTCGGAGTAAATGTGACGTGGTTTTCCACGACGTGCAATGAATTTACGTAGAGTTAGAATATAGCTGTTACTGGTCAAGTCACCTACTAATTCCAAATGCAAAGCCTTTGTAGTAAGGCATATAAAAATTGCAATATACACCTTCACAATGCGACAACCACGACCTTGACGACTTGCGGAAGCAATAGGACCCGCATAGTCAACACCGACAGTTTCAAATGGATAACCACCTGGAGTAAGACGCTGCCGCGGTAAGTTACCCATCAGAGGAGCTTCAACCCTTCCTTTCATTCTTGCGCATCTAACACAGCGACGGTAAGTACCCTTTGCTAAATTACGTCCACCTATCGGCCAGTAAACTTCCCTAATTGATGCTAATAATAATTGTGGTCCTGCATGCATGAGCTTCGTATGTTCATATGTAAATAATAACCTTGTTAATCGATGAATGGACTGTAATAATAAAGGATGTTTTTTATCATACGAAAATTCAGAATTATTAATTCGACCACCAACACGCATCAAATTATTATCATCAAGGAAAACGTTAAATTTCAACAAAGCATTTTTGGCAGGCAAGGATTTCTTTTTCAATAAAATGTCATATTCCGGAAACGATTCTTTCTGAGCTGTGCGAATAATAGCATTTAAAGAATCATTTAATTCAGTTTCAGAAAGAAAATCATTTGTAGCACGGCGTCCTTTGCATGCATTTACAAAACGTAGCATATAAGCTACTGCACGTCTAAGTCGATTAAAATTCGAAAAACGATCAAAATTAATAAATACTGAAGAATTATTATTATCTGACTTAACTAAAAACGACACTTCTGTACGTATTTCAGGTAACGGTTCGCGAGACACTAAAGTAGCAGGCCAATTACTACAGTTCTGCTTCAAAAAATTTGGTCCTGACCACCACATGTCGAGAGACTGAATAGCGTCAACATTGACTCCACGTGACACATAATCCGCCGGGTTGTGCTCAGTAGGGACATGCCGCCACTCACAATCACCAGTCCTTTCTAAAATATCTCCGACACGATTACGAACAAACGTCTGTAATTTATTTGGTAACATTTTTAACCAACCTAAAACGACAGTGGAGTCAGTCCAAAACACAGTCCTCGCTACCTTTACTCTTAAGGAATTGCATGCCTTTTCATACAGCTTCGCAGCAACCTGAGCGCCGCAAAGCTCAAGCCTCGGAATTGTCGTGGCTTTAATCGGTGCTACTCTACTTTTCGCGAGTAATAATCTAACTAATATCCTACCGCTATTATCTATACTTCGGACGTATAGGCACGCACCGTAAGCTTTTTCTGAACTGTCAGAGAATACATGAAATTCTAACTGAACGAAATAATCAATTATCACGCGGCGTGGTACTCTTAGCTGAGTTAAAATCTTTAAGTTTTTTACTGCGTCTAACCACGTCTCTTTAATGTCTGGCATCAGGGGATCATCCCATGATAAATTTAACAACCATAGACTCTGCATTATTATTTTAAACTTGATCACTACTGGAGAGACAAGACCGAGCGGATCAAAGATCTGGGAGATAACGGAAAGGATCTCGCGTTTTGAGTTTACCTTTGTAATGGATGTACCTATAGGAAAATGCAGCAGATCAGATTCAGATAGCCATCCTAAGCATAAAGTTTTGCTTGACCCGTTATCCCCAAAATTTAAATCATGCGTTGACTCGCTGGCCACTGGCACTATCTGAGGCTCATTTGATTTCCACTTTCTCAGTGGAAGGCCAGCAGAGCTGAGAGTAGCAGTTATCTTTTCACGAACGTCTATAACCAACTTTAAATCATCCCCACCACTGACTAGATCATCAACATAAAAATCATGAAGGATAATCTCTGCGATCTGATCATCTTTACAATCCAGTCCAAGCTGCTTGAGACACCTGGTAGCCAGGTACGGTGCACTAGCTGTGCCGTAAGTCACCGTATTGAGTTGAAACGCTTTTAGCGGTTGAGCTGGATTATCGCGCCATAATATACACTGTAGATACCTATCATCGGGATGAACAAGTATCTGTCGGTACATTTTTTCCACGTCGGCTATAATGACGTACTTATGTTGCCTAAATCTTAACAGAATTGACAAAAGATCGTCCTGTACTGTCGGACCTACCATCTGGATACTGTTTAAACTGTTGTTACTGGTAGTCGACGAACTCGCATTAAATACAGCCCTTAATTTAGTCGTTGTACTGCTCTCCCGCAGGACGCCATGATGTGGAATAAAATGTGCATTATTCGATCTGAGCTCACACTCTGACATGTGACCCAGCGACTGATATTCCGACATGAACTCGCGATACATTGCATAAAGTTTGGGTTGTGTTAAAAGCCTACGTTCTAAAGATAAAAAACACTGCTTAGCTCGCTGCAACGAGTCTCCTAAAACACTAGGGTTTTCCTTCAAAGGAATTCTAACACAAAAACGACCATCTCCTAAGCGAGTGGTGTTTTTTATAAAATGTTCTTCGCATAACTTCTGTTCTGGTGAATAATTAGAATTATTTGAATTAGTTACCTCTTCTAAATTCCAAAACCGTGTGAGCTGACTCTGTATCTCTTGATTAGAAATGTCACTACTCGAATTACCGATTACATAATTGCACTTAATAGGCTTTGGCAAATGAGATGTAAATCTGTTACTCATCGGACCAGAAATTATCCACCCTAAAGCAGTCTCGCAAAGGATCGGCTTATTATTACCTAAATTAATTCTTTGAGATTCCACTATGTCCCAAAAAATATCAGCACCTATTATTAAATCTATTGACGAGGGCCTATAAAAATGAGGATCCGCTAAACGGACATTACTAGGTATGTTAAGGTGTGATATATTAACTGTACGACTCGGTACATTATCTGTTAGGGAAGGCAAAACAAAGCAGTTTACATTACGCATAAACGTATCATCTAATGAACGCAAACGCAAGTTACACATTTTATTAATATGCGTGGTTGCATTATTGATACCCTGAACAGACTGATCAATGTGATTATAAGGCAGATTTAACTGTCGAAACATTTTCTCCGACAGTAGGCAGGATGTGCTACCGGAATCCAAGACAGCGCGTACTACATGTGCGCGATCGTTGGAATCGTATAACTTAACTAACGCAGTCGCTAATATAACGTCTCCGTGATAACCGTTTGATTCGGGACTCGCGGACGACACGCTCGTTGATAACGTTAAGTTGTTATGATCGGTGGCGGGAGTCGCGCTGACTTCGTCAGTGCGCTCTCCATGCACAGTTGATATCTGCTTATTATTGGTAACGTGGACCAATACTGAATGCTTACGCTTACAAATTCTGCATCCCTGTTTCTTACAATTATTTGAAAAATGGGATTTTGCAAAACAATTGAAACAAACCTTTAAAGTCGGTAATAACTGCAGGCGGGCTTCATTACTCAACGCTAAAAACTGAGGACAGTTATTTAGCCTATGCTCGCCGCTGCACTTCGGACATGAATCCTTTGAAACTAAATTACATGATATATTTTCAGTCGTGACCATAGCCTTTGCTTTAGGATGTTTATTATTATTAATAGTAGTTGTATGGTGAAAATGCCGTGAAAAATCAATCGTATCCAAAATGTTAGTTCGTACACGCATGAACTCAATGAAATGTTGAAGCTCCACGCGCGTCTCGGTATCCAAGCGACCCTTATACTCTTCCCACTCACGATAAGTTTTACTATCTAACTTATTAGTCATTAGGTGAATGAGAAGCGTGTCCCAATGTTTAGTGGGCTCACCTAACGCATCTAGTGCACGGATGTTTTTATTAAACTGATCTAAAATGTTTTTCAAATTACTGGCGGACTCTCGTGTGACCGGTTCGATATTAAATAACGAAGCAACATGATGTTGAATCAACAACCGCTTATTGTCAAAACGGTCACATAGGAGTTTCCAAGCGACACTATAATTACTAGACGAAAACTCGATAGATGAAATAACCACCGCCGCAGCGCCCTCCAAGGATGTGCGCAAGTAGTGAAACTTGTTCACATCGTCTATCTCGTCGTTGTCGTGAATGAGGCTCGTGAAAGTGTCTCGGAACTCCAACCAATTATTAAATGAACCAGTAAATTTAGGGATTTGAATAGTAGGTAACTTGACCAGATTCTGCCTACCACTACGAGAGCAATCACTAGGCAGAGGCACTTGAGATATTTTATAATTACTAAGAGTTTCTTGCGCCTGGCTCAATGTACTGTAATACCTACTCTCAAACTCCTCTCGCTCAGCTAGCTGTTGATCTATATTATCAGAAATGCACTCCAATCTGGTTTGGGTTTCATCGTATTGGGCATACAATGCATCCAACTTACTTAAACGCAATTCTAACTCACCGATGTTCTTCACGTCCGACGATTGAAATGATTTCAAATATGTAATAAAAATTGTGATCCGACCTTTATAACTGCTACGCTTCCTAGTCAACTCTACTATCTCTTTTAAGATTTCAGCTTTTTCAGTCATTTTGGGAGTCGGTTGCACAATCCTGAAATCGACATACAATTATTCACCAATACTACTAAACAGGAACGTTGCTTAGGTACTATTTTTCACAAATATACGAGCAAAGTGAAGAACTTATGTGACTTAAGTTATATGTAACATCAGACCAGTTACTGAAATTATACAATTCACAAGTACAAGGGATTATGAAAATAGTTTCCTAGCTATTACAAAAATAAACTTATGTATCACCTCAATAATACGTTAGTAAATAACATTCAGTACATTTATTACTGCACTTAATTGAGTAAAATATTATAATGACGTAATTGATACATAGTAAGTAATTTTGTTATATTAAGGTAATGTCCTCAAAACATCCTATAAATAAAGGCTAAGAATAAAATTATACCGACTTTTATACCACTCACTCCGTAGACGATACCTCCCATCCACCTATAGCCTTCACGTAGTACGGGACACGGGGCTATGATTTCAACTTCAGTTATTTTCTGGTTTTCCAGTAAATCCAGAAAATCCGTAAATCCGGCTCGAAGGACCAAAATGTTAATGACGGGGATGGTCGGTGAAGTAAATAAATAATTATTTTAACCGTTTAGGAGTGAAAGATTTTTAATACAATTTTAGACACAGAAAAGTAATGACAGCGAGAAAAAACAAAAGAAGAATAATAAAAAAGTAATAGCCGATTTAAATAATGAATACATGTAAAATAAAAATCCTCGAAGTGACGAGACGTCTCGCCTTGGACGGCTGGAGTTTGGCCGTGCGTGAACAGATCATATAAAATCCTTTTCTAGATTTTTTAGTTTTGTGAGCAGATTTCTAAACATATCCACGAACTATACAAGAAATTCTTGTTTGTATTTTGTGAAATATATTCATCACAGTATCTATTCATTTGCATGAGAATCAAGGCCAAGACCAACCATTCAGAATTCAACATCAGATAAAAAACATGTGACTGACGAGCTACTGAGCTAAACCACATCCTAATGGCTCGAATGCAACATTTTCACTGTATATGAAGTAGTTTTAACTGCATCAATCGACGGAAAATCAACTGTCTTGTAACTACATAAAGTACATAACGCTTTGAACGAAGCTAAACCGGCTACAAAAGCTTAGATGCATAAGTACATACCAAGCAATCTACTAGAATTGCGATGTTTATTCAATTCCTAGATATCAATTAGTTTCGTATAGGTGCATTTTAAAATTTCTACGTCAAGTTAAGCTTAGATCCTAGCAAGTGGAGGGAACCGTATAAATGGTTATAAATCAAGTTTTTGTATAGTACTAATAAGATCTAGATCCGACGAGACGTTTGAAGTAAATTCTGCTCCTGATGTTATCCAGTACAAAACAAGAAAAAATAGGTTTGATTTCCGTCCATCCCAGTTCATCTTATTAAGATTAACCACTGATAATACTGTCCTTTACGACTAGATTTTCAAGCTCGTAACACGGCAGTTCAAAGTCAAATTGGAGTAGGAGAGATAGAAAGAGAGAGGAGTAGGTCTAGTCTAGGCCTCCTTAATTATGACCCATGCGCTGTGTAGTGAGCCATTATTTAATGAGCTATACACTGTTTGAATAAGCCTGGAAATTACGACATTTTCAATAAACTAAGTAAAAGTAAATTAAATTACTTTTGCAAAAAAATTACCAGCCTTGCACGCTAAACTTACTTTCCCGTAATCTATCTCAAATCCATATTAATTTATTATGTTTAATATCTATCACTGCGCCGACACGGGACGTTCCTATAGTTGAAATTAAGCTCGAAATACCCGATATCATTGTTTGTTCATCGTCCAAAGCGGCTGTGCTTTGCTCTTTGACACTGCTCTGATATAACGCTAAAACTGACTATTCAATGTTGATCTCCTATTCCAGTGTTATTGTATCAATTGACCGGAGGTATTATATTCCTGATTCTGGTTAATTTAATGCTTAAACTGTAACCTAAGGTCAAATGATAAATATTTTTGAAATGCTAAGGGCAAGACGAAAGTCTTTCTATGGTTTGAAGAGGGTGATAAACCATTTGTGCTACTTGTTGCCGTTACATACCAATTGCAAAGCTATGACTTTTCAAAACCTTCAGGCGGCTGAAATTACGACATCAGTCTTAGGAACTAACTGTTATGCAATCTTCAACCGATGTTCCCGACATCCACAAACCTGAAATACAAGAAAAGAATAATTTCTTGTCGTGCTCACTACAAGCTACGAAAAGAGGAGATACAAAAATAGGTAATGGTACTTAAACTTAATAACGTAAACTTAATAGCTAAGTGCAGAAAAAATTAATATAATAAGATTGCGAACAATTCCTCGTGTCAATTAGGCACATACAGAGGTTTCCATATCTAGAGCTTGGCATTCATTCATACGCAAAATTTTCAAAGGTAAAACTGTAGTTTATTTATAGAGAAATGATCAATTTAAAAAAAGTATAACAATTGTTAGGGGTTTTAAATAACAATAGTTTTGGGATGCTGCTGCAACGCATCAAACGCATGATACAGATACAGAAGTTAAAATCTGTTTCTACTTTATACGCCTACGTGCGGTATCGAGAAAGAGTCGCGGACCAGTCTTAAATAATAAGGTTAACATTTCCAATGCGACTACCAGGAGAACATAGAAACAAAAGGAAAGATCATTAGACGCAACGCAGAAGTCAACAATAAAAAGATTTCTTGCGTGTGGAATGCGAGATGCAAGATTCGCAAATGTATGCATTGTTCTAGGCCCAACAAAAATAGCTGGTGGTATTGGAACAAGTTTTTCTTGTTCGATGGACAACGGCCCCTAACTACCAGGGCACGAGAAAGTGCTAGCGTTATCTCATACGGTGGAACCGCGGAAATAAGTATTCCGAGTTCTGCAACGTATCATTTGGCAAGCTGCGCTGATATCAGTGGCATGCTCAGAGAGTTATTACCTTAGGAATGTTTCCAGTACGTATATTTTCGGAATTGTCGGAAAGGGAATATCCTACATCTTAATTTAAGGAAAAATTTTCAATGCTCAAAGAAATTTCAGAGAAGCTTTTGCTTCAGTTCATAATATTTCTTCGATGGGTATTGGGTATTTATGAATTGAAGAATTCTTTAATTATAGTCTGCACCAATATATTTACTGAACTTTATTTATTCTTTAGATTCATGACGATAAACTGTATGATGCTCTCCCCGCTATCACTCTCCTCTCTTACCTATTTGTGCGTGGCGCTTCTTTAATTATGTGGTCAATGGTCACACATATTAAGTTCTTACTTCGTATTCAATTATAGATTCTTTAATCATAAATTCCGTCAACGACCATCAATGTTTCACATTTACCGGGCGTCCCGTGACTGCTACAGTTTTTACTCATGCTTTTTACTCAGAAAATCAATCGAGTGTGACATGCTAATAACCGTATTAGCATGCCACGCCATACATATTTATATGAAAAAAAATCCTCTACCTCGTAGATGCAAATACACTTGTTGCTTGATTCAATGAGTCGGGTTCCCACGTAAAGGCAACGCTATGATCACAAGGAGTCAGTTAAATTCACTACATCCCATCTGTAGCTCTTGTCAGAGCGCCCTTTCCGGCATCGTTTCCCATTATTCTTTTTGAGTGCACGATTTTGAACTTTCACACCTGATATTAAGGACTCAGTATCGTACACATTTACTGTTTTTATTCTCCCAACAGGCGTGAATATGTTCCTATGGATGGTCGCATCAAGTCTCGTCACAAAGCAACAACAACGTTAGCGAATCTCCGAATGTATGCAAAGCTTATTATCATAAGCTTTAGGGTTTGAACCGGGAAATGCGGTAACAATATTTTGTGCTGACCATCTCGCGACGCGACGCCAACAAGCTTACGTTCTTCAGACCTTATGTGGTGTCCATTACTTCACGCCGCGGAATAATAATATAAATTCCAATGTGATTTCAAAATAAGTACCTGCTTCGCGAAATTTTATTAAAGGAAATAAATATAATAACTGAGAGAATGATAGAATAAACAAGGAATAAAGATTTACCAGTTAGATATTTTGATAAAGTTCTTACTTTGCTTCAGAGTCTCAGAGATAATGTTGTAAAACAAAAACCAAAGTTTTAATAGTAAAATTTGATATTAAAACTTGACTTAGCACCCGCACTACAATACATCAGTGAACACTGCATCCATATCGGTTAACTTGTCTCTACTATTAGCGAGAACAAACGCATAGACAAACTGATAAACGGAAGTACAGTCCATTTATTGCCTTAATACATCTAGACACGCGGAGCGTGTCAAGTCAATTTCTTAGCTAACATAATTGACGAGCAGCACCGTGTGTAATATTACACGAACCATTTGGAGCCACTTTTGACCACCTCGTAACTCAAAAACTATTCAACATAAACCTGTCAAATTTGGCTCATTTATTAAGACTTGCGAAATACATACGTCTTCCAAATTTCATAAACACATCTCAAACGGTTATTTAGATATTAACGTCCAAAAATCGAGAAATTTAACACTGACTGACCTATAGATCAAAACTATATCCAACTTCCAGGTGACCTAGAAAGTTAAAATTTGGCATGCAGATAGGTAGTCGGGTGAATACAAAGAAATAAATCTGAAAGTAGTAATTTTTTATCATTTTATTATAATTTTTCAAAAAATGGATTCTATTAGAAACACTTACTTAAAATGCCTGAAATTTAAGAGTAGCAATCAAAATTGATGACATCTGGTCATTATGTGGATTCCAAGGTGAATATATAACGAAACATATCAGTTTTAGTACTTTCTGAAGCTTTCAACGGGAGGAAGATGTTCAGTGTCCCAAGTGCCTGTGAGAAGTGCACAGCACATATACATTTACGTGAAGATTAGTGGTTCGTCAGGAGACGTTATTTCCAGTGTATTACGTCGTTTTATTTTTAATGTGTGAAAAATTATTTTTCTCTAATCTACAAGATTACACCACAAAATTTTGTATTATTTCCGTAATTATACCAGTTTAAAGTAATTCGAAGTATTGTTTCAAAATTTATTGTTGCACGATGTCATTGAACACAAACAAATAATTGAAATAATGCTTGAATTAATTGCAGTTAATTTCTATACAAAAAGCAATGATATCCCATCAAAAACATAAATGTAAAGTGAGAGTCAATTTCAAAAAAAAAAGAATTGAGATCTAAATGGGTGCCAATTTCTGTGTAGAAAAGCCTAAAATTTTAGGCACAAGAACATGTAATTCAAGCTTTACATTTGACTTGGCTAGTTTTCATTAGTTAGCAACCAACAAACCAAATTAGAGAAGAGTGTCATAAGTCATCAACCTAACAGATTTGACGAAGCTAATTATATAGATATAATATAGCCTAGGTAGGTACGTGAAAACTAACCAAGTCAAATGTGGAGCTTGAATTACATGTTCTTGTGACTAAAATTTTAGGCTTTTCTACACAGAAATTGGCACCCATTTAGATCTCAATTCTTTTTTTTTTTAAATTGACTCTCACTTTACATTTATGTTTTTGATGGGATACAGAATTACAGACATCTATCACTAAAATTACAGTTTGAAATAATAATAATAATAATAATAAAATATTTATTGACAGTGTTACAATTATAGTTGTCTACATTAAATTAACATGTATTTAATAACTGTCTGATGCCTGAACTAGGGTCAAAGCCTGTATTTCTGGCACCAGCTCTTTAACCCATGTAAATAGAATAGATAGAATAGATGTTAGACTTTGTACCAATCGCCATAAAAGGTGGTGTCTTGGCTAAATACCGGCTATTTACATAAAATTATATGAGTTAAATCAGTTTTTTACCATGATATATTTTTTTCTGGGAATGTTCATACACGTACCTACCTAATTATTATTCAAGTTACATTTAGAAATTGAAGAGAAATCCGACTTACGTCCAGTAAAACGGACACGTAACGTTTCGTTACAAACTAATTAAAGTAGCTCTTGTCCACAGAGGCTATAGTTTAAACGTATTCTATCACAGAACTGAACCAAATTGAATTTCATGTAGCCACAGTTCAGTTTATGTGAACCTTAGTTAATAATATCATCTCTGCACATCTATAATATTATGAATTTATGATATTTATTGGAAACAGTACCAATGAAAAAGATCTTGAAAGATCGGTAATGGCAAAATTTCTTTGAAGTGCTTTGAAGGGGCCCATTAAATGTCCGATAATGGTCATTATCGATACATACCTAAATCTTAAGTAAAATTATCGGAGAATCTGAGTTTTATAGGATTCTACAGATTAGTTACTTTCGAAAAGGAAAATCGCAATTATCGGAATGTTAACAAAGCAATAAAGACACTGATTGCAATTATAGTCGTACTGTAGTATCTACTAATAAAAACCGGGACCCATTAAAGCTACCGTGAGTGTACCTCTGTACGTCTCACGGTGAAGCGATTTTCGTGCAGCCAGGAACGATTTCCCTATTCCATTTTTAAACATTTCATTATGTATGAAACGCATTGAAAACGATTTTCAACCGTATGTCTACATTCTTAAGAGCTAGTTATGCGTCCTTTCTGACGATTTCCTTATTGCACGCGCCTGGATAAGTTCCCAGAGACCATTCTGTAAGAAAGGATCGTCTTTGTTGCGTTCACGCAATCCAATCGTATTGCCTGTAGTTATACAAATCATTATGATACAATGTTCAAAGGAGCTTCGACCTTAGTACAACGACATAAGAACAAACAATGCGTCTTAATGAAAATCTAAAGAAACGTGTTTGGTACAATCGTACATGTTACAGAAAGTAATAGCTTAACAAGGAGCCTCGGACGAACTAAGCCATTTTGTTTTTACCGGACGTTTGCCTCAAGTGGTGAGATAAATGTTTCGTCCAATTAACTCCTATTCTATTCTATAAAACGAGGAGTAAGATGCTCCATCCACTCTTGACTCCAATGCAATCCCTCTTGATGAAGCTTGCTTAACAACGAACGAGATCATGGTGGTAGGTCCCATCTGTTGAAGGTTTCTGGGCCCAATAGCATCTAGTACTTATTATACTTCAACGGTGGTACTTTCTGAATTCTACCTGCTTGGCTAGTTATCTCTTTTTCCAAAATTGAATGTGAAATGTTTCATACATATTTCGGTCCCATTGGATGAGGATTGATGTGCTGATTATATGCAGAATATGGTATATGGAATATACAATAGTAGTAGAATCGGATAAAGGCAAGGCGCGGGCGCAGCGTGGGTGTTGTGATTTACTTTCGGACAATGTTTAGAAGCAACGCAAGTTATACAGAAGAGGCGTGGTATAGACGCAGCACTTGTTAGCTAGTAGCTGCCTCTTAGCCGCGCTGCTTAATTCATAGATGCTAAATGTTTTATGAAAATACTCTGCAACTCTTTGAAAATACTCAAATTGAAATCAGACACTCACAAAACATAAATGTCATAAATATTTCTCACTCCTCGTCCAATCAGTTTCTAACTCGTGTATACCACACCTGTACTTTGGTTGGTCACCATAGTCATCTATTTTATATGCCCTTTGCTCTAAATCTCCTGCAAATAGGTATCATAAAAAAACATTATTTTTTCTAAAAAATATTAATTATACTAATAAGAGTTATTTTAGTAGCAGAACTTTGTTTAGATAGAACGGATTATTTTTTTTGGTTTGTGTTTGAATTTTTAATCTATGGTTTCAATAGATTCAAAATTCAAATACAGATTGCAAATCACTTTCCTACAAGATTTCAAACAATATATAAAAAGAGGATCCTTCTTTATTGACCCAATTGACATTCAAAGACCAAGCGAGTTTCGTGTGAACGCGAAAAGTATGTCTTATCTGATTGTTCTGACTTGGGATACAACGCAGTTTGTAGAAATTACCATTGCCATCATAAGTTTATCGCTTTGCAATGGCTACGAGCGATAACTCATCTAAGTATTGAAAGAGGCTATTCGAACGTCGCTTGACCTTTACGAGCCATAAATCTCAGCTAATGTCACTGTACCATTAGTCCTTCAACTATTTGCTTATCAATTCGATAAACTAATTCTGATTGCATGAGAATAATCTGCGTATTAAACTTAAACGCACCAAAAATAGAAGATTGTCCAAATTTATGAATGATAAATCAACAATGCAATACATCAACAGTCTTTTAAAGTAGTTAATATTATATTATCACGCATTAAACTAGTACCTATTGTAAATCTTAATTTATATATTCTCGTGATTCCATGAGAAATCTTTTCATTAAAACGATAAATCATGAGCAAGGTTCCCACAAAATGTCTTTTTTATATAATGTGAATTTTATTGTATTATGTGAAGGAGACAAGAAAATGACGACAAGCTATGATAGTATCTAGTTCGTCGTCATTTTCGTAAAATAAGCTAACACCGTCCTACAAAGACCTGATGATAAGAATTTCAGCTAATATTCACTCTGCTAAATCACCAATTTGATCAGAATTCAATTGTCCAATTAAATTCAGACTTAATTTCACTTAACAAAACCAATCGTGCGCTATGCTGTCGATTACGTCAACATGGTATTATCGATCGATATCTATCGTTCGAGAAAGTATCGACACAGTCACGTTATCGCACGTTGGGCGAGATCGACACAGGTTGAGGTCGCTTGTCAACGTCAGCGTTCATTTGTCGAGCTCGTGCCAAGTTGACGTGCTTGGCGGAGGTTTGTTCCACTTGGGTCTTGGGACTACGAAATTCATGTTTTGAAACTAAAAGTTCTGCGATATAAGATTTATTTATTTCGCTCGATGGCACGAAATTCTCTAGACTAGTACTTGATGAAGAAGAAATAAAACGGCATGAACAAGATACTTTTAACTGAGATGAAAAGAAAGACTTACGATTTTTACTACATTAAATCCTCATCTTTCTATTCTCAAGAATACATAATATATTAATAATTGTCAAAAGAAATTGCAAGTTTTTTTTTTAAAGCATGTGATAATGGAGCACAATGGTGCTCACATTATGGAGCATCACATACTTTTTAAATTTGCGGAATTAGTAGCAACCAACTCCACAAACTATCGTTTAATTTGTAATTGAGATCAGATTTTTTCATAAAAATAATACCAAATTAGCCAGCACAAATAGTACTAGTAGTTGAGTAATTATAGAAACAAGCTGCCGCACAACATTTTATTTAGTATTTCTTAGTTCGTTATTTTTTAATAAGCATGAAAGTAGAATAAATCATTGAAAAAGCGAGAGTGCAATGGCGTCCGGTTGGCAATTAAAGGCGTAATTAACAAACTTATGAACGTGAGCAATTAGCAATCATCTGCACGTAGCTCCTAGCAATTGTTCACTTAAATTGCTGCCAGGAATTGTTCAGGCCGACGACGACGGTATGCGAGACACGCTTGCGAATTTGCTAGTTAAATATCGAACTGCTTAAAATATTCAATCCCCTATAGAATATTCATTCCCTATAGAAAACCGAGAGGCTGGCTACTCTGCGCCTGTGCTCGAGGCTTTGCAGATTGGTCTTAACCAAATCTGAGTCACCAATGAGCCTCTTCGCACGCCTCTCCATCGAATCCAAAGCAGAAAGGTAACATTTGGCTGCACCTGCCCAAATATGAGAACAGTACTCCACACACGGCCGAACCTGAGCTTTGTATAGCGTTAACAGTTGCTTTGGTGTGAAGTACCGCCGGACCTTCGCAAGGACGCCAAGTTTCCTTGCACCAACTTTAACTTTGGATTCGATGAACCGCCCAAAGTTGAGCTTGGAGGATATCTCAACTCCTAACAACTGAAGGCAGTCGGTATAATCCAAGGGCACATTCTGAAAAGTAGGAGCCAAGGTGAGCGGGCTCCTTTTGGCGGTGAAGAGACACGTCTGTGTTTTAGTGGCGTTGAATCTCACAAGGTTGGCTTCGCCCCATTCGGACACAGCCCGAAGTGTGAGATTCACACGTTCCACCATCGCCTCTCTTTCTGACTGAATTTCATGCCTACTGGCCTTGGAACTCGGCAGGTATCTCTCTACCACTGTGCTATCATCTGCGTACCCATAGATACCGGGCATGAGCAGGTCATTAATGTGTAGCAAGAATAGAGTAGCAGAGAGAACGGACCCCTGAGGAACTCCGGCATTTGTAGTCATCGTTTCTGATGAACTGCCATCGACTACAACCCGGAAAGACCGGTCACTCAGGAAGTCCTCTACCCAGTTGATAAGGCCAGGGCATATGCCGTAAGCTGGAAGCTTGTTTAAGAGGCTAGCGTGCCAGACCTTATCGAAGGCCTTCGAGACGTCAAGGGAGACAGCAAGCGCCTCCCCATTTTTCTCGAGGGCCTCGCCCCATATGTGTGTGGCATACGCTAGAAGATCCCCTGTTGACCGGTTTCGGCGAAACCCGTACTGCCGGTCACTAAGGAGATCATTTTGCTCTAGGTATGCCATGAGGCGCCTATTCAATGTACGTTCCATAATCTTGCAGAGTATGGAGGTAATTGAGATAGGCCGATAGTTGGTGGGGTCGGCACGACTGCCTTTCTTGGGCACGGGCTGCACGTTGGCAAGCTTCCAGGATTTAGGCACTGATCCAGTCTCAATTGAGAGTCGAAACAGACGCGTCAGTACAGGAGACATCTCGGGTGCACAAGCCTTTAGCACAACCGCTGGAATTCCATCAGGTCCACTGGCTTTATTCACGTCTAGACACCGCAGAGTTTTGAGAACCTCTTTGTTAGTAATGCGGACTTCTGACATAAAAGTACCGCAGTGAGGTATTATAGGTGGTACGTTGTTGCCAGCATCTAGACGCGAATTTTCGGCAAACAGAGATGCAAACAAGTCTGCTTTCTCTTTAGCCGTGTGAGCCAGGGAGCCATCCGGTTTTACCAGTGGAGGCAGTGTAGGCCGACAGAAGTTAGTCTCAACCGCTTTGGCGAGTGACCAAAAAGCTCTACTGCCAGCCGGTTGGTCAGAGAGCTTTGCGCCAATACGTTGAATGCGGTTAAGACCAGCCTTCTGTATTGCCTTTTTATAGGACTTGGCGGCTTGGTTAAAAGCTTTTTTCTTGGAACTGATATCCGGAGCTTTGCGGTCTCGAGCGTCAACCCAAGATAAGTACGCCGAATGTTTGCGCTTTTCAGCCTGAATGCATTCGGCGTTAAACCAAGGGTGAGCTTTGCCACCGGTGGGGACGTCAGAGAAAGGGATGAAATATTCCATCGCCTGACGTACCACATCGGTTATAGCATCCGCGCAGCTCGACGGATCATCCGAAGAGAAGCAGACCTGCCGCCAAGGATAGGATGCAAAGAAGTGCCGCATCTCATCCCAATCTGCTGACCTGTAATGCCACATTCGCCGGGTACCACCGCAATCGTGGTCAGGAGGGGAATATGACGATACAGATTTCACCAGACAGTGATCAGAGGTACCCAGTGGGGAAGAAACCTCCACTGTGTACCTGTCTGGATCGGTTGTCAGCAGAAGGTCCAGGCAATTGGCTGTGTGGCCATCGACATCAGGCACCCTAGTCGCTTGCTTTACCAGCTGAGAGAGTCCTAGCGACGTGGCAAATTTCCACGTTTCTCTCCCTGCATGGTCAGTCCTCTGGTATGGGAACAGCCAGTCCTGATGAACGGCGTTAAAGTCCCCCAGAAAGACTAACTGAGCCGTAGGGTGCTGACGAAGGGCCTCATCAGCTGCCACACTGAGGTATTCAAATAGCCGAGTTGTCTCCTGGTCACCGCTGTGCGATCGGTAGACACAAGAATATAAGATCTTGTCGATTCCTGTGTCTACTAAAGCCCAGATAGTAGAGAAGGTGGAGTCTTCAAGGTGACGGAGGCGCAGACAGCAAATGTCGTTGCGAGCGTATAAACAGACTCCAGCACGAGGATGAAAGTTGTGCTCTATGGTGTATCCCGGATAGTCCAGGTACGCCACGCTGGACGGACAACTAATCTGCGTCTCCGTCAGAAAGAGCAAATGCGGCTGCGCAGTCTCGAGATGGTGGTGGACTGATGAGAGATTAGAGTGCAAGCCTCGGATGTTTGTGAGGTGCACTTTAAGTGAGGGGAAGTGCAGCCGCTGTGAAAACCCATTCTCTTTGCTCTTACCTTTCATTTAAAAAACTGATCGCGGAGTGAATAGGATGGGGAATGGCAGTTGAACGAGGCGCTGCGAAGGTAACCAAGTGACAAAAAATTTGTGTCGCTATGTCATTGGGGCCTTAGCTTGGAGACCGCGGGGACGCCCGAACCCCCCCGGAGATCGCCATCAGGTCCCCTCATCCGGTCGCCAACCGGCATGATGGAGCCACTCCGGGATTTTTCGCAGATGGCGGGGCAGCCTTTCGTGGGTGGCTGTCCCACTACTTGGGCCCCCAACTGTCTACGGTCGGCCAGCGGTGCACCGTGCTTCGGATCCCGCTGCCCTCCACAGCTAAGCTCCCGACACAGCAACAGAAACTCGTCACAACCGGTCTCACTACGCAGCGCAACTGTTCAGACCCATTCCCCATACGGCTTCACCAGACATCATGCCGGAACACGACGAATCGTTTGGCGGCACGGCTTTGTCCGGTGGGTGGTAACTGAAAGCCGGCAGCCGATGTTATGGCCTACCACCAGAGTTGCTACTCGTTTAGCACTACCCAGGGGACACGTGTAGGGTATTGTGTATAAAAGTAATCTCCTACGGACGCGAGCAGCACATCCCCCAAATAGATCGTATAATATTTTGAGTTTGTGTTGCTGTTCCGGAGAACGGGTAATAAGCAGGGACTTTTGGGTTCTTCCGGCAACGCATCGATTTGGTACTGATGGCTGTGGGCTGTGGTGATCACGTGAATGTCTATAGGAGCTATGATAGCCTAGTGATATAAGTGTTGGTCTCCCCTAACTTTGAAAACTACAATCACCTCTAAATTTCAAAAAGTTATGTGCGTACAATGATGATTTTATAATATCATTGTGTGCGTATTAAAATATACTCACTTGCTCCGTAAAACATTTTGAAGAAACCAATAACTTAAGAGTTAATTCGCAAGGGTGAGAGGACACCGAGCCTAGCAGTGGGATATTTATTGGTTGTGATGAGGATGATGGAAGGAAATATCGAGAGCGATTACCAACTCTGAAACACAAAATAAACCAGATTTCATCCTTACTTACATCCCAGTCCTTACGACATAATAGAAGCCTTCAGGAAGTAATCCCTCATTGTCTTCTGAATTTCTATGAGAAGCGTGTTGAAGTATGTTGCTAGCTTCCTTAATTTTAGGATTTTTATGGACAGATGTATTCTACAGTGAGCCACTAATAAGTTAAAGCCAGTAAGCTGCTAGTATGTATTTTTATATTTTACTAGCTGTTGCCCGCAGCTTCGCATGCAAAAATTATGTTTATCACCCCCTTGGGCTTTTCACCCCCTTGGAATTTTGAAAAATCCTTCCTTAATGGATGCCTACGATATAAGAGGAATACGTGTGCGAGATTTTAAATGTTTCTAGCCCTAAGGGTTTGGCCTGTGCGTTGATACATCAGTCAATAACTTTGACTTCTATACACATATACAGAAGAAGCTGTTAAGAAGATTAACTTAATACAACTACCAACTAGGTACAACTAAGAACTCAAGTTAACGTCTTACAGTTTCAGAACTTGCTCTAACTTCTACATTAGTCTAAGTAAGTCAACAGAACGCTGTGTTGGAGTGAAGATTAGCTCAAATATACAGAGCAAGAGATCATACTGGGGAGGTTTCTGAAGCTCTTGGTGCTCTTGGTTGATTTTGTAGTTTAAATTTTTATGAAATACTTTTTTCATGAGAATAGCCGAAAAACAAGCCGACGATCCACCTGATAGGTAGTGGGCAGTGGTTATCGTCGCTCATGGACATCAGCACATAAAAAGAACAAAATATGGCATCATATTATTTTTAAATCCATGACGCAGCAAATCGGTCCCTTGATTCAAAACTTGAAATTTTCATCAGTCGTTGCAGTGATTTTCGAGTAACTGATTAATTAATGTAAATAATAAACAAGAACTATTGGTTTAATTGTGCTAAGTTAAAATAGATCTAAACGAGAAAAAATCATAGGAAACTGAGATTGTATCTATTATGTACTTATCTATCTATCCATCTAACTATCTATTGCCTCGATGTTCTGTTTTTCCAGTCGGATTTTTGAATTAAACCCCATGAGCGGTTTTACGCTGCCCATACAGCGATACAGCCAATATTTGTTTGTTTTCTACGCTCAAATAATTGTTTCGTGCTGACTTCAACAAAAAAAGCAATAACATGTTGTGAATCGACGCTCTGGGCATTTTGCTCACTTCCCCATCTCTTTGTACACATTATTTTAACTAAACTCAGTGCAACAGGTTTAATTGTTTAACAATGTTTTTGATTACATTGACACCTTTGACACCATTGTTTACGAAGCTTTTAAAAACTACAGTGAATACCAATATGAATATCGGTATATGCTTTAAACTTAAAATATTTTATAGCTGCCATTTAGAGACGTGTTTTAGGCGGTATGACGGTTTAAAAAAAAAAAAAAATCACTTTTGATTACTACAAAAAGTATAACCACAGTAGGTACATACTAGCAAACAAGCTATAAAATCAAAATAGCGAATTATAGTCTGTACCTAAGCCACAGATACTAACACCCCTACAAACATTGTCAGTTATAAATATGGAGGGTAGAGGTTAGAAGAGACATCTCATAGTCATAGTAGGGGGAAAGTTGAAAAAGTGTCCAGCTGTATACTGGAAATAGAAGTTCCACAATAGGCATGATGACAGATTTTGAAATACTGTTCTATATTGTTGGGAAATATATTATAATTACAACGTAGGTTTAGTGTTTAGAGGGTCAATAATACACACATTTTACTCTGTATTAAGTAAGGTATGTATGTATACGCAAAGCGCACGTCTGTGCCCTGTACTCGGCTCGGCCGCTAGTTCAAGACTGCCGCTGTGCAGATACACTACAGTAGGTATATCATATTTCCGCAAAAAAATAAGGTTTAGTATAAAATAAACACATTTCAATTTATAAGTTTAAAATTCGCACCAAAATGCTTTAAAGTGTCAGGGCGTGGTTGTGACGTCAGTCCGCAGGAAAACAAAAGATAATACTTCATTATTTGTATGCTGATATTCATTTGTTTAAAGATGTGTGACGTAATTCGCGCTAATTGAAACTGACTATCGTTTTAGCTAAGATGGCGGCTTGCCGTATTCTGTAGTTTTATTTTATCAAAAATATTGTTAATCTCGCTAATAATAATACGATAAATGCGTGTTTTGTAATCCATTTATAGGGTTTAATTACATAAATACATAATTTTAGTCATTTTTACTTACTGTCATCATGCCTATTATTAGTGCTGGCGTCGGAAAAACTACGATATGAACATAGCTGTTGTAGATGGAGTGAAGTTTGCTGAGTTCAAATATTTTATACAAAATTTAGGTAAATAAAAAAAAATGACTAGAGTAGTTAGTACAATGCCAGTTTATACAAAACCTCAACTAAGAACTCTAAAATGTTTTAATAAATATAACCAAAGAACTGTCGCGAGAAAATGTTTCTTTAAAATTTATCCTAGGCTACCACAGCGCCACCCTTATTGGACGCGTTTTTACGGACACTTTTCATACACAGAGATGGCTCTCCTTAGCTCTACACTCCATATTACAAAATTAGTTACTTAAAATGACTTCATGAAACAGAGCTCGGATTTTTTAATAATAGTAAATATGATTGATGGTTATAATGATTAATACCACATCTTGTAGGCGGTGCCAAAAGATAGATCCCAACGTTCAACATTCCTAAACCTATCGCGTATTTAAGTAAGTACCTATCTAATCGTATAAATAACAGTCGTGAGAACGATTAGGGCTAAGCCGTTTAAATTCGCCTCATATTATAACATAAAAAATATGTTACGATACATAGAAAGAAGAAACATAAAAGACATAAAGTGGCGCTAGAATGTATAATTAACAACTTAAACTAAAGGACGTTCATTGGCCTTCATCAAAATAAGCATTTATTGGCGGCCTGTCCCATTAATTACAATTTTATTCGATAATGTCGCTTCTGTTGGGTTAAGAACCCTTTTATAAACGCTGTTACAAAGTTTCTAAGTCAAACTAGAGCAAGTAATATCGCATCTGTGAAAGTTTTAACGTTGACATTTAGGTACGCTCGCGCGAATTATTTACATCAGCACCGCTCGAAATTACGCTCTTAATTGTACTGTTAGACGTTTAATTCGTCAGTTGATAACGTCATAAACAAATACAGAAATACGTTAAACGTAATTATTTTCCTAACCGTTTTGTTATTGAATGTACTTAGAGTAGAACAACCTAAATTGAATGTTCCTTCGTTGTCCTTGTAAATAATTAATTCAAATCCAGCAAATTAATGTGACATGTAAATATAGTAGTTATAGTAGTTAAATATAGTAGAGATCGTCTACCTAATTTTAATAATAGCATGAATAAAAATTTGTGTACTTAACAAACTAGGTATACATTTAAATTTAATTTCAAATGTACCTAATCAAATCTAAAAATAACATCATTTTTACGTACAATAGAATCCTGTGTTAAATAAAAACATTATTCAATGAAAATAAAATGAAACGACCTATAAAACAAATACACGTCAAGGTCATACAGTTATTTGACGATTAATTAAGATAATAATTTACATGCTAACTTACTTGTCAAATCTCGCACAAAAAACGCAGGTAAACGACACGCATCTATTTCGCGCGAACCCAAACTGTCAGAGCGTGGATAAATCTGACAGAAGGTAAAATGGATTATCAAGGGTTGTGTTTTTGTAAGTCTGCCCATTTACATAACAGAGCATCCTGGATCACTATTACCGGATTTACCACACTAACCGAGTGACGGCCATGACTGAAATCCATTGTGATCCGAATGCAATTCGAATCGCAATTAATCGGTCGACTTCGCTGAAAAAAACTATAAAAACCATGAGATTTGTTAAGGTTTTGCTGCTTGGGTAACAATAATTTTGAAGTGATCACTTAAAATACAATACTTTTTGAAACTCAGATGATTATGAATAAACTATTTTATTACAAAATTTCAATCAATATGCTTAAGTGATTTTTCGTTACAAAATGACGCCTCTTCATTACGTTCAATGTAAATACGTTTCACCATTTCAAATAACTATTTACAGTTCGCTCATTTCTATTGTATATTTTCGCAACTGCAATTAAGTATACAATCACTTTAGTATTCCGAACATCAATAAGCGTCCAATAATTTCTACAACCAATCTGTCTAAATGGAAAGTATAAATTATTCCATGGATCAAAATATGGTAAAGACCCCTCTCAAATTCCATTCAATAGTTTATTCTTCGGTATTATCTATTGTTTATTAAGGAGCCGTGGGCAATATTTCACATTTGGGGCCGTTCATCAACAGATACATGACAATTAAGGATCAAGTCGTGCTATGATCGTGATAGTTCGACGCTTTCACTCTTTGTTAGTGAGATGATTTATCTGTGAAGGAGGTTCTCTTGTAGGTAATAGGTGGTAGAACATGTGTATGCTTGGTGCAGTGTATCACTGCTGTTGATAAGATTGCATCACTAGTTCATTATTTTTATGATAAGTATATTCATGTACGAATAGGCCAACGCTGCTCAGTAATGAATTAATGTGAATCTAACGGAGTGGATTAAGGCCATCTGCGTTCATTCACATGTATTCCTAATACTGACCAATACTGACTAATACCAATAAGAACGGTTGAGGGTGGAACAAAGGTTAGAAGGTGAGACGACAACAAAAAATTGTTACCGACATAATATAAAATCCGAAATTAATAATTTATCATTACAAATACGGTTTATGAAAAGGTCTGCATCATAATAAATTTAAAAACGAAATACAATTTATAATGTATTTCAAATGTACTTTTAAGGTTACACATTTTATTTACAATTGTGAACAAATTGATTTATAGCTTTGTTGATACAAACAACAAATGAGAATGAGTAAACAGCGTAGGAAAAATGAAAGAAATACAATTACACATTAAATTCTATTTATCTTATAAACAATCTAAAACAAAATATACCTTTTAGTTCTTAGAAGACTACATCCACCTCAACCGGCAGGAGTCTAAACAAAGTAATAATTATTTTTAAAAAAGAGCAGAGGAGATTAGCTTCGCTTCAAAGATAGATAGATACTCAAAGGCTCATAAGGCTCTATCCTTATGCCCTAATTAATCGTTCAGACTACCGCCTGAATGTAATGAATATATTTATTTCCCTATTTACTGTAGTCTTTGAAGTCCATTTAGAGCTTAAATTATCGTATATCTTTGCTTAGAGCTTGATGAGATAACTTCGGTTATGTCTACTTGCCTTCATCTTACTATTCGATTGTTTTAAGTTTGCTTGAAAAATAAGAATATTTCGTAGGTGTATGGTATTTGATTACCTTAATTAACTTTTGTGTAACATTAATTAAGGCCTTTTGTAACCCAATTACTAGCCATCGTTCAACACATGACAATTTAGCATTCTATCGTACTGTACGGTCATGATCGTGAGCTTTCACTATCGTCGCCGCGCCCTCTGATGAATTCGGTGTTACATAATTATTGTTTTGACATACCAGAGCAAAATTGAAAGCAATACCGCGTCTAATGAACTGTTTGATGAAATTCACTGTCATTGTGATTCTAATGGATGAATCAAGTTGATCCACTTCACTAGACTTCGTGTAGTCAGCAGACGTAGGTTTATTACAGCAGCGTTCTATAAGCTTTTGTAAGTTTTAAGTACTTTTAAGTAAAGTATAAAAAGTAAAGTTAATAATAAATAAGTAAACAATTACTATTACTATAGTACGGGTCGCAACCAAAAGAATTGCTTTTGGTAATTTTTTAGGGTTCCGTAGGAAAAAAGGCGAAAATCGGAACCCTTATAGGATCCTTCGTGCATCTAGGCGACCACCATTCACGGCCAATTTGCTCCAAAAGTGCAGGACTAAATGAGTTGAAATTTGGTACTCATGTGCTTTTTTGTGACCCAAAGATGGTATAAAGTAAACAGCAGAATAATGAAAAAAAAATTTTAATAAAATCAAAATTAAACAAAAAGTGTTTTGCAAACCGTATGGTGTAACATTTCAAATGAAAGGACTTGTTGTAAGGATCTCAAGTATATTTTGGTTATAGTTCTGCTATGGGGCATTTTTTCAGTAACTTGAATCCAAGTCGTGAATCCGATAAAATGAATAATAAATAAATTAACAAGCAAATCACGGTTCGTTTGAAGCAAATGAATTTATAGTATTCTAATATCGCTGCGAATATTCAAAGAATCTTCTTGAATAAATTCTTACATTTTATTTTGCGTTCTTAAATTTAATTCTAGGATTTGTTCTTGAGATTTTAAATACATTTTTCAAAACTTTTTTTATCTCAAAATAGGTGTTAATAAGAGTTATAACTCGATAAATTAACTTCAATACACCTTACAAGTTGAACTCCGTTTGTCTGGGCAACAGATTTTAACTTCAAAACAAATTTAAATAGAAACTTATAAGTTATAAGTAAACTAATTTCATGACATGCAATGAAATCTTATTATTCCATCCGAATAAAGCAGGTACGCCAACTATTCCTTTAAAATAATTTGAAATTTTTTACTTAACATCACTTTCCGCTACACGTCAAAACCATAAAAATATGCATCTCAATATTTTCTTCTCTTCTTTCTTCTTCCTGGTCGGCAACGCATCGATGTTGCCTGTGCTATTGCTGATATCCATTGAGCGATGGTGACCACAGCCGAACATTTTATGAAACATCTGAGCGGTTGTCGGCTATTTGATGAATTTTAATTAACATTTAGGTAAGTGCTAATCTGTCCCCAGTTTCATTTTTTAGATATTAATTTTTAGTTGATTAAAAATTCATTACAATTTTACATATACTTATGAGGGGTAGAGGCCACTGTCTACCACGCTCGCCAAGTGCGGATTGGTAGACATCACACATCTTTGAGTTTATGGAGAACTCTCCGGTGTGCAGGTTTCCTCACAATGTTTTCCTTCACCAAAGCTAGTGATAATGAACTTCTAATAGGTACGCTCATAATATTTGAAAATTAAGAGGTCCGTGCTAAGATTTGAACTTGGGCCCTTCCGTTCAGGAGAGCTACATTCTAACCGCTAGGCTATCACTGCTATTATTTATTTAAATAAATACATAATTAAAGATAATGAGCCAATAAAGACATTTGTTTCGAATAACAAATAAATACAAATTGTATTAATATCGCAAGATGAAAGTTTTACATAAATTAATTAAGAGTCAACAATAACTTGCAGTTAGTGCCTTTGCGTAGAACCTAAGCAATATCTAAGTTTCGAAATATGCTTCGTTTAATTATATTCAAAATATTTTGTTCTAATAGTTTGCATGCGCGACCTAAATTATAATTTTCCGAGTACTTAAGTCATTAGTTAAACTTGTTGGACATACCAATAATTTTATTTGCCTCTTATTGTTGGTAATGTAAATGTAAATTTTCGAGGCTAAAGAACTAACCACATGAATGCTACAGTTGCACGAGTCTAGTCAAGGATACATTTGGAAATCGAGTTAAAATGTGCAAAATGGAGAATAATAACTGAATTTTAACGTGAAGTTCATTGATAATTTTGACTACTATTGCTGTTGCTTGTCTAACTGTAGAAAAAAATAGAAGTGTTTTCTTAATTTATATCTATACTAATAGAACTGATTGGGAGAAGAATATAAATATACCTCAAATATTTTTTAAGAAATTTTGTGATTTGTTATCCATAAAGCTTTGTTATCCATAAAGGTATAAAAACAGATATTTTTTGGATTTTTTATCAAATTCAAATTCAAATTCAAATTCAAAATCATTTATTCATGTAGGTATCATTGATACACTTATGCACGTCATTTT
Source organism: Thymelicus sylvestris (assembly GCA_911387775.1). Classification (NCBI taxonomy): domain Eukaryota; kingdom Metazoa; phylum Arthropoda; class Insecta; order Lepidoptera; family Hesperiidae; genus Thymelicus; species Thymelicus sylvestris. The sequence continues at coordinate 12,705,440 of OU426893.1, forward strand.
TTTAATTTACCAGCTTTTCGGAAAGGTGCTTTGTCATGGAGGAGAAGAAAAGCCGAAAGAAACTCCTCAGCACATCTTTTAAAAATAAAATACATTGGTATATTTTTTACAAAGAAGTATCACTAACCTGTACGGAACTGGTTGCAGATCTGGTCATTTCCATGCGTCTTTGTCATTTATGTATTCATCTACAGTATAGTAGCCTTTGCCTAAAAGTTGAGATTTTACATGTTTCTTAAATAATTCCACTGGCAAATCACGTATTAACTTTGGGATTTTATTATAGAACTGTACACCACGGCCCATAAAAGATCGCTTCACTTTAGAAAGACGGTAAGATGGCGTTACTAACTGGTGCATTTTTCTTGTTTGGCGATTAGTGATATCAAAATTTTGTTTATACGCGCTTATATTATTCCGTATAAAAACCACGTTACTATAGATATATTGTGAGGCTACTGTAAGTATACCTATTTCTTTGAACTTGTCACGCAAAGTTTCACGAGATCTAAGTTTATAAATAGCCCTAATAGCTCTTTTTTGTAGTATGAAAATTTGTTCTATACTGGCTGCTTTGCCCCACAGCAAGATGGCATATGACATAATACTGTGAAAATATGCAAAATAAACCATCCTAGCAGTTTCGATGTCAGTATACTGCCTTATTTTTCTAACAGCGTAAGCAGCCCTACCGAGTTTAGTCGCGAGATTTGTTATATGTGGGTCCCATTGAAGTTTATTATCTAAGGTCACCCCTAAAAATACGGTGGATTCCTCCATATTCAATGTTTCATTATTAAGTTTAATAAGTTTATTGACTTTTTTAACATTAGGTAGTACAAACTCTATACATTTAGTTTTTTTTGCATTTAACAGTAAATTGTTAATAGTGAACCAACGCGAGACATACGAAAGAGTACTATTTACGTCGTCGAAATTTTCTTTATTCCTATCACACTTAAATATTAATGATGTATCATCAGCAAATAGTACAATATCCGCTTGGTTTTTTACATAATGAGGTAAGTCATTTATGTATACCAGGAAAAGAAAAGGACCTAAGATCGAGCCCTGTGGTACACCCATCACCGCCGGTGACCCCGATGACTTAATATCATTTATGCTGACTTTTTGTATTCTATCACTCAAATAAGACGCGATCAAGCTAAGAGCCTTATTTTTTATTCCGTAATGACCAAGTTTTAACAGTAATGTTTCATGTTCAACACAGTCAAATGCTTTAGATAAGTCACAAAATACACCTATTGCATTTTGTGACGCCTCCCATGCTTCGAATATATGCTTTAAGAGCCTAGCCCCTGCATCTGTTGTACTACGGCCTTTAGTAAAACCGTATTGCTCAGGGTGTAATAATTTGTTATTGCTGAAATGGTTTAGCATTTGATTCAATATTATTTTCTCGAAAATCTTACTAAGTGTTGGTAATACAGAAACTGGTCTATAGTTATTAAGGTCGGTTTTTTCACCTGTTTTAAAAAGTGGTATAATTTTACTACATTTCATAAGATCTGGAAAAATACCTAGATCTATACATTTATTGAACACTACGGCTAAGGATGGAGCTATAATATCAATAATATGTTGTATTATTTTTACTGAGATCCCCCACAAATCACCCGTATTCTTTACCTTCAGAGATTGAAACGCTTTAATTATGTCTCTGGTAGTAATATGTTCAAATTGAAATAAAATATTACATTCGTTTACATTATCTTTTAATATAGAAAGTGCTTCGGTCGGTGAAGAAGCTAGTGCACTAGTTAATGTTACTGGAATATTACGGAAGTGATTTTCAAATGCGCTTGCCACGTCTTTATCAGCGATAATTATTTTTTCATTAATTTTTAATTCGTAACTGAAGTCACAGGATTTTGTGTTACCGTTCTCACTACTAATTATATTCCAAGTTGTTTTCATTTTGTTATCGGAGTTAATTATTTTATCCTTTATGTGCATTGACTTCGCCTGAGTGCAGACGATTTTAAAAATTTTTGAATAATTTCTCACGTACTCCTGGAAAGTGGAAGAAAGATTGTATTGTTTCTCGGCATAGAGATCATACATCTTGTTCCTACTTTTGAAAATACCTACAGTAGCCCAATCACTGAATTTACTAATTTTAGCTAAATTTACGTACCTAAACTTAAATATTCGATTAAATTCGTTATTAATGTTATTAGACAATGTATTATATATTTTAATAGGATCACTTCGTTGTAACGTTAACTGCGTATGTATTTTTGAATGAATTTTTTCTTTAAAAGTTGAAATTTTATTTTTAGTTACTGGTCTACATTTTATTAGTTGTTTTTTCTTATCGACAGAATTATACAATGAAATCTTTTGTCCGCAGTGGTCTGACCTCAACTTACTGAATATCTCTTTATCTAAGATCTCACAATTGCAAAAAATATTATCTAAACATGTAGCTGTAGTTTCAGTTATTCTGGTTGGCTCGTTGAATAGTGGGTTTAAATTAAAGCATTTAAACAAGCTTAGTAGCCTAGTAGTCATCGAAGTATTCAATAAAATATCTACGTTGAAGTCGCCACATATCACTAATCCTTTTCTAGAAACACATAACCGTTTAAGTACATCCTCCAATGTATCTTCAAAAATAGTATAATCACCAGAGGGGGGTCGATATACGCAGACTACAATAAACCGCTCCAGTTCCACACAGGCCAGCTCAATAGCGCGCTCAATAGAGAGACTTACAATATCTTTTCTGTCCTTGCAAGACATATCATTGTGCACTAAAATTAATGATCCGCCATGAATTGCGGTCTCTCTGAAGAATGCACTTGACAATCTGTAATTATGGTAATTTACATTATTCTGAGTGCTAGATAACCAATGCTCAGTTAAACATAAAACATGTGTGTTAAAGTGCCTAATAAACAATTCAATTTCTAATTCTTTGCCAGAGAAGCCCTGTATATTTTGGTGTACAATATTCATATTATAGAGCTTTCCCGTTGTCTTAACATCTAGTTTAAATTATGGTTATCAACTGTACTTGTACAGGAGTCAATAATATATTTAGTGGTACTACTACCACAATCTAAAACATTGTCAATAGACTTAGTTACATGACATGTAACTGTATCTTTTAATTTATAAGCTAACAATTTAGCTAACTGTCGTTTTACTTTAGATGGCAAGTACATATTCTCCTTTATCAACTTAAACGGAATGAACTTATTAATATCATAGTAAAAAATTGCATCTCTATGATGAATTGTCAAGTTATATAATAATAAATTTAATCTATATATGCGCTTATTTTGGTATTTGTTTAAGTTATTAAGATAAGGAAAAGCACATATGACAAACTTGCATTCAGTACTGCTGTGTAAATGTACTAACTTTTCAATATATTTAGTAATTTGGTGCCTCGTGATGTTCAAACTGTCACCTATCATTAAGACTATATTAGTATTATTACTTAATTCATTTGGTTCAATTTGATTTAACAGATAGTCAAAAGATGCTCCCGGTGAGCACCTGTTTATAACAGAATGGGTCAAGTATGGATTAATTATAGCACCAAAGTCTTTTCCTAATTGATCAGAAATAATAATGGTGTTACTTTTTGAGTTGACTGATGGAGAGGAACATGGGGTAGTTTCTATTGTGGCACTGTCACTCTGAGCTATTGAAGAACAAAGACTAGTTTTGTCTTGTGTGTAGTATTTATTCGACAGTGACTCAAACCTATTCATATATCTGTATGTTTGTTTTATGTCTGTCCAGCTATTTGCAAAAATAATGATAGATAATTTTGTTTTTAATAATAAAATAATTAATTTTGTTTTTGTAAAGCCTCTTTGCTATTTTTACTTTTGTTTGCTATTTTTAAACACTGCTTTACTAACCTATAAAGTTTTTAACAATTGAATTAAAATTGTTACTTATGAAAATAAAGTTAAATAATTACGAGAAATGATTGGTATTTCAATTACAGAGTTTTCCTGTCTTATTAACATGTTAATTATGCAACTATGTCCATTATATTATGTGACGGCGGACATAAAAATAACAGATACACAGACGGACGCCAGTCGTCTCATTAAATGAATTAAAATGTAACACAAAATGTATGAAGCCGTCTAGTAGACAACATAAATTGCTCTAGAATGCCAACTATTTATAAATACAGGGCGATATGTATTATTTAACTAATTAATAGAAAACTTGTATAATTAAATGTTGAATTTTCTGACGTATTTTTATTTCCAATTAGGAAATATTTTCGTTTGTTTCAAGCTTCTATTTGAACCAAAAAAGCTTTGCGTCACGTTCAAATTTTGCTTTGCGAGCCCCAAATATTTTTCTTTTTATTTTATTCTGTTACTTTAAAGTAGGTACCTACATTATGAAACTACATTTGAATCAATAAAATTATTTAAATAGAATGCGATATAATAACTACTACATAATAGCAATTTTTAAAGCACATAAGGAATTTAATCTCCAGTAATCACGATTTAATCCAAAATGGACTATTATAAAGAATTTGTCCTGCAGGAGGTCCTAAAATAAAATTAGTGGTTGTTCTTGTTAACTTCTTTTTTACTTACCAGCTAAGTAGCATCGTTAGACACAAAATGTGGTATTTAATCAACCGGTTTGACATAATAAAATCTTGTCAAGCGATCCGTGTTGAGATTACCACGAACAGACTGCTGGCGGGTCGTGTGAGAAGCAGCGTCGAAGTTCAAAGAAAAATATTAATTAAAAGTTTAAACGGAATCCATTTTCTAACGGAACCTTCATTTCAAAATCCACTTTGTAATAAATAAACACATTAAATAAATAATGCTCCATCTATGAGACCCACAGTGGCATTTAGTTAGGGTTCCATGGACAATACACAAACACAAGACACAAACCCAGATCGAGAATTATTCTAAAATTATTCGAAAACTACCGTAACATGTCTGTTTTGTTGAATCATAACGTAGAAAAACAAAAAAACGTTGCTCCTGTAAAATTACCCAAATGGTCTGCTGGCCAAACAAGTACTGAGACAACGAATAGATATTTAAACTTATTATCCAAATTTCTGCCTCACTGGGAATTGAACAACTTCGAACGGATCCGGCATGGTGACCATTGCGCCACACGGGTCGTCATGGAGAATACGAGTGCTGATTATGCGAAATAATGAGGCTTTATGAACTGTAGGATTCTCCATCTATTTAGTGTTCAAGTCAAGTTCCCTGTTTGTGGTGCCCTGGTGGTTTCTGAGTTTTATACCACCCATGCATGATGATAGTGTTTTTATACCCGTCTAGTTAGTTTCAAAACCTTGTTAAACTGCTAACATTCGAACAACGCCAACAAAAGATCTAAACAGAAAATAAGCGATTGTTTTAATAGTATTTAAATCGTTCTTTAAAATAAGTGAAAAATAGTTACGCTTTAAATATTGCCACCAAAATAGGTCACTTTGATTCTTTTATTAAATCAAATAATGCCTCATTTGTTATCGAACTGGCATGAAGCCAGCCAGAGCACAAACTGTGGTTTAATGTCATAACGATTTTCTAGCCTAGAAAAATAAAAGTTCATCGCCCACATATTCATCACTTCTTCAGGAGTTCTTGTAATCAGGTGGCATGGACACGTATCAAAAACTTTAAAAACTGAACACCAAAATACATTCTATCACATAAATATGACACGGTCTGATACCGAACCTGGGACCCTACAATCTGCAAGCAGCATTACTCTCAACCTGACTACATACCTACATAAAATGGTCTTTTACTTGCAGGTTTGATTGGGCTGTAACCTATATCTACTTTCTAATTAGATCGACTGCAAGCTCGTTTGCAATTACAAAAAAGTTTTATCGACATTCAGTGGCGAGACTGATTAATCATATGAGAAATGTCACTACAACACGAACGAGCGCTTTTTCATTGTACGACACGAATACGACGCTTAATTTTAAGTGGTGCTGCCACGCTGCAGTTACTCATTACGGTACGGTACGTATATTGGTCTATCTAAACGCCGAACGTTAATACAAAAAGTCAGTCTCGCGTTTTTGAACCGTGTAAAAAAGGGGTACTTTACACACGAAAAACGGTGACCTAAGGCGCTCCACCCACTGCACCGCGCCCCGTCGCGTAGCGCGGGATGGCAGATTTTACCATTGTATGCAAGTATCTCAATTTAAATAGAAATCACGCCTAGCACAACACACTGCCGACGCGGAAACGCGCGGGAAGGCGCCCCGTGCGCGTTTTCTGCAAATCTGCGTGGGAGCGCGGGGCGTGCCGCGGGATATGACAGATCGCGCGGTGAACATATGAGTTTATGCCGTCGTAATCTGCATCACCGCGCGGGGGAGCAGATTACACCGCTAAGTAAGGCAGATCTGCGCCTCCGTCGCCGCGCGCGTTTTCCGTCGCTCCGCGCACCGCGGCGGGACGCATCTTCAGTGGGTGGAGCGCCTTAGTACGGCTTTATTATCTCAGTGTGTGTGCTATAAACATTATTATGTACCACAAGTCACATCGTCTTTTTTCTTTTTTTTCACTCCTTCTTTCTTGGTTGGCAACGCATTGTTGATACCTTTAGTGTCACTGATATCCATGGGCAGCGATAGCAACTTATCACCAAGTGGATCATCAGCTCGGTTGACGGCTATTTCCATGAAATAAACTACAATATTTACTCGTGTGGCAACCAATGCCATGCCAATTGCACGCACACATACAAGCTTGCGTGTGAACACAATGCATGTTTATGATATCGTTGTCGTGTCGTCCGATAAAACGTCCTACCGACCATATTCTAACGAGCGGTTAACTTATCGACGGGGCTATGCTATAAATTAGTGGTTTCTCTTTAGTAAATATGATGACACATTGTGTGTTTATTATGTTCGTTTATTAAAACGAGTGTTCTCACACCTACATAAATAAGATGATAGTCATTATTGATTTGTGTGATCAGGCAGTGTTTGAAGTTTGATGAGTGACCACTTGCAGCCAAAACTTTATGACTAGTTCCTTGAGGCAGAGAGCGCCGTAAGTGGATATCTGAGAAAGGAGAAAAAAGGGTGAAATGTCTGAAGGTTTAAGACTTTCAAGGATGCTTCATTACTTTATCAACTCGACGTTGCTTAACTTAACTTCTTACTAGCCTTATAACTCTTATAACTGACAAACTAATTAATTAATCCTTCAACTACTTACGTCAATTGATAAAACTATTGCGTTTTTAATGAATACTTGATAATTATAATCTAAGGCTCTATTTGTTATTGTATCCAAGCAAGCCTCTCAGTCACCCTTCCATTAACGAGACGAGCCGATGCTTTAATTTGAACAATACTCCTGTATTGTGGGTAAGTATATTTTCTTGCATAACTACCATTACTTTAGAACCAACTGTGTATAAATATATTATATATGCTTCTTTTTTCCGCTTTTGACTCCGCAGACATAACCCCTTACTATCAGTCTATTCACTCGTCTGTAATTTATTGACCTAAAATAATTGATATTATTATCATGCTAAGAGAACACCAAGAAGATAATCTAGATGATCGATCCATATTCTATGTACATAATCAACATCCGCATGCGATATGTTAAACATAAAATATCACTACACGATTACTACAGTCCCACACATTCGTTAAATCAGCTGAATATCTTCTCGTCTATCTTTGGCTCGTTTAGGATAAACGAGACAGCACAAGTGCGCATGCGCATGTGTAGGTCGCTGGTTTGCCATTATAACTACGAGCATGTAAATCACTGGACTAAGGTACTTGTCGCAAAGGAAACAACGTGAATTACTTAAAGGATTTACAATCACAGCTGTAAGCTACAGAAAATATCTTAATGTGTTCCATCTTTTATTTGACCTAATGTAATAATAAATACCTACTATGAGATTGATATCTGAATTTGCAAAATTAAATGCTTCTTCAGTGTCTTTCTTGTAGGTTATAATTCTTACCACTATTAAAATAATTAAAACATTTTCGAATATGATTTTTATAATTATCATAATTTAATGTTTCACTGTCTTCAATCACACGTAATAGTAATTGGATAGGTCTTCGGTGGTAAAGCGACATACAAAAAAAGACACCCACCATACAAAACAATAAATGTAATATCAGAGGACTACTTTGATCTTTTTGTACCAGCAGCGGGGTCTTTTAATATAATAATATGTGCAGTATCCTAAACTAGCAAATATAAATCGTATTGTCAAACGACTACCAGATTTAAATAGTTTATGACTATTTTTAAACACAAATTGAAATGTACGAGTAGTTAATCTTCATGACCTAGCTACATTTATATTAATTGGGAAAACTGCTCTCAAGTCCCATAAATTTCAAAGTTTCGATAGGTTCGATTAATTCATGCAAACAGATTATACTAGGAGGGAAAATACAATTGTTTTTAAGATAAGCTTACAGCAGGTACTAAGGATATTTTAGTTCTATTTCAAATGGAAAATTTATAGAGACACGTGGAACAACTACTCTGTGCTACTATTGCTATACGACCACAAATACATAAGCTTTAATAAATGATTACAATCGTCACTTGTCATAATAATAATATATTTTTATCCTACTGCTCGGCTTTAGTCTCCTCCCACAATGTTATACATTTGCAAAAAGTCGTAACAGAGAACTCTTGAGAAATTATATGTTGATATTTCGTTCTTTAATGATCGTTTTTTTTGGAGTTTATTGGAGTTTACTCCTTAGAATCGATTTTCATAATATAAGCCTGGGGTATGATTTTCTGTCGCTTATCCAAATGTTGATCTCTACATGAGAGAGCATCTAGCTAGAAATTGACGCAACGAAGCCTGGAAACTGTTAAGAACCTATTAATTTTAAATATTTATGACGCTCAGTGTCACATTCCGGCACAGTTAGATTACAGGTGTAACAATATTGGTCCCTCAGATTGGTCCTATAAAGGTTTCGTTTTACCCGTTGTATAGAACCTTAATAAGTGTAGCGAAGTGTCGACTATGGTTGTAGAAGATTATTATAAGCCATAACCAGTCTCTAATCTCAGAACACCGCATCGTTATCCATGTTAGGCGACTCGCGATTAATGAAAGTAAGATTAACGCATATTTCTAACACTTTCGTAATCTTATTCAATTTTCTGTAATTCTATATTATTGACGTTCTGCCAAGGCTTAAATTAGCAAGGTCGAAAAATTATTGTGTGTTAAATAATAAAGTATACATTTACTCGCTCTTGACCACCCAGTTGAAGGTACTCAAGCATGGTGGTAGAGTTGTTTACCCGCTTGGCCGCCATTTTAAAACTGACTGTAAAAAGTGTATCCATCCATACTTGTTTCGGTCGCAATCTCTAAACTCCAGAAATAAGAATGGTCCATTGCTTCTATCTCCCTTAAGGTGGCTTATCTTCTCGGTTTGTCGCCTATTTACAAAAAAATACTTACCATAATACAAGAAATTTCACGCATTGGCTAATTTAAAACCACATGTTTCTTCTATCTATCTAAAAGGCCACCTTTCGTGTAGGCTATCATAATGCGCATATAGAAACAAGTACCAGGGCATCATAAGCAATAGGAACACGGGTCTAATCTCGGGATACGGCGTCGTTATCCTTGTAGGGAGTCGCGCTCCGCAGGGGCCGAACTGCCAGCTATTAACGAACCAACGCATTAATATTTAACGGATGATGTGTTGAAGCTGCATATAAACTGGTTGCTACTACATAAGCACTAGAAACTCTTACTAACACTAAAACCCTTTGAATTATGATAGTCATAAATCAGTTTTGATAAGTGCTAAGAAGGTTTAATATATGTATCATATATCTTTTGGATAACTTTTGCTTGATTTGTACCGTTGGTATTTAAATGTAAATGATTGCAAAATATATCAAGTTATTAATCAATTAATAATTGTATAAATAATTAATAAATGTTTGACTTAATAGAAAAAACACAAAAATTAAGAAATTTTCAACTTTCCAGTTTTTCAATTTCTTCAATCTACTTTCAACATTGTAGTAAGTAACAATTAAGACTTAATTTATTGTAGGTCATTAAATAACTTTTGAGAAGGTCGAAATTAGACTCTGAGTTTTCCGTGTCAACATTTTTTTTTTAAATCCTCACAAAACCAAATTTCTAATCAGATTGTAAACTTAACGGTTATTATAACTTACGAAGCGAAGCAAGAAAGCGCCACGTGTTCTAATGAAATAAAGCCTGAACGATAAAAGGTACTCTAGAAAAGCCTGAAAATTGTAGCGAAATTATTGTGTTCTCACTTTACATATTTTCATCTCCATTGTGATTAAAGTTGTACGAGAATTCCAAGCCTTTAAAAGGTAATCCTTTAAGAGGTATAATAATGAGAGTGTCGGCTCTTGCTAATCCGACAAAACTAGGGGCTGACTATTATTGTGAATGATAGTGAAAATAAAAGATAACTCACTTGTTTAAATATTATTATTATGCACCACTTATAAACACTGATACACTTGTACACTATTACACAATTGTAGAGCTTCTTGATCGGCGTCCAAAAACTGACTGACGAGCGGGCAGCGTTGCCACCTCGTGGGAAATCCCCACTCCACGACTCCCCTTTCCACCAGATCTTGTGATTGGTCGGAAGAGCTGCCCGCTCATTGGCCGCTGTTGTCGGTGGAAGTCAAATCAAGTACTAATTTAACAATAACGTTAATTACTGTTAAATTAGTACTTGTAAATTAACAATAATTAAATACTTATTTTGCTTACATATTTATACTCAAACTTAATCATGAAGTTAAATAAACGGTAATTTATCCATGTTGCTGACAAGAGTAACGTAAAATTTTAATGATGATGGTGCTTACGGATAACAAGTTGTTATGGTGAATATTAACAATTTTAAAAGATACCTTATATTCTAGGATCTAAGTGTGACATTAATAATTAAGATAGCAGATAGAACTTAGCTAAGTCGCAAAAACTTTTAAAGGACAATGGGCAATTTTGGTCTAACCCTTCTAAAGTTTTAAACTAATTCCATACTAAAGCTTTCAGGATAATAATATTATCTTTTATTTCATACTATGGAAGCCAAGTTGAATCTGAGTGCGAACGTTGTATTCTGGTGATGAAAAATTGTAAGAGAAAATTTGTTTCATCTGACTTCGAAGTTGAAACGCAGATAATTCGAGTAAAGCATACCTTTGTATTGCCTTTTACAGAAAGAAATATTTTCGTTTGCCGTAAATCGTTTTTGTGTTCCTTTTGTGCACTTATACTCAATATCTTCATTTTTATTGACGCACTGAAGCGTAATCCAATTCATTACACTAATCCTTTAAGAATTTGTGTTCCCTTCTTATTGAGAACCGTCATATCAAATAAATACCTACACCATGAACGACCAAGAAAAATATTAATAAACTAGCTGCCCGGACAGACTTCGTCCTGTTAAATGTTAATTTATTTATTTTGAGATGTAAGCTATCCTATCTTTCAAGTTGGATCAACCTGCACACGGTGTGCAAATTTGATTAAAATCGGTTAAGTAGTTTAGGAGTCCATCGCGGACAAACAACGTGATAATGAATTATTAAGGGTTGGTAGAATTTATTATTTAACCCATAATATGTGGCTAACACAGACATGTATGCGGCTAATATTAAAATTCGTAATATAACGCCGGTAGAGGTATTTCAATCAAAACTGACGGCTGTGCTGACGGCATGTCCTGGCAAATAAATTTTGTGTAGATACATATTTTGCATGCTTTTTAGTTATCGGACCAGCACTTAAAATTAATCTTTTATGGTCTATTGTATTTGTTGACATCATAGATTAATATTGTAAACTGGTTGAAATTATTGATGTAGGAATGAATCTTTGCACCTAAGACCATCAACTGTTGGTTCTTTGTAAACATTTCTATCGGTATATAGAGCTCCCTCTACCCCACAATACATAATAGTACCTCTAGAGCAAAGAGTAATATAGAAGAAAAATGAGATAAGCTTACATAATAATAATTTAAAAGCAAAAATTTGCAGCCTATTTTTATACTATCTAATACCATAACGATGATAGGCAAGGAATGCTTTTAGTTCTAAATCATATGGTATAAAAAGTCAAAATTATGCTTCCTACACGACGCTATACACCAAGACAGGGAGCATATTACAAACCCCATAATTTCAAAGCCGTTTGTGTCGCATTTCGCAAAGACCTCACTCATTTCTGTTCGAGTATTAAAGCGTGACCTGGCTGATCCCTCAGGAATCGTTAGGTTTCTGCAATCTTATACAAAATTATACCAATCGGAAGAACAGGAACATATAAATAACGGACTCGGAAAATATGACTGTGATATTATAACTAAAAACGGTTTTTTTTTTAAAGAAACATGAGAACAATCTTCAGATTTTAGTAACACTTTTTTCAAAGATCAAATCGAATTTAAGAATAAGAAATCAAGAATGGATTTAATAATTTAAGCAGATTTAAATATTGGTGCCATGTTTTATGCTATGAACATGAAAAATCTGATCATTGGGTTGACCCCAAAGACACTGTACCCCTCCTCCATGTTGCATTAGTGTCCTACCCCAGTAGTACCAGCAAGCAAGCAACAACCCATAATTGTCCCACTGCTGGGCTCGGGGTCTCCTCTCAGAAAGTGAGAAGGTTAGGCCATAGTCTACCACGCTGGCCAAGTGCGGATTGGTAGACTTCACACACCTTCGAGAACTTTTTATGGAGAACTCTCCGGTGTGCAGGTTTCCTCACGATGTTTTCCTTCACCGAAGCAAGTGATAATTAACTTGTAATACGCACATAATATTTGAAAATCAGAGGTGCGTGCCAGGATTTGAACTTGGGCCCCTTCGTTCGGGAGACCAACGTTCTACCGCTAGGCTATCACTGCTTACGCAGTTAGTTAGTAGTACCACTACACAGTTAGTTAGTACTACTGGAAATACATTTAATCCATTTTTGACGAGATATCAGACCTCTGTCTGACTGACTGTAAAAATTAAATAGAATTTGAGATAACAATTTACAATCATTCCTTTTTCTTAGAAAACAGATGAGTTCTTACAAAAATACTAATCACGGCTTCTGATAAAAAACTGTTTTAATGGGTTGTTGTAAACTCGACACAAAGTAATTTAGCCATATTTTTCAAACACCATGCCTTGATAGTAACCTCGTCACATCACATGTAGGTCTTCTTTGTCGGTTTCTTTTCTTCTTTGCTGAAGGTCGTGTCCATTCTGATAAGACTTGGTGGCGGAGCTGACAAACTGCTTCCATGCCACGCTGTCTTCCGCCACAGGTAGGTAATAACCACAAAAGTTTCCTCATACGCACATGTGCATAATTTACTTATATTTTATATAATGTCTAGTAAAACCACAGAAGAAATAATATTGCGTATAACTTTAAATATTTTTAAGTTATATTTCATCTTTTTATTTACAGTTAACATCGGAAGCGGGAATTGTAGAAAATATGAGTAGAGACCCTAATCTGTTATTGTGATATACCTACTGACATTGTGACCTGTAGCGGCTTTTATCGTGTATGTGGTACACGTTTCTGAATAACGGGCGAGACCTTAGGGAATGTCTCTTTACCAGCACGAAGAGGTCAGATTTCTGTAGCACTGCTTGAAGAAACATAAAAACATCTTTCAACTGACATCTAGCACATTTTGCGTTTGTCAATCTCACTGTTTATGTTAACATGTGTATGTGTTCTTATTTTATTCCGATGGAAATTACAAGCAAATTTTAGCATTACTATGTATTAAATTGTCAATACTACCAAACCCAAGCACAGATAGGACATCCTATAGTCCTAATATTTTAATGTCAGTTGATTCGAGTGCAAACGTCGGCTATCCAAAAATCTTGTATCGAGACAGACTGAAGCGATGACAGAACTGTCATTGAATCGACATCTTTATCCAATCACTATCATAGTAATAAGAACATTGCTCTATTTAAAGTTGTTAACTTATCCTTGAAAGATAAAACAAGCGACTACGTTACAATATACACTTGTATTACAAACACGCAAAAATAACTTAATTATTTCAAAATTATAAAAGTGTAATCAATCCAGTCGGTCTAAATTTTTCACTTCCACCTTGATGGCAATAAAATTATTGCTTACAGTTAACTTTTTTCGCTATTATTTTTGTTATAGTGTTATTTATTTGAGCGGCTTCAAATTATATTTAAAGAGCTTTTCACTCCAGTCTCATCAGTCGCGCGCGATGTTCAGTTCAACAGGTCATTCACGCGAATGAACCACTTGACCGGATTTCACAGTTTTATAAATAAAGTTATATTTTAATACACTTTTAACTTTTAAAGAAACTGAAGTTAGAAGCAGTGCAGGTAAGTTAACGTGAATCAGTAACTTGTACTGTGTGGGGCCGTGGATACTGTCTACTATTCATGGCTTATAAATAAGTGCTAAGAATCTGGGGTGGTTTTAAAAGGGCTTTGCTGTTTGGTAAAGGAAACGAAAATAAAATGAAAAGTATTTGAAAACTACTTACCAAGTATTTCAAAGTAATTATAAATACACACACATAATTATAAATGATCCATATGTATAAAAACATTAAACTCAGCTTCTTCAATACAAATAAATAGAGTTGTTTGAATCGTTTATTGATCATCGATTCCTACTCGGGGGCAGTCTAAACGATTCATGGGCGTCGGACTTGCTTAACTGGAACCCATTGGAATTTATCCAACGTCGATTCTATGTATAGTTTACTATGGTTTTTGACAATGAACATAGTGAAAATAACGACCTGTGATAACGACACATGAGCAACAATCGGTTCCACAGCAATGTAGCAGGGAATCAAGCGATGATGCCTTATTACACGACTTCCAAGGAAGGGTTATGTTTTTATATGTTGTATGTTTATATTTTGTATGTATGCGTGTATTGTTCTTTATTACCTCATATCCCCCAAACCACTGAACGAATTCATGTAATTAAGATATCGTTAGATTCCGCTTGATAACCCAAATGTTCTTAGATAAGTGAAATTAAAAAAAGAACAAATATGGTGGCTGCCTATGGTGGCCTAATATGGTGAGATGCTTTTGTTTGAAGAATCAAAAAATAAAATACATACATATATCGAATAATGCAATATGTCTATCAAATTAAACAGCTCACCATAAGAATTTCAAAAAGGTATAATTAGCATGGTAGCTTCTTTAATAGTAGGTGGGTTCTTTTTATCATTTTACATATGACATAATTGTCAGCATCTCAGACCAAATCTTGGGATCAGTATATTAATACATACGGTCGCCGATTAATACGGACTATAATCGGATAAGCTTCCGAAAACTGATAACCGAATTTCGAGCTGAAATTTGGCCCACAGCTTTTTATTTAAATTTTATAAAATATCTCTCTAAAGGCTTTTTGTACATTTTATTATATTTATCGAGATATTACAAAAGCAAAAGTTATTTCAATTTAAAGAATCCCGTCTACTACATATCGATATTTTGTATACATCATAGCATATTATGAGTTGTGAATCATGAGCTTGGGCCTCTAAATTTATTGTCCGTGGCCCCTCAATCCTCATTCCATTTCATCATTATTGGCGTTCTCGAATTATTAAATTCGCCACACTGCACCGTACAGCGATTTCATCACGGCAGACACGATATGCGATAGATTACCCTCGAACAATTTCGATGGCGTACCCTGGTCAGGCTCTCCATTATTTTCCCGTCAAAGTGATTAAATAAATAGTCCCGCTCCTAGTACAGGGACGGAGTTATTCCGTAATTACGTAGCTTTATGGCTCAGACAGGGCACGGGAATGTTTTGAACTTGTAACACAGTACGTATGACGATAGTGACCTTAGAGTTTTATGTGTGGAATTTCATATCTATTAGAAAATATTTTTGCGTTGCATTTCGTCGATAATAAAATTATCCTACTTAGTTTATATGGGTGTACTTCCTTTTAGCTCATACCTCCGATTGATCTGAATTATGGTATACCTATGTATTTCGACGTGCTGATAACGAATGTCATATGCAAAATACTCGCATATTTCATTTTCAAGGTCACCTTGAAAAAACTTTATTTTTAATTTTTCACGTTTATTTGGCAAAATATTGATTTTATAGAAAAACTAGCTTTTGCCCGCAGCTTCGCCCGCGGTAGAGATCGATTTTTTACAAATCCTACTTACTTACTTTTACTTAGTTAGACTTAGTTGCCTATGACTTAAGTAATTTACATGTATCATTTTGATAGCGTGAAATGCAAATGAATTTTACTGACGCCATCTATTAACAACATCCGGAACTAAATATCCAGCAACTAACAAAATATCGATCTTCCTATGGGGATGTTTTACCGCGGTAAAAAGTAGCCTACGTTACTCTCCACCCTCCTCACTATCTCCACACACAAAAACCATTTCGTTGCGACGTGAAAGACGGACAAACAAACACACTTTCTCATTTATAATATTAGTACAATGTTTCCAATAAAAGTTGTAGACCATAAGGAGACTGACATTTTATGTCTGATACATTTTTCTTGTAGAGCCAGTGGTTTGTTGTGATTGTGGTAGAGTACGAGTATGTCTGTCCGCCGGTCCTTCCGTAATCGGTATCAGCTGATGTTCTCTTCAGTCCGGGTTCGATTCCGAGCTGGGGCAGACCTTTTTGTAACGATTTTTTTCGTCTTTGGCTGTTTTTGATGTACTCATACCTAATTTATTATTTGAATGCTCCGTGCCCATTTGAATGGGGGCGTTTAAATTTTAGCATCAAATAAGATCTGCAGCTGCGAATACTAACATAAACTTATACCTACGTTGCAAAAAATAATTGGTATAGTTATTTAATTTTAAGCTTGCTTCATAATAGAATGTGCCTGAAAATAAGCAGTTATAATAAAAAATAATTACATTTTGCAGCCCAACGGTTAACGTTTCCAGGAATTTTTGCTGTAACGTTCCAATCGTTCCAAATTATGATTCCATTTATTATATCGAATTGGCGTCGGGTGGGCGTAATAGACCCACAAAGTATCTGAATAATTTTACCGCGACGTGATAAGGTCCCTAATATTACACGAATGATGTTGTGAGAAAGAAGATATATGTAGGTACGTATTTCGATTGCTCCCAACATTTATTATTTGGTGAAAATCACCATGCAGCTTTTTAAATGCAATTGTTACTTATTTCAGCTAATTTATTCTAAGCTAGGAAAGCTTCACGTAAAGATAAGAGTTTGGTGTTTCTGTAGTATCTGTGTGTGAAGGACTTTAGTGTGTGTGTGTGTGAAGAACTTTAGTCTGTGTATGAAGAACTTTAACAAAAAAACATTTTTGCACAATAATGTGAGTTTCTGTCTTGTACATCATCGTTACGAAATGCAATAATTTCATTAAAAAAAAACTTCGAACAAACGACAAAGCTAGAATCTGTTAAAATAATCACATATTTTAATTATACAACAAATGAAAATAAGGACAACAAAACGATGTCAACATGTCAACGTTAAGTAGAACAATAAATACATTCGCTCACAACAGTTAAACAGTCTGACCTATCCTAAGCTAATTCCTAGTTACTCTGCAAAACGGCTTGTTACTGTAAGTCGTCGCTGGAACATTTTCCTTTGAACCCACTAATAGAATTAAAGGTGTTTTCGCAGCACCAAGCAGCCCTATATAAGTCACGGCATAATCTAATAGTGATGTGACTGTTGACCACGATATCTATCTGTACTTACTTATCTGTTCTGAACAAATTATTTGAAAGCTATTGGAATATGTCATATTTTGTTTAAAATATACAATGTGGCCAGTAAACCAACTAGCGATAATTTAATATGCTCATATAGGTGAGTAGGTATAGATACTTATTCTGATTTCATCTCAGTGGTAGGTACGTATTTTTTAAATATTTAAATTTTATTTTATGCAAATCATCTAAATTCTTTTTTTTATTGTGATATTATTACACGTTATAGAGCAAATATTACTTCCATAAAAAAAGTACGCAATGTAATTGATGATTAAACGAACTTACCTGTAAGTGAAGCTCTATCGCAATTATATGAGTACTTTTCATTCAAAGATATAAGATCCAACGCGAACCCATATTATGAAATTTTTTAATAAGCACTTTAAATAATGAGGCACGAGGCGACAGCAGACCGGACGAGGAGAGGGTAGAATGTTTTAAATTTAATCTAAATAAGTGCGTAGTTGCTTTTATATTACCAGTCACTAGCAGCCTTTGTGTGTGTGTGTGTGTATGTGCAGATGTCTCTGGCACTAGACATTTTGTCTCTCATATTATACGCTCTAAAAAACCATAACCACAATACATTGTAAGGATCATGAACATGTACCACTGTGAAAACTTATTTACGTTACTCCTATCTTTTCGATTACCAAGGTATGCGGGATAATCGAAGTTGTAATGCATGTTTTACTTAAAAATATCCATATCGATATTTCTGTTATTCGGCATCACTATTACTAGTGAGTCTAGTGACGTCACAGCTTGAACGAGGGGTCGCCGGTCGACGGTCACTCGCCCGCGCCATGTCAGATCCGTATCTTTGGCGCCATAACGCCCGCCATTCGCCGATTTGCACAGATTGCATTCGAATTGCTCTGACTATTCAACTAATTAATATCGGCACGTAGCAATTAGAAATACTGTAGTCTCCAGAACATTGTATACGGAAGTATTGGTTATGAATATTTATATCATTAGATGATTTCGTTGAATATATATACGTATAATAGGTGTAATGGAATGGAATAAACAATATCGTTAAGATACATATATGTAGCTATATATCTTGTAGGTACCTTCTATAATAAAACTCAAAGGGAAATTTTTCTGTACATTGCATATTTTTATTACTTTATAAGTGATATTTCAATAAAAAATGTTACAGCACAAAAATATTTTAGAAAACTTTTCATCTCGGAAAATATACAGGTTTCCAGGCTGAAAATTTGTATAGACTATTTTTAAAACATTATGTAATGTAACCGATTTGCTTCAAAGCAACTAACGTTAATTTATAGTTTTTTTTTAAATTTTGCATGGAAAAGAAATAAAAACAATTATATAGTGTGAATATTATTTATTTTTAAACCAGTTGAAACTTTTTGTAAGTAGGTAAGTATGTAAGTACTTTATGGTAGGTACCTCATAATCCTAATATTATATTATAATATAAGTAGGTAGCCAAAAACCAGCAGAAGCGACATCTGTAAAATATAATATAATAATAAAATCCGATTTTTTTAAACAAACTATTTTATGCAGTTCAATTTAATGAAAAAGAAAACTTGAACGCCTGCGCTGAACTAAAAGCAAAATGCCAAGAGCGGAATTCAACGATGATGTTTGGAGAAGGAAATATTAAATTCTGTGTCATAAAGGTTGGTTCCGAGGAATCTCTTCTATTTTATCTTATTCAAATATATTATTTGACATTAAATAGAAAACTGAGGTTTAGTAGGTACCTACCTGAGGTACACTTTACTTAAGAAGGGATAGGTATGAATTACTAGAGGAATCTTGAGCGTATAAATTATGATAAAAAATACCTATTGATAAATGATTTATTTCGGATGAGGCTGGCTAGTCTGATCTTTCTGATGGTTCCATGAATCTTATGATAATGAAGCTTTTAGCGGTCCTGTCTCGAACTCTCGACAGTTAGTTCTATAGGTACACCTATCCAAAACACTTGATGACTTGACTAAATTAATACAATATTAGCATTGCTCATTCCATACTTAAATCCAAATAAACGACACGTACGACGTTAAGAGAAAGAGTGTATTAATAAACGATATCAGATTCTTTCCTTCTTCTTTCGGTAACAGCAGCAGCGGAGGATGGCCATCCGGATTGCGCGAGGTTATCGCACGATATCCTATGAGGCGGCAACCATCCTGGCACGTTTCCCGCCTTTAGATATACTGGCTGACATGGATGCGAGGGTTTATACCCGTGTTCGCTCCATTCGCCAAAGGGGTGGAAACGTAGCAGCTAATGAGCTCGGAGTGCTTACGCGCAGGGCGAACCAACAAACACTTGTTGAGTGGCGCATACGTCTGGAGGAGGAGAGGGCGGCGCGCCAGCGTGTAGTTGGTGCGATCCTGGCCAGCTTTGAAGCCTGGATAGAGAGACGCGAAGGCAACGTCACCTACAGACTGACACAGATTCTCACCGGACATGGCTGTTTCGGTGAGTATCTGTATCGGATTGGACGCGAGGCAACAGCACAATGCCACCACTGTGGAGAGGACCGGGACGACGCACAGCACACGCTCGAGGTATGTCCTGCTTGGGCATCTGAGCGGCGCGTCCTGGTCGAGCGGATTGGAGAGGATCATTCCCCGTCAGCGGTAGTAGCGGCGATGCTGGCGGAAAAAACCGCCTGGAAAGCTGTGGTCTCCTTCTGCGAAACCGTCATGGTAAAGAAGGAGACCGCCGAGCGGGATCGGGAGAGGGCCGATCCTGCTCGTAGAGGGCAACGGCGGGTTTGAAAAGGGGAAATTCAGTACGCAGGGGAGGCACCGGTGTGTTCATCAGAGATCCCGGAGCCTCACCATATGCAGCGGATGGCTGACGAGGGGGTAAAAATCCTACATAACCCGCAACCGGGTATCTTCCGAAGATTTCCCCCTCGAAAAAAAAAAAACACCTATCCAAAACACTTGATGACTTGACTAAATTAATACAATATTAGCATTGCTCATTCTATACTTAAATCCAAATAAACGACACGTACGACGTTAAGAGAAAGAGTGTATTAATAAACGATATCAGTATTCTTTTCTTCTTCTTTCGGTAACAGGTCACGTCATAACGCGGTGATCAATTTCATCTTCTCTCATCCCGTCTGCTAGTTTTCCGGATGTTTCCCCTAAAATAGCTAACCTAACCTAACCTACAACCTTCTACTACGTATCCGTCAATACAAAAGTAAACGCTCAAGACAAAATCGATATGATGCGAATTACAGAGGCGTTTAAATTAGGCATTAGAAACAGAGGAGTCTTATTACAGATAGGAATGGCACATTTCACCTATCACTGGATATTTCACTTGTTAAATAAACTTCACCTTTTCACACCTGTGACATGCATCGAAACCGTCTGTTACATTTAACGGGACTGTGAATTCACCACAGTATTCCTTTTACTGTGACTTAACGCCGGCCACCGGCCAAAATTCACAGAATTCCATCGTGCGAAAAAGAGAAAGCAACATTTGTGACTTGAGCCGTGCGTGAGCGAGAGCGACACAAACACTAGAAGAGAGAATTTGTTTAAGTGAAATTGCATCTTATTCTCAACGTTATTAGACTTAAGTTTGTCTGATTTCTTTCAACTTGCTTCGTTAATAATATCGCTACGGTACAAAAACTTCAAATGAAAATGAGTCTTATTTTAAACTGTAAGGTTTTGATTAAACTATGTAGGTAATTGATAATTGATATTTACAACCACGTCGTGTCTCGTGAATTCGTGAATTTCGTGAATACGGTGACTCGGTGAGATTTCGCTTCACAGTTCATAATCATTAAATTTGTAATCTTTACTCTGCGCGCCCGTCTCGCGCACGGTTTCGTTGATATTTTAAACATACCTAGTGATAATAGTTAATGAATGAATACTGTTAGTTAGTAGTATAGATAGATAATAGTCAGGGTCCTCAAACTTAGTACAATGAACAGGGAAAGATGACAGATATTATGATACTAAATAAAGACGCATGTTCATTACAAACAGTAAACCATTGCAAGAGGTTTTTTCGGTTGAGTAGCATTATAATTGTAGTTCCATAATATTTATACAGATAGCAGCACTTGTTCCTATTTTTTTCGTTCTATAGAGATGGACGCAACGCAGATAAATATTTATTTTTAGCATAATAGCGATATTGTTTTTAAATATTTTTTTATATTTTATTCAATCGGAATGCTGAAAAATAAATGAATTAGATAAATGTTATTAGACATATTATTAAATACAAAATATAATGTTGTATTATCATAATGCAATGACCATAGACAAGAAAAATGTTTTAATTTTGTCTTTGGTCTCTCAACGTCAAGTTTGATGAATTTGACATTGTTGTTGATTGCGTTTTTCCGTGGTTTTCGCCTAAAAAATATAATTTTAAGTGCTTTGTGTGTAATTTGAGTCGAATGCTGCTGTAATAGTTCCTCCAGTTATTATCATAAAAAATCCGAGATATTGTGTAGTGTTGTGCGTGGTTTTGAGTCAAGATTTTTTTTTTCCTTGTGCACCTTGATTTTACAATATCTACAAATTATTATTAAGCATTGCTGTGTACCTGGATGCTCTGAAAGAAAACATAAATAAATTCTAAAAATTATTCAATTTTTTATTTCCAATGGTTCCTCCTTCAAAATACCATAAAATAAACTGTAGTATAGACTATAGAACTAGGAACATTTTCTATTGGCTAGTGTTGCCAGGTTGTAAAATTGGATTTACGGTAGATCTACGTAATTATGTGCTGCCTGGCAACACTGGTTGACTTTTAGTTCCAGAACACTCTATAATGGCGCCACTGACGCACATTTCTAATCTTAGGCGCGAAGTTTGGTCTCTATTTCAGTATATTACAAAGTACTCTGTGATAATAGTGTACTCGAGTATTGACAAGCCGGTTGACAGTGACAATTGTTGATTGAGGAGTTTTGACGGGCGGCAGTTTGACGGCTAGTCTGTGGTAGTTGCCAAGGACGCTGTCAGACAGATGGACGAATCCTCGGTCGCCATTAGAGTGACTTTTTAAATCGCTGCGTTAGGTTCTGTAGTCTGTGGTCTGTTCAGCCTCTTGTCTCTGTCAATTTGTGGCGAGTATTTATTTTTTCGTTAGATGGGACTTCTGAATTTGTAATTTCTTTAAGAAGGTTCAGGACTTGTTTATAGAATAAAATATTAAATCATTCCACTCCCTTGATTTTGAGTCTGTGGTTGGACCATAGCCGGAGGCGATATAGTCTGTGGTAGTGGGACGTGTCTGTGATTGATGGTTTTTCAGTCGGGGTTAACAGCGTAGAATTTTTCCCAAATATCGGGGTCTGCTATATTGGGAAATTGATTGGGCATATATATTGTTTTTTCATTGGGCAGGATAAAGTAGTCAGAGGTCCTGGGACTGACTGGCCAACGGGAGTTTAGCCATTTAAATTCAAAATATTGTATGGGTCAGCCCTCTGGAAGGGGAGAGGTCAAGGTGTGAGTGCAGGTCTGTGAATTAGTTTGCAACCTTGTTGAATTCGGTTCTCGAAATTGGTTGGGTTGTGGGAGTTTATAATAAATACATTTAGAGGGATGTCTGTGAGATTTAAGTCATCGTGGGTTTTTGTGTCTAGTTATGGGGAAGGAATAATTTTTTGAGTAGGGAATCCCCTTTTACAACGTCAACAAATCGTCGCCGGTAAGTTGACCGCTGAGCTTTGGTAATGACTGAATCAAGTCACTATCACTGCGAAATGTAACGGACGGAATAAAATGCACCCACTGTGACAATACTCGTCAATAATGAAATATACCAGTGGTGATTTTTCACGGGTGATTTAACAGTGACAAAAATAAATAATTTCACGGACTTGATAGTGAAATAAAAGTAACGATATTTCCCATCGCTAATTACAGAAGCATACGTACGTATATCGTGAACACTATGTTTATACCGTCATTACACCGCAATTTCTCTCCTACTCGGTTTCCAACGGCCGGAACGGCTTCTAATAATGCTCCCACTGAGAAAAAGCAAGAGATTCAACAACATAATCACACTAAAAGCATTCTGTTTTATACGCCAAAAGTCATGCTAAGAATAGTCACCTGTAGGATAGTGTGCCAAGTTGATTGTGAAGACGGCTGTATTTTTAAGGCTTCATTTCTTAGTGTGGTGCGTTGGTGTTTAATATCGAAATGGATATTTGAGGCGAGCGATGACTTTGAATACTGATAAAAAATATAAAACTCTCTAACATAAATGCATATTCCGCATTCGCATCGCAGCGCATTTGTCAGATCTGGACGCACTCTTGCACATTTATAGTAATAACCTTATCCCATCAAAAACATAAATGTAAAGTGAGAGCCAATTAAAAAAAAAGAATTGAGATCTAAATGGGTGTCAAATTCTGTGTGGAAAAGCCTAAAATTTTGGTCATAAGAACTGATCTATAGGTTCTCTAATGAAATAATATAGTGTTTATATAAATAGCCTATTTAAATTTAAATGTTACTGTGGTTTGGGTTGAAAAACGACAGCAAACTTTAGACGTTAACTTTGTCGAAATATGGATAACTTCCACGCGTGTAGGCAGCATGCACTCGAGGAATTCCTTTCATTAACGTTTCGTACTTTCCAAGCTCGCGTCAGGTAATATGACGCTCCCAAAATTTAAATGAAAATATTTGCGACAATTTATGAGGGCATTCATTAAGAACCACATTGACGCAAACATGGCATAGTAACCGTAGAACACAAAGTCGTGTTAAAACTTTTGGGATTTTATTATACTCTACGCCGTAGAGTCTACAGCAATATTTTCTTTTCTTTTGTGAATAAATAAGATTTTGTCTCATCTTTGGTTTAAAATATACTGAAGCTCGCGTTGTTAAATGTACAGAGGAACCAATCGTCACAATGTGAAATACCTAGTCCTCAGTTAGTGGACTAAGTATGATATGTATAAAACTGGGACAGATAAATGTATCACAAACTGTGATGTTTAAGATGTATTTTATTTTTTGTGAGTGGTCCCGGTTGTTATCGATAACAATCGTGAAACCGTATCAGAGATTTGAGGACGGCATAAACTTTTGGCACTTGGGTTGGCTTCACCTAATTTAACCTCACCACTAATCCGCAATGGAGCAGCGTGGTGAAGTATGCTCTAAAATCTAAATATTCAGTTATGGGGATAGAGCTTAATCCATAGTGGGCCATTAATAGGTATATGCCACTAGGTACTCAGCATAAATGACTTTTGTTATTTTCAGTAACTTTTACGCGACTCCTCGTAACTTCAGCTCCGAGCTCGTTTAAGTTATTAATAAATCGATGATCCGTTCCCGCAGGACGTGCCTGTGGACGGTTTTAAGAATCAGGCCAGTGAAGTGCGTCGCCTGAGATCGATAACACTAATTTGACTACTCCTTCCCCCACTAATCCCCTGGTAAGTGCACCTTTACTTCTGAAAAGATTGATAAATTGTTCCACAAATTTGTTTTTCAAAGTAAGAAGAAAAATAAGTAACAGTTGGTGATTATGGTTTTCATTAGAGATTCAAAATTCATTTAGCGTCATCGTAGGCTTTCAAGTTAATTTAGTCCCGCGCGAAATGTGCTCAATTCGAGTATTTTTTATATCATGAAGACAAATTATGGCGATAATGCTTTAGAGATATTCGCTAGAAGATTTTCGCGATTCCAGATGATATGGATGGGGTTTGATTATTTGGAGTGGTTTGATGATATAATGCTCATATGGGCTCTAAGTCGAACCAGATTCTCAAAGCAGTCATAAGTAGTTATAAAGTCGGAAAAACACTTAGAGGGAAGGGAACCTGTGTCTCGTCCTGAGGCTTCATTCAATCCGTAATTGATTTGTAGGTCAATGACGAATAAAAGTTTCACGTCTCTGATTGAAGTGAACGTTTCCCAGCTGATAAACTTTAATTTTTTATTTTCTGTATTGGAGCAGCCTCAATCACATGGTATCGTAAGACGTAACAGAAGCCCCATTACACAAGCCCCTAGCTGGTAAAGCCAAACATTGGAAATGCAAGCATTGTACAGACAATACCCCCATACAGATGGGGTGGCTCAGAATACTTAACCCAATCCTATAAGGTCAAGGTGTGGTATGAAGCCAACCTCCTACAGTTATTGGTAGGGCTTCACGTAAGGAACGTTAATTTTCCGTGAAGCCTGCCAAAATATGAAATGTTGGATTTTTCGAGACACTTCCTAAATCCGTTAAAACATTTCAGATTGAGTTATAAAAGGAAAGTTGTAGCTGGCGAGGTATAGTAGAAAAAATAATAATTAATGAATGCCAAAACCATTTAAACCTCTAATAAATAGTGCAGTTTAACAGCAGTTAATTATTTGCAGTGACTTCTACAAAACTTTTATAGTTTTCCCCACTTTGCAGCAAACTGATGGCCGTTGCTTTGAAAGCTATATTAAAATTGGAGTTGGTGCAAACTAAATAAAGTAAAAGAACTGCAGTGAGAGCGCAAAGGTTTAAACGCAACAAGTGCTAACAAAGGCATTCATTAAATTCTCTTGTTCGCTGAGCTTCTTGTTAATGAAACTATAGTTCTAAATTTAGAGATCTGTTTCTTAGAAATTGGGTTGTATGTAAGTTACATTTGAATCTGTGTATATGTATAAAACACATTTACAAGGAAAACTATCATGGCTATCTTAGCATAAATAGTTAATGAATAATAGTCGATAGACTTACTACTTCGGAACTCTACATTGCGCGTGGCCTGACACGCACTTGCTCGGTTTTTGAGTATAGAATTCGTACATCTCACAGATTATATATTAATTAGTATGGTATATATGTTGCGAAAGTACTACCAGACAAACGTCGTAAAAAAGTGTTTACTTTTTTTACATTTATATTTACCTTTCCAAAAAAGGTAACATCACAATCCAAAAATAAACGGCACATTTTTTCCGTATACCATCACTTAGGTTTGACTCAATTTCCTGTGCTTCAGTCAATAACCGTGGCGCTGTTCGAAAATAGCAATTCCCGAATTTTTTGTGTAGGTTTTTATCTGATATTAAGGCGACAAAGAGGAAAAAGAATGAATTCGCCTACAATATTATTTACAAAATAAATTTGCTTAGCCTGGGAACTACACCCCTAATAAAATAGGACACGGTGGATGGTAAACGATGTTACCGACAAGAAAACAATTTGTTACTTTCATCTTCATATTTTACTAAGGTTCAATTACGACGGCGAATTTTCTTACCGTTGTACATTTTTTTAAGAAGCTTATTTAAGCAATTTACGATATAGCGTATAAACATAAAGAAAAATGCTCCCTTATAATATCAATGGTATGAGGTACCCTCACCGTCAGTCTGTCACATTCTGTTCTTGGAATATATTGTTAAATGAAGATGAAAAGTATGTACGTATAGAGTTCACCCAATGCACTTATATTGGTGTTTACTAACCTTCACTTCTCACAGATGAAGGATTTAAAACTTTCTTTAAAAACTTAGCAATGGAATGGTCGTGTGAGAATAACAAATTCAATGAAATATCGGTATATAGGTTCATAAAACACAAACAAAGTTTTGTGATGAGTTGTACCTACTGGTTCTAAAAATATTTATAAATGTTTTCTATTTTATAATTTACAATTTTGATGTAACTATTTAATCTTGCAACCACTAATTGATGGGATGTATGAAAGTATAAAGTATATGTCGCCTTATCCGATTTTTGCTGTTTTATACATGGTTGACAGACTAATCGGTCGAATCGAGCGGAATATGACTTGTGTTTTGTAACAAAAAGCAAAGATTACCTTGACACATACAG
Organism: Thymelicus sylvestris; assembly: GCA_911387775.1. Taxonomy (NCBI): domain Eukaryota; kingdom Metazoa; phylum Arthropoda; class Insecta; order Lepidoptera; family Hesperiidae; genus Thymelicus; species Thymelicus sylvestris. Next base: position 12,733,168 of record OU426893.1, read on the forward strand.
ATAATGTCTTATTGGGAAGTAGGATATAAATGAAGAAAAAGGCTTTGTTCCACCTTATGTGTGCCAGATGAAAACAAAACATCTGGGAACAATCACACCGCGAGCTAGTCATACGTGCTAGTTCAGATTTTCTATTACAGACTCCGAAGAGCTTGGCTATACGAGTGCACGATACACAAATGCAAGTGTATTTTTGTCTTTTGTTCTAAAGTTAACCCATATCTGTGTGGTACGCTGGCAAATGAGTGGTGGTGAGTAGGCATCACTATCCATGCATATTCGCTATACCAGAGACGTCCGTCCCAATAATAAAAACTATCAGTCAATAAGGAATATGTTCTTATAAATTGGTTCCATATATTGCAACCAAAACACATTTAATCATTTCATGGGTGCGTCGGCTAGTATGAATGTATGTATGTAGTATGAATGATTGCAGATGTGGCATAGAATACAACAGCCTCTTGATTACAATTTCGATTTGAGTGCACTAAAAGCAAAGGAGATTATACTCGTATTAAATGACTAAATTGAATCACAATAGCATCCAATTCAACGTTCAATATCAATAAAAATAACCTTTAATAAAAATTGCTATTGTACCTTTTTGCACTCAATGAATAAACAGAGCTAGCAAACGCTATACATCGTAATTACATTCTGCTGCGAATTTGATCTAACTAAGCGGTATTGTTTGCTATGTAGCGAAAATTGCTTACGTCTGAACGATCCCAATTCGTATAAATGCCCGGATTGTAGACCAAATTCACGTATTCTTAAATTGAAAGGAGTTTTGTCTAATAAACCGAATGGATGGGGAGTTAAAACGCGGTCGATGAGGTAATACCGTAAGGTCTTTTCGAATGGGAGAATTACAACCGTTGTAAGCCAAGAGAAATGTCACTAATTCACCTGGGAGAATTAACTCAAGTGAAATAACTCTACGGCACCAAATATTGTACAAAAGTCTATAGGTATTTTTGTCTTCAAGGAAGTAAACTTTACTATTTATCTATTGTTTATCTACTTTTTTATCTAGTAGTTAATCTGCAACTATAATCTACAACCTGTGCAATGTTTTTGGATGTATTTTGGTCGCAAGTCCAAGAACCAGTCTTTTCGTAACCATTTTTTCGTGCTTGGACGAGATCGCGATATCACGAATATTGCAAATATGAGCGACAGTCATTACTTAGTAAAAACCAACAAAAAAATATTTTATTCCGTGTAAGACAGAATATATTTCCTATCCTAGCAATGTCATCTTTTACAATAATGAAAATGGATAACAATGGACAGCCAACAGGCCTGAGAAGTAATTAATTCATACTTTCTTTTAAATACGCTGGAAACATAAGCACAGCTTCTTTGTATTGTTGTATTCCTATGAATAAACAGAAGCGGAAATATTTTCTTGCGTTTTTGTGACGCATAAATAAAAAAGCGGCCAAGTGCGAGTCGGACTCGCCCATGAATGGTTCCGTAGCAGCAAGTAACATAATATAAAAGTTCTTGAAGTTCGTTGTAACTTTGATCGAGGTAAATTGCGGTTTACAATTTATGACGTATTATTAAAAAAAAGCCACTTACTAGATCTCGTTCAAACCAATTTTCGTTGGAAGTTTGCATGGTATTGTACATACATCATATATTTTTTTTAGTTTTATCATTCTCTTATTTTAGAAGTTACGGGAGGGGGGGGGACATATTTTACCACTTTGGAAGTGTCTCTCGCGCAAACTATTCAGTTTAGAAAAAAAAGTATATTAGAAACCTCAATATCATTTTTAAAGACCTATTCATAGATACCCCACACGTATGGGTTTGATGAAAAAAAAATTTGAGTTTCAGTTCTAAGTATGGGGAACCCCCAAAATTTATTGTTTTTTTTTCTATTTTTGTGTGAAAATCTTAATGCGGTTCACAGAATACATCTACTTACCAAGTTTCAACAGTATAGTTCCTATAGTTTCGGAATAAAGTGGCTGTGACATACGGACGGACGGACAGACAGACAGACATGACGAATCTATAAGGGTTCCGTTTTTTGCCATTTGGCTACGGAACCCTAAAAAGGAATATAATAAATGAAATTAAAACTTTAATGAAAACATCGTGGGGAATTTTGTCCGTGGAATTCTTAAGACGATGGCCAAAATCCGTGACTTAGATTGCAGAGAGCCATTCGAAAAGTGTTTGTTAAAATCAACTTCTAACTTCATTTAATTTTATTTCGCGTTGTATATTGGTAAGTGGTAAGAACATGCGTTGAATACTGTCGGTGTGTCCTTGTGAATACGTACCTATGTATCTCATCAAAAACATAAACGTGAAATGAAAGCCAAGTTCAAAAAAAAATATTGAGACTTCAGGGTTCCAAGTTCTGTGTAGAAAATCCTAAAATTTTAGTGACAACAACATGTAATTTACACTCTACATTTGACTTGGCTAGTTTTCATGTAGCCTACACCAGGAAAAAATGATATTAATAGTGACATTTATTTTGAAAGAGCTTTATTATTGTATTATAATTATTAATAAGAAATAAAATCAGTGCTATATTACAAAAGTATATTTACAAGAGATAAATGTCATCCAAAATTCCCAGATTAGGCGTTGTACCCAGAACGCTGGCAGCATTGCCCCGCTGTATGAACTATGTTGGAACCCGGAACACTAGGGGTGGTCACTTCCACAAAATAAAACCCGATACTTTCGTTCACTTCACTTTTATTGACACCACTTATTACATTACACCACTTAGTACTATTTATACAATCTTCCCTAGTGTTCTCTTCACTGTTCTCTATTGTTCTCTCACTGTTCTCTGCCTCATTGTACTCCCCTTTTGAAAGATATTATTATCCCACTAATATCAGAAATCTGGAAGTTTATATGGATGTTTGTCTCTTTCATTCAAAATCTACTGAACGGATTTTCATGAAATTTATTATACAAGTGAGAACACTATCTGTAAAAGGACATACGTACTTATTATCCTGTAGCCAAGTTGGTAGCGACCCTGCGTAGCGAGGGGTCTCGGGTTCGATTCCCGACAGATATTTATGTGACAGATAAATATTTGTACTCGGATCATGGGTGTTATTGTGATGTGATATATGTATGTGTCGTCCATGCCACCCGCGACTCAGGTAAAAACCTACTGCGGGGGTATAAGTGTGTAAGTGTGTAAGCGTTATTATACCAGAAAACGCAGACAAATCTGCGGGCACAGCGCTATAAGATATTTATTACTTACTCGATTTTCTATTCCACTCACTAAGCTTCATTTTGTTCAATCATAATGGACGTTTTATCGGCGATTTTTCGTTTTTGTCGGTCCTAAAATAACTTGTGCCAAGTTGAATCGCCTTATTGACGTATATTGAGTACCACCATTTTTCAGATGGACGCCCGGAAGGTCTGACGAGCAATATACACATTTATGAATTTGACATAGAGTTCAATTTTCATTATGTTTGATTGCGTTTCTCTTGAAATTAAACTGCTGTCACTTTTTCCTGTTTCCATTATTTATTTATTTAGGATGGGTTAAGGAAAACTCCTAGTAACTCTCAGCACAGCTCAGTGACTGCTTATACGTTTTTTGCACTAAACAGTATATTTTGTCACTCAGCGACGCGATCCATCCATCCAACCTTTCAACTCAAACCACAGAAGACATAACAGTACATAAAAGTACTCAAACTAAGACATTATTTGGCAAAGGTTTACCGTTATAGAGCAAGATCCCAGGGCCACCAGACGTCACGTATTTTCGGACGTATATTATTGACGGACGAAATGTGGACGATTGAGTAGGGTTAGTATGTACTATGAGCGTATGTCTACCTGCTAGCTTGGTCAAACGGCCAATTTCCAGGTATCAGGTGATCAAGGTAGATAAAAACACTATAAACTTCACGTAAATTCTCATGGCTGATATTCACGTATGTTCTAGAAAATATAGTTAAAAATAAGTCGTCAATGCTCCCAGACACTTTCCGTCCGCCATATTGCTTTGCAGACGCTTTAAAGCTCTCAAAATAATAAGGTATCAACACTAATCGACTCCTGTAGAATTCGAGGAGCAATGAAATTGCGCGGTGTGAAAGTGTCTGTTTTGGTGTAGGCGCACATAACTAATTATTTTGGGAGATTTAAAGCGTCTACAAAGCAATATGGCCAACGGAAAGTATCTGGGAGCATTGACGACTTACTTTTAACTATATTATCTAGAACATCGTGAAAATCAGCCATGAGAATTCACGTGAAGTTTATAATTTTTTTATGTACCTTGATCACCTGATACCTGGAAATTGGCCGTTTGACCAAGTTAGCAGGTAGGCATACGACCGTAGTATACACTAACCCTACTCAATCGTCCACATTTCGTCCGTCAGCAAATACGTGACGTCTGGTGGCCCTGGGATCTTGGACCATTAATCTAACGATGCACATATTATTATATGAATAAACACCGGCCAAGTGCGTGTCGGGACACGCACAATGTAGTTCTGGGTTCTGTAGTTGTAAGTTGGACCCACTATTACTCTTCCACTAGCAAACCCTTAGTAGCCGTGACGGTTTTCCTTTTAAATTCATTAATTTTGTAGACGTCATACCTAAATGTGTATCCCTATGCACAAAATACAGCTTAAATTCTGTGGACGAATGGATGAAACTAGAGTTCCATTTTGACACGGAACCTTAAAAGCAGATTCACAAACCGTGCAAAGGGTCGTAAAATGTGAAGTTATGACAGCGACGGTGTTTGTAAATCACGATGGATGCAGGGTTTCCATACTATTTAGTATGACAGCCAAGAGGACTCTCATAAATCAACCAAATCATGATGGTTGCAGGGTTTCCATACTATTAGTATGACAGCCATGAGAACTGTCATAAATCAACCAACACATACTCGACGTTTTATTTGCCAAAACCTGCGAACAGAAATCTCACTGCACTACTCAGTACTAAAACTACTCAATAGACAGGTTCACCGACTGAGTAAGGGGTCGTAATGTGAAGTTATGACAGCGACGGTGTTTGTAAATCACGATGGATGCAGGGTTTCCATACTATTAGTATAACAGCCAAGAGGACTCTCATAAATCAACCAAAACATGATGGGTGCAGGGTTTCCATACTATTAGTATGACAGCCATGAGGACTGTCATAAATCAACCAACACATACTCGACGTTTTATTTGCCAAAACCTGCGAACAGAAATCTCACTGTACTACTCAGTACTAAAACTACTCAGTAGACAGGTTCACCGATTGAGCAAGGGGTCGTAATGTGAAGTTATGACAGCGATAGTGTTTGTAAATCACCAGGGGTGCAGGGGCGGTACGGCAGTCGCGCAACGCCGGCCGGCGCGAACGACCGCCCGCTCCGCGCCGCGACGGAACGGAAAACGGAAAACTTCGGAAAACTGTGTCCTCGAAAGATGCCTCAGTGAAACGGAACCGACTGACCTGAGGTAATGACTGTATGATGATTATTGTGCTTCTAGGAATTTTTATTGGATATTAACTTTTTTTTGTTATTTATTGTTAGTATGACTTTGGAACGGTATTTTAGCTTTTTGTACTATAATTGTAATAAATTAGGATATTTTATAGATATGTCATTATCATGTATTTTTGATCGGCAATGTTACTTATATCATAATATTGATGTTACTAATATCAGTAGGCGGCGGTGACCACTTACCATCGAATGGCTCTCCTGTTTTAGGCTGTTTCCATAATAATGGGAAATAACAGGACAATTAAGCATTTAGAGATGTAATTTTTAAAGTATTTCTTTTAAACAGCTTTTTTTATTATATTTTAAAACAAAAAATCTGTTCTAATATAATAAATAAATATTTTTATTAGATTTAATAATAACATTTCTATCGCGTTCTTTAACCTTTTGGGTTCCTGCAGTTCAATACTTCTACATTCTTCATATATTTCTTTCACTAAGCCGAATCCCAACGTAATTAACAATAGGCAGCCAATGTTGTTATAGGACGTTTAATCGCCTTATCAGTAAAGATGGATATCTAATTAATCACCTTTATATTTGTTTAGAAGATTAGTTCTTACGTACTTTCTAACTCAATAATTGAATGTTTCCGAAATCATCTCAAACTTACAATACAACCTGCTCTCTCTGTAATGTGAATAAAAGAGCATTTTGGGCAAAATTTAAACAGCCCTCTTAAGGAGCCCCTGAGAAGGTAGGTACTTATAATGACTCCCGATTTAAACCCTTATAATGTCTCCACGAATTTGATGACGTATGGAATAAAAATATTCTGGGAAATTTAATTGCTTCCTGGACAAAATTTATTCTTGTAGATATTATGTCGTTACCTAGATAAATATGCACTGTGCAAAACGTTCAAAGATATTAGTGTGTAGAGTTATAAGTCTCTAGTTATGGAAATGGAGTGTTAATGTACCACGATGCTCCAGTGGGGATTCTCTGTTATTACATAATTTTCAAATGGATTTAATATATCTAGTTCTAATTTTACTTTAATATACTAGTAATATAGTACATTATCACGTTATTTCACTGACAAAACAGAAGAGAAACTGACGTAGGCGATGACGCTTTCGCCTCTCCGAACAACGAAAAAATTTAAGAAGTTGTAATTTTATGAATTTAATTTCTTGTTAGTATTTCTAAAGAACTCGTTCAAATGACGGACAATTTACTAAATAAAAATCAAAATATTTGACTATACATTCTACTGTGATACAAGCTTAATTTACATGTCGATAAATTGTCCCAGTCAATTATAGTCACGGCTACCCGTGCAAAAATCTATCTTGAGTACCTTTATCATAGTAAAATTCAAGTAAAATCACTCACTCTACTATGAGTTAAGTGTTATTGTTGAGTTTAATCCTATTCAACGTATAATTTTATGTTGTAATAACGTCTATGTTTACGAGTAAAACCTTTTTACGATAGGTTTGAAACACATACGCACGCCCGTTTCCCAGTCCTACGGAAGATACGAAAAAAGTAGGTGCTACAGTTTTAATAAGAACGAGGTTCGCAGATATACTTAGGTATGTAGGCCACAAAAGAAGTTACAGTCTCGCATTATTTCTGATTTACACTGCGACCGATACACGTAAAAACATTTCACGGAGAATGGTAACTAGCCATGCTGGTAAAAATAACTTTCCAACACGCAATATTTGATTCAATATTACCTTTGGATTAAACTGGGTGGAAGAGAGCCCAGCGTCCTTCAAGAGTCCTGGCGCCATTCAGCAAAGTGCACTATGAGCAGAGCGCTTGACAAAAAATATGTAGAGCTCCTACTCTATTTGATTTGCCAATTATTAAAAAACAGTCCCCTAACTAGTAGTATTTAACCATAGTTGGGCGGCATATATAATATTATACTGACCCTAATTCCATGCCAGCGTGCTAGCGTGTCGTAAGAGGCGACAGAAGCTGGCCTGATCGATGTTAAACTTAAATGTAATAATTATTAAGTCATTCATATTTTATTACTGATATTTTAATATAACATTTCCGTAAAGTCTGCTTGTTTGAGTCAGCCGTCGAACGACTCGTCGTGTTCTAGCTGGGGGCTTGGGAGCCAGTTTTTTCTTTCTTTCTCTAACTTTTTTCTTGGTTGACAACGCAATGAGCCACGGTGGTAGCTGACCATCAGGTGGATCGTCGGCCTTTACATAACTAATATAAATTTAAGAATTAAAAAGAATCCCGTCTGTTATCAAAAAAGCTATCGTGATATACGTTTTTCAAATCCTTGTGGTGAGCTTTTTAATTTAAAACCCATATTGCATTATTCAATTTATTTTTATTTTTTGATACTTAAAACAATGGCATCCCTCTCACAGCCACCATATTTGTTTTTTTAACTTCATCTATCTAAGAACATTTGGGTTATCAAGACTAATCTAACGATATCTTAATTTTATAAATTGGTTCAGTGGTTTAGAAGATATGAGGTAATAAATAATATAACACAAGATACGTGCGAAAAATATCACACTCCCTTGGCAGTCCGGTAAAAATTAGTAGTACAACGTTTTAACGTGTTTTACATGCTACAAAACTTTGTATGCCATCGCGATGTCTCTGACTTGCACTGGCGATGGTATCATAAATAGTACACGTAAGTAGGTATACGTATACGGTACTGAATATGGGTTATAGGGTACTGCAGTATATTTCCTCGTAAGCTTTTTATGTTCGGCGGAATTCTCCACCTCCAATAACGCGCTACAATCAAGATTAACATAAACATTTGGAACACGTAGGTAGTTCACATTTGAGTTTATTGGAGCTATACTGTGAACCTGTAGTACATTTCTTGTAGTTTTCATAGTCTATTTACTTAACTGGGATACGTGATTTTGCCATGTGGTTTGTTTAACGCTAAAAGTGTTAATTATTTGAGCTTAACTCATAGTCTTAAGTGAGCACAAAATAGTAAAGCTGTATTTCATCCTGCATTTAAAACTTTACGTAATTTAGCTCGTGTAACCAAAAATTTTAAATCCTAGATCTAAGTAGAAAATCTTTATTTTCTTGAAGTGGACATAAAATAATTTGGGTTAATTTTCAAGTCCATGTTTGTCAAGTATAACATTTGAAGTAGGTTAGGAATTTTGATTGAAATATCTAGATTTTAAAACTGAGTTCCTAACCGTAGTACAGGTCCCGACCTTATTTTTTTTTTATTTTTTTTATTAGTAAACTTTTATTAACAATCTACAGGGTACCTGTAGATATACTGAAAATCTCACGATTACATAGAGACAATACGACAGAGACAGAAAAAGACATTATTAATAATAATTTGAAACAAAAAAATCAACAATACCAACAATACAATGTACGAGTATACAGTACAAAGAATAAAAACACTACTATAAAAAGAAGAAGAAGATACTTAAGGTATAGAACACATTAAAAAACCTTATATTATTTTCGTCATGAATCAATTGAGCGAACGAAGCTCAATAATTCTTCAAATTTAAACAAAATAATTACAGTAAGAAGCAAACACTAAGTAACAAATACGCATTTTCCATTTACACTCGTAGTTCCTGAATAATTTACCGGTCTCAGCTGCAAATGTACCTGCGTAATTAAAAATAATTACGTGCCCACTTCTTGTTTGACCTTTTAACGTAAAGTGAATTTATACCAACGTATTTTTATGCCAATAGCTGATAACAAGTATACGAGTCACCTGACTGATGGTAAGTGGTAATCATCAACTAAGGCAACCCCAACGCTTTATCAGCCAAGTAAGATATGAACCTATTACAAACCAAAATAAATTATCGTAAATGTGACGTAATAAGTAAAATGGAGTGAAGTCAAAATAACAAATCCTATCCTACTAGTAGACGAATGTGAAACAACATCACATGATTATTTTTTTGTTATTTGTGGTTTCACGCGCTACGGTCGCGTTTTACGAAATAAAAAACCTGTCAATGTAAAAGACAAGTAAATAAAATATATTTTATCCCAGTTATTTGCTCCCCTGGGACGATTATAATGTTTGTGATTTCGTTTTGTGATACGACTATTCCACGGGCGGAGCCGCGAGCAAAAACACGTATCTTGATATTTAATCATGATCTACATGAAATGTTGTAATCAGCGTTACATGTATGATGAGGTCATATTTTACGCTCACCGTTTGTGGGTTTTCTTGGGAAATTCTGTTCAACCGCTCAATATTATGTACATTGTAAGTAATTCGTCACCGATATAAATATTGCAATATTCATGCGTAAAGTGGTTTAAAATAATAATAATAATATCTTAATTTGTGTTCAGAATGTTTCGCTTCCTCTCTCGCAAAAGAAAAAGTAATTTATTTGACGTTTGTTGAAACTGTTATGTATTTCGTAAGCTTCATTTACCAATGTTTAAGTACAAACGTGAGTCTGCTTATAACTTTTTCGAAACTAATTATTACACATACAGTACTACTCAGAGCTACTAAGTTAAACACATAAGCGTTAAAAATTAAACTAACCTGAATAAAGAAAAAATAACATATAATAATAGCCATGATAACAGTTTTTAACCGACTTCAAAAAAAGGAGGAGGTTCTCAATTCGACTGTATTTTTTTATGTTTGTTACCTCAGAAATTTGGACTGGGTGAACCGATTTTGATGATTCTTTTTTAATCGAAAGCTGGTGCTTGTCATGTGGTCCCGCTTAAATTTTATTGAGATCTGACAATGGCATCCATGAGAAAATCATATAAGTCTTAAATTTGTATCACCTAAGTATATGCGCGACAAATGGACGAATAACACAATCACGCCAACTGATTTCGATGATTCTTTTTTTAATCGATAGGAGGTGCTTGTCATGTGGTCCCACATAAATTTGAACGAGATCTAACAAGTAGTTTTTGAGTAACTTTAAGTCGGTTATTTTTTGTTAGTAAAATTTATATTATTATCAAAGACGTTTTTTGTACGAGTATAACTGCTTGTGATAGTACTGCTAATGCTATATAAATCTGAAATTTTCACAGTCTGCACTTTTACAGATTCTATTAAAATACAATACATTTCTATCTTCGATTGAATGATGGATTTGGTACAAACCCGAACAGGAGCGATTCATCTTCTTCAACGGAGCGAGAAATCTCCTCATGAGAAATATTTTTGTCATTTTTTCGTTGCATTTAATACAATTTTGTGTACGGCAAACATGTTTTTATAGTCTTACCATACTTCCTTAGGTTTATACTCGTACACGTAACAAATAAAGTACCTACATCTAAGATTCTTGGTGGTTCATGCGAATTCTTAATTCGTTCCTCATGTTCATTTCTCCTGTAATTTATCAAAGCATCGTGATAGCACGATGATTTAACCAAACCTTGGCCTTAGTTAGATAAAAAAAGTTAAAACCTTGTTTGACCACGTAATAATATTGTTATTTGAATATTATAATGATAACGATTGCGGTATGTACAATCAACCAAGCTCTCAAGAAGACTTAAGAAAACTATGAAGACACTGGAAACAAACATTTAAATTATATAACCACACAAATATCTATCACATCGTATCTAGTGCTACCTCATGTCATGGGTCATTATCATAGGGTCCTAGAAGATCCTTAACTCCTTTAGATAATATTATTGTCCTGGAGAAATAAGGCTTATATAAACCGTTCACATACCGTAGCACCCTCCAACTTAGAGAACTATGTGTGAAATTAATTCAGTGTTATTTGATAACCGTCTACAGTACGGCCCAAACTTGTATTTAATTGAAACTGTTTAGAATTGGGTTGGTTATATACATAAATATACAAGTCCAGTTAATGACCGAACCCATCACATTAGTGTAACGATTTATCACAATACCCTGATGGAATGACTCGGCGATAGTTATACCGCAAAAAACGGAGCTCAATATCAGTAACATACGCTACGCGCTACGTGATAGATGGAATTAATCGTTTGGATTCATCGAAAGATTAAAAAATATTACAAAGTAATTTACAGTTTGTTGTGTAAAATTCTTGTCGTTTAGATGTTAAAGTGTAGGCGAAGGGGTTTTTCAAATTTCCAAAATTATTTCTTAAATTAATTTACGAGTATTATCTCCCCTGTCGTAATACCTTTTCAAATTACTCGTATTAAAGGACTTTAAAAAAGGAGGAGGTATTCAATTCGGTAATGTAGAGACCCTTCAGGTAGTTTTAGCGTTATTTTGCTTAAAATATTGCTTTATAATTCTTTAATTATTGCTAGTAAATATTTATTAAGTTAAGCCAAACGGTCAATATTAATTTTAACAAATAAACTGCGGGCTTATTTCTCATAGCGTAAACTCCAAACACGAAAACACTACGCGCGAAACCAAATAAATTGGTGCGACACATAGGGGCCTGTGTTTACAAAAAAAAAGATTAACTACATTTACTGACAAACAACCCTCATGGTGACACTATTAAATAGTACAAAAGCTTAGAACGCTTAAAGGTAATTAAAAATAAATGAGGTCGACGAGTAAAGTAACAACCCAGGGGTTTCTTTGAGTGCGACTTTTAGGATTCACGGCACTTAACTTTGATTATTATATCGCGATATTTTAACTTTTGTTCATAGCTTCCTTCTTAAAATGCAAGTTGTTTGTGACGTGCCATTTGTTACGAATGTTTATTGACGACGGTGATCAATCACTTAGGACCTGTATGCTCTTTTCACGTTGAGTTATACCCCCCTGTGTGACACTGTGACACAATAGAAAAACATTCTCGTAGAGCCTTAGTTCTCAAAGTGGTCCAGGTGGACCCCCAGGGGTCCATGGGAGACTCGACGGGGTCTACGGTGGCGTGACAAAAAATCAATTAAATTGCGTTGTGGCTACTTTTCGAAAAAAAGTGAGAATTGATTGGTTAATAATTATTAACCAATAATAATTAATAATTATTAATTAATAATTATTAACCAATCAATTCTCACTTTTTTTCACAACGCATATTTCCATAGTTAGATCTAATCTTCACTTTTTTTTCGAGTTTTGGGAATATGGTAGAAATGTATCTGGGGTCCACCGAAACCGCCTAAATTTTAAAAGTGGTCTTATTATTATTTTCTGCAAAAAATTTCAAACCTAATATATCCCACGTTTTCTTGGATAAAGTTACGATTTTTCATAGGTTTAGAAAAAGTCCCTTCAAGGTCTTGAATGTATAATTTACCAAAATACCGTAAAGCTTTTAGAAACTTAATTCTTCAAAGCTTATAAAAGTCTTTACGGCTCGTTACACTGAAACGTATTTGAGGAAACTTTTAAGAATTTTGGATCAATCGATTTACTATCCGAGTAGGTAATTAAGATTGACGTAAATCTTAACGATGGCTGTCTTTATTGAAAAGTTGAAAAAAACCATTTAGAGTTCCGTAGTTCATTGACTCATTAACTACGCTAACCTAGCCGTGATAGTTTTCCTTTTTTTATGATAAGCAGCAGCCGTGAATTTTTTCACATGTCATGTACAATTACTAGCACTATTAAATCGAAGGATATTTTTTTTATTTTAGTTAATTCCTTTTGCGTATTATCCTAGGGGCACGGGAGTACCCCGCCAAGACGAACGGAACTAAATACTTTCCAAGTGTTTGAATCATTCATAACTTCCACTAGATTTTATTAACACCTAAAATATACTGATTTTTTACTGATCCACATAGTCCTATATCAAAGGAGAACGTCCCGAATTCCTAGTTAGCTGCTATTTGGTACGAAGTGTATAATAGGTAGGGTGTAAATTCAATAATTTCAATTTATACCCATTTTTACGTAAGGTATAAGCTACCAAAGATTTTCAATTTAAATAATGATTTAGGAATTCAAACAAATGGAACATAATGAAAAGTCGTTGCGGGCCGATGATGGCGTCAAAAAGCGTTCCAGTTTTAAGGCCCCAGTTTTAGAACGAGTTTCCGACGGATATTAGCCAACGATTCGAGGACCGTACCCGGTATTTTTACTGATAAATTGTCCAGATCGCTCCTGTAATGGCATAGAATAATGAAAGTGCCAAGTAACAGATAACTCCACGAAGAGAATTAGTAGTTCATTTTTGTAAAGTCGCAAAGAAATTTTCCACAGCGATTCGTTTCAAGTTTTATGTTATTTTTATTTTTAAGTATGCATTAATTTGTTATGTTTAAAACAAGTGAGAATAATACTTATAATAGTAGTTAAATTAAATACACTAAATACGTAGAGACACGCTCAATAGTGGGTGTGTAATATTATGCTCTAATGGACTTTGCGTTTTGGTCTAAATTAATTAAATGCCGAACATTTTCATGTTTAAACGACACGTTGCAAATTATGCCACGAAGATCAGAGTATTTGTCACAAATATTGATAATTTACTTAATATTAATTGGGTCTAAACAAATCACCTGCCTCAATTTACACTAAGGGTCTCATAAGGGTCTTAAAGGGTCTTAAGTATCTTTTGTGTTTCACGAAGCGTTCCCTCTCAGCTCTCAATATTATTTAATAGACCATGTACCTACATAATATTACAATTACAAATACTATTAGGTATAAAATGTATGACAATTATTATGCAAAAGCACACCTGAAAATCTAGTAAAAATTATAATATTACCTTTTACTTTTTTATAATATTTGTGTAACCTATGTTTGTCCATACCAATGAGGCTAATAGGGCACATACGAAATACGACCACAAAACCTCCAAAATATCAGTGCCTCCAGCCAAAAGTATGAAATTGCCATCTGTCAAGCACAGACACTGACTAGCTACCAGTATTAAAACCATTTTCTAATAATAGCAATAATCTAAATTTTACTAACAAAAAAATAACCGACTTCAAAGTTACTCAAAAACTACTTGTCAGATCTCGTTCAAATTTATGTAGGATTACATGACATGCACCTGCTTTCGATTAAAAAAAAGCATCGAAATCGGTTGGCGTGATATTGAGTTATTCGTCCATTTGTCGCGCACATACTTAATACAAATTTAAGACTTATTTGGTTTTATCATGAATGTCACTGTCAGATCTCAATAAAAGGAGAACCCCGGTTTCCGGCCACGAATTATATGTAATCTGTGCTAGCACATAAGACTGGACAAGAGTAAACTATATACATAAAAATTCGTCTTATTTACTAAATAAACATATTTAAATCTTAGCCTCATTTGCAATCGCCAAATGAACAAAATAAAGAAAGAAGTTCTCATTGTATTTACCTCATTACAAACGATTTTATAATCGATTGATTAAGGAACATATGTATTAAATTAACTATTTATTAATTATAAAAACAATATTTATTCCTTTCTGATATGTTTTCATGTTCTATATAAAGCTAAACTATTTAATATATAATAATTACCATTAAATCCTTTAACGACATCGTTACGCTTATTAAAAAACATTTTGAGTTTAACTTATCTGTGTAAAAAAAGTAAAAGAATATTATGATGACATTTATGACAATTTAATTTTTGCACAGAGTACTTAATCACTATGTTCTATTGCATTCGCTTTTCGTTTCGTGCGTTGGTGAATGTGTTTTTGATACAATTTCTAGATTTGCTTTTCTTACTACCACTGCCTGAATATTGGAAATAGGAGTATAGCGCCTCCTGCACAATTTCTTGACGAAATATTTATATATTTTGATGATAATGAATAAAATATCTTTAAAAAATTAAAATGCCTTTATTACACAACCTTTTGACATTTTTTTGGGTAAAACCCATTAAAGTGGGTAGGTAGTAGGTTATACCCACCTACTCAGTTTTAACCATTATGGTTTAAGTAGTATTTATTTATTTATGGTCTTCATTATATTCCTGACATTGTCTATATACTCGTAGGTGTTTGAGGTAGTAAGTGCCTAGTAAAACGCATATTCAGTAGATATGTAGCCTATGTAGGTACTCACCAACCGGTGACCAACCGACCTTACGTTACCCATAATAAACGAGAACTTTATCAAAAACATATTTTTTTCATCAGCACTGTGACACGAGTGTGACATAATCATAACCCATATTTAAGGTGATTCATTAGGATTTCATTAGTTGGCCATTGCTAGCAGACGTGAAAATTGGAGAAATTAAAGCTTTTACAATGATCTAATTGACCACCAATTTTCATTCTTGTCTATTCTGGGCCGGTGTCTCTATGGAAGATGGGGTTCTCCTTTATATGGAACCACATGACAGCCACCAGCTTTCGAATAAAAAAAGAATCATCAAAATCGGTTCGTCCAGTCCAAAGTTCTGAGGTAACGAACATAAAAAAAAATACAGTCGAATTGAGAACCTCTTCCTTTTCTTGAAGTCGGTTAAAAAAGTAAAATTTATATGAATTCCAGACAGAAAACAACAATTTTGCAATTGATTGAAGTAGGTTAGTAACCGCTCGCTCCCATACGGAATTCAATTCGTTTTGATCAATATACTCTTCCCAGGGTGTGAAGCGGCTATCACAACTGACACAGCTGGCCTAGGCTATTGTGTACCGGAAAAATACTCGTGAAATCACAGTATTGGGCATTGAATAAAAAATTCCGTAAATTGAAATGGTTGTTCAACGATGGGCACAACAAGAGGATTGGCTTGATGGAAAAATGAAAGGTCTTCACTCGTAAAAGAGAATTATTCAGAGTTAAAACATGTATAATATCCATAATAAAACAATACGTTTGTTTTAAAATTTAGGTATAATATCATCGCGGATACTTAAAACTTTAAATGCAACGGGTACTCATCGTGACCACGAACCACGTACATAACTGGGTCGAAATATCGGTATTATAATATAGGAACGTATTGTTTTTCAACTTTATAAAGTTAAGACTACTCGTATAATTTAATTAACAATAAGAAAAACTAAACCCTATTTTTATTGCCTCGATCTATGACGTTGTAACGAACCACAAATTAAATTTAAAAGTGTTGAAGGTTTGCTTCTATTTTCCAATAGAGCGAAGGCTTTCCAGCCAGGATGAGAACCATTAATCATTTAAATATCGCCTTTATTCGCTTAAAAAACGTTTAGATAAAAGCATTTAGGATACGTTTTGTTCATATGACGCATTCTGTTTATGGCCGATATATTTCCGCCTACACTGGCGATGAATCAAATTCTATGGGCACATTTTAGGTCAAAAACGATGCGCGAAAAAATAAAATTAATCCTTACGAGTATTGTAGACTGTTAGCAACTTCTCGCAGCGTCGCTTGCGTGGATTTGGTAATTGCTGCATTACGAATAAGGCTATTTAGATGGGAATTTATAGAACCTTTCCTCTTATGAATCTCATTACACACCCAGTACTAAACTTGTGCTCACCGGGAGCCAACTTTGAGTATTTAATCAGATTAATTCAAAGGACTTAGATAGGAACACTTCCATAGTACTGATGATTGGTGATAGTCTGGACATTAAAAAGTGGCAAATTACTAAGTGTATAAAAAAGTTATTATTATTAAATGAGAAAACCAAATGTCAATTTGTAATTTGTGCATTTCCATACTCCAATAATTTAAGCCATACACAAAAGAATATATATATAAACTGAATAAATCTTTGTACAACTTGACAAATGATCATAGGGATGCTATATTGTATTTTGACATAAATAAATTTATTTCATCGTGTAGGGTATCTAGGGATATTATTTATCTGCCAAAAAAATATAAAAAACAATTAGCTAAATTATTAGCTTACCATCTGAATGATGCTGTTACAAATAGGGTAACAAAGTCTATTGACACATTTATTGAGTGTGGTAGTAGTACCACTATTTCTATTTTAGACAAATGTACATATTTGTACAAGTAATAATAAAGACATATTTGTACAAGTAATAATTTAAACTAGATAAAAAGACAATGGATAAGCCCTCTTATTTAAATATAGTTCATCAGAATATACAAGTGAAATATACCAATGTATTTTATTTTTAAAAGATGTGCTGAGGAGTTTCTTTCGGCTTTTCTTCTCCTCCATGACAAAGCACCTTTCCGAAAAGCTGGTAAATTAAAAAAATGACGTGCATAAGTGTATCAATGATACCTACATGAATAAATGATTTTGAATTTGAATTTGAATTTGAATTTGAATTAAAAAATCCCAAAACGTAGGTGCAATACTCATTTGTCACTACCAATGTGTTGACGATCTTTTCTAGATAGTACAGTGGTTAAGTAACAGTGGGTGCCACCTACCATCACTTGTCATGATAAGTTTGCTCATTTGATGGCTGTTAAAAATAACAAAAGTACTTTGACAAACGCTTTATTCACATTGCTTGCCATTAACACAGCAAAATGATCATTATGTGCGGTGTCGACATAATAAACACAAGACCCTTTCATTTTCCTTTGTCGCTAACACTGTACTTACGCTAAGCCGTACTTTGCAGTCTTTGCAGTGTAGAAAGGCGGCAGCTTAGTGAATAGAGAGCTTAGCGGGGAGAATTTGATGAAACTGTTAGTTTTTTTCTAAATTTATCACGTTAAGAATTTTATGAACGTTTTCTTTTCTCGAATAAATGAGAGAAATAAAAGTATTTTTTGTTTGTTTATTTGAATACAGTTGCTGTTGGTCCTAACGACCTTTTAAGCTTTACTCGATCAGAAGGGCGAGCTTGGAAAGGCTCAACCGATGGACTGTGATGTCTCATATGTGTGTATGACAAATGTAATTGAAAAGTAATCCTGGCAGTGTGTGAATAAAATTTTTAACAAAAATATTATTGTATGATATTAGCTACTTTTATAATAAACATATTCACATTCTTACTCGTAATCTACAGTGGCGATTGCGATATACCTATTTGAAGTCTTTGAAGTTCACGTGAAATAAAAACATATAATTGCCACTTCCATTACCGCTTTATTAAAAGAATTTTAATTACAAAATTTTCACTTTCGCGCGAATTATTCTCTCTCGAGTTCCGCGAAGATCTGAGAGAAAAGAGTGTTGCCAAATGACATAATGATGCCTAGATTTTATTTTCAAAGACCTGGCAAAACGGTTTCATGTACTTTGCAGTGAGTTTTGCAAGTTGCAACGCTGAATTAGGGATAGGTACAACAACCTCCGGTATTTAAATACTCACTACATAACTTTAGGAAGTCAACTAGAGATGGTCTTCTACATACTTATAAAAATGGACGTGGTACCCCCCACTTATTATTCTTATGAATTATAAAACAATTTGTATTAAATACATATAAATAAATATAAACCACTTCAATATTGTATTAAATAAAAATTAAAAAAAAAATCTACTTACAGGTTATAACAATAATATTTAGTGGGACACGTTCATTTTTAAAGAAAGCTTTTCCAGTATACAAACCTATGAAGAAGACTATCTCTACCCACTTTTACAAAAATGATGATATAGTACCTAATAGTCCATAGCTAAATACAACAACAGGACAATAATTATTTTGTTTATAGGACATTTGTTTATAGGAAATTAAAAGAATTTGACCTGGGAAATATAAATTTAAAAATGTTAATAATATAATGAGTGGCAGAAAATACTTGTTTTTCATTTCCTTAGCAGGATGATCGTAAAGCCGAAATGTGGTGTATCATCATCACCATTAACTTTATATTGCCTTGAAATGTTTTCAATTGAAATTGAAAAATGTATCTATTTTTAGTTAGTTCAGCGTTAAAGTAACTTTATACCTTCCATGATATTATTTTACTTGTATTACAGTCATATTTATATGAATAAAGGAGCGAAGAAGAAACAAATATTTGGCATAATCTTTTTAAAATCTTACAGTAGGCAATCACTGAATTGTATTGTGTATTTGCTTTGTTTTCACTAAGTAGGTATAAATTCAAAAAGTCCATGTTTATAATGACTAAGCAAGATGTACTTGATAACGAACAAGTTTATAGTTTAAAAACTTAAGTACAGGGTTTTATCATTGTCGCGATAAAGTGCAAAATGTGACCGTGTTATCTTTGGTTTTCAATGTTATTTTGTACCTATTCCAGCTAGCATTAGAAAATAAAGAAAAAATGTGTCTTGTTTCAGATACTCGTGCGGCACACAAAGGAATCTCATTCAAGAAAAACATGCCGTAAAATGGTTAAAAACCAAGTGAGGTTAATTCTCACACAGGTGGAGAGGCACAGAATGTGACCAGGACTTCTTACAAGCGTGATGCAATTTGTAATGCTAAACTTCTTAATCATGTTCGATGTTGTATTCATATTCTTTCTGTTTCTTATCGCGGTGACTTGCGTGATGAATTACACGCCAGGGCGAAGACGTCAGGAAGTTATTGAGGAGGAGGTAGAAGATGATGTGATTCCACCGCCTCCTTTGTTTGCTGGTGAAGAGGATAGCTACCCGTCGACCAGCCGTGACACGTACGTGGTCATACCACCACCACTAGACAGCGATGGCGCTAAAGATGGATGCCCCATTCATGTCGTATAGTAAAAGTACTGATAAGTAAGTATTGAAAAAAATTATTGAAACTAAATGTTCTTGATCGGCTTGGAATTTAAAAGGAAATCATTAATTAAACTTAAACAGAATTACAGATTCAAGATCTCTACTTGTCTTAAGTAAGCCATTTCTTAGGCGAGCCTCAGAATACGGCAACCATAGCCGATGCGATTTGGCAGATTTGACGGAAATCGTCGGTGCGTAACGAAAGAAATTGTAGGCAGTTATCTTCGTTCAGATTCCATGTGTTTTAGTGAGGCTTCAAGCCAATACTTTTTCACTTTAGCTTCAGATCCTTCCCCATTATAATAGTTAAGTGAGGGAAGAGATTCCTTAGTAGCTCCGTATTCCTCAACTACATTACCAGCCTTTTCCTGCATTAGGTATGTTATTCGTGTTTCTATTGTAAAGTAAGTGCTGTACCTACTAAATTATTGGAACACATCAGAAGCATATTTTAAATACTTCATCTTATCGTAGTAAAAATGTCTAACCTTTTATGGCAGGGTTGTTGATACAAAAACCTCTCTGACCTAGTTTTTGCACAGTAAGAGTAGTGAGTACGCTCAATCCATCGGAGCTCATAGGTAAGGCAACCCATCCAATCTTGCCTTAAAATGGCATAATTAATGTGCTTTTAAAAGCTTTGTACATTTGTTCCAGTTTATATTGGAAATAAACGGAGCAATACATTTTGTTATTGAGCAATTTTTGGAGTTAAACTCTGAATGTGATCGGCAATCGTACTTTTTAATAATCGTCGTTTAGTAATTTCTACATTTGATGAGGAATTATGTCTCTTAAAGAATATTTCCAGTACCATTTTCTGCTTAAATCTCAGTCGATTTGGCAATCACGTTTTATTTTCTTTAAATCCAATGAATAAAAAAGATAAAATTTGGGACTCGTGAGCAAAGTTGCTGACCCAATTACAAACGTACAGCGTAAATAAACGTCTCAAGTTACATGATAAAACTATCCTTTGTTTCAGATCAACGTAGGAGTTTATTACGAAGAAGCCTTATGAAATTGTAGGAGTCGAAAGAAAACGTAGTAATTTTTTACCAGTTACCTAGTAAAGTTTAACAAATTTCATGTGAAGAAAGACTAATGTGGTGAAAATTTGGGACTCAAGTGTTGATGTACGTAGTGAAGATAATATAGTGTATGGACTGCAACAAAATATGTATATCTTGTTTCGCGATTGTTCTACAAAATTTTACTATGTAAAAACGTTTTGTGACTATTGGTTCCAGGATCGATATAACAAAATAGATACACTTTATCCTTCAAGGAGATATTTTCAAATGGAAATTCAAATCGGCATCATACGCTCGCAGTTTTGTCAGTGTATGCAACAAGACTAGCACTGAATTATTTTATTCATTAAATTGATAAATTGGTTTACCTTTTAGACATGGAAGACAATAAATTACCAATGAACATTTATATTTATCATACCAGAGACGCCGTCATTGCCATTTTTTAGAAAAAAGTTTTAACGTTTTTCGTAATATCTTCGTGTTTCAGATTTCATAACATATATAACGAAGATATTAAAAGCATAAATTTAATTTGCAATCGTTTTTAGCATTCATCAACAAATTTTAACATGCAATACCTACCTACTATCTGTTTTCTTGCTTCCATGGGAAAGAAATGTTTAGATGTGTCGCCAATTATTTACTTCTTGATTAATAAAGTATAATATTTAAAAAAATATTTAACACAACGTTGGAGAAAGTGTATCTGATATAGTTATACCGATGGATCCAGAAATTTAATTAGTATTACAATACAATATTATTACTTCCTAATACAAAAATCAAAGCAAATATCGATATCATTTTATATGTTAGCGAATTCTGCTAATTAATTGTTAACTTTTAATGTAATGGTATCCTTTGTCATAATACATACTAATTATAAAGTGTTCAATTTCTCTGCTTACCTATATTTTAATGCTTGTTTAAGAAGGATGTGACTGAATAATAGATAAAATAGTTAATTATTAGATGTAATGGATTGTTGTACTTTTTGCTTGTAAATTTTGTGCCTAAGTCAAGTTTATTGATTGAGATATGTACAGCATAGAACGTGTATTGTGTTACGGGCTAATTTATTTCTTATGTGCTGAAAAAGCTTATATCTTCTCTTTAACAGTCAAGATTATTTGTAATTAATGTTATTAAAACTAATTTTATTAATGGAATACAAAATTGTTATGAAAAGTAACTAGTTGGCAATAGTTAATAAAATATACTTACTAGTTTTAAGGTAACTAATGTAATGAAGAAGACAATACATGTATCACGAATTTTTCTCATATCATTCTGTAACAAATTTTATTATAGTTGACATTATTCACTTTTTTGTTCTATAGTAAAGCTATGAATAGAAAGCTTTGAAAGCAGTTATGCAATATTAAGTTGGCAATAATAAAAATGGTACAAGTGACTTTGAATAAAACGTAATAGCACAGCCATGATGCCGACTGTTTGCGCAAATATTGGCGTGAGTAATAATTATAATACATTTTCTTATTTTTAATTTTTTATTACTTGCAATAAAATTATCTTTCAATGTAATTTCTTTCTTCGAGGATGACACCAATCAAAGCATGGTTACAGAAAATTATTGCTTGGTGTCAGTGACGGATTAAGACTACTTGATGCCCTAAGCAATCCACGCCTGTGGGCCCCTCTATCCGTATGTCAACGTGGTTTTTTGTGCTTTTTCTGCTTCTTCTGGTGCCCTCCCCCCAGACGTGATGCCCTAGGCAATTGCTTAATTTGATTAAGGGTTAATCCGTCACTGGTTGGTGTATGAAATTGGTAAGTTTGTTTGGCAAATTCTAGCTGTGCCAAAGGGGTGCGATTGAATGACCTTAACACACGCAGTTTCTTTCTGGGAGCGTTGCTTTGTTGGGTATCGGTCCTATTGATTCCTAAGTTCCTGACGAACTAAATGTTTTAGCGTTGAATGTTAACTGTATTTTGTTTTGAATAACGATATCTTTATACACAAACAAATCACTGCTAAATTTTTTTTCTACAAATGACTAAGTAACATTGCATCAAAGAAAAAAAAACATATTCTATGTGATATATACACAATTTTTAAAATGTAGCTTATAGTAAATGTTTTGAAATTGATTGTTAAACGGATATTAATGTAATCGTTCTCATAATATTTATTATCATAATATTGGTCTGTGGGGTGGTACTGAATGTCAAATGTTCACAAGTACAATATTAAAAATCCTTTATTTCACACGACCATACCTATTTTATTTAAGTTAACAAAGTTTTTGGTAATTTTAGAAGTTAAGGTTCATGGCCTACATTTACAGTGTAAATTGAATTTCTTAATGCGTAATTATTCATAACGACGAACCCCGTCCGGTTTTATCCGGATATCATTTAGTTTTTACCGCGTGGAGAAAATTGGGACAGAACATCGGGATAAGACAGGGTTAAATATTAGTTTCTGTTAAATAAAAAACAACATAAAATATCATCTATGCGAATATACGAGTACAATCACTTCTAGGTAGTTTTTTTATATTTTATTACTGTTTCAACTAAAGTGAATACCTAAGTTGTTTGAACTGTATATTTTCAGCAGGACATTATGATAAATAAACATTATGACCGATTATCAATAGTGAATCATGTCAGTTACACAATTTTTTTTCTTAGCATTGGTTAAAGTTGATAAAATTACTACATTACAATATACTTTTTTAACTAAATATATAAATTTAAATATGTTTGTGTTACAGTATTTTTCTTGAAATATATAAAATTGATGTCCTTCACAGCTAGAACATAATATTATAATAACCTCTTTTTCGTCTTGGTATTTATTTATTTAATCACTCCTCGACGGTGACGGAACGATGGAATTTGTATTAATTTTAACTGATGCTGAGGAAAATCCATATGAATGATGTATTATTATTAGTGTGCACTAAATACAGTGTTGCCATATCTTTTATTGTTTTATTTATCCTCAAAACTGCTATTGGGTATTTCATAATATCACCAAATCACCAAAGGAACACTTTCCTAAAGTAAATACAGATAATATCGAGACATATGGTGCGAGGCAGACGAGGGGAGACTATATCCCAAATCACTAAACGGCGTTTGGTGAAATGCTTTGATAATCAAAATAAGTAGATTGTAATACACATTAATGTTCAATTAATTATTAATACCATCTTCCCGCACGGCAATTGTTACACAAAGGCAGTCAATATATGTATTTCTTACTAAACACTTAAGAGAACTTCCTAACTCGGTTATCCCACGGGAATTGATCTGTTGCCTGGGATGAAAAGTACCTATCCCGTTTATAGAAACAGCATACAAGTAACAAACATACAAATATCTTCTCATATCGTCAGTTCAGGGGATAAAAATAAAGGTTTGTTCTCTATATTCGATATTAGTTATTAAGACACTAATCTTCACATTTAGGTCTATATTAGTAGTATACTTATATCCATAATATACACCGATATAACACATAAAACAAAAATGACCAAATTTGAAAATTCCAAAGGCATACCTACTAGTTAACAATAGCAACAGTCTTATTTTATTTCTATATTTATTACACAAGAACAGCATTTCGACGAAGTTCGCAAAAAATATGTCCAAAAGCACCTACATTCGGAAAACAAGGCGTCTTAATTAAAAAGGCAGCCAACAAAGCCCATTGCCTCTGCCAGTCATTAAGGCGTATGATGACGGTTCAAAGAGTACGTTGGGGACTGTTGATCACAAAAGGCTATAAATAGACTGCAAATGAAAAATCTATCATCTATTATTTGAACTGTACTATAAGTCTTCAACTGGAAGGTAATTATCAAATCCTGATATGCAGTTCATGTGATTGGAATTGGAAGAAACACTCTTAAGTTTTACCTAATATGTTTACTTAAGATTCATTTCACTATATTATAATTTCGATGACTACATAAAGCTTATAATTTTAGAGTTAGTAGATACACGCATAAGTTATAAACATACATTTATGAGCCCAAAAATTTATAAAAAAGTACTTACATTCAAATACAGACTCCTTGTCAAATCAAAAACGATTTGTATGTGTGAGATCAATTTAAAAAATTAGTACTTTATTTTGCAGACGCCGTAGCCGCGGATAGTATCGTTTTCAGAGCTAGAAGTTCCAGGTACGATTCCCAGCCGAGGCGTTCTGTTCTTTGGTAGTAGGCGTATTACGTAAACAATTAATGATAATTTTATCTATCTTGATTTGAAACAATACAAAAAAAATTGCAAAATCAACGCGAGGCTTTTATAAGGGAATTAAGTGGCTTAATTTGTGCGAGAGTAATTTATCAGGAAAGATAAAGGCACCGGAGGCACGTTTTAATTAACACAATCGATGTCAAGATAAGTTTAGGTGATCGTCTGAACACCTGCGCCAATTTGACAACAAATCGATAGGTAGCGATATCATAGCGGGTGATTTTGTACGAAGATGATTTCATTAGCTCCTAATCCTGAAAAAAGTAATACCTCCATTTAAGAATCCTTGAACATAAAGTAGGTATGAAAATAAGAGGTACGTATATTTTGTCATATTATCTTTTAGCGATCAAATAAAATAGTCGAGGACTTTTTTCAATTACTCGTAGATATTTTGAGGATTTGGATTGTTTGTTTCGCGATAAATCGAGATTAATAACTTACATTTTTTGAGTATTGTAGTATTGGATATTTTATTTTTCGCTCTTAATTTTTTCAAATATTGAAAAAGATAATAATTTTCCATTCAGTTATAACTTAGTTATTACAGTGACTATGGCTAGCGGTATCTCTTTATTTGGTTGCGTTCGCATAGTCATTATAAGCCCCTAAATATTGATTTAACCACAGAAGAAATAATAGTGCAATTATCTATTATTTTTTTATTTGAAATAATGTTGGCAAATTAGGAGACCTCAAGTCACAACTCTGTAGCATCATACTTCATTAGTAAAAATAAGGGTATTTAGCGACATATATAATAAAATAAAATAAATAAAATATCGCCGGCCAAAAACACGCAGACATTTTAAGAAAAAATATTAATTTTCAACCATTTTCGGACCTTTCCGCTTACATTTACAAGCACTCTATTTAAGTAATACTTAGTTTTGCTTGAGTGATGTTTTATCAGTAACAGATATAAAAAGTGAAAGATTGTGAACTTTTGCCAATATTAAAAGAGGGTCCCAATAAAAGCCAAATGTTTTTTTTTGCTTGCCTGAAATATTATTTCGTGTTCATTACTAAAACAGGTTTTAATAGAGCCAAATGTTTCGTTCTTGCTTCCATCCATCCATCCATCCATCCATCCATCAGCCTTTGTTGGTCCACTGTTGGACATAGGCCTCCCCTAACTTGCGCCACTCTGACCGGTCCTGAGCCTTCTGAATCCAGCAGATGCCCGCTGTTTTCTTCAGGTCGTCAGTCCACCTGGTCGGGAGGCGTCCTATGCTCCTTTTTCCGAGACGTGGGCGCCATTCGAGGACCTTTCTTCCCCAACGGTTATCGGTCCTTCGAACTATGTGGCCAGCCCATTGCCACTTCAGCCGGCTAATCCTTTGAGCTATGTCGGTTACCTTTGTTCGTCTACGGATCTCCTCATTTCTAATTAGATCTATGGTGCTGTAGCACTTTCGGAATCCTGCTTGTTCGGGAGGCTGGAAGGCATAATATCAGACATAATATTAGATACATAAAGACATAATTACCAAAAAATTTTGCTTATCGAGCTTTACAGGAATGGATTGTTTTAAAATCTCTTCTACCTGAATATTTAAAAGGCAATCTGATATTGAATTCAGTTTTCCGCCAGAGTGCACGCATCAGATGCATCAGATTTTCCACTCATTAATCTGTTTAATGTACGAATATCATGGCAAAGAAGTTTTATACGAGTTTTATTGTATTAACAAGGGTTTTTATTTGCAGGAAAAGTAAGTATGTTGTTTTCCAAAATCTGGCGTGAGCCGAAAGATTAAATTATTTAATAGTTACTTAAACAAACAAAAATAGCATGTGAAGCAATATTTTTCATCGATAATATAAGACAATCCTTTACATAATTATTATGACCATAATCTTGGTATCCACCTAGGTATTTTAAGATCAATAAAATCGACAATGTTAAGACAAGGAGATTTTATGGGAAAACTAGTCAAAATTCATGGAGGTATTGTAATATTTTGCACGGTAAGCGAAAAATAAAATAGGACTCTTGCAAAGCAAGTATGTTGGGACTTGAGCAGTTTTGAGCAGTTTCAAAAGCGAATACAATTCTTTTTGTCTATACTAATGTACAAAATTTCTATTAGTAGGTATTATTAAGTAATTCTACGGTTGTATATTATCAGGTATTGTAAAGCAGAACGCATAATTATGCGTTCCATCCAATTGGATGACTGATCAATAATTGACGCAAAACTTCAACTAGCACGTTTTATCAATTTCCGTCAATTAGGTAAAATTGATTACATCATGCATATAACGATTGGTCATTACGTCGGTAGGTAAGTTTCAATCAGAGACCATTTTCGGCTCCATTGTCACGTTGTATATCTACTGTTACTATTTTTCGTCTACTACTATCGACAGAGCTCTCCTGAGATTAGAAGAAGTACTAGACCGCTATTCCATGACCTAAACACTTGGCTTATTTATACAAACTTAACTTATATTTAGAAATTTTAAAAAGTTACCGTTTATTTGACATTTTTTTACTTAACTTACGCTTCATTGTTTTTTTTAAAATGCAGAAGAGCAAGAAAGTAAAACGTTTCACATTTTACCCCAAGGATGTATCTATGTATAAAAAGAGTGTTTCCCTACTTCTTATTAAACTACATTCCAAAACTCGATTGATTCGAAGAGCACAGCGAGTGTTTTAATCAAAGCCACAAGGTACAGTTAGTGGGATTTATCACTTCATCAGACGCCTGCGTTGCAATAACACCTACGAATGTTCCAATTAGTTCGAGTCGAGCGCTCAATGCTGCAGGCTTTTTGACTTAAGCGACAGGGGATCAACATTATATCCAAATAGTTATAGGCAATGTCATTTTGGCGGGACATTATAGCATAGAGACTGCTTTTAGCCGACTTCAAAAAAGGAGGAGGTATTCAATTCGACAGTATTTTTTCATGTTTGTTACTTTAGAACTTTCGACTAGGTGAACCGATTTTGATGATTCTTTCTTTAATCGAAAGCTGGTGCTTGTCGTGTGGTCCCACAATTTGAACGACATCTGACAAGTAGTTTTTCAGTTATTTTGAAGTCGGTTATTTTTTGTCAAGAATTATTGCAAGCTTCATATGAAGTTGCATGCTATAAAGAGAAATAAGCTCAGCACTTTGTTAAGCCCCCTTTTTAAATGTCTGTAAACCAATAAAGATTAAGTTAAAGTAATAGCTGCAAGTGATAGTTATCATTATTTTATTATTCTCTTGTTACACAATCATCAAATTATGAATATTATCTATATCATCACATAATACATTACAATAGTTACCGTAAAACTATAGACATAGAAGCTATAAGTAATATAAACTTTAAAACCTGACAATAGCTTCACTTGAATCAAGGGACGAAATCGTGGTTCAATGCTAGTGCAACATAATAACACAGTTACAATAACAGCTTTAACAAATTAATCAAATAAATAAAAAATAAACACTTTCAAAAGTCCACCTCTCAAGTATTCTTTAGTAAATTGGAGTTCTTTTTCAAACTCGGTACTGTTAAACTACAGCAAAGGGTTTAAAATGAGGTTCGGTCTAACGATGTTTTTGCAACCTGTTACTAGAGAAACTCCGGTCTTTAAAAATTTAACAGCAAACAAGTTACGTTTAAACTGGTGAAATATAAGAGCTAAGAGATTTGTTAACGTAAATTGCTAATGATTTACTTTGTAAGTACCTATAAGATAAGTAAATTGTTAATCTGTTAAGTACCTACAATATTTCACCTGTCTTTTTTGCTTAAACGCAGTTTGGCTTGTGTAATGAAGGGTAGGTACCTGTAACTGAAAAGTATAATCAAACTTTTAATTATCTTCGTGTTCCAGTCTTCGTGTGACGAGGGAGTCTTCAAGAAAAAAAGTAAATAGGTATGTGGTCTGACTTATTCTCTCACAAGTCACAACTGGTTAAGTCCAGTCTCCCGACCAAGTACTGCTAATTTTATAAAAAGTAATATTTTGAACTTCATTACATTTTGTTTCCATGTACCATGTTGTATGTAGTTGAATAGATTCATTCACATTGTAAAGTAACACTTGATTATACATCTTAGTATAACATCACGGCAATCTACGAAAGCTCCATTTAAATCGATCGATACGAACGAACATGGCTAAAGCTGCAAGCTTTAATTGGACTCCTCAACTACTTGCGTCATGCTAGTTTTCATTCACTCCGCTGATGGGTGAATAACTTCGTCTATAAAACATGCCTGCAGTCAGATGTCAAGGTGTCATGTTTATTTCAAGCGAACTGCATACATAAGTTTTGTTATATCATAGCATATTTTTAGTATGGACGACTTTAGAATGTTTGGGTTGTTTTTATACACGTGTAATATGTCATGAAGCAGTTATAATTTTAAAAGTAACTTTTAATTATTCATAATTTAACTTTTATGGCAAAAAAATATTTTTCTAACTATCAACTGAATTCTTTTAATGGCTATTCAAGTATATAAATAAGTCTGTGTATCCAGTTATGTGTTCAACGTATCTAACCCAGAAACCTTGATTAATCAAGTATAAGTATATTCCGGCCAGTCATTATTCATATGGACCTGAAAATTGGAGAACACTATTATAAATGAAATGTCAAAAGTAATCATGGATTCCATAATTAGTGCTAAACATTATTTCAAAGGTCAAGAATATCGGTTTCTCGTATTTTTCTCGCAAACAGAAGGTTATCTCTATTATTTACGATAATATTGTACTACTTTTTTATTACGAATAAGAATCATTAAGAAATCTCATGTACATTGTATAGTATATTTTAAGCAATATCATGTTTTATTCTTCTACTTCAATACCATTTTTTACTACAAAACTTAAGATTTTTTTACCAATTATTTTAATAAACATACATCAAACTACAGGCGCACTTTTGTATATTCAAATAATGAATAGCAATAAAATCAAAATAGATGTAAGACAATTTAAAACATTGGAACAAACAAGGGCCTGGAAAGATGGGGAGAAACATGATGTTTGACTTTAAATTTAACAATTGATTTAATTTATTCGACGCACAACGCTTTGTACTCAGAGACATGTTTCGGAAGTTAGATAACATTAGTACATGTATGATTGTAGTGATTTAACCCATTAAGAGCAGTATTATGTAATCTTCTTCTTCATCGTTTCCTCATGACTGAAGATCGTGGTCATCATAAGATGTTTTTCCAATTAAGATTTTCCAGGCTTCTTTGTCTTGTGAAAATTGTATGGATGCGTGGACGGTAGTTTTATACGCGTGATTAACAGTATCGGGCCAGCGTATTGGTAATCTTCCTCCCCTTATCTTTCCTTTCACGTGGCCGATAATAGTTATCCGGCTTACGCCGTACCACGTGTCCAAAGTAGGTACTTGAAACCCCTCCGCATACATACTCGTAATTATGGTAGATATACATGTATGTAATAAATATAATATAGTAGTAAAATTCCCAAAACATTGCACCAATATACATAATATACCTACTTACATTTCAAAAGCCTTAACATAGATTAAATCAGAAAATGTATAAAATTAGTAGGTACAATTTTTCATCATTAACTTATAATTACTTTTGCGTCTATTACTTTGAGTAAAATCAGAGCTGAAATAATCTCCGAGTCCAGCTAAAATTAGTACAGCAATGATACCGCCATGGAATAACGTTAGCGCTTTTTATACAAATCGCATATTTCCGGAGCTCTGCCCACGCTTCTGTGAAAGGATGTATTTTTTATTCCTTACCAACACTACCTGCATTTGACAGACCGAACGCAGTAAGGACAGCCTGTAATAAATGGGCACATTTGAGAGTTCCGTTTCTGATAAAAAATATCCGCTTGTCTCTCTGTGCACTGGTCATACAAAACGTCTAACACAGTTATAGGATTAGTTAGTGTTGTGTGGTGTGTGTTTCACAAATACATAGGCAATACGGCCAGCTAAGACCCAAACGTTACGTTTTACGTTAAGCGGGGCCACTCATTTAGGATCAAGAATTGAAAAAAACAGATTTTCTTGACTGGCAACCCTGTCATTCATGTACCTACCATATTGATGATAATTGGCAGCGGTGATCAGTTATCAATTATTTGCCGTCTCACTCATCATTATCCGACCGATTGTTTTCCGGGTATCGACATAAATTTTCTGTATCATTACAACTGTCCTTGACCAAAAATCTAACCCGGAATCATTGAAGTATTATTACTAGCGTATAGAATGGACACCGCGAACACAATGTGTGTTCCAATGAATTGGTGCCGCGCGGCTTCAATTGCCAATGAATTCGTTCGATTTTGAAAGGAGAACAGGGGCCCAATTTTGAAAATAGAACCTCCCGGCGAGGACACACATTTTGTTCGAGATGTCTATTCTATGACATTATACTTCAATGCCCGGAATCCGTTATCCTACAGAAATATTTGGCTGTTAGATTGGCATCTAACAAATAGGTACTTGGGAAAATTGATGTAGTTCTCAGACACGGCTTAGTGATAACCGGTAACAGTGGAAACAAATAAGCGTATCCTCTGAACCATGAAAGCCTTTACAAAATAGGCCTTTTCAATGGTATAATTATATCTTCTCAAGTTAAGTCTTTGGTGATTTTCCGCCCACTTTTCCAATATACATAAAATAAAAACTTAAAGTAGTTTTAAAGCCGTTCAATAGCAAAATATTTGAGCGATTTACGCAATTTGCTCTAAAATAGAACAAACAAGGATGCATAAGCTAGTATGAAATGGAAACTGTCGTTTGCAAGTGATCAATGTTTTACTTTAAGAAAATCTCAGCTAGTGGTCTCAAAGCTCTCTGGAATTGAAATCACTTCCCAGACTGAGCTAATAGTCTTATATAACTGTCCACGAAGATGAAGTTCAGTAGCTCGATTATATAAATCCGTCGAGACTAAGCTTACCAACTCACTATTTGAGGTATTGAATTTTGAGGGACGGGATTACTACGAGTAATATTAACAGACATCTTGGCTTCTCATAAAACAGACAAAGTGATACCAAATAAGCTGTGGTGATACTCCAACACAAACGGTCAACTATCGGACGTTTTTGAGCCATGGCAATAATAATTAAACCACACCCATCATGAAGCTCGCAAAAATAAAAATTGTGTGTGTCAGCTCTGACGCACGACTGGAGTTTAACGCCACGGTGATAATGATGATAATGGATTATGATGATATTTCACATCATCAAAATAGGATGTACCAAGATTATTATTATCATTAGATGGCGTTGTTACTGATCAGCCATCCAACGCCGTCTAGATTCTGTATTACTAATCACAAGCATAACGCATAACGTAACGGAAAAACTTTGATTTTACTCCCCATAAAATCTCATACCGCGGGCTTAAATATGAAATCGATAGATATTCAAAATCCAAAAATTGTCATTGAAACCCATCCTCAAAGCATTGCCTACTAACAAAGTACGTAAATAGCTGCTATACTCTTGTTTAGGTAAATTATAAAAAAACATGCCATACATCAGTAGCAGTAAAGTAGTCGACAATACCTCTGGTAATGCTCATGTCCATATTATCCATAGTTCATCGTGCTGTAACCATTTACCATCAGGTGGCGCCTGCTAATGTTCAGAATTTCTATAAAAAAAAAACAACGGTGGGAGCATAAAGCGATTTGTCGCATTGTAGGTTCTAGAGAAATAGCAGCAATAGGGAAACCGATACTTAACTGCATTTTTATAGCAACAAATCGCGTTCATTCAGCGAATTCTATTCACAAGGTACAGTGGAGCAATGATTTGTGGCGGGCACCTTGCCAAATTGCCTGAAGCCCAAACTCGGAAACAGGCGGACGCGAGCAATGGTTTACTAGCTTGTGTTTGTCCTATACAATGGGAAATTATATGGAAATTATCTCTGTAGGTATAATCTATCTATACTATAATAAAACTCAAAGGGCAAATTTACTGTACATTGAATATTTTTTAAAAATTTTGATTAGGGGGCACTTCAATAACGTGTTAGAGCACAAAAATTTTTTTTAGAATTATTGTCTGTCTGTCTGTCTGTCTGTCTGTCTGTCTGTCTGTCTGTCCGGGCATCACATGAAAACCCTTGAACGGATTTCGATGAAAATTGGTAAAGTTGTTACTAATACTCCGGGTCATATTTTAGGATACTTTTTATCCCGGAAAATTAAAAGGTTTTCCCGGGAAACGGGATGAAAGTTTGTATGGAATATTTTCAAAACATCAACCGATTTGCTTCAAATTTGCATCAAATATTCCTTGCTTAAATTTATGGAACACGTATTTTTCAGTTTTTCAAAATTTTGCAAAAAAAAAAGAATAAAATACAAATTAATGTGAATATTGCTTATTTTTCAAAACCCGCTCCTGGAGTAATCCTTTGTGATTTTATCATGTTCAAATTACTAAATATTTAATAAGTACTTCAATATAAATTCACCGTTTTTGAAATTTCCTTCTGCAAGAGGTACAAATAACGTAAAACATAATTTCCGTATGCGAAGCTGCGGGCAACAGCTAGTACTATAATAAAACTCAAAGGGCAAATTTACTGTACATTGAATATTTTTTAAAAATTTTGACTAGGGGGCACTTTACGTGTTAGAGCATAAAAATATTTTTTTTAGAATTATTGTCTGTCTGTCTGTCTGTCTGTCTGTCTGTCTGTCTGTCCGGGCATCACATGAAAACCCTTGAACGGATTTCGATGAAAATTGGTAAAGTTGTTACTAATACTCCGGGTCATATTTTAGGATACTTTTTATCCCGGAAAATTAAAAGGTTTTCCCGGGAAACGGGATGAAAGTTTGTATGGAATATTTTCAAAACATCAACCGATTTGCTTCAAATTTGCATCAAATATTCCTTGCTTAAATTTATGGAACACGTATTTTTCAGTTTTTCAAAATTTTGCAAAAAAAAAAGAATAAAATACAAATTAATGTGAATATTGCTTATTTTTCAAAACCCGCTCCTGGAGTAATCCTTTGTGATTTTATCATGTTCAAATTACTAAATATTTAATAAGTACTTCAATATAAATTCACCGTTTTTGAAATTTCCTTCTGCAAGAGGTACAAATAACGTAAAACATAATTTCCGTATGCGAAGCTGCGGGCAACAGCTAGTACTATAATAAAACTCAAAGGGCAAATTTACTGTACATTGAATATTTTTTAAAAATTTTGACTAGGGGGCACTTTACGTGTTAGAGCATAAAAATATTTTTTTTAGAATTATTGTCTGTCTGTCTGTCTGTCTGTCTGTCCGGGCATCACATGAAAACCCTTGAACGGATTTCGATGAAAATTGGTAAAGTTGTTACTAATACTCCGGGTCATATTTTAGGATACTTTTTATCCCGGAAAATTAAAAGGTTTCCCCGGGAAACGGGATGAAAGTTTGTATGGAATATTTTTAAAACATCAACCGATTTGCTTCAAATTTGCCACAAATGTTCCTTGCTTAAATTAATGGAACATGTATTTTTCAGTTTTTCAAAATTTTGCAATAAAAAAGAAAAAAAATACAAATTAATGTGAATATTGCTTATTTTTCAAAACCCGCTCCTGGAGGAATCCTTTGTGATTTTATCGTGGGTTTCAGTATATAAATTACTAAATATAAGTACTTCAATATAAATTCACCGTTTTTTAAATTTCCTTCTATAAGAGGTCCAAATAAGGTAAAACATAATTTCCGTATGCGAAGCTGCGGGCAACAGCTAGTATTAAAATATGTTTATCCGTATAATGGAAGAAAATCATAATGATGTACTCTTATTATTGTAATGATTGTTAATGTCCTTAGTACAAAATAATTATGTCCCGGCCTGCGCTCAAAATTCGACATAATGTCAAAGGGTTACTTCACACAGATATTTTTATGTGTACATATCATACAAACGTTCATCCCATAGATTGGGGGATGTTTTCCCAAAAAAAAAGTTACATTTAACTTATACATACATACATAATAATGTATCCTGTGTTTAACGGTGTGTATTCTTTTTAGTCGCTTTTAAAGAGTAAATAAATATAGGATAAATCCTAGTAAACACCGCCTGCGAAAACTAGCGTAGGTGGACGTGACCATTCCAATCCATGTAAGCTTAAGAATAGCATACATACCATTTATATTTTAGTGGTAGGCTTGTACCGTGAGCTTCTTGTAAATATTCCTGTTCTACAATACATTAGTATAGCAATTAGAGCTTAACTTATTTATTATCCTTACAAATTGCTCTTAAGAAACTCAGGCAAATATTTCGTAGAAATAGACGTCGCAAATTGGACGTGATGAATTATGTGTTTTTTCTGAATATTTTCCGAAATAACACTGCTGTGTATAAAAAAAGGTCTGTAGCATGTTAAAGGAATTTTTGTTTTTTAGCTGACAAATAACGTTCCAGGACGTCGTCGTAATAAAACGTAAATGTGAGTCATGTCAAATTTTAATAAACTTAAAAAAACAGAGAGGACAAAACTCTTATCTAAAGTAGGGTAAGTCGGGCTAAATATGACAGATAACTAAGACTAGTTGATTAGAAGTAAAACTACTCGTTTACTCAATACTTGTATGAATTTAGGTGAAATATTACAAATTTTAATAATAATTAATTATGTGCCGTTGATGCACTAGGCCGCGATACATAAGTGCGCGTTGTAAGGGTGGCGTTGGTAGCCCGTCTCAAGCGTCTGTTCGCTTCAATTCGTGCCGCGGCTATGTGCCGCGGCCAGCGCGCTGAACGCGACCTGTCATATTGTACCCCAACTTACTCTATTAAAAATAACCCTCTGATTTTTAAGATTTTTTTAAAATTTGACATGTCTCCACATTTATCTTCTAAATAATTATACCAGCCCTTTTCTATTTGCTCGTATTACAGGTTCGTATACATACACCAATCTAAATATACCCCTGTAATTTTGTCCAGGTTTAAAAACTAACAACACTATCTTTCCTATATCCTGTAGTTGAGTAGTCGCAGGGCCCAAGTTCGATTTCCGGGCGGCGCGGCGGCGATGGGTCTGCCAATCAATATGAAGTGTGTAGCATCCTTGCTTTCCCCTTCATCACATATTGGTTACTTCCCTATCGATAATAAAAAATATGGCAGCAAATCATAAAGGTGTTTTTGGGAAGGCCGACGTCCATTACGACGACCTACATTCTATACAGAGTTAGTTACCCTACACCAATAAATTAAAAAAGTAAACGCTATCTATAAATTGAAATGACATCAAGCAAAAGAAATATGTAAAGACAGATTATTGAAAACAACAAGTCGTTAAAAGCATTTAATAAACTGTAGAGAGGCAGAAAACCGTTTTTCTATACAACCCTACAGCTAAAGGTGATTAATAGGAGAAGCTAAGCCAACAATGGAATGAAAGCGGGATTCCTGCCCTGTTATGCCATAGTTACCCGTTATTGTTGACATACCGACGTCTAGCCCTTTGTTAATGCACCTACATTTGTTGTGAAATATTATAACCGTGGGTTTTTTTGCTTCCAACCGAGATAGAAGGTAAAGTCACTCGGTTTTAATGATAATATCTAAATGACCGAGTTTTGCTCGGTATTTTAGTGATGCTTAGCTTAACAACGCAATCTACGGAAGTAGCTCTATGTCGTTAAAGCAGTTACATAGTTGCTCCCTATAATAATAGTATTATTACTCGCCAATAGATGTCAAGAAGAGTCAATGATATTGTAGCAGTTTTTCATTGCCTGAAAACATGGATAAAACGACATTTTCTAAAAATGAATCCTAGCTAGATCGATTCATCGCCCCAGAAACCCCCTGCATACTAAATTTCATGAAAATCGTTGTCGCCGTTTCCGAGTTTCAGAAAATATATGTACCTATAGGGGAACTAGGGGCATGATGGGGTAGCGAGGTAAGACGGGGTCACGCCACATACAAGAAACTCAACGTCTCTGCAAGGCGGCGCATTAGTCAATCACAAGCTGCTTTCGAACAATACTCATTGCAGCCATGACAGTCGGCGAGAGTGCGTGCGTTCTTTTTTTATAAATAAATTTGTGTTAAAGCGCTTAATTGATGTAATATTTTGTGTTTCTTGACAACTTCAGAAACAGGTAAGATAAAGAGTTAATCTGATGGTTTTACTAGCCTTTTTTAAACGTTTTACTTACTGTTGATAGGCACATTCAAAGTCACATTATAGTCCCCGCGAACTAAGATGCCCAATTTATCGTTTGCAATCACAGTGACACTAGAGATGTACAAAATAATCGGTTCACGAAAGAAACCATTTTTTGCAACAAATCGATTCAAAATTGTAAGACCTTCTAATCGATTCGATAATTAAATTGTAAACTAAAAACCGTAACATTTAGGTACCTCCCAACTACCTCGATTGAGCTACATATCTCGTACCACGTATTCTCAATATTATGTATTTACGACTCCAATAAAATATTCTTTTATTTCTTCCTAACAACTCATGCTGCTAGATATGCATGGAAATAGCCGAGCCGGCAAACAACCCGACGATCCACCTGATGGTAAATGGCTGTCATCGCCCGTGAACATCAGCAAAACCAAAAGCATCACTGATGCGTTGCCGGCTAAGAAAGAATAGAAAAAGAAAGAAAGATTGATCATGATAGAAAGAAACTCATCCGCTCAGTTTCATAATAATATTTTGAATAATATTATGAGCATCAGGGAAAAAACTACAGTGAATAAATTCTTGTTTATTTCGTAACACACATTCATGTATGAATAATTATTATTTTGTTGAAAAAAAAAGAATTCCGCAAAAAGCTTAGCAACATAATTACTTAAAATATATTATCTGCAGTTTACTGTCCATGGATGGCGAAGTGCCCATACATAATGGAAAATGTCCTTTGTTAGCATCCTATTCGTCGTGGTATTCTTAGGTACCTAATTTTAAATTCAAATGCAAGTAAATCATTTTTAACAAAGTAATTAAATTAATCAATTTTCATTTTTAAATTCCGATTATAGTAATGCATCGATTGTGATTGGTTTTAGAGACGGTTTCAGGCCGTCACATCACTTTGCGTCAGTTTTGTTTTAGGCCTCTTCATCTATCATTGTTTCGACGTCAAATATTTTTAATAAATTTTGCATAAATTATGATGTGATGGGATTTTTACTAGATTATAACGTTTACTATGATTTATAATCAACGCCAATGCAAATGAGTAAGGATTATTAACAAATTTTGGAAAAATCCTTTGTCCGTAAGTGTTCAACTATTCATGTCAAGTAAATTAATATTCCATTTCGCTCAAAGACGCCCATACAATGTTAGTTCATATTAATAAATGGCAGCTATCATTATGGGCATCTTAGATAATTTTGACTATAGTCCCAAACATGTATTTTATAAATATTTTTTTTTTAAAAACACTGACCGGGGTAAGATGGTGTAGGTCGTACGGGGCATGATGGGGTAGATTCGTGATTTTTTATTATTGTTTATTTTTATATTATTATTATTATATTTTTTATATCGATTATACCTTTTTTCAGGTTAAACATGGTTAGAAGCGAAATATTTGGACAAGCTTACATGCAAGCATCTACGATGTCCACAGCACTTAACAAGCTTTAGGAAGTGTGGTATATGGCCGTACAATCAGGATAACTTCAGTGATGCTGATTTTATAGCTGCTGAAACTACAAATATACCATTAGTTCATGACATTCCATCTACGTCATCTTCTACTGCACACATAGCGCCTCATTCCGGACATGAGTCACCATCCACGTCGAGCTCTGCATATTTTGCTACAACAGAGTCAACACCTCATTCCGGTCATAAAGTACCATCCACTTCAAGCTTTGTCAACGCTCAGTCGATGGAGATAGATCCTCATACCGGACATGAGTCTAACGCTGGTTCCCTCCAACAAGACAGTTCACAATTCTTTGAAATACAAGCAAGAAGTTCCTTGGAAATTCGTTCTCCCATCCAAGACGTCTGCCGTGATTTGACGTCTAGTTTCACCAATACTTCTCCTAAATATATATTGTCAATTCCTATCGTTCCAATGGACAAAAAAAGGAAAAACTACCGAAGAGGTAAAACGGCGGTAATAACCGCAAGTCCATTTAAAAAAGAACTTGAAGCTTTAAAATTGTCAAAAAAGCTCCTGCCAAACGTGATAAAACGTCAAAGAACGTTCAGGCTAAAAATAGTAAATCCTCAAAGAACAATACTGTCATAAATACTAAACTGCAGAAGAAAACTAGGCCATCAACTTCAAGACAAGAAGATAGCGTTTGTTTTTATTGTAACGATTTAAACCACACGCACCTGAAACCAACTGAAAACTGGGTAAAATGTCAATTCTGTGAGCGGTGGGCTCATACTGCATGTGCTGGGGTTGATGATGAAAACTTAGAGGAAGTACTCATATGCATGTTCTGTGAAGATAAAGAAGAATCCCATCTTGCCCCTAGACCCCGTCATGCCCCATTTATCATTCCCCATCTTACCCCACATACGGGGCAAGATGGTTTTTTTAAGTGTTGTTAAAAAAATATTATTATTAGAAATTTGTGATAACATTATTGTCCAAAGATTATGCCAATTTGTAGTTGAATAAGAAATTAAAGTTCCATAAATAAATGAAAACATTAACTTGATTATAACTTTGCTATTTTGTTGTTTTCCCTTAGCGTTCCCATCATGCCCCTAGTTCCCCTATACACAAGAATTGCTCATTTAAAGGTATTAGATTAATTTGTGCCTGCCTTTCAACTAACTCTGGGTAATCAAAGCGCTCATAGCTTGGTGGCTAGTGGTAGTGGGTGGTTTGTTTGTGTCGATTCTAAGTGATCAACTGAGTGAAGCAACAGCGGGCGCGGTGGATAGTTGGGTGACCGCTAGTGACAAATATTTCTTGAGCGTTACCGTACATTGGAGAGCACGTTCGCGCGTTCGAAGGTCCTATTATTATCGTAATTCGTAAGAAACAGTCACTGCCACTCAATGCCAAAACCCAATTACCATTTATTTATATTTCCATCTATATCTAGTACCCATAATGAAAATTATTTAGACTGAGTTCTTAAAATAGACACGTAGGAATAATTTTTTGAATCGAAATTAAACAAATAATGGTACCTGAGTTAACTACAATACAGAATTGAGAAATGCATCCCAATCCGTTACATACATCCGGAACAAACGTACAGATGAAAATAGTTCTTTTTTTGTTCATTTCTATGTGAACTACCGGCGATAAATACTATTGGTGTTTTATCAAATACATAACATGTAAAAACATTGATCAGTTACAATATTATATTAGTATGTATATACCCTTAAAAATACATCTATTGCAACCCGACACCAGTAAATGGCTTTTTAGAATGAATATAGAGTTGTGCGCAGTATGTCTGGTAGAGTTCTTTTGTTGACTCTTATTTGACTCTTAAGATGGCTATCCGCCAACTTGACTCTCTAAGGCTTCGTCGACTTGTGTGAATGGTTGATGAGAGGCACCAAAGAAAAATCTGACTGAGAGCTTCTTGGAAATATCTAAGTTTAATAACATGTTTAAGAATTGTATATATGATAATAATAATAAGGGGCTAATCATACGTTCCACAATTTATACATGAATCACAGATAGATAGAAATACATAAATATTGAGTAACAGGAATAATAAGTGAACAAAAACGTAGCCTGATCGCTTCCAGGCAACCTTTTGCAAAAGGAAATAACTATGTAGATTCTTTAATCAGAATCAAATCATATCATAGCTTCTTAAACATACAATTATAATTATGTGAGTACAATTTCAATCGGTCAACTCATTATATTATGACGATTAACAGACGTAGGGGAGAGGGTCCCACATCGGACACCTTACGGGAAAGTTGATAAAAGATATATTATTATTATTTTTTTCACCAAAAGGTTCATTTTATTAAATGTTTTCGAATGGAATGTACTTGGTTTTATCAAAAATCAATCAACCCTAGATGCCTGAAAATAAGTGGATATGATAGGCATTCATAACATAAAATAAAATAAATAAGTCCGGTAAACAAAGAACCAGCCTTCGATCTAGGAAATGGAGAATAGAGGTCAAACAATAGAAAACTTAAGTTATATACTCCTATTATAAAATTCTCCTATTATTTAATTGAATTTATATTTTAACATAACACATGTATGCTTTGCCCTGCCCACTTTGCCTTTTTGAACACTTTAAATATGCAAAGAAATCTAGACCTCAAAATGTTGAGACACGTGGCGTATAATACAACCGTTTTATGGCTAGATAACCACATAATGATTATTGATTATGTCATTGTAAACACCAAAATATAGAGGACACATGTGACACACCTTGCTGAATTTTTCAAAAACCGCCTAAAACATTTTTTGACGCAACTCGACTAAATCCGGCCTGCTGGTGGTAGGGCCCCTCGAGGGATTATATTAGTATTATTGATTTTAATTATTAATTAATACCATTATTACTTCTCCATGGGGTTCGCCTGGATAGCTACCACCCTCGAGCATGAGTCAGCCGCCAAACGACTCGTCGTGTTCCGGCTGGGGGCTTGAGAGCCAGTTCTTTCTTTCTTTTTCTTCTCTCTTTCTTGGCCGGCAACGCATCAGTGATGCCTTTGGTGTTGCTGATGTCCATGGGCGAAGATAACCACTTACCATCAGGTGGATCGTCAGCTCGTTTGCCGGCTATTTCCATTAAAAAAAAAACTCGTAATGGTGTGATCGCAGGTGACCTGGACGAATGACGACAAGTGTGCGGGCCGTGTCGACAACGGACTTACTGTTCAGGGTACGCAGTTTAAAAAAAAAGGCAAATGCATATCTCCCCTACGAATGATTTATGACAAGACTAAAAATTAAGTGTTAAGACAGCCTATAATATAAACATTTTTGAATTCACCCTCGCAGATGTCACCGTTCGTTAGATTGAAATGTTCTGATTTACTATAATCTTTGAAATAATCTTGAAAACTTCTCGCGATCGTTTTTAGCCGATGTAACAACTGCTCCACGTTGCTAAACTTCGCGGAGTTTTAGCAGTCCCTTAAATTAATTATTTGAGCTATCGATGAATTTACTTTCAATAATTTAAATAAATCGCCTTGTATATTTCATATTTGGTACATGGTTCTTAAGTAACTTGTTCTTGAGATTATAATTCAAATTTGTCTTATATTATTATTGCTTTTTACAAGTTTTATGCTTGTGTCAATTCTAAATGATCGACCTAGTTAACAACTGTGGGCGCAGCACCTAGCAGGATGGGTGGAGCTAATGGTAAAAGGTTTCAGTGCTTCCGTGAATTATACGCGACGCGTAATGGTATCGGTCCCAATTTTTATCGATACTTTGTTGATCCATTGTCATTACTTAATACCCTATTTTGTTTTTATAGAAGTTCAAATAAATGTACATTTTACTTTGAAATTATAAGAATTATCTACCATTTTTGTCTTGTGACATTCTGTTTATATATTTAAACAGCTGGCTCTATTAAACGTCTTTGGTATAAAAATCCATTAAAAACACTGAACTAAGAGCAGATTAAATGCTACGAAAAGCTTCAGTGACGAGAAGTTTATATGAGAAATTACTACCTGCTGCCGCTTTGGTTTGATAGCAATATGACAAACATATTTACTCTGTCTACCTTGTACAAAGTGGGTGACTTGTGACTGTAAACATTTCACATTTATTTCGTTTAATGGCTTCACATACACGCGTTCACATTAACCCGACATGCTACAGGCTTCGTTTTTATTGCACCATAGCATGATGGGTTAAACAATCAAATGAAATCATGATAAGCTCCTTCTTTGCTGACATGCGTTACATACTAATGGAATTTGTTATGATGAAATCGCTATCCTTATTTACTAAATTTAAACTTTAAAATTGTTCGTTTCAAATCAAATCATCAAATCAAAATCTTATATTCATATAGGTATCACTGATACACTTATGCACGTCATACGATATAGTAGTACTGAGTACTGAGCAGTTTATAAGCTGATTTTATAATTAATCGTATAAGTTAAACTGTTACCAAGTTGGTTTGTGCTGAATGGCGTTTTATTTTCTTACTTTTTTCTATAAACATGTTTCTGGTTAAATACAATAATTAAAGCTATCATAATCATCCAAACGTGAAATTTGCTGTTTGATAATTTTGATAATTATTATATCAAATGCCTTTGTCCCAACAAAACAACATCGACAGAATTGCGATCGCTGAATTTAGAAACAACTCTTTTTTTTATATAGTTAAATACCTCTCTCGTAGCACTTTTAGGTAGGTATCAAAAGTCTAAAGTCAAAATCAAATGATAATTATGCTGTTCGTAATGATGCTCGACATTGAATACTTACTATCAAATGGGTCGTCAGCTGCTATTTTGGCTTTTTACTTTAAAAGCCTTAAAAGCTAAATACATTTGAATTTTTCGTTGAAATTGTTTAAAAGGTCTGCGTGAACACTTCGCACAAGATCGGAATTCCTTCTACTGAGGACAATTAGTCTCTGTCCTTCTGACAGAGAGCTATTGTTCCTCGCGCGGCCCTTGTCCACCACAATATTTGTTTATCTCTTACAGACCACTTCAGTGGATACTTGTAGGTTAAAAAAACTTTTAAATAAAAAGTCGAACCGTCTTCTAAATGTAAAACAGAATGACTAGAATAAACATATCGAGGATAAGAAAATAGGGTAGATTTTATTGACTATAGCCTAGTTGGTAGCGACCCTGCCTGTGAAGCGAGGGGTCCCGGGTTCGATTCCCGGCCGGGGCACATGTGACAGATAAATATTTGTACTCGTGTTATGGGTGTGATTGTGATGTGTTATATGTGTCGTCCATGCCACCCGCGACACAGGTAATAACCTACTGCAGGGGTGTGTGTCTGTTAGTTTTTACGTTTATCCCGGTTTTATATTTGCCTGGGATGATTGGGATGTTTAGGTATGTGACTGTGATTTCACTGTGTGAAACCGCTCTTCCATACGGCGAAGCCACGGATAGAAACTAGTGCTGCATAACGCAACCTCTTTTATATATTTACATGCACTAGCTGTCTGCCTACGGCTTTTCTCGAGTTTTTTTGGGATAATAAGTATCCTATAACTTTTTTCAGGTCATTGTCTACCTGTGTGCAAAATTTTACGAAGATCTGTTCAGTGGTTTTTGAGTAAGAACCATTGAAACAAACTCACGTCTAAAATATTTGTAGGTTAGAAACGTTGACTGTAAATTATTTTATATCTCAGCCTTCCTCGTATTAACAGTGACAGTGTAAATATATTTGAATAATTCTAGCAGCGAGTTTATAACTCGACTTGCTCAATGAATTAATCCAAGTTTGATCCTCAGTTAGAGCAGGCATTAATTTGAGGGATAACTCTCGACAGACGACGTCTATGCAATAACCCTCTTACACCATAGCAACGGC
The DNA here is from genome assembly GCA_911387775.1 of Thymelicus sylvestris. Lineage (NCBI taxonomy): Eukaryota > Metazoa > Arthropoda > Insecta > Lepidoptera > Hesperiidae > Thymelicus > Thymelicus sylvestris. Next base: position 12,777,997 of record OU426893.1, read on the forward strand.
TACCATAGCAAACGAAATTAGCAACTGTGTAAAATTATAAGTCAATCCAACAGTTTCAGATTTCGCACTCTCTTTCGAAACTTAGGAACAAAAGGTTTTTTAACGTCACACACTCATAGCCACATACTAATGGTGTATGTGGTAGTGGGTGCCATCGACAATACACGACATACAAGACAAGAACAAGACAAGAACACATACACACCCAAACCGAGAAGAGATATTCAAACTCATCATTCAAATTTCCGCCTCGCTGGGAATCGAACCCAGGACCCTTGGCACGGCGATCCATCATGGTAACCATTGCGGCACACATTAGTTAGAAGAAGTTTACACGCTAATACCGAGTCAACTTTCAAAGTCAAACTTAAAATAATGAATTAGTTTGGAATTTCCCATTGTCATGGAACAATACGGCCAAGTTCCCTGTAAAGTATTGTTGGCCACCATTGGTCTCGTTTCTCTGTTTGGCAATTCATTTTCAGGCAATTTGGCATCGCGCCGGGCTGCAAATCATTGCCTTGCACAAGTACTTTACAATGAGAGTCAGGTATTATAAATTACAAGCACTATATACATAATATGCTGTATAACGGGCGACATAAAACTATAATTCTTACTCTTAGTATTATATTGGTTAAAAACCATTAATTATTTTAAAAACTGAAAGCTGAATAGCGCAAGTTGCAATTGCCGGCCAGTGAACATTTATCTTTAGTCTGGAATAGACCATAAAATATAGTTATACTAACGTATTTTTTTGTGTTTGAGTGCGCTGTGATAACAAGTTTAGAGCGTCTTGTTTTTTGTTAAGGAGTTGATCCGTAATGTTACGGACGTTTGAAGATGATCGGGGCCTAATTTTTTGTGCTACTGGTAGCTTGGTACCAGGTGGGTATATTATTTCTCATGATCTTACTGCTCATGTTTTATGACAAAGTAATTTACACCCCCTATAAAAATTATGAACTCCATATATTGAACCTGAAAGTAATCTTCTTCATAGCTTTAAATATCACAAGGAGGCTACAAGATCTAATCTTGAAAATATTATTGCTGTTAATGACTTGACGGACAACAAAACTATGACCCAAGTTTGTAATGTAATTATAGTTTAAGTTTCATACAACAACTCCACGGCTTAACCCATACAGGGTTGCGTAAAACTTTAATTTGTTGTCCTAAGCTCGGGCTATAGTTTACCACAATAATAATTGCTATAAGTGTAAGTCGTTATGTACATATGTATACATAGTATGGATTCATATTATCGTTTCTTCAATAAGCACTTCAACTACAATAAATATATCTGTCGCTGTAGTGTACTCATAACGAATTGTAAGTTATCAAGTTTGTCGTAGTTTCAATTCCAATAAAGCACTCATCGCTCAACATAGACACAGGTCATTGAGGTTTATTGTACTTTAATCCAATTGAGTGCGGTTACGTGAAGAGTCCACTGATTTTAAATGCTCGACCGGATCAGATTCCATTAACGTATACTTTTCGTATCAAATTTTGTACCAAGTAACAGTGTTCATAGAGAAGCTATGGTATTTCCATTTCTTAATTGATGATTTGATAAAAAACCAAGAGGGCCTTGGCATGTATCATACGCACACCTTATACAATAGCAATGTTATTATAATGCAATTATAATAACTGGAGAGTCTCCAGTGGAGACCCACCCTGCAGTCAAAATTCGACCGCAAGTGTCTAAGGATTACTTCACAGTAATGTGCGTGTATGCATATCATGCGGATGTGCTTGTCAAATTGTAGTGTATTTTTTATAAATTTTATGCGTTTCTAGTTTCTAATGCACATTATATATAAAATATTAGCTTTCTGCACTTCTTTTCGATATAGACTTTAACTGAGCCAAATATATTCCTCCGTGCGAGTAATTGTCGTAAAAAGGTTTTGCTCACGTAATAATATAATAATCTGAACAATATTGGACAAAATTGAATGAAGATGGGACAGGTCGTAATTCAAGACATAATCGGTCTTTATCATGATTGTGTATAAGATTACGTCAACAATATTATACACCTATTTGAACCTGGCAAGCAAGCAATTTACGTGCGGTCATGCAAATAAACCCTTGCTACTTCTCGTATGCTATAACATGTCAATATTATTTTAAGCCCCGCTCAAATCACTTCGGTGTATCGTCGCTTTACCTTTTGATGAAGGTTCCTGATGCATAGTGTCGTTGCGTATTCGTTGTAAATCTTGCTGAAAGCGTCTTATAAATGTAAAATAAGTAATTGTAAATAGGGAGATTGAGGGTGATTGCCTCATTGTGTAAAAAACACGTTTTAATTATAAATGTTATTGTGAAGTTTAAATACAACCTATTTCCGGTATGCTAACTTTTAATTTCGGCGTTCTTGTGTTGATTTACATACAGGCTGTTGAAGTTATTCACCATTCAGTAACATTACATCATTCTGTAGCTGTTCGTAGCTTATAGCCCGGCTTGTATTATTCTAAGTGATCGGTCAATTAGCAACAGCGGGCCCGGTTGGTATTGTATAGGTAACAGCAGTGACAAATATTTCTCGAGCGCTTTCGTGCTTCGGAGGGCACGTAAACCGTAGGTAACGGGTCTTCGATGGAAACTTCCGACACTCGCGTCAGCCACTAACCCCTTCAATAAACCGCACTGAAGCACGTTGTGAAGTATATTCTAGGCCTCATCAAGAGGAGAAACCGTGCTTTAATTAATATCTTTGTAATCTTAAATTCCGCCGTTGTATCACACTGCAGATATTTTTCAGAATTACTACTTGTGCGTATACAGTATACTGAAAAATAATTATTCAGCGTATACCTACTGTACACTTCCTCGTGGCAATAGACCTCGCTTATCCATGTCTATAATTTAAGCTGATCGTCAGCACTAAGGTATTATGTTGCGTCTAGAATGTCGAGACTTGCAAGAATAGTAAAATAATTTTGTAGATTTCCACCGAAGGAAAGTTTTTAGGCAATGGTACATTCACACGAAGTCCCAAAGCCTTCCAATAATATATGCGATGGCAACACAGACATGTATGACAACGATGGGTGCCTTTAGTGTCTTTCAAGTAGAGGATTCTTATAAACAAAATATTATATAATATTTCGTAGAACTTACAAAATATTAAATCGCGTGACTAGTACCTTTGCTTGTTCCTCATACCTTTTGCAAGCGTAGCTGCTGTAAAACAGGACTAAAAGATGTTTTTTTTTCACAGGAATTCTAGTAGATTTAACGCGCGCCATTTCATGTGGAAATCCGTAGATATTAAGAGCTACGCTCTCCGCTTTACGTTTTCGCAGATGATAAATTATAGTGTTTGGAGTTGAGATCTTGTCATCTATATCAGTCTAGACTCAGAACAGTATATCCTGAATAGTATCTATTGAGTTGTATTGCATAAAATTTTAATGTTAATGTTTTTTCGTTTTTTTTTTAATTAAATACTACATGTCTACTACATAGCACCTGAAGATAAATATAAACTAAGCTGAAAAATGATATTCTAGAAATATTCCGCAGAAATTTCAATTTCCTTTTATCAAGACAATTGTACGTACGAATAACTTTACTCCTGTTCCTGACATATTTTAATATTATAATTCTTGACAAAAAATAACCGACTTCAAAATTTAGGGATAACTCAAAAACTACTCGTCAGGTCTCGCTCAAATATAATCTCAAAAGTGGGACTACATAACAAGCACCAGCTTTCGATTAAAAAAAGAATCATCAAAATCGGTTCTCCCAGTCGAAAGTTCTGAGGTAATAAACAAAAAAATACAGGCGAATTAAATACCTCCTCCTTTTTTGAAGTTGGTTAGTAAAGAGATGTGTACCAATACTACCAATATCTATCAGTCAGTCTCAGCCTCATTTTTATTAATGAAATGCGGTAGGTGTCATCACACCAAATTTCGTAATAGATTCTATAAGAAAAGCAATCAACTTACTAAGGGAGCAAGCAATTTTATTATGATTTAGTTTTTTAGGTCACGGTTTGTCATTCAATACATTACAACATTATCTATTCTTCAACATCCACTCGTTTGTTTTTCAATATTTTATGCTAGGATTTTGGAGTTTTAATAAATTTGTATATCCATGCCAAATAACAGCTTTCTAGCACTTAGGGTCTCGGCGCTTTGCTTCGGACAGGCGGACGGACATGACGAAACTGTGGGTTCCGATTTTACTTCAGAACCCTAAAAATGTCCCATATTGGAGGGTTTTATGGTAGTAACAATGTTAAGCATACAAAGTTGCAGATAACAGCTAGTGCATTATAATTACCTTACACTACATCATTAGAGAGACACTTCAGCGTTGCTATTTGCCAACCTGTCTCACACAACAAGCTGTACAACATTATTGGACATGTCGTACATGGCCTATAGCCGTACTATAAGAAAGATACATTATCTTATCCTCCTTGTAAAGGATGCTCCACTGCAGAAGTGACAGCGGCAAGCTGACGAGGGTACAATGAATCTACTTACTCGTTTGTGGATAAACAATTCGCCAACTTCACATTCAAGCTTCTTTGTTGATACTAAAAATAAAAACGAAATTTTGTGTAGGTTCAGGTGGGATATTTTTAAACATAACTCATCGTGGACGGAATATGAATACGTGGACTCAAGATATTTATATTGTTCGCCGATATTTCAACCCAGTTGCATAGTCCATGGTCATGGCTGAACTCAGATGGGATATTATTAAACCAAAGCGATCTTAGCTTCTTTATAATTCTGGTATTCACTCCCACTGACTCCTTTATTTTCACGATGAGCTTATTACGTTGATAGTGACCTTGCCTGCCGAGCGCGTGTCTCGGGTTATATTCCCGGACGAGGAAAATGATAGATAAATGTTTGCTCTCTGCGGAGTTGGGATCCATAGCTCAGAGTATATAAGTGTATACGTTTTTATAATTGAGCGATGATAGCAAATGATATTTCCCAGACAAAACATTGCTGCAAAACCAGCTTCATGTATGTTCAGTGTCGTAATAAATTAATCATTCAATCATAAGTGTAAGCAGGTATCAGCTTTAAATAGGCAGCATCAAAAAATGACAATATATACTCAAGCTACGCCGTAGACACGCTAACTTCATTTAATTGACGACGCCGCCGTAGACATTACGGAGTCTGACAACTATCGCGTACCATACCATGATCGTGCTATGATCGTATCATGCGTACGGCTGAAACAGATCGACGGCGTTCTATGCCCGTTTCTGAAATGAAATGAAATGAAACTGGACGCCTTCTAACGGTAAACATATTCAATCAAAATATGCATTCTTGACCATAGTTTATATTGAGTACATAGATGTGCGATAATACCTCTTATAAATAGTTTTACAATCGTCACCTTTTAATAGGTAGACGAGTTAAAACCTCCAACCTGTTAATGGTAATAAAATTTAATTACTAAAAGCAAATTACATTGTATTCTAAACCCTTCATGTAACTATTTATTATTTTGACTTCAATAAACAAGGAATATTCTTATTACATTCACGTCTTGAATTTTTACTTACGGGTACCTAAGTGACATGCAAAGGGTAACAATACCTACATATTTGACTTTCGTTTCTTTACAAAGACACAATATGATATAATTTACATACCTACTAGTAGATATTAAAAATCCTATTCTATTCTACTAATTATACATAAATTCAGTTAAAGTTATATAATTTGTTAGTTAAATCCACCCGCATCAGAATTACCGGGTTCCTAATAGAAGTAAAAAACTTTTCATGTAAATTCGGACTGCTAAACTCCTGCCTCGTTAAACTGCCCCGAATAGCACGATTGGCAAACAACGATCCCCAACAACAAAACCGTTTATAACTTAAGTTTAGATAGTTTTTACTGGAAATGTCAATTTATTACACTAACAATATTAACCAAGGAGAACTCGTGTATTTATTAAGGAGTTTTGTATTTCATACGTCTATTGGATTCAAGAAATTAGGATTGTTTACCGTCGTGTAGAACTCTAAACTCTCTAAACGCATTCGTTTATCATTATTCGTTTTCTTTATCATTATAAAGAAATTCTTTCTCTCGTGAAGTCTCATGAGATTTTTTTATTTAACCGAAATCGAGAAATCGAAATGTTCTTCGCGTATTTTTTTTTTGTTTGTGTATTTCTCTTTCTTTTACCGCTTTCATTGTTCTCTGAACATTCCTAAGGTTGACTGGTAAAGAATGCTGTTTAGCATTACCTAAGTCAGCCTTTTATACCACTAATTTGTTAAGGGTCATTAAAGCATAAAATATATATAAAATAAAGAAATAAAAGAAATAAAAGTCCTTTTATTATACATATACTAGCGCTCTGCCATCTGATAATAAGTAGGTACCCTATAAGATGTTCTATTTAGATGTTCTTCACTGTACAACAACTTGATAACAATATATCTGTTTCATTACTAGCTCGAGCTCACGTTATCCCAACATCTGTTAACCCACCATCCAAAATTCATGAACAATATAAACCAATTTTCTGGTAGAATAAGGGTAACGTTACAGCCCTGAAAAACTTATTGCGGGTCAGCTGAACATTTTATGCAAGCAATTTTACTTCCACCCTAAAATTGGCGCGGTCGCTTCTTTATAAATAACACAATTGAGAGCTACAATATATTTTCCAATACAGTTTTGGTAAATCTTAATATATATAAATTACGTGTCACGTTGTTTGTCCGCGATGGACTCCTAAACTACTGAACCGATTTTAATCAAATTTGCACACCGTGTGCAGTTTGATCCAACTTGAAAGATAGGATAGCTTACATCTCAAAAAAAAAGTTTTGACAGAATGAAGTCTGTCCGGGCAGCTAGTTTATATTAAAAAACTGTTTGGATTTATGTAGCTCGACAAACGAGTGTTGGTGATTGTCCTTTACCCGTGGTTTTGAACCCGGTTTCCTAATTGGTGGTGGTTAAAATAACTAACCTTTGGGTATTTGATCTGAGATAACTAAATACTATCTACAGGAGATTTTACTACATCTTTAATGTCTATCATATTGAACAGCAGAACAATAATTATTGGTTGTACTCTATAAAAAATAAGAGACAACCATAAATACGTGTTCGCTCCTCTTCAGTTTAATTAAGACTTCACCGTTTTGCGGTTAATGGAATCGGAAAACCATCAGGGGATGCGGCTCTGCGAAGATGCCACTTTAAGGCACTCTAGCAATAAGCGATGTAATATTTATAACTACATATTTAAAACTATTTCTGGACGAAATAGTTTTATTTATCAACTCTGTAAATAATAATACATTAATCTTATATGTATTATAAGGAACATTTTAAAATTATTGAAAAATAGGTGGCGTTACTTGACGAGCCCTATTTAAGAGACTGCGAGTCTGTGGTTCGTCTATTTGCTCGTCGGCTCTCGTAGCGATAGGTTCTTGTTCGGTGTGCGTCATACGTAATTGTAAACGATAATTGTGCGGTAAATTAACGGCTGATTGTTTATGACTTGGATTATTGTTAAAGTTTGTTAAAAATCATTCTTAGCTTATTTACTTTTTTGTGTTAAATAAATCGTTTCACAGTGTTGATATCTTTTTTTTAAATTAATTTCGGCTCCGGACGCTAAAATCAGTAGTGGGATTGGATTCTCAGCTCACTTATTCGGTTTCAAAATTGTTAAATGACCAGCGTAACAAACAGCCGTTATTTTTTTTTTTTTTTTTTTGTGGGTAATTTGAAAAATTTTACGTTAACTTATGAAGTTTTGTTAAAACGATTTATTTTCCGTCATATTGAAGTTCTGTTAGTTTGATCGTTTTCGTTAACTTTCGTTTTCTTTGGTTTAAATAATTCCGTCGCGTCGGATTTCTGTGGTCAGATAGTTTTACCGTTATAGTGTGAATTTTTGTCTTTTTCGAATCTGTTTACGATGCCTAAACGGTCAGGTCGAGCGGGTAATTGGATGTCGCTGATTCGAACTGAGACGAGTCGGCAGGAGTCGGATGCGGCCTAGCAGTCATCGGACGCGGGCACTAGCACTGGCTCTTCAGACACGATTTGAGACAGGGGCTCTGTCGTGATCTGGTTTAGCGGACAAGGTCCGGTTAGGCTTTGGTCATTCAGGCACATTTAAAGACAGGGGCTTTATCGTGATCTGGGTGAGCCTTTGCCTTCAGATGCATCGTAAAGACAGGGGCTTTACCATGCATGTGAGAGACACGTCGCGTGGCGTGTAAAGTGACGATTGGCAATCGCGAGTCAACCGCCACATTTAGCTAGCTGTGTATGGTTGAAATGATGTGTGATGAAGGTGAAGTATGAAATTCAATGCGTGATTTAGTCAGGAAGTTAATTGGTTATGTCAGATAATGTAAAGGAGGCCTAGAATGATGAAGGATGAAAGATAGGCAAATTTGGCATTGCGTTCTGATATTAATTTTATTTTTTGTGTTCGACAGACGCTGATTCTGAAACCGAGGCAGATGATGTGGAAGCTGGGCCTTCGTCTGCACGTTCTGCAAACTTGACAAATGATGATTTGGAAGCGGGACCCTCGTCGGCTGCCACTGCAAACGAGCTATGCGAGGACTAAAGCGTTGAAGACGAAGCGGTGCCCCGGGACGGTGCACGTTCAGGAGAGGCCGTATAAGGAACATTTTAAAATTATTGAAAAATAGGTGGCGTTACTTGACGAGCCCTATTTAAGAGACTGCGAGTCTGTGGTTCGTCTATTTGCTCGTCGGCTCTCGTAGCGATAGGTTCTTGTTCGGTGTGCGTCATACGTAATTGTAAACGATAATTGTGCGGTAAATTAACGGCTGATTGTTTATGACTTGGATTATTGTTAAAGTTTGTTAAAAATCATTCTTAGCTTATTTACTTTTTTGTGTTAAATAAATCGTTTCACAGTGTTGATATCTTTTTTTTTAATTAATTTCGGCTCCGGACGCTAAAAGTAATAAGTTAAACTACATTCTGGGAATAAAATTATACAGGGTGTCCCGTAAGTAGTGGATCAGCGGAAGGTAGCAGAAAGCTTAAAGGATGACCTATCATATGTCAAAAAATTACCTCAGTAAAAGTGTCACCGTTTTCGAGATATTGACCATTTTATAAAATTTAGAAAATTCGGCTCCTGTACCCTGCTTTTTCCTGTTGAGTCCACAAATGAGCAGATATTTTGATAATTTTTTTTTCCTAGAGCTCTCAGATAGTTGCTTTATAATAATCAGTATGTAATGTTGTTGAAATTTTTAGGAAACGCTGAGAAAATAGCGTCTAATTTGGATATTTTTGTTTTTGATTTTCTTCGATACAACTTTGATGCGAGGTGGTTGAAAAAAAATGTACTGGACAAGTATGCCCCGGTATTTTAAAAACTTGTCTGATTAATGCAGATTTTAAAAAGGTACAATACAGGCTACTTTGATAGGGAAAATTTTCAAGTAAAAGCCATTTCAGTGTCAAAGGGGTGAATTTGAATCAAAAGTTATTTTATTGTTTACTGTTATGGGATGAAGCTTTTCAATTGTTTTTGCTTAATATTACGTTACGTTAAATTATTGCTCTTATAAATATTTAAAATAATGATTATTTCCCGATATTCCAACCTTATAAAGAAATTACAAATTACTTGAAAAATATTGTTTATTTTTAAAATAATGCTTTATTATTTACTGTTTTTTTAAATAGAAAATGATCAGGAAGCCTTGTAAATTATTGTTTAAGATTATTATTGTATAAATATTCAACAAAAAAAAAGAATGAGAAAAAATGTAAGTAAAATATTTATCTTTGTTTAATTTTATCATACACAAATAAACTTAAAGCAATAATTGACAAGGTTTGCTGATCATTTAGTATTAAAAAACAGTAATTAATAGCATTATTTTTTGAAGAAACAATATGTTTCAAGTAATTCTTAGGTAATTTGAAATTTCTTTTAAAGGTTGAAATATCGCAAAATAATCATCATTTTAAACATTTATTAGAGCATTAATTTAACGTTACGTAATATTAAGCAAAAACCATTGAAAAACTTCGTCTCATAACAGTAAACAATAAAATAACTTTTGATTTAAATTCACCCCTTTGACACTGAAATGGCTTTTACTTGAAAAATTTCCCTATCAAAGTAGCCTGTACTGTACCTTTTTAAAATCTACATTAATCAGACAAGTTTTTAAAATACCGGGGCATACTTGTCCAGTACATTTTTTTTCAACCACCTCGCATCAAAGTTGTATCGAAGAAAATCAAAAACAAAAATATCCAAAGTAGACGCTATTTTCTCAGCGTTTCCTAATAATTTCAACAACATTACATACTGATAATTATAAAGCAACTATCTGAAAGCTCTACGAAAAAAAAATTATCAAAATATCTGCTCATTTGTGGACTCAACAGGAAAAAGCAGGGTAAAGGAGCCAAATTTTCTAAATTTTATAAAATGGTCAATATCTCGAAAACGGTGACATTTTTACTGAGGTAATTTTTTGACATATGATAGGTCATCCTTCAAGCTTTCTGCTACCTTCCGCTGATCCACTACTTACGGGACACCCTGTATAGAAAGTGAACGGCAAACATAGTACAATAGATAAATTAAGTGTCTTTTAATATGCTCATTCAAAGTCCGCTTTCTCATATCTGAAATTTCACAAAATATTAGGTTACTTATTACGACCAGAGTTCGAACATTTCGATGCGTCGTATCAGTTACCTTACAGAATAACGAACTCTACTACTACCGGCATTCGAACCCGGGAGATCGTTCGCTCGGCAGGCAAGATCACTACAATCTGAACTACAAGGTTATATTGAGAATATTAAGTAAAGAATTCTTATTTCTAAACGCACATCGCTTATCTCCGACAATAGTACGTTCAAAGGCCCCGACTAATGGCGTTACTACTGATTTGTATTAAAGCGCAACCAGGCTGCTTGCAGGTTAATGACTAGATGATGTTGGTCAAATTAAATTTTGTTTAAGTGTTTAATTATTTGACTTAAAAGTCAAAGTGCTGAGGTACCTTTTTATCACTAAATAATAAATAAATAAATAACGCTTCACACTCATAGCCCCACACTAGGATTCCCTGTGTCGTGGGTGCCATGGACAACACACAATATAGACAAGGACATTCACACCCAGACCGAGAACAGAAATTCAAACTCATCATCCAAACCTCCGCCTCGCTGGGAATCGAACCCAGGACCCTTGGTGCGGCGATCCGGCATGGTAACCATTGCGCCACACGGGTCGTCGAACAACTCGTCGAATCACTGCATTAAATAAAAATGGAAGAACAGGTTTATTAACGACTAAACTTTTGCTTACACTCAAACCATACGGTACACAAACCGATTTATAAGCACCAATAACTTCGAACATTTATAATAGCTTTCGTATCCAGAGAACGGGTGTCTACTTTGGCGCATCGGAATAACTTTAGAACTTCAGAATCAACGATATCTCTCATTCTTTCTTTCATAGGTGATAATAATCAAAATATTTATATTATAATGATTCGTATTTTAAAATAAGTTCACATGGAGTATCTCACCTTCGGATGTATCAAATCCTGTACATAGCTGTTGAAACTGTGTCTGCACGCAAGCCTTCCAAACCGTCTCCATTTACATTGTTGAGATATATAGCAGATGGAAAACATGGAAATTCAAGTTTTCTTAGGGTCCTAGTTTTCCTAGTTAATATTTTTTTTATTTTTTTTATGGAAATAGCCGGTAAACAGGCTGCCGATCAACCTCATGGTAAGCGGCCATCGTCGCCCATAAACATCAGCAACACCAAAGGCATCACTGATGCGTTGCCGGCCAAGAAAGAGAGAAGAAAAAGAAAGAAAATTGTTTGGCGGCTGACTCATGCTCAAGGGTGGTAGATATCCAGTAAACCCCATGGAGAAATAATAATAGTAATAATGGCATTAATTAACAATTAAAATCAATATTACCAATATAATCCGGCCGGATTTAGTCCCCTCTTACGACACCCATCAAGCGTGGGATTGGGGTTAGTATTCTAAGCCGCCCCAATATGGCCCAAAAAAGTTTAGTGGCGTAGTAGGTAAGTTGGCGACATTAATACACAGCAGATAAATATTGATATCGAACGAAAGTTCCTAATATTACATAGTTATGAACTGTCAATACTTTCAGTTTGTATACAGTGTACATCAGAACCATAACCCCCATTTATTATACGCGGCACATATTTATTTCCGTCACGAGACACATTTCACGCCAGTTCCTTTTACCGAACGTGGAAAGTTTTGGCGCAAATTTATCGAGCCTTCCTACCCTATCTCTTGGGTATGTCTACAACACAAACTTCATTCCTATTTTTTTCTCAAATTACATTATTACTCAAATTCTCGAATTGCAGTATTTATTTGTTTAATCAAGACTCAATTTAATTAATTACTGTACAGTAAATATAATAATTTTACGTAGTAGGTATTACCTTCCTAAATTATAGGAGATTGATCATAATAAACGGCTATTGCTTCTAATGTTAAGTACAGGTTTTTTGTCAGTTCTTATTTTCGGATTTCAATATATGGATAGATTTTTAGCTAAAATACCTCTATGAAATAAACGAAGGAATTTACTATAGGTTACATTGTATTGATTTTAATATAGGAATACAATATGAACACGACTACTACGAGCATAAATATAGATGTGTATGTACCTAAGTGTATGACAATTAACGGCAATGGAGAGCCCTTCTCAGTTCTCTTCGTAACGCACTTCACTCACCCCCTTGTTAATACACAGACGCTTAGCAGGTAGAGTATGTAGCCGCAATGTAAACAGAACCGTGCTATCTTACGTTGTGTGTTTGTCTTTATCTCCGTAAGTGTAAACCTGCGAAGTAATTATACACACTAAAGTAGAGTTTGAAACTTTGAATATGTGTTAGACCAAGCTTGAGTGCTGACGATAACTTTTTAACCAATTTCAAAAAGGAGGAGGTTTTAAATTCGAATTTTGATGATTCTTTTTTAATCGAAAGCTGGTGCTTGTCATCTGACGAGTAGTTTTTCAGTTATTTTTAAGTCGGTTATTTATTTCTTGGTAAAATTCAGATTATATTATATTAATCAGATATAAATTACGATGATTGAATAATACAATATGAAATAAACTTAAAATGCTAAATTGACGGATGAAAATAATATTACCTACATTTGTAACAATTTCATCATACAATTAATATTATAGCTTTATCCACAAACACGTTTTTTATGTTTGATACCAGTTTCAACTCCCTAAAAAGTATAAAATATTGGCATGGTTCCAAATCAATTTATTCGGAGCTCCCATTATTCAACAATTCACTTTTCCGATGGACAGAAAGCGTCCACATGCATCTGCGGCACCTATTACCAAGATAGTTAAAATTTTTCAACTTAATTTTTTTTAGCTGTTCATCCTTGTTTATGTTAGAAATGTAAGGGCTTCTTAAATTTTCATTTCTAAAGTTACACTTTCTTTGGCGCGTTGTTACACTGTGTGAAGTCAATCCCTAATGAGAAATATTGGTAGGATGCTAAAAAAATATCATACTGTTGTTATTTGTAATGCATTTAACATGGATAGAATAAATAAATAAACGCTAACACACTCATACCCCCGCAGTAGTTTATTACCTGTGTCGCGGGTGGCAAGGACGACGCATAATTATAACACATCACAATTACACCCATGCATGTCCCGAGTACAAATATTTATCTGTTACATAAATATCTGCCCCGGCCATGAATCGAACCCAGGACCCCTCGCTTTGCTGGCAAGGTAGGCAAGAATTATAGATTAAGCTTTATTCATTTGTGATTTAACGCCAAAGAAAAATTCTACTTATGTGCGCACATAGGTAAGTACACAAAGATGCTACAGACTATACGTCAGAAATTAAAAGTTGAAGTTCTGCAAATGCATGGAGTATATTATTACATAATTTACTTAACGAAATTGCGGAAATTAGGTACTCATATATTATTATGATATATTTTTTCTCAAGTCACAATTTCGTTGGTATAAATGATATTAACCTATTAATTGTCTACAGCTCGGTCCTTTTTTCGTCATGAGATCAATTTAGTCATAATTGATCTATGTTACTCGTATGTTATAATTTATTTATGTTACAATATATATACCCGTCGTAATGATTTTCTTTATTACTGACATAATATCAATTGTCTTTTTGGAATAAGACGATCCACGTGATGGTACGACCACCGTCCATTGATGTTAATGTTCACAGGCGACGGTAACCATTTACCATCAGGTACCGTTTAGTTGTCTCGTTTGTCAGTTATAAAAAAAAACATATTATTTTACAAAATTACTCCAAAGGTTTTCGTCATTAAAACTTAAATTTACTTTCCGATCTAGTAAATTAATAGTGTGGACGATCCCTGGAGGAATTATATCGCAACATGTTCAATTTAACGAACCATTGTTAGTAGGATAATAGGTTAATATTGTGGCAATATATTATTATCCCATCTCTCTTTTATGAGACGCTTTTATTTAGCTTATCCTGTTTGTGTATGCCTTGCAAGCTTAGACCTTCTTCATCTTATCCTAAAGAGTTTAAATAATACATATTGCTTTAAAACTGATGATAATGCATTTTTATGAAAATTGTGACCTGATTCTACACGCAGATTTGGCTCCAGACAAGGGAACTCCGTAACAGTTAATAAAATAAAGTAATAAAGGAAATAAAAAATAATAAAGGAAAATAAAGGATAATAGTAAAGGATCCGATCGCGATACTTTTCTTTACATACGAGTAATTATGATATTTGATAAAAACAATTTTTATCCGGTAAGCAGATGGGTGTAGAAACGCCTGTAATTCGGATCTTAGACAGCACAGTCATAATTGTTTTCTTTAGTAGACAAACACTACTACTACAATATAAAAGCGGGAATTTAGTTTTTAAACTATTAACTTGTTATATCCTTACTTATTACCGTCATCAAAGTTAGCCATAGCTGACACATGATAAAGATTCTTTTCTATACGATTCCTAGGGTGATTCGAGTTCAAAGGCAAGAAATACAACTTATGCCATCAAAAACATAACTTGTAAAAAAACCCAAGTCTCGCAACTCAGTTCTTCTACCGTAAAAACTTGTGAGATCCATGTAATACCAAGTCGGTTAATTTATTCAGTTCCTACTTAAGGTTCCTTCTGTCTTAAGTTATTACGTAATTAGCTAACCTAACAAGTAACAACATCTTATAGTGACCATATCAATATTGAAAATCTTTTATGTTTCAAATAAATAGATCGACTTGACCATCGCATGAAAACACAATGTATCTCACAAGTAATATCTACCTACATATTATATTTGTTTAGTGCGATTGCCAAGTCAATCTATTTATTTAAAACATAAAAGATTTTCAATATTGATATGGTCACTATAAGATGTTGTTACTTGTTAGGTTAGCTAATTACGTAATAACTTAAGACAGAAGGAACCTTAAGTAGGAACTGAATAAATTAACCGACTTGGTATTACATGGATCTCACAAGTTTTTACGGTAGAAGAACTGAGTTGCGAGACTTGGGTTTTTTTACAAGTTATGTTTTTGATGGCATCTCATTTCTTTTTGTAGATAGTCCTACTTTTTTTCCTTTTACAAGTTATCTTTGAACATAATTATATCTAGGTACCTATCTACACCTATTATTCCATTATATCTAGGTACCTATCTACACATATTATATACATGTACACTGATTCATTCACTGCAAATGTAACTTTGTTATACAGGTACAGTGATTCATTAACTGCAAATGTAACTTTGTAATCCTATACCTTTATATAGGATTACAAAGTTATTTATGCAGTTGATATATCTAGAAAACTGGAGCGAAATTGCAAAATATTTTAGTTTTTCCTTGATCTATACACTAAACACTAATTGTGTTCCAAATTTGAAGCTTCTATGTCTGCTAGAAGTGCCTTAGAGTTTTGATGATCGGTCAGTCAGTGAGTGACGAAATTAAGCAACTTTGACTAGTTATAATTCTAAAACTACTGAATCAAATTGAATGAAATTTGAAATATAGCGTGTTTATACCATGACTGCTTGGTAGCTGAAAATTCAGACTTCTAGCTTTATCCACAAGGAAGTTATAGGGGGTCGAAAATGGCCTGAATTGCTTCGAGAAAAGGATGGTACGGCCGTGCCGCTTTTTTGCTCGACTTGGCGGGGGCACTGCCGTGCCCCCAGATTATGTATCCATACTTCTAATTTAAAGGGACCACGATAGGTGTAACATGTTTGTCTGTCCGTATTTCATAGATCACTAAAATTAATGAACTTTGGAAGTATAGACAGAGAGATGCATAATTATATGGTTTGCTAAAACCTGAGTAGGTACTGGGATGTTAGGAACTATTTCAAATAATGAACATCAATAACATAATAGACGGGACTACTCGTACATCATGTGTCTACAGTTGTTTGAAGAGGAGCTGGCCTCAATACCCTCCAAATTAGAATACAAAGTTGCCTGAGGCAAATAGGTTTTAACACAGGAAAATCCTTGACAATATGAGTAACATACGAAAAGTAGGAGCAAAATATTAGAATTAAGTAATCGGTATGTATATTTTAAAATATAGCATAAGAAGTTATTATTAAAAAATATTCGAGGACTGACGAAGTCAGTTTTAAAATGTTGATTGAAAAGTAGACATTACAAACGGGAATTCCTTTTAATTATTATTTGAGTGAAATTTCTAAGACGTCCTGAGCTTGCCACTTGTTTAGACAAACGTCCATAGTAATTTTCGTAAACAATTTCTTTCGTATCTTGCCATTTCAAGGTTTGTTGGATTTGTTTGCTAGGAAATAAATCTTCATTTCTGTCCGACCTTTAATGAATTTAGAACAGTCGAAATGAAGTTTTGGGCCTGTGAAATGTATACAAATGTTCCTTAACTCTCGGGCGGCTTTGCAAACACCATTGTAGCAAATCTGGGTCTATAGACATTAACGCTTCATTTGCATAACATGAAACATTACTTTAACATCAGAATTATATAATTACATTAGGATTTTCGAGATAAAAGAAGACAAGAATACTCGCACTTAGATCAAGAACAATTCAAACACATTGTTCAAATTTCTGCCTCGCTAGGAATCGAATCCAGGACCCTTGGGGTGGCGGTCTGACATGGTAATCATTACGCCTCACGCGTTGTCAATTAAGTTCAAAAAGGTGCTTACTTACTAGATACCCACTAGAAGACACCTGTTAAAATCTTCCGTGAAATGTTTTATTCATGTTTCGATAGCAGTGTTGGAGAGCATAATAATTTAGGTTTTCCCTATTTCCTTAAACTTTAACACGTAACTAATATTTAACGTGTAACTGAAAACAGGGCCATAATTTTTCGTAGAGCGGAGTACAATCTATTATAGTGGTACAAATAGATAAAATAGATATAGGTAATCATAGCAACGGCACATACGACTTCTGTATGCGAGTCACACGGCCCAAATCAAATACGAATTCCGCTCTCGGTAGCAAGCTCTATCCTCTATGGAAAAGTAAAGGAAATGGTCATATCTTTTTTATGTATGTATGTCAGAGTAAACGAGCCTCATCCATGATTCCTATCAGGTAAATCATCAACGCATTTGCAATGAAGAAATCAACAGTTAAGCATCTTGTTATCTGGAGCAGAATGGGCTCACGAATCTGTTAAAGAGCTTTTTATACATTTGAGGATGTTGCTGTACCAATATCTTACTGAGACTGTGACCGTGACAAACAGTCAATAACTCTTAAAATGTTTTTTTATAGATTCTATAGTAATATGCAATTAAGACCATATGAGTATGTATGTACACTAGTAACGATAAATAAGACTAACAATACATTTGTCATGACACTAAAAGTAATAAATCATACCGAACGTGCTACATACTACATAAACTCATCATAGTCATCTGTAAATAAATTGGGACACGGGACAATGTTGCCGCAATATTTTGATTTATTGCCCGCGCGTTTAACAAAGTGAATGTGACGGTACATTTATTACGTGCATAATATATGAATAAAAATATGGACAGGAAAACACGGACAGTATCAGTCCATATTAGTGTAGGAATTGCAAAGTGTATGAAATAATGGTATATTTCTCTAATACTAGTTGCCGCGCGATTCTTTTAATTACCTAACGTATCTTTTTACTTGTATCGACGATACTTAGAAGAGGATCTGCACTAGTCTAAAACAATGTTCGGATAGATTTGTTCAATACTACGATGACGCGTTATGTCGAAATATCATAAATTAATACAATAAAATATATAAAGTTAAATAATGCTTCATACTTACTAGAATTCCCTGTGTCGTGGGTACTATGGACAACACACAACATAGACAAGGACACTCACACCCAGACCGAGAACAGAAATTCAAACTCATCACTGTTTCCACCTCGCTGGGAATCAATCCCAGGAAGGACCCTTGGCGTGGCGATCCAGCATGGTAACCATTGCGCCACACTGGCCACACGGGTCGTCAATGGACCCGCTAAACGGATAGCTAAGTTTTAGATGGCTAGTATGTAGTCGTATGCCTCAGTCAGTCTCCCGTCGCGTCGCGTCGGAGAGTAAACTCAGGGCGCACTATTATAATTATTCACACTATAATTCCTATTTTGTATAGTATGCGTTTCATCCATCGTGGATGATAGCAAAAACGGGTCGACCGAAAATAATCCGCAAGAAGAGTAAATTATAGTCGAAAGTTATTTGCAGAATTAATGAATTGTCAATATGAGCCGCCTGTTTCAATAAATTATACAGTTTGCGAGATAATGATATTAAAGCAACAATTTAATTATTCCAAGGCCATTAATTATGAACTTTAAACACTTGTTCATTACGAGTATATTAGATAAGTTGATCTTGCCATGGTTATATTTATTTAAAACTTTAAGAAAGAGACCTACTTGCCAAACTTTCCAAGTTTCATAACAAAAAGAAAATCAGGTTGTATTTTACACTAGGGTTAAATATTGACCCCGTTAGATAAAATTTTTAATGTTGCATAGTAGTAGGGAATGGTTGAATAATGTGCGAAATATTTAGCTTATTTTTTTATGGAAATGCTAACGAACAAGCTGTCAATCCACCTTTACAGTTTACATAAGCGTATGAAATATCCTAACATCAGCCTTCATGCGATGATTTTTCCAACATGGGGTATGCTCGTATACACAAACATGTGCTCGTTATAGCTCGTGTTCACACATCCGCACTGCGCGAACAATATTGTAACAAACTTTGTCACATCCGCTCGATCGCCAACGTGAGTGGTTTGTAATTTAACATATTAAAAGTTCTATGCTTTACTGGTCGTTTCAATATTATTATTATAGAACAGGTGTGGAACTGAAAAAACCTAAGATTCAATTCCTAAGTAACAAAGCAGTAAAGTAAAAGCCCATTATCTCTCTAATTAATTCAGTTTGCATCCTTCCTTCCCTCTCTCTTCTTCCTATTCACCTATATTTGTGTTATTATTATCTTAAATGTCCTCTATATTATTTGTGCACCTTTACCCCATTTAATCTTACTTTATTCAGCTCTCCACATCTTAAGGTTGTCTGGAAGAGATCGCTGTGTAGCGATAAGACCGCCTTTTGTACCTCTTGTCTACTTCACTTGCCTACTTCTTGATTGTGTTATATTATTTTATTGGTGTACAATAAAGAGTTAAATAAATAAATAAACCAGTATTTTTTGCACCCTGATACCCAATGTACGAGATGAGTCCTATGTGTCAGCCTATACTGTGTCATCTTATTTGATCTTACAAAGTTATGGTTCCTTTTTGATGGCCTACCACCCTCCTTTTTAAATCAAATGTAAAATGTTTTGACTTGCGTAGGTTACTTAATCGAAGAGGCAGTTAGATATTTATCATGTCACCCTTTCAACCGGCAACACAAGGTGGAATCTTTAAAATAAATAGTAATGGATTTTCTTATGTGGCTGTGACCTACCATCAAATAGCCTACATCTCTTTAAATTATTACTATGCAATACGTGAACATATAAATGTTAAATCATTAACATACTTTGTAGATTGACTTAAAGAGGACATCAAAAAGTTTGCCTTAATGTACCGGATACAAGCCGGATGGTCTCTATGCAGTATGGTGTAGGGTGTAGCAGAACCTTTTACTGCACTGACATGGCTTCAACGGTCGTCATGGCAACAGTCACCAAACATTCCGGTATCTGGGTCGGTCGTAGAATATGCGCGCAATCTGCCATCTAGCTTAAGCACCTGAATAGTTCCACAACAACAAATGCTTTCATATAATGATCGATTTTACAACAAAAATACGAAACAAACTTGTGTGCATTTAGTTGTTACTCATTTTGGTTTCAGAACTAACTTAATTTTCAATTAATTTAGGTATATTTTGAAAGATACCCAGCTATCACACCGTAGACATATCTACCTTGAACCTCGAAAAAAAATGGTAAATATCTTTAAAAACATAATATTGAAATATTTTTTATATTTAAAATTTATTATGCCACGGGAAAAATCAAGTCCTTTTATCAAGGTTTCAATTAAGTTTTCATAATTACTCTATACCTCTATGCACTCTGATTTTCTTCGTGTATCTGCACAAAAACCTATAGGTATTTAAAATTGCATCGTAGCACCCTGCAGCAGTGTGTGTTGCCAGTGATGACATACGGATCCGAGACGTGGTGCTTCACTATTGGCCTTATGCATAAGCTTAGAGTCGCCCAGCGGGCTATGGATCGAGCTATGCTCGGTATTTCTCTACGCGATCGAATCAGAAATGATGAAATCCGTAGACGAACGAGGGTGACCGACATAGCTCAGAGAATTAGCAGGCTGAAGTGGCTATGGGCTGGCCACATAGTTCAAAGGACCGATAACCGTTGGGGAAGAAAGGTCCTCGAATGGAGACCACGCCTCAGTAAAAGGAGCACAGGACGCCCCCCGACCAGGTGGACCGATGACCTGAAGAAGACAGCGGGTATCCGCTGGATTCAGAAGGCTCAGGACCTGTCTGAGTGGCGTAGATTAGGGGAGGCCTATGGACATAGGCCAGCAGTGGACAGTGCTGGACAGCAGTGGACTTCAAAAGGCTGATGGATGGATGGATGGATGGACCCTAGCACCCTAATTTTCTACAATTTATTCTCATCTACATAACAAGTAGGTACACCGTACATAAACTGGTTATCGATCAGAACGTCTGACTTTTACACGCCTTGGAGCGTAAAGTTTTAGCACGAACCTTCAAGTTGTTAGAAACTTAGAGATGTTAATTCCTTCGTCACAAGGAAGGCACGAATTAGGTTGCTACGAAAGAAGATAAAGGATTGAAGATATCTAACTTCACAAATGATTAAAATCTTACATTAAAGTTACGAGTTTCAATTAATTATACCAGAATCAATTAATTAATATGTAACTAAATTATTATTATCTTAAATACTACTCACGTCTCATTGTTTCGGCATTAATATTTTCATATTTTATTTTTCAGTTTTTCATCAGAGCTCAATTGGACAGCGGAAAAATAAAAAAAACCCGCTTGCTGTCAAAAAACCTACCATGATATAACTTTTTGAAAATTATGGTGAGCTCTTTAATTTCACACCCATGTTGCATTATTCGATTTATTTTTATTTTTTGATACTTCAAACAATGGCATCTCACAGCTACCATATTTGTTTTTTTTTTATTTCACTTATCTAAGAACATTTGGGTTATCAAGACGAATCTAACGACATCTTAATTATATAAATCCGTTCAGTGGTTTGGAAGATACGAGGTAATAAAGAATATTACACACATGCATACAAGATACGCGCGAAAAACATTAGGTACCTTGGCAGTCCTTCCCCTCCTTGGCAGTCGGGTGAAAACAAACAGACTTGTAATAAATTATCTGCTTGAAAATCTTTAAGAAAGATTTGTGATTTCCATGAATGTGTTACAATCGGTATAAGGCCATAGTAACATTACTAGTCAGTGTCTTATTGTGAGACCTATAAACTGTGCTTAGGATATGCTCAAACTTAAAATTATCCGTCAAAAAATATTGGTCATAAATCAACCCGTTTACCTTTTCATAATCGTTTTAACTGTTTCACATGACTTCAATATTTGCTTACTATCAAAGTGTCAGTCATCTATTTAGTACATTTGACTGTTGTCTGAGCAGTCCAAGTCGTTTATTTTACAAATGTCACCATCAACCCTTATCATAATAATGAGACAGTAATGTAACGATAATTTAAAACTAATTTAATTTGTGAAGCTCTGGAACAATTTCTATCAATGTTTTAAGTCAAACAGCACGCGTATCGAGTAGCGTTGTCGATAACTGGGCAAATATGAAGCGCGTTCCGATAGTGTTTGTTCCTAGCTTTTGAACATTTCGCAGAGAGAAATTACTAGAAGAACTTTTCCGAGAGATAAATTACTGAAAGTCGCTTTCACAGACCCGCTGTAGTATTTCTTGTGTTGCGGATGACTTAGACGTACACAACTAAAAAAACAGACACAATTAAGAGCAAATGTTATAATATCTGACATATCTGGGAATCGAAACCGAGACCCCCAAATCCGTAAGCTTTAGGGTTAAGTTACTTAGGCTGTATGAAAATTCAATTAAAAAAAATGATAGTGTAAAATCAGTCACAACTAATTAACAATTTTTCATAGTCCTCTTTTCTTCCTTTTTCCCTCTTTATAAACACTATGCAATAAAGCGTTATTGCATAGTGATGCAATGTAGCTTCCCCTGTTTTTTGT
Source organism: Thymelicus sylvestris (assembly GCA_911387775.1). Taxonomy (NCBI): domain Eukaryota; kingdom Metazoa; phylum Arthropoda; class Insecta; order Lepidoptera; family Hesperiidae; genus Thymelicus; species Thymelicus sylvestris. Next base: position 12,800,924 of record OU426893.1, read on the forward strand.
TTTATCAGTATACAGAAATATATCAAGTGCTTGGTTTTTCTGCATATACAGCCGCGCTTCGCTTCGTGAAAGGACAATATCCGTTATGCATTTCGTACTTATAAGCTACGCCCGTCCGACTGTATTAGTTAAAAAGTTAAAAATGTTAAAATCAGAACATTTCATAAATCTATTGGAACCTGAATAATTGGATAGAAGCCGACTGTTCTGTAATTGGTTTCTTGTAAAGGGCGGAACAGAGAAAGTTTGGGTGGTAAGTAAAATTCACGTTCTATGTAACGTGAGAGACCGAGAAGTTTGTGCTTTATTGCTCTTATTACTCAAGGACAAAATGCTGGGAACTTGGCTTTTTTGACTTGAGAACCAGTTCTTTCTTTCTTTTTCTTCTCTCTGCCTAGCCCGGCAACGCATCAGTGATGCCTTTGGTGTTGCTGATGTCCATGGGCAACGATAGCCACTTACCATCACGTGGATCGTCAGCTCGTTTGCCAGCTATTTCCTTAAAAAAAGGAAATTCTTTGGACGACATGGGATTCTTCAATATAGGTTTAAAAGAGCTCTGTCCAGAACGGTGTTGCATAATCACTAGTGTCACTACCCTTAGTTACCCGTAGTTTGGCAGTTACAGGCGACGATGTTCAAAGGCCTTCAGACCGCTCGAGCGTCCGAAGAATGATTTCCTACACTTGGGGGCTTGTAATATTTGCTAATCCGATCAAAAGCGTGGTGGTCAAGAGTTTTCAGGCCTGTCCAATTAATATATGTATTTACTAATATTTGCAATTGGCCGGCAATGAGTAGTTAAAAGTTGTTTTTCTCTGCACGAAACCACGGAATCGAGCATAAATCGCCGAAGATTGAAAAGTTCCATCCACACCGATTGGACTTGTGGAGAACCTCTACGGTCCGATTCTCACGAACTCTTTTGCCACGTACGTGCAAACTGTGGAATGAACTTCCTTCTGAGGTATTCCCGGAGCGCTATGACATGGGGCTCTTCAAAAAAGGTGTAAAAAGAGTTCTCCTTCAGGGCCGGCGTTGCATTGGCGATTCCTCTGGTGTTTTTCATGTCCATAGGCGACGGTAACCACTTACCATTAGGTGGCCTTTTCGTCTGCCCTTCAGGCTATAAAAAAATTTATTTCAGTGCCGAGGATTAATTGCAGCTCTTGTAAACAAATTTCTTCAATAAAGCTGCAGTGTTTTGAATAGGTAGGTACATAGTATTTTGGATACATCACATCAGTGAGTCAGTACTGACTGCTGAGTAGTATAAAGCCTAATTTCCTGAAGATAATTTCCGCTTTTATCAATATAAGTAGAAGTCGTTTTCACGCAAAAATAATAATTGTTAGTGTTTGTTTCCCTAAACATAAAACATTTATCGTTTAAATTATTTGCTAGAAATTTCAGATAAACCTTTTGTGGTTCGATAGTTATCATAAATATGTTGTCCAAGCCTTCGGTAAGTACTAGGCAAACATAACATCACATGTAACAAGTGTCCATAACTGCTCAGACACTGGCGGGTCGTTAGAACCAGCGGACTATGAAGACAAAAGCTCCCGTTTGGACGGATGCCAAAATAGTTTACGATGAAATAATATATCTCCCATAGTCTGTGGAGCTTAATGAATTAAGTACACCTATTTATTGTTTAAAATAATTCAGTTTCCTTTTACTAAGTGTAATAAATTTCAGACCTATGCACCACATTTTATTATGAAGGCAAGTCAAAAATTATTGAGAACTTTTTTGCCATTTGTACTGAAATGCTACGTGTGTGCCTGCACCGGCTTCCCCTATTAATTTTGAAGACCTAGATCATATGCCATAACCCTATGCCAATGTAGATTGGTGAAGACTATGAAGAGGTTTGTTCTTTCGTCAGACTTACCCATGTCATCAACAACCACGACCACTTTGACAAGAGTGCACGACTAACAAGAAGTTCTTTCACCATCTAAACTTATTCAGCATTGCATAACGACTGCTATATAAAGATGACAGTCAGACAATAACATGTACCTATTAGGAAGCACGGCGCTGACACACAACAGCACATTTTTCACAATGTCTTTGTTACTATTGGTCACCCATGTAACTACCGGACCGCAACCGCAGTCACATAACTCGGCCGATCACTTAAGACCTAGCTTTGCACCTAATGATAATAAACTGGACTGACACCGGACGAAATTTTGCCGACAGTGGTTAACCATCTGACCGCCGACCGCATACAAAGTTACTTAACATGGTCAGTAACTTATATCTGAATCATTGAAGTATTATTACTAGTGTATAGAACAGACACCGCGAACACAATGTATGTTCCAACGCACGCGCGTTCCGGCGCCGCGCGGCTTCAATTTCCAATGGATTCGCTCGATTTTGAAAGGAGAATAGGGGCTCAATTTTGAAAATACAACCTCCCGGCGCGGCGGGGACATACATTTTGTTCGAGATGTCTATTCTATGACATTATACTTCAATGATCTGAATAGAGTTACCCACGCAGCTTCGCTTGTAAAATGTATTTCTTCGAAAATGACGAAGTTTCCTACAAACGTTCATGCTCTATTCTAACCCTTTAGTTATTGAAGTTTCAAAAATCCCTTCTTAGTGCTCACTCACGTCAAATACCTAAGTAAGTTTTGATTTACAAGTCTCTGACCCAGCGAATTTCAAGACCCAGCGATTTCGACTGTGCGTTGACCGGTCAATCAGTCAGTTTTCTTTATACATACAGAAAAAGACAAAATTTGGGCTCTGAGCAGTACCTAACCAACCTAACAAAATTATTCACTCCACGTAGTAATTTTACTTGGAGTGCTACGTCATATAACTTCTGCTTCGATCGGGAATCATCGCACGGACCGTCGTTCGGCTGGCTAAATTAAACAGCTAAAAGCTAACTCCCTTTATCTGTAGATATTTCAATCATGATTCTGTTAGACTCGTCATACTAGATAACAATGTCCAGTAAAATTGAATGTAACAATGTTAAGACGATGTATAACATAAAGGTAACAATGTCAATCTCATCTCATACACCATGGATATAACTACGAAACATAACACGAGTTTATCAGTTTCTATAACGTGACGTGGGTTTGTTCCCACATTTGCTAAAGAAATACAACACAAAGGATATCACAACACTCCATGGCTCTTGTCTGTATCCGACACCGACACCTTGCCGTAAACGTTAAATACGAGTTATAGCTGTTTTGAAGATTTTGAACAGCAGCACATTTTTGTATACTTAAACCTCATGTATATTTTCACGAGTGTGATTGAAAGACAAAAATATGTTTGAGCTAAATAAATTAGTTTATTCACTAACATTAGTTATCGTATCCGATTCTATTTTCCTTTTTCATAGTAGGTATGTGAATAATTAATTCTTGACTGCAATTCCACCTGCTGGTAAGTTGCACTGACGTCTAGGATGGTAAGCGTATTAAATTGGTAAAACCCTATTGACTCTTTTTCTAGAAAACTCACATCACAGGTGAGTCCAAACCCCGATGCAGGCAAGCTATGATTTGTGTTGGCCACTTACTTCTCTACCAATCCCCGTGTCCCGTAGTGCACGAATAATGGATTGAATGGGGATATTACTAATGAAACCCACAAACCGCTACGAACTAAGCTAGTACAGTCGGCCGCAGAAGTAGCTTAACATTATAGTACTTTGTAATAGTAAATGTTTCGACGGTTTCCTAGCAACATCTATGACAAATTCAAGAAATGTAATGTGACAAGGTACTAAAATGTTAAGCTACTTCTGCGGCCGACCGTACAAGCTAGGTACAGCGATCGAAAATTGCAAACAAGTGTTATAAGCCACCAGTTGTTGGTACTGCACGGGATGGAGACAAAACGCTTGGAAAATTGCCAGAAATACGAAATAAAGAATATCGGAAAAGCTAAAGTTTCGCTAACTGAGTGCGGCAAGCGGCATCGTGCGACTGTGCCTGACATTTTGCAATAACGTTAATAGAGCACCTCCACATTTATGCATATGAAGTAACAGCGCGAAATAATTTTCAGTGGAAATAAGACCTGAAATTGGAAGTGAGATGTGGTGTGAAATAGACTGGGATGAACGTGAATGATACTTGTAACCGACCATGGTCGTGAGTTACATAAAAGCTTAAACTAATTTGTAATATCTTTTTATACATTATAAAATAAAATAAAATAAAAATAGCCTTTATTCTACCACAATTTGAAAACGAATTTACAATACAATTTTGTGTTTGTTAACATTATACATCTCAATTAAATAATTTCATTAATTTAATTTAATTCATACAATTTTAATAATTTTAATATTAATTATAAATAGTAATAAAATTAGAGTATTTGTTTCCTTGTCTGTTTATATAATTATTTATATTTATTTATTATGCAGTGTTTGTATTTATTTATTTAATTAATTAATTTATTTATTCTATTGTGGAAGTCGCCTCCTCGGCGTAGGCCTCCCCCAGTTTCCTCCAGGTATCTCTATCTTTAGCCAGTCTTATCCAGTTTGGTCCACATCTTTGTTTAAACACGTCTTCCCACCTTTTCCTTGGTCTTCCTCTACTTCTATGTCCATCTCTAGGTATCCATTCCGTTATCCTCTTTGTCCATTTGTCATTTGTCATTCGGCACACATGGCCCGCCCATTTCCATTTCAGGTTTCGTATGTTTTTGATTACATCAATTATTTTAGTTTTTCCTCGTATGGCTATATCCCATCAAAAACATAAATGTAAAGTGAGAGTCAATTTCAAAAAAAAAGAATTGAGATCTAAATGGGTGCCAATTTCTGTGTAGAAAAGCCTAAAATTTTAGTCACAAGAACATGTAATTCAAGCTCCACATTTGACTTGGTTAGTTTTCACGTACCTACCTAGGCTATATTATATCTATGTAATTAGCTTCGTCAAATCTGTTAGGTTGATGGCTTATGACACTCTTCTCTAATTTGGTTTGTTGGTAGCTAACTAAAGAAAACTAGCCAAGTCATATGTAAAGCTTGAATTACATGTTCTTGTGACTAAAATTTTAGGCTTTTCTACACAGAAATTGGCACCCATTTAGATCTCAATTCTTTTTTTTTGAAATTGACTCTCACTTTACATTTATGTTTTTGATGGGATATCATTACTTTTTGTATAGAAATTATTAGTAACTACTTATTCATAACGTTACTGATTAATTTTAATACATGAACTGTTATAGTGCTCTTCAACTAAATCTGTAGTTAGTGCGCTGTGGTCCGAAATACGGTACCTATTATTTCATTATTTATAAGTAATGATCTTCCACTATTGATGTCCGCTAAATATTGAAATAATAATTAATACTAAATCCCAATTATACTATCGTAATAAATACGAAAGTCGACTATACTCTTATTAGTTACGAGTGACCGCCCTCGCTTTGCTTTGGTTTTCTTATTTTTTTACACCTTGGGTTACGTTATTGGAGTTTTATTAAGGATCCCTAATTTATTGAAAATATAATATAGCCTATGTCACCCGGGGATAGTGTAGTTTTCCAACAGTGAAGGAATTTTTCAAATCGGTTTAGTAGTTTCGGAGCCTATTCAATGCAAACAAACAATCAAATATTTCCTCTTTATACTATTAGTACAGATATGTTGTTTATGTTCGATGACATCGTGCAACAATAAATTTTGAAACAATACTTCGAATTACTTTAAACTGGTATAATTACGGAAATAATACAAAATTTTGTGGTGTAATCTTGTAGATTAGAGAAAAATAATTTTCCACACATTAAAAATAAAACGACGTAATACACTGGAAATAACGTCTCCTGACGAACCACTGATCTTCACGTAAATGTATATGTGCTGTGCACTTCTCACAGGCACTTGGGACACTGAACATCTTCCTCCCGTTGAAAGCTTCAGAAAGTACTAAAACTTATATGTTTCGTTATATATTCACCTTGGAATCCACATAATGACCAGATGTCATCAATTTTGATCGCTACTCTTAAATTTCAGGCATTTTAAGTAAGTGTTCCTAATAGAATCAATTTTTTGAAAAATTATCATAAATTGATAAAAATTTACTACTTTCAGATTTATTCCTTTGTATTCACCCAACTACCTATCTGCATGCCAAATTTTAACTTTCTAGGTCACCTGGAAGTTGGATATAGTTTTGATCTATAGGTCAGTCAGTGTTAAATTTCTCGATTTTTGGACGTTAATATCTAAATAACCGTTTGAGATGTGTTTATGAAATTTGGAAGACGTATGTATTTCGCAAGTCTTAATAAATGAACCAAATTTGACAGGTTTATGTTGAATAGTTTTTGAGTTATGAGGTGGTCAAAAGTGGCTCCAAATGGTTCGTGTAATATTACACACGGTGCTGCTCGTCAATTCTGTTAGCTAAGAAATTGACTTGACACGCTCCGCGTGTCTAGATTTTTCACTTTGTCAGATATTCTAATGTTCAACATACTTCTCTCCATTTTGCGTTGATGTACGGCTAGTTTGTTTTCATCTTTTTTACGCAGGGACCATGTTTGACAACCATAAGTGAGACATGGCAGGATTACTGTATTATACAGTTTCCTTTTTATTTTTATATTTATGTCTTTGTTTTTCATAATTTCTTTTAAATTCCAGTATTTTTTCCAGGAAATTGCAATTCGTCTGTTTATTTCGTTTTCTGTTTGTTCTCTGAATGAAATTGATTGACCCAGATAGATATATTCTGCAACATATTCTAAGCTTTCCCCGTGTACTTTAATAGGTTGTTCTGTGCCATTGGTTAGAATTTTTGTTTTAGTAGCATTTAGTGACAAACCGACTTTATGACTCTCCGTTGCTAATTCATTAATCATTTTTTCCAACTGTGTACTCTCTTCTGCAAATATAGCAATGTCATCCGCGAATCGCAGATGGCTTAAATATTGTCCATTTATTTTTATTCCTTGATCCTCCCAGTTAATTTTCCTAAATACCATCTCGAGTACTGCCGAAAATATTTTAGGTGAGAGCGGGTCACCTTGTCTAACGCCTTTCATTATTGGGAACTCTGGTCCGTCTGTTTCCAATCGTATTCTAGCCGAACTTTTTGAATATATACTATGCAGGAGCTCTATGTACTTTATATCTATGTTTTGTTGTATTAGGGCTTCCCATATGGCGGAGTAATGTAGAGAATCAAAAGCCTTTTTGTAATCTATGAAACATATGTATAGAGTCTTGCCATACTCTATGTATTTTTGGATCAATTGTGTCACTACATGGATGTGATCAATTGTTGAAAAATTCCTTCGGAATCCAGCTTGTTCACATGGCTGGTTCTCGTCTAAAGTTTTGGAGATTCTATTCAGTATGACTTTCGAGAAAACTTTGTAGATGTTACTCAATAAACTAATAGGCCGGTAGTTATTCAAGTTGGCTCTATCGCCTTTCTTATGTAGTAGAGTCGTTATGGATCTGGACCATTGGTTTGGAGTTATTCCTTTTTCCAGTATGTTATTGAAAATAATTTGTAGAGGTCTTAGTAGAGTTCCTGATAAATTTTTCAGTAGTTCGTTAGTTATATTGTCCTCTCCTGGTGATTTGTCATTTTTTTGTGACTTAATTGCAAATTTAATCTCCGAACTCAGAATTGGAGGTATTACTTCTGCTTGGTATGTGTTCTCTGAAATAAAATGTTGCAGTTTCGATATTGTATGTGCAAAGTAGAGATCCTGATAGAAATTTGTAGCTTCTTTTATTATGTCTGTTCTTTTTGATATTTTCTTTCCAGCCCTATCTGTTATATTTATCGCCCATTTTAAGGAAGTCTGCAGTTCTCTATATGCTTTTTTAACAGCTCCAGTTTTGTTTATGAATTTCTCGAAAGTACTCCTCCTGTGTGCTTTTTTATTTTCGGAAATTAGTCTATTGATTTGCTTGCTTAGTTGGCTAATTTGAAGTTGCGTTGCTTTAGTTCTCTTTTTGCTATAAAGTTGTTTTCTTTCTTCAAATAAAATCTTTATCTGTGCTTTCATTTCGTACTTTTTGTTTTTTCTTGCTTTAGGTATTTGTGTAAGTAACTGGGACATTTCTTTCTCGAAGTTTTTATATTGTATTTGTATTTCTGATGACTTTGAAGTTGCTGCTATGAGTTTTCCCTCCAGTTGTTTCCTGCTCTCATTTGTTAGTATTTGTAGATCTTTAGTATAGTTGTTATAAGTTTTAATATATTTCCTTCTTTCAGTTGTTTTTATGTGTACTTTGCACCGTATCATTCTGTGGTCCGTATTAAAATTAAGATTTTGGATTATGTTAAAGTTATGTATGTTTAGACTGGATGATGTAAGTATATAATCAATTTCCGTTTTATGTAGGCCATTTGGTGATTGCCAAGTCCATTTTTTATTTTTTCTTATTTTAAACATGCTATTTGTAAATTTCAGGTTCTTTTCTAGGGCAAACTCTACCAATCTTTGTCCATGCTTTGATCGTTTTCCGTTCGAGTACTTACCAAATGCTTGTTCTTCACCCTGTAGAGCCTTTCCTATTTGAGCATTGAAATCACCCATCACTATGAGGTTTTTTGAGCTTGTTGCTTCTATTGCTGTTTCTAAAGTAATATAAAATCTGTCTAGCTCGTCTTCATTGCATTTTTCGGTGGGTGCGTAAGCCTGGATAAGAGATAGTATGCTGCCATTCGATAGTTTGATTTCTAGAGTAGCTATTCTATCAGAATAGCTCTTAAATAGGATAATGCTCTTCTTTAGATATTTTTTGACAAAGAATCCAACTCCGTATTGGCCATGCGTACTTCTTGTGTGGTATAAAATAAATTCAGAGTGTTCTTCTATTTCTTCGCTTCCTCTTCTAGTTTCACATAAGCCGATTATATCCCATTTTAGTTGTTGTGTAGCATATTCTAGCTCTACAATTCTAGAGTCGGATTTTAATGTTCGTACATTTAAGTTTGTAATATGTAGATAGTGTGATGGGTCTCTCTTTCGATTTTTATTTGGGGGGCCATAGTCTAAATCCTCCGATATAGTTCCGGGGACTGGCCGGCCTGGAGGATGCTGTGAGAGGGGTGCTGGTTGCTATTCGGTGTCGACATTCAGGTTTCTTGTATTGTTTTCTAGGAATGACGGCTTTTTCATATAGGATGAAATATCAAGAGTTTTACTTTTCTTACTGAATCGTTGAACTTTAGTCCTGTCTTCTTTTTCTGTTTCGGCATATTGATCTACGCTTTGGGGTGATACAGATTTTTTATACATTAGGTACATGTAAATTACAATTCATTCCGAATTACTTTTGTGGTAAGAAGATTGTTTAGAATAAATTCCATTCCATTTTTCTACCTTACCACCTTTCTTAGAGCGGAGACGACAAGTTACCATAATATTACAAAAGTTAGGAAATTCAGTACTCCCAATCTATCTTATTGGATAACTTTTTGTGGCCTAATTCAGTTACAAACTACTAAATAAGTTTATCATGAAATGTATGATTATTGTTGTCCCAGCTTAATTATAATTACACAAGATAATAAACCAATTATGAAGATATCTCGAAGCAAAAGTATCAAAATTTATTATATTGTGTATATCCATTAAACCGTTACAGAAACATTATAAGTATATCCTCTTATGTATATACCTCAAAAACACATGTAAAAGTTTTTAGCAAATCCACTAGCTTTTTTACTTAAAATTTCCCGTACCAACACGTACGGGCACAAAGCGGCGAAGCGTGCCGGCGAAGCAATTTGTTTACATTCCAAATCGGCTTCAAACGTAACCAAAACAACCACAGAACCCAGTTATGCAAATACAATTGTCAATAAAATTGGGCTGAGTAAAGTGCCTACAAAATTTCATTGCGAGCGTTCCTCATCCATAAACACGGCTTTTAACTGATGGATGGGAGTAATAAACCGAGCCCCTCATTTGCCCAGCTCTTAAGGTTTGCCACAGGTGAAGGAAATTAAAAATGCTGGCCGAAGCCGAAGCCTTATAAATAAAATGATCATCGCTCACTGGCGCTTATATTGAAATCTAAAAAGATTTCGAGATAAAGGTAGTAAAAGTAAACAGTACCTTCGAATAAAATTATTAGCAACTTGCAAAGCATTGAATAAATAAATAATTATTATTCTTTACTATCATAATAATTTTAAAGATTTTTTTTTGTTTCTTTGAAATTGCTAATCTTTAGAACCGCAAGTCGGATTTGAAAAATTATTTTACATCAGTGGGAGCTAAGATTCCACAGACAGACATAAAGATCCACAGATACACAGACACGTCACACTTATAACACCTCTCTGCTTGCGTGGGGTTTAACAGATTATGAAAATAAAGCCTTATAAATTCCAAACTTTTTGAACTGACAATGTAGGTACCTCACATTGTCAGTTCATAAGCAGTGGCGTAGCTAGTACTGCACACTGGGCTTGAACCAGACTTAGGTTGCATGAAAATGACAAAGAAAACGGGACGTGGCATTCGATTCCTTATTACTTTCTGATGAAAAAACCGTTCGAATTAAAATCCTAGCTGATTCTGTTGCGGAGTTATGTATACTTTTCACTTTTTATGTAGTCTATCTCGGGTGCCGATTAGAAAATTACTATATATTACTATATACCCATACATACATACATACATGCACACAGAAATATATATATATATATATATATATATGGATATACTACATATGTGCACTATATATAACATATAGATATTGTTTCCACACCATCTATGAGATAAATATCACGGCGCGTTTTTTTTAAGTGGTCTCCCCTGTAGGCCTAATCCACTGCATATGCATAAGCTGAAATTCTCATTTAGTTGAAGTAATAACCGTTTACAAGTGCTGGGAAGAAAACGTAACCACTGCTTTAAATAATCGCTCCACAAAAGATGGATCATCGATTGCGTTTATTTTAAATCTTTCCCAATATATTGAAAATTCTCGGTGGACAGATTCCCCAGCTTGCTCAGACCATAAGCCCAACGCGTGAGAATGCTCTGCTTTGGCTGAAAAAATTAAGATTAGTTGCTAAAAATTACGACGGTGAAATTTTTGAGGGTAATACGTGCAGAAAGCTCATAGAAAACGCTGATGGATTGAATGACCCTGAAATTTATAAGGAAGTTGGACCTTTCCAATTGCAGCCATTCATTGCCACGTTTAAGGCAATGAATAAAATTGTAAAATCTTATTTTTCTATAAAAAAGGCTGATACGAGCGAACTGGATAAACACTTGAGAGAACTACGCGCAGCTTTTGATAGTACACAAGTATCTAAAACTTTAAAAATCCATGTTCTTTTGGATCATTTGAAGGATGGCCTTCTGTACTTAAATAATGATGGTTTGGGCTTATGGTCTGAGTAAGCTGGGGAATCTGTCCACCGAGAATTTTCAATATATTGGGAAAGATTTAAAATAAACGCAATCGATGATCCATCTTTTGTGGAGCGATTATTTAAAGCAGTGGTTACGTTTTCTTCCCAGCACTTGTAAACGGTTATTACTTCAACTAAATGAGAATTTCAGCTTATGCATATGCAGTGGATTAGGCCTACAGGGGAGACCACTTAAAAAAAACGCGCCGTGATATTTATCTCATAGATGGTGTGGAAACAATATCTATATATTATATATAGTGCACATATATAGTATATACATATATATATATATATATATATATATATATATATATATATATATATATATATATATATATATATTTCTGTGTGCATGTATGTATGGGTATATAGTAATATATAGTAATTTTCTAATCGGCACCCGAGATAGACTACATAAAAAGTGAAAAGTATACATAACTCCGCAACAGGATCACCTAGGATTTTAATTCGAACGGTTTTTTCATCAGAAAGTAATAAGGAATCGAATGCCACGTCCCGTTTTCTTTGTCATTTTCATGCAACCTAAGTCTGGTTCAAGCCCAGTGTGACTGAGAAGGCCCCATATCAATATTTGTTGAGGGGCCCCCGCTCCGACGTTAGCTGTCAAATATCATAATATAAAAGTGGCGGCAACTGTAGCGGTCTGAGTCTGAGTCTGAATCTAGAATTACATCGATTACAAGGCGCTTGGTTTGTCACTATAGGGGGCGCCATTGAACTGTTAGGTGGCCCCTATAGGCTGGGGGCCACGTATAATTGATATGGCTGATACGGCGGTAGTTACTCCCCTGGGTATAGGTAAGTAAACCCATAAAAGTAGGGAACTTAACAAAGACCCAGTCCTGGTTATCGAAGAGCAGCAGACCTGTATTATTTTACTCACACATCGCCAAGTTGAGGGATTGGCGCCTAAACTAACAAAGTGCTAAGATGAGCTGACTCTCAAAATATTGTCATGATATATCATTATTTTATAAGCAGCTGCTAACCAGCCATGTGCATAGATGGAAAACTCATTAATTATATCGTTAGGTACAATATCAATAGACGAATTTAGCTTTCTTCACTTCTTCTGCGTGTAAACTATAACTATACCAAACTTCAGACTCCGAAATGCATGCATTATTCTTAAAACCGAGCAAGTGCGTGTCAGGCCACGCGCAATGTAGGGTTTCGAAGTAGTTTATCTTTATCGACAATTTGGAAATTCATCATAATATATTATTATTATTATTTTGATTATAATAATAATGATTATTATCTATTATTATTACCTATTTTTGGGAATTTTTTCACTTGTCCAACTCCAACCGTTTAGCCAGCAGGGGGTAAATAATTACAGTAGCTCTCTATATTATTGATCATGGTAACTGTAAATGAGCCAGCATAGCGAAGTGTAAGTAAATATCCCTCGTCCACGAAGTAAATTAACTTCCTAACTCTTTGTTTAGGCAACATTTGAGGTAAGTCCGTAAAAATACACGAAGGTACAAAAATAAAGGTTATTTGTCTTACATTACTATGTATGAAACACGTATAGTATTTTCTTTGAGATATGTATTGATTGCTGTGGATAATATTTAAGGTGTACCTACTCGTACTTACCTATTTAAAGTTCATATGTACCTATCTATGTTCATGTATGTTCTTTCTTTTACTTCTCTCTTCCTTGGCCGGCAACGTATCAATGATGCCTTTTTTGATTCTGATGTCTACTTACCATCAGGTGGATCGTCAGCTCATTTACCGGCTATTTCCATAAAACCGGCCAAGCACGAGTTGGACACGCGCTTCAAGGGCCCCGTATAAACTTATAGCTAACGAAACTAACCAGGGAAAAGTGAAACTGAGTTTAGTAACAAACTGGAAAACTGTCGTGCTCACATGAACAAAGGTCGCGTCAACTGGCAGAATTCGCCCTTGTCCCCGTAACTAAAGCCATTTCAGAAATAATAAAACCATTTTACAAGCACGTTCGGGAGCATTACCTTCAAAATGTCTTCCGATGGAACTGCCAGACAGAGATAAAGCTATGTCCCAAGTCTCCGCCGTTTGTAAATCGTCTCTTGAGATGTAGGAAAATGCTAAACGTTACCTTCCGCATTCTTAATATTATTGTAACTTCTGACTACGGGTGAGATGTTTAAAGCATACTTACATAGGTTTTGATCAGAGTTCAAATTATCCGTACAAAAATGATAGTCCTAAATCAATCTTAACATTAGCCGTTTGAAATGACTTTTTAATTTGTCTTTATTGTTTATCAAATAACCCAAAAAAATAATCGTCCAAAATGAACATTAACGTTAGCTTTAAGTGACTTTTTAATTTTTTTTCGTACCTATTAACTAAGGTCAGTCTTCTAGTACATTTGACATTTTCTTTAGTGAAATTCCAAGTCTAAGTGTGCTTTATAGATTTCACCCTAAGGTACTTTTAGTCATTCAAAATCCAATGAATTTTGCAAAGCGAGATAAAACCATGTCCCCGAATCTGACGGTTAGCAAACTTCATCTCCGGGTCAATGATTTCAGGTTTCAGACAGATCTACGCTCGAATGGTACCCTAGCTGCGGCATAATTTGCTAACCACGATGCCTTGAATTAAGTTAAACACTTTGTTTGTATCTATTATTTATTTACATCAAATAGGTACATATAAAGTCAGCCTTCACAATGTAATGAATCATCCCAAAAATTTAGATTATCTTGTGCAAATAACTTCTATACAAAAAAATGTCTTACCTAATACAACTCTTGGCACGACGAAAAAAGAATATGACAGAAAAATGTGAGAAGGAGGGGTCTGTCCTCTGATTGATTTTTGTACAGTAGAATAAAAAACATTCTGAACTGCTATTAAAGAAAAAGAAAGAACTGGCTCTCAAGCCAAAATTTAAATATGTGTTATATTAGAGCCTAACTTTTTAAAGATAATATTTCAAATTGAGACGATACCTTTTAGGGATGAAGACTTAACGCAAGGGACAAACCGAAAAATAAATACTTATAGAATAACACTGTCATTGTTCAGACGAATGGTCGCCTAAACGACAGCAACATTGAAGCTCTCATCAACGAAGGAAGTATATTTATAAATATTAAGCATTGGCATTTGCTCCGCTATTTTGTACTCGTTAATTGAAGAGCTCGCGTGCGTCAAATTACGTAAAACAATCTACACTGAATGACGCACGTAACTTTCTCGTTACCGTATTTAACAATGTATCTACCAATAAATAATAATTTGCTGAAGAGAATGTCAGTCTTATCAAAACCAAAATAAAATTAAATGTTTATTTTTAATTTAGAGTCCGACGACCTGAAGAAGACAGCGGGTATCCGCTGGATTCAGAAGGCTCAGGACCGGTCTGACTGGCGTAGATTAGGGGAGGCCTATGTCCAGCAGTGGACCTCAAAAGGCTGATGGATGGATGGATGGATTAAGGTAGAGTTTAGAGTTAACACTGTATTGTTTACTTGGATTGTGGGTGCCAACTGCCAAGTACCGAAACATACCTAGGTACCTATAGATCTTAATTTTACTCCTCGTGTATTTATTTTATATGTATTCAAATTAAAGCTGTTATTATTTTTATGTACAAAATCAAAATAACTTTTGCCATATCTGCTTGTACACGTAAAAACAATAAAACTGCTAGCGCCTTATAATAGTAAAAACTAAAGACACTTACACAACGTGTTCTGTTCTGTTACGATAAATTTCATTCTGTCAGGCGTAATTTGTGTAAAATATCATTGTGTGACATAATCATAGAGATTTCATTACGAGTAGTATCTACCTACTTAAATACTCTGCACTTATTATATTATATTAGGTATAACACCTAGTAAAAAATTATAAAACGTTGAAGGTATCTAGAACTACAACGTTCAATGTCCGACGGAAAAGTGTGAAAGCAGTTAAAAATGCTTTGTTCCCTCTAAGTCTATGGATGAAAAAATTCTACATACCTATTTATATACTCTTAAGTTTCCAGAAAATGTAATGCAGGTCTGTTACAGAATATTTATGTTATCAAACCACCAGCGCCCATTATGCAGTCGCCAGTAACGATTACCCACTACCGGCAGTCGTACTGATACCTACTGCGATGAGAGTTTTGTAAGAGCTGTTATTAATACCACGTACATATCTACTCCAATATAAGTACCTATTTTAACTAGCCTTTAGCTCTTTACTTACTTGCCTTGATTAGCCCAAAACAAAAGTTTTTCGTATAGGTAGATACCACCTACCTATGCCACATTTTTTACATACGTAAATTGTAAGGAGACCGTCTTTAATTTTAATTTTTTTTTATTATCTGTGGCAGTAATAGTAACACAAATTTTGTGAAAATTTCAAGATTAAGCTCAAACTGATGAAAACTCAAACCTTCTCTTACTCCATTCTCCTTCTCATTCTACTCGACATTGACATAGTTAAAATTGAACATATTGTCAACGTAACAGTAAATTCTTTACAGTAATGTGAACTACGTGCTAATTGATACATATAATTGATACATATAAGGCAGTCCTCCTAAGCCAGCTCACTCAATTAATCTGAAACATCCTTGAAAACTTCCTTAGGCGTTAGTTACGTAATAAGACATACTTATTATGAGATTAATTACTAACTATCATGAAACCACAGGTAGTTGCTGATATGTAGGTACTTGATACCTTTACCAATGTTATTTAGGTATATTTTTATGTGCAATCCGATCAATCTCCATCTAACTATAAACGTACATTTTTGAACAGCTACTGTAATGAGCTGCAATAGCCACCTAACATCAAAAATAGAAGCCTCCAATTATTCATACGAATTACTCATAAAATTAAATGATCATTTATGTCGAAAGATACGTTATTTTCTAAAAAGGCAACAAACCGTTACAACACAGACGCCCACATACATAACGAACCAGATTGTCTGCAGATAACTATCAAAGAAGTACGCACGAATAATAAAAATACAATATCAAAGACATTCCTTTCAAATCGAATCAAGCAAAATGTAACCTATCTCCTTGAAAGTGAAGAAATAATACGAAACTATTATGCTGAGAAACAGCTGTGACCATTAGTCACTGCCCGCGAGTGCATATGGTTACGCCTCGTGGTCAAATGAAAAACTGTGTCAGTGTGCACAGTTGTTACGTAGACGTCACATATTATGCTTTTTGCTATGCCGCCGAGCGTACTACTAGGTTCAAGGGGAGCCGGCCAGATTGCCGACGCGTTTCACTATTTATAGTGTCTCGCATCTGTTTAGTAGTTTGGTCTCAGACTCAGTGCAGAAATGTCCGGAGTCGCGATCGACCATAAGCCCACACGGAGGCCGTCTCGAGACGCGGGCCGCTAGAAAAGCGACTAATAACGAAATTTCGAACTCCGCGTCAATTTGCCGTTCATATAAACATCAGTTCCTTAAGCGCGCCCGACTACCTAAAACACGAAAATTAATTCGAACGAAGTAAACTAATTAGAAGGTGCAACTGCGCGCAAACGTCGCGAAATACACGCGACTTATGCAATCGTTTTCATCATACAACCATTCCTACATTACAGTGTTATGTTCAGATATTTACAGTGCGTGTTTGTAACCGTTCGTTGCAGTTACGGGTTAAAAAATGTATCGCGGATGTATGTCCCCAAATTTGTGTATGTTGAAAAACAAAATTGACATTGATGCTATTCAGAGTGAATGCCAAAGAATCGTGTTGTCTGGCACGACGCCAGTTCGTATAGGAACAGCTGACTGTAAACAAACAAATTAGCATTGAGTAACAATACATTTTGACGTTACAATAACCAGTGTGCTCTTTATCACAAATGTGTAGTGTGTGTGGCAGAAAGAAATTTGTGAAATGGCAAAAAAAGAAAACTCGAGTGATAGTGACGGTCCAATAATTGATGACAATATTATACGTATTCAACTAAAAAAACCTTCTCATAGAAAATGGGAACTACGGACGCGAAACCTATCGCAAGATATAAAATTCCCGACCGTGCAACTATTTGACTGTGATGGTAATTTACTTGTAGAAACAAATGATGATAATATATCAATTAAAAGCTCAGACTACAGTGAACCATGTTTAAAGGCTACACAATCGTTAAGAGAAAAAGATTACAAACATGTAATCGGCAAACATCTGGTAAGAAAACACAACTCTGTGTCAGGTGACCGAATATATACGCGTGTATACAGATCTCCTCTACAAATTGATATTAATGGTAACAGCAAAAATCCAGGTTACATAATTAAAGATGGCAATAGTGTTTGTAACATTCCAAGTAAACTGACAATAAACAATAATTTCCTGGATACGAAACTAAATAGTCTTGACACTACGCCATTTCACTCAGATGGGCCCAGTGAAATTAGCAGCTATAAAAGCTCCGACAATGAGACGTGTGATGATATAAATAAATCAAAATCTACAGATCATGGTGATTTTGACGAAAGAAGTCTTAAAAACGGGATATTTGCCACTTCCGCAACTTCATCAGAGGATGATTTTGATTCCACTGACAAAAACTACGATAAAAAAGAGAGTGAACCCACAGTATTGCAAACATCGCAATCATTTAGTGATTGCATACTACGAGATAAAATGTGTAAAAAAGAAATACCACGCTCTAACTCTGGTGTTCTTTATAATCAACCTCACAATAAAGTTTTTTTTCTCGAAACTTACTTAAAGAGCTTAGCCCGAACAGAATCTAATCCGGATTGGTTTACATTTCGCCCACACAAACCACCTGATCCACTGCAAAATTCACGCGAAGCAACGAAGCGTGACCAATTGTCTAAAATTTGCTCGGAAAAAACAAAGCGCTTGTGCAAAATAGAGGATAATACTTCAGACAATGAATTCATTAATATTCCTACGGATGTAGCCGCAGACTGTGAGATGAAAAAGCGGTTGAAAATGTATCGCCGTGGGTTATCAGAAATCGAATCTAGGCACCTGGTAAACAATGATTCTATAAGTGATAGAAGACACTCTGTTAGTACAATGGTGAAAGTGTATCGAACTTCTTCCTCGGAGAGTGTAGACGAGGCGGACCTGGTGCTCAACCGCTTGAAAAGAAGAATATCCAAGAATAAGTTTAGGGAGAAACAGCGCAGACTCGGTTCAAAATACTGCAGTAAGTATTTACAATAGTATCCATTTTTTATTTTAGACTGTCATTGCCCTTTAATTGAGTTGTTCATTTAAAAAAAAAAAATTTTTTTTAAATGTATTTTAAATCTTTAACACAAATTATATTAATTGACATTGTTAAAAACGCTTAAAAACTATTTTTAATATTAATAATAACGAATTGAAAGTTCAAAAAAAATCACATGACTACGAACGCGCCAAAGTTGGTCGCCATGTTAGTGACGTCATTTTGTTAAAGGAATTACACGATAGTAGGTACAATGTTAGATGCTTCTACGTGAATTGAGTAAAAATATCCGAAATTTAGTGCAAAAAGATATTCCACGTAATTTTATTGTAAATTTAAACGTTAAATGATTTATTCTTCATTAAATATAATAAAACTCTCCATTGATTATATACTTACACCAAAAGAAAAGGTTACACTGTTTACTAGTAAATCGTGTCTGGGAGGAATCAGGGCAGGGTGTTAGGGGTATGAAATCAGGGGTGTATGATAAATTATATTTCATTTATCGTACAACTAGCTTCTATCCGCGACTTCCTCTGCGTAAATTTCAGATATGGATCCTTAGAGAAATGAAGAATGTGATTAATAAAAAAAATGCACAATGCAATGCTACAGAAATTCTATGCTAGTAGTAGGTACATACATACGATGACCCTGTAGCCTAGTTGATAGCGATTCGATCCAACCTGCGAAGCGAGGGTCCCAGGTTCAATTCCCATAGGCCATATCTAATAAATATTTGTACTCGGGTCTTGGGTGTTATAGTGACGTGTTGTCCATGTCACCCGCGACAGGGAAACCTACTGCGGCGTTATGGGTTTGTACGCGCTTTATACATAAAACTGGTACAATATACATATAATTTTTTTTTGTCTCCGAAATACACCAACTTGGTCAATGACCCGTGTGGCGAATGGATACCACGCCACATCGCTGAGTCAAGGGTCCTGGGTTCGATACGATGCGAGGTGGATGCAGCGAGGTGGTTTGAATGATTAGTTTGAATTTCTGTTCTTGGTCTGGGTGTGTGTCCTTGTATTGTCTATGGCACCCACGACTCAGGGTATCCTAGTAAAGGGCTATGAGTGTGAAGCGTTTATTTATTTAATGATGTTCCTACTGATTTTACAATGTCAATGATAGTAATAGTAGTAGTAGTTATCTTTAAACACGGTTCCGTTTTACTCTACCATTGAGGAGTTCCACTTTGTAGCCCCAGAACCCATCATCAAATCCTCATTGAATTTAAGTAGGATCAACGTGGCAAAATTCCTAACATAATAAAATAAAACCATCAGTTGTTTCATAAAAGAAACGGGCAAGTGCGTGTCAGGCCACGCGCAATGTAGAGTTCCGAAGTAGCAAGTTTATCGACTATTATTCATTAACTACTGATGTTAACATAGCCGTGATAGTTTTCCTTGTAAATTCATCATAATATTTAACCTATTTTTGAGATTTTTTTCACTTGTCTAACTCCAACCGTTTAGCCAACTGTCCCCCTGGACACTTGACTCTAACCAGAATTAGCAAATATTTCGCAAACGGACCCCTAATTCCAAAAATGGTCTTCCCATAATATTTTTGGAAGACCTTTTCAATTTTTTTAATAAATATGTATATCCATGCCAAATTACAGCTTTCTAGCACTAAGGGTTTCGGCGCTTTGTTTTGGACAGACGGACGGACGGACGGACGGACGGATAGTCGGACAGACGGACAGACGGATAGACGGACGGACGGACGGACGGACGACGGACGGACATGACATAACGAAACTATAAGAATTCTGATTTTACTTCGGAACCCTAAAAATGAATCTATGAACGAAAACTAAAATTTTACCTCTTATTCCTGGGGAAAAGGTCTATTTCCAGGATAAAAAGTATCCTATCTGGTAAGTTAGGTCAAAAACTATCTGTGTGCCTTTCATCTATATCCGTTCAGCCGTTTTTGCGTGATGGAGTCACAAACATCCAAAATTTCAGATTTATAACATTAAGTAGGAAAGTAGGATTAAATGTACAGGTTCCGAATAAATGTACTGTACATTTAACATTATCTTTTTTGTAGTATTCACACGTAATAGTACAAAACAAGCACGATAACTTTTAAGGTTTAGTGTTTTTGATATATTTATCAATATATTGACGATAATATCAAGATTTTATCAGTTTAAAGTCAAATCACAGTATCAGCTGTATGCTGCAATGAATAGCAATTAACAAAGTGACGTCACACGCGCGCTCGGGTCTATTCGGGAACTGTCGGCGTGTTTTCGGTACTGGATTCAAAAACGTATTTTTGATTTGATGTAACTTTTAAATTATAGCGAATAAAAAAAAACTAAAATAACTTTGTTATAAAACTTATATATGAACTTTCCAATTATAACAAAAAAAAAATTTAGGAAACAACTCAATTGTTCACTTCATCAGCATATTTCTATGTGACCGCTGATTGATTACTTATTTGCCACTGACGGGTTACATGGACGAATAGACCTCATACTCGTAAATCATAATTACTTTATCAACACACCACATCTATATTCTCTACATCAGATATACGTGTGTCTGTGTGGTTCTTTAAGAGTATCTAATATATATTTTGTTCTACCATCGGATGTACATATAAAACCGAAAAAGGCTAAGAATCTGTATCCACTCTGAAGTCACAATGTACTTTTGTTTTCGGCACATTCCATGCCAAAAGGCACGTCGGATATTAAATTACGTGCCTACATCATTGCTGTAGTCCCTTCCCATATGCAAGATGGGTTCGGGAAATTGGTATCGATAAACTAAAATAAACTAAACGATGTAATATAAAATAAAGAGTATGTTTTACGAGGTAACGATCTGTTTCTGTTGTATGTATATCTGGTTTAAAATTTTATGTAAGGTTAGATGTAAGTCGTATTGTTATCTTCAACCTGTTTATTAGAACCCATTATACGGGTAAGGACCAAAAACTTGACGTATTAGCACAATGGAGATCACAACGGAACTTATCACACTGGAAAATAATTGTAGCACAATGGAGCATAAGGTTGCGTGTAAACAGTAATATTTTAGATTACCTAAAATGAAAGAAATTAAAATTATGTTGCAAGTATTTTTATTACAAAACAAAATAAAATGTAAATAAAATCAATCAAAATTTCACGATAAAGAAGTAAAAATAAATAAATCTCTCATTAAAAAATACTTATTAAGTTATACCTACAGTGTGTCCAGCAACTAACTAGCGATATTTTAAGGGCATGAATATACCTAATTTTATCGACAAAAATACCGACATGTGTTGGTGTTTAAAAGCTGCCAAAATGTGGTCCCTTATAAATAACATTCAAATTATTTGGATTTTCTTTTTTTAATTTTTCACAGTACTTTCGACATCGTTCTGCGGCTGAAGAATGCATCTGAAAAGCAAATATAGAAAACTATTTTTGAGAAAAATACAATAAAATATGAAAAAAAAATCAAGTTAATAATACATATTTAAATCGTGTGATAAACATACCTTTAGGATCAATTTCGTGTCACAACGTCGCACAACGGAACAAAAATTCACACGACAACACCTAAAAGATGCAAAATTTCACAAATTTAACAACGAATTGACATTTTTGTACATTCGTTTGAATAGATCATTTAAAATGTAACGTATCTATAATATAATTTGCTAGAAAATCGTCATAATATTCGTAAAATACTCACCTAAAGTTTTCAAAATCTTAACGACCAAACTGAAGAGATCGAATCAAATGTTAATTTGGCAGAGAAAAAAACATCGTGGGCTATTGGAATTTTTACAGCTAGCAGAAAACCAACGTTGCCACACTATATTGTTAAGAAACTTCTAAAAAGGCTTGTGGTTTCAATATTATAGCGTCGCACAACAGGAATATCACAACGGAATGAATTTTGGGACACATACATTTATACCTGTAAAACTTTAAATAAGGAAGATAATAGGTTAATATTTGTCAAGGACATTGCTAGTATAATTATAATAATATGGTAGTTCATTAATGTAGATTTACAAATTATAGCTCACGTAAAAACCAAACAGCATCAAAAATCTTCTGAGGAAGTCGGGTTGGGACATTTTATTTTATCTACTTTTCTAAGGCAACAATTATACTGTCATGTTTTGATGATGAAATAAAAAAATCGATGTAGTTATTTTTAATGTTTTTCTTAAGCTTACATGTTTAGAAGGTATTAGCAAATACAAAAAAAAAATTTTAGGCATGTAATGGACTCTAATTTTCTTCCAATTTGAGTTGGACACCACAGTATGTCTCAATCCGTCAAAAATTTGGTCCTTACCCATACATCGTTTTGGGATACCCCATCCTCTCGAAGCTCAAAGGCAAATTCATTGCACCGGGTCCCTCAGGATTGAAGTTCACTAAGTAATTATTCACTTTTTTTTATTTTACCATCCAAACGGATCCATAAAAATGGGGCTAGTAAGATTTTCAATTGCCTGTAAACATAGTTAATATAAAATCATAGCCCAAAAGTTTTTTTTACTTACTTAACGACATGATTTTAAATGTCTATTAATAATTTATTAAAAATAAAGCAAATATTCAAATAATGCGGCACACATAAATACTCGGCTAAAAATTACAAGCTACATTTTTTCTAGTTTTAAAATTAGACTTCTTATTGTATTGTACAGCCGCCTCTCTTTTTGAATAGCTCAAGGTTTTTAACCGACTTCAAAAAAAGGAGGAGGTTCTCAATTCGACTGTATTTTTTTTTTTTTTTTTTATGTTTGTTACCTCAGAACTTTGGACTGGGCGAACCGATTTTGATGATTCTTTTTTTAATCGAAAGCTGGTGGCTGTCATGTGGTCCCATATAAATTTTATTGAGATCTGACAATGGCATCCATGATAAAACCACATAAGTCGTAAATTTGTGTTAAGATGTGCGCGACAAATTGACGAATAACTCAATATCACGCCAACCGATTTCGATGATTCTTTTTTTAATCGAAAGCAGGTGCTTGTCATGTGGTCCCACATAAATTTGAATGAGATCTGACTGACAAGTCGTTTTTGAGACTTTGAAGTCGGTTATTTTTTGTTAGTAAAATTTAGATTATTAGTCAACTGTATTATTTGTAGCAGTGATACCGTAACCACCACAGAACACCTTCTGTGGTAACCACAATGTTAAAGTACTACATGACAACTATGACAAGCACCAGCTTTCGATTAAAAACAGAATCGTCAAAATCGTTTCACCCAGTCGAAACTTCTGAGGTAACAAACATACCTCCAAAACGTTTCAGTCTTACTCTTCCTAAACCGTGATTTTTTTTTATTATAAACTATTTTATTGAGGATATTCTTCATATCTGAATACAGCCATTTAGCCGCTGATTTAAAAATTATGGTTCCACAACAATAAAAATTCAGCATAATATTATCAATGTAAAAAATAGTAATAAATTGAACCGCCTTCAGAATGAATCATTTTATATCAGAATGAAATAACCTATCATTTTTCGCCAGCATACTATAATCTCGTTCAAACCAATTTTCATTGACAGCGTTCATTGAGATCTACCGCATATATTATGTTTTTTAGATTTTTCACTTTCATAATATAAAAGTTAAAATAGATTGACACATTTTACCTTTGGAAGTGTTCATCTTTCAAACGATAGACTTTGAGAAAAAATGGTTTTACGAACCTCAATATAATTTTTAAAGACTTATAGATATAGACACCCCGCAAAGTACAGGTTTGATAAAAATATTTTTTTGTTTCAGTTCCATGTAGGTATGTATCCCCCTTAATTTTTTATTTTTGTATAAAAATTGTAAAGCGATTCAGAGAATACATCTATCTACCAAGTTTCAACTGTCTCACCCTACCTAATAGTTTTGAAATAAATTGGCTGTGACAACGGACAGACATAGACAAGACAAATCTACAAGGGTTCTGTTTATGCCATTCAGCTATGGAACCCTAAAAAGTGATAAATAATATGATAACCTGAAGTTTATACGATACTTATTAATTTTACATAAGCTATATATTAAAATGTTTTATGTCAGTGCCAAGGTTCTCTTGCACGAAAAATTTTAGTATTTTATATTCACAGGTATCTGTAATAAATAATTGTTATCGGGCTTGTCGCCGTGGGACTTATTTTTATAGTAGAGGTACAGTCATATTTTAAATTAACTTGTTTTCATCCTATTAAATTTAAAATAGCAGCGCAATTATTTATGATAAAAATAATGTAGGCGTTGAATATAAAATACCTATCTCTATTAATAGATTCGTGACAGCATCGCATTGGAATGATATAATACATACTTATAAAAATGATACACTTTTAACCGCATCGTTTCTCCTACAAACAGGTGCAAATGACGTAAGTGTTATGCTAAGCAACATTCGCATAAAGAAATATTTAGGTTTTCAGAACGTTCATTCAAAGAACTTTTACATTTGATCATCTTTGGGGGGAATTCATCTGAAGGAATCTTCCTTGTTAATGCGAAATAACAAAAGGATAAAATTGGGTACGTAGTGATAACACTGGTAAGCAAACTAAATCCATCATTTCCGAGATAAGTTAAATAAATTTTGTAATAACTTGGCAAGCTGCTTAAAATGATAATAGTGATGATGATGAATAAAATGATTAAAAACAAATTTCCGTTTTTAACACTGATATCCGCTAATTTCAATTTGATGGCTCGGCGATACGATTTAAAATGACACGCGGTGACCTGGAAAACTTTTCAGAGTACTTTTTCTAAATAACATTCTGATTAGCCTCAATTTCTAAATAACCTTCTGATTAGCCTGTGTGAAATACGTTCAAGATTTTTGAGCTTCATTTAAACAGTCACAATTATGGTCTAATTGCGTTGTCCGAATAGAACAAGTGCAAGTCCAAATAAGGCGACTGTTTTATGTCGCCATTTGAATTTACGATGATTATGATATTTATGATTATGAAAATAATATTTTTTCTTCTGTTTAAAACTAAACTTACCAAACATCATAAGAAAAAAACCGGGCGAGTGTCAGGCTACGCGCAATGTCCTATCTGGTTCCGAAGTACTAAGTTTATCGACTATTACTTATTATAAGTACTATTACTCGTTAACTACTTACTTATGTAACATAGCCGTGATAGTTTTCCTTGTAAATTCATCAATACAACAGATTTTTAACCGACTTCAAAAAAAGGAGGAGGTTCTCAATTCGACTGTATTTTTTTATGTTTGTTACCTCAGAACTTTCGACTGGGTGAACTGATTTTGATCCTTGAATTGATTCTTTTTTTAATCAAAAGCAGGTGCTTGTCATGTGGTCCCACGTAAATTTGAACGAGATCTGACAAGTAGTTTTTGAGTAATTTTGAAGTCGGTTATTTTTTAACCGACGAAAAAAAAAGGAGGAGGTTCTCAATTCGACACGTATATTTTTTTTTATGTATGATCACGCAGAAATCGGCACAGGGTGGTCCGATTTGGATGATTCTTTTTTTATTGGATAGGGTATGTACTGAAATTGGTTCCATATTTTTTTGAAAATTTTATTCCCACCTTAAAGGTACGAAAATAGGGAATGATTGATTATTCACCCGTTTTTTACCCGGAATTTTTACATGTTAACCCCAATAACTTTGTACTGGATGATCCGATTTCGATGATTCTTTTTTTATTGAATAGTGTGTACCTTGAGGTTACTATTGTTTAAATTTCGAAACAAAATTTTACCCCTATAGGTACGAAAATAGGGGATGATTGATATTTCATCTACTACATTTTTACCTGGTAACTGAATCTATAATTCATAAAATCAATAATTTATTATTAATTATAATTTATAAGTATTATAGCGACTAAAAATTAAAAAATAATTACTTTTTAACAAAAAATAAAACCAACGAAAAAAAAACTGAAAAGCAAAAAATAAAATAAACCATTTAGTATTATAAATTAAGATCCGAAATTAACAATAAATAAATAATTTTGAGGCGGTGCCAAACCAATGAAAAAACAAACGGCGAAAAGATGTGCGCCGCGCTGCTGCTGCCGTGTGCATCGCATGCCGCTGCCCTCATAATATTATGAATTTTATGTAATTAATTTTGGTTGTTTGTTTGGCACGGTCTCAAAATTATTTATTTATTGTTAATTTCGGATCTTAATTTATAATAGTAATAATCTACTAAATGGTTTATTTTATTTTTTGCTTTTCAGTTTTTTTTTTCGTTGGTTTTATTTTTTGTTAAAAAGTAATTATTGTTAGTATTTTTGAGATTTATTTCACTTGTCCAACTCCAACGGTTTAGCCGGCAGGGGGAGACACTTAATTCTTACCAAAATTAGCACTTTATTAAGATTTCGCAAATGAACCTTTATAAATCCAAAAATGGTCTGAGACCCATAATATATTTGAAATACCTTTTCAACGATTCCTCACGCGGCACGCTATGAGGTACGCGATGAAAAAAAATTCTTCCCCATGTTACCTGTAATGGCAGATACCCTAAAAAAAATTAAATGTTTTATTCTACGATTTTTTAGTTTTAATAAATATGTATATTCATGCCAAATTACAGCTTTCTAGCAATAAGAGTACAGGCGCTATGCTTCGGACATGACGAAAATAGAAAAGAGTTCCGATTTTTCTTCAGAACCCTGAAAATAGGACGATAGCTGCTGCCCTCTATATTATAAAATAACAGACTTTTTAACGCCATCTACAGGCTAATGTTAGAATCATATTCTGCGTGCTACAGTACATTGATGACACGTAATTTTTAAAACAAGGCTGCACGGGCTTAATCGAACGCCCTCTTGCGTAGAGTACAGTGAACTACCTAGTTAACAACTTTACATGTTCTGTGTGTAGTTCCAAATGTAACCGAGGCTGCATTTACAGCAGCACCTATGCGCCAAACTTTGACCACCTTTACGAAGTCGCGGGTTTCATGACACTATGCAAGTTAAGTAGTTGAATGAGAAGAATAGTTGATAAAATTAATGACCTTTTAAAAACAAATAGCAGTAATGGCAGTTTTTTTATAATATGAATAAAAAATTAAGAGTGCACCGTCACTCATGGTCATTAGCGTCGGACATGGCCTAGGCTAACCGAGGCTTTGCCAGCTTAGAATAAAATGTGGGACTTGCTTAATAAGGATTGAAATAGCTTGCCTGCGTCCGCATTCCCACCCTCCTATGACGTGATGTCTTCAAGAAAAAAGTGAATAGGCTTACTAAGTTAATGCGCCCATCATCCTGGACCGCATCTCCACTTTCCATCAGGTGGGATTGTGGTCAAGCATTAACTTATCGTAAGTAAAAAAAAGATGATCCTTTTTCTCAGGTCTTTCCTCTTGAGGTGGCTTAGAGCTTAGAGCATACTCCATCACACTGCTCCAGTGCGAATTGGTGGACGGGTTGGTAACATGGGATTAGGGACAATCCAAATGTCGGAAGTTTTCATGCCATCCAAGGGCTTCCGACAACCGACGACCAACCGGTACTGACGACTTTACTTGCCCTCTGAAGCACGGAAACAACCAAGATTTTTTTGCCACCAGCGGTCATCCATCTAATTACCAACCGCGTCCGCTGTTGATTAACTTTGTCGATAACTTTACAATTAAAGTTATCTACAAAGTTAAGCAACAGTGAATGTCAATACACAGGCCACCGGGCTATGAGCGCTTCCGAACAATTTACATGCATGTATTTATTATTTTATACTTAAAACTAATCGCGGATTGTGAATTCCCGCATCATAGGAAAATAATGTACCATGTACTATCTTGAGTCGATGTTTCCAACAAGGCACATAAGTACCACGTTGAAATAAGTGCGAAGTACGTACAACAATGATGAAATTAGGTGACATTGTACCCAGCTAATAAAATGTTAATTTAATACCAACGAGAAACGTATAGGTGTTTCATAAGTACCCAAAATCATGTTCCTGACATTCCGCACACCTAACATTTGGAATTCTTGTTTTTGTCGTCTATTATACAGATTAAAAATTTCCATAATTTGTGTTATTTCCGGCGGTGCCAGGCGGACTGCAAAAACAAAACGTGACGTGAATACCTCGTGTGGGGAGACTGGGAAACAATTTTATTGTCCCGACTGTTGTAATATATGTAACTGCTTTCTGCTTTCGTATTCGCAGTTTAATCTATGAATTAGATACTTCTTACGTGGAATGAAGATCTGGAGTTAATACGAAGTAGTATGTTGCAAGTGAATGTATTTTAGATTTAACTCTGAACGGGGTATGAGTATTCTTATACGTTTAATATATACCATAATTGCAGCCGCATTCTTAAGCGTTTTGTTTAATATTGTAATTTTATGTTGACAGTCAAATAGTCGAGGCATCCGATCACCAAATAATAATTGGCGACCCTGTAGCCTAGTTGGTAGCGACACTGCCTGCGAAGCGAAGGGTCCCGGGTTCGATTCCCGGCCGGGGCAGATATTTATGTGACAGATAAATATTTGTACTCGAGTCATGGGTGTGATTGTGAAGTGTTATATGTGTCGTCCATGCCACCCGCGAACTGCGGGGGTACGGGTGTGTTAGAATAGTTAAAAAGCAAATCAAAAATCCGCACTGGAAAAGCAAGATGGAGTACGCTCTGGTCTCCTCAAAAGGAGAGACCTGTGCTCAATAGTAGGCCATTAATGTGTTGAAGCCATGTTAAAAAGTCGCGGAGTTCTGTCGATTGCTCATGGATCCGATCATAAAATCTCTCAATCATAATGTAGTATTTATGTACACAAGTATATAGTATTTGGAAATATAAGTTACTTGTATAGCTCGGTACGACACCAGTTGTTGGTACAGCCATAGATATAATGTCTATGAATACAGCTCTCACGGGACTGTCCAGTGCCTCTACCCGTGCACCCAAGATAACATATTGAAGTGAAAACTTCTTTAGTACGGGGGTGACTGGAAATTTTATGAAACGAAACTGTCCAGTGGAGACTAGAAATGAGTGGAGACTGACTTGAGTTGAGTTGAGTTGAGTTGAGTGGAGTTGAGTGGAGTTGAGTGGAGTTGAGTGGACTTGACGGTGGAGGCGATTCGGCCCGTCTTAGAGGATTGGGTCGATCGCCGACACGGGGCCCTCACCTTCCGCGCTGTGCAGATCCTGACGGGGCACGGTTGCTTCGGCAGGTACCTGTGCAGCGTGGCGGGTCGAGAGCCGACCAGCGTGTGCCACGCCTGTGGGTGTCCGGAGGACACGGCTGAGCACACGCTGGTGGAATGCCCTGCATGGGACGAGCCGCGGGCGATGCTCGCCGCGGCTATAGGGGACGACCTGTCGCTGCCGGGCGTAGTGAAAGCCATGGTCGGCAGCGACAGTGCGTGGAAGGCGGTGCTCCGATTCTGCGAGTGTGTCATGGCGCAGAAGGAGGCGGCGGAGCGGGTGAGGGAAGACGACCCTCTGTCGACCCCGATCAGCCGGAAGAGAGTGGGGCGCAGGCACCTCGCGCATGAGCGCCGTCTTCCCCCATAACGTGGGTCTCCGGGCGGTGGAACCGGGGGGTACCATCGCCCAGCAGGAGGAGACCCCCGTGACGGCTGGCGTGTCACGTGTTCCGACACGCCAGGTTGAATGGTGAGTGGCGCTCCATGTAAGCGCCCCACAAGATGGGCCCCTAGTCCCGGGCAGCCGTCGGCGGAGCAGCGGAAGTATGCGTAAGCGTTCCCGCAGCAGTTTTTAGCCGGTAGGAGTCCGGCATAACCCGACAGCGCCCCCGCGTCTGTCGGGTATTAAAAAATAAAAAAAAGAGTTGAGTGGAGTTGAGTGGAGTTGAGTGGAGTTGAGTGGAGTTGAGTGGAGTTGAGTGGAGTTGAGCGGAGTTGAGCGGAGTTGAGCGGAGTTGAGTGGAGTTGAGTGGAGTGGAGTGGAGTAGTAAAACCTACAATTATCATCTAACGAAATTTTACATTCGTCTCATTATCTTGAAAACAAAATTTTTGAAGGTTTCACTTCTAACACGTGTGAATTGCACAAATTTTAAATTTTTTTAACCGAATTCAAAAAAGGAGCAGGTATTCAATTCGACTGTATTTTTTTATGTTTGTTACCTCAGAACTTTCGACTGGGTGAACCTATTTTGATGATTCTTATTTTAATCCAAAAGCTGGTGCTTGTCTTGTGGTCCAACGTAAAGAGCTAGATCTGACCAGTAGTTTTTGAGTTATTTTGAAGTTGGTTATTTTTAAGTCAAGAATTATAATTATACCGTACTCGAATGGACAAACACTACATCCCTTCCTTATGAAATCTTTATTGAAAATAGAGGTCCTCTCCGCAGTCAATACTTGAACACAATTAAATTCGCTCGGTCTCTTCATAAAATATGATATGAAACTATTAAGTTTTCTACTTTCAAAAAAATACGCATTTTTCCTTGACTGGCTTGTACTCATAATGGATAGATTTCCTTACACAATCGCCTTACACTGAATGCTTGATTTGTATTCATATTATATCTGTGTAATGGGCAGTTTTACTTGGTAACTTATCTTGGTAATTCCCGGAAGAATAATGATGACTAATGGAAGCATAATTAACACTAGTTGTGTCGATAGTGGAGGGGACCGATATCGGATGGATGATTTTATCACTATACCAACCATTAACCCTTCTCTTAGCTATGGAAATTCTTTACCCTAGAATCTAAATATATATCAAATAATATTCAAGCAGCAGTCAAGTTGGTTCCATAAAAGAAGGGCTAAAAATACAAAATAATATAATTTAATTAAATTCAAATTTCAACGTCATTTGTAAACTTGTATAACTTGTTGTTTTGAAAAATAACTACCTATTTCTTACCCCAAACCCTAACCGCAAATTAAATACTTGATCAGCACCACTACGTTCATATAGCTGGAGAGCTATTGAACCATTTGACTATCCCACTTCCCACAAAGCTAGAAATTTATTAAATGATATTTTATTATCAGTCAATTAAGAAAGTACCGTTCTGGCAGGCATATCGCGGTTGCGTCATGGTCCCTTAAATTTTTGAAAATGCAAAAAATTTTTTTTTTCATCCCACTCCCACAAGGCTACAATTTTAATATGTCAACCCTCAAAATGTTCTGGCAATTTTTTTTTACACTTAAACATATGTAAATTGCAACATATTAAAATTGTAGCCTTGTGGGAGTGGGATGAAAAAAAAATATTTTTTGCATTTTCAAAAATTTAAGGGACCATGACGCAACCGCGAGATGCCTGCCAGAACGGTACTTTCTTAATTGACTGATAATAAAATATCATTTAATAAATTTCTAGCTTTGTGGGAAGTGGGATGGTCAAATGTTTCAATAGCTATATATAGGGCTATATATTCGTCCCATGCCCAGTAATATCGGTCGTCAGTTTATATTGTACCTACTTCAATATTGAACAGAATATTACTCTTGAAAATTAATATGCTCCGTGAATATTCCAAGCTTACTTACCTGGTATGTATGTTACATTAAAATTGTAGAAGAAGGCTAGTGTACAAAATACTGGTATATTTATATCAGGCCTTAATAAAAACAAAGATATTTCCTTTTAGCTCAAAAAGATGTATTTGTGTACTTACTTGGTGTATCGTAGCTACTTACATCCGAGGCATCCTACTGTTTCATAAATCAAAGTAATGGCTTCCTCTCTTTCGTCGTCCGAAGGCGAAAACCGATGAAAAAGTGACACGCTAAAAACTGAGCGCATACTGGCCTCAAGCCAACTGTTGTTCTACTGCAATCTGCAGACCATAAACGTACCGACTAACTAGATAATATTTTACATAATATTGTTTTGTTTAACAACATAAAAATGTGTTAAGTATGATTATTCAGCAGTCAAGTCAAAACAATATTGCGTTATTGTAAATTACGATACAGGCCAGTTTTGACGACCATTTCCGGTTCCGGACTGCTTTCTAAAGGATCAGGGATTCTGTTTGCAGCTAGGTACTTAGGTACAGATTATGTCTATCCTCTGAGTGTTTGTGTCCTTTCCTTTGCGTGTTATCCATGGCAATCATGACAAAGGGATATCTAGTGTGTGGCTATGAATGAGAGCGTAACGTTATTAATAGAAGTTCATAGGTTAATCTTACCGACTACTCGGCAAGCATCTGGTGCATTTGCTGGTTGCTTATTATAAGAGCTTCATAGTGAGAGCTTTTATTTTTTATATCATTATCCAAGATCCAATCCAATGAATGTAGATGGAAATTCTTCTGTCGTCCTTGGCTATGCCTATTTTTTTGAACAGCTAAAACGTGACGTTATTTCCCTGAAACTTTACAATGTTATTTGCTTTTATGTTTACGTAGGTTGAGCTGTATATTGCACCGTTTCTATACACGGAACACAGTCTGTGTTCCGTGTTTCTATATGTACCTCGATTTCATTAATGAATTAATTCATAAAGATCGCCACTACTTGGGAAATTTTGCGACAAAGTCAATACCACTTGTTTACAGACCTCCACATACCAAACGGATAGTTTCATTAATTTGGCTACAAGGTTCAGCTAACCATTTCTCATCATTCCTCAAATAACAGACAATTGAGTGCCGTAGTTTCATTTCCCGATATATTAATTGGAGCTAAAACTTCAATTTCCGGAAAAATTGTGGAAGGCATTTAATTTTGCGGAATTTGTAGATGTCACAACATGACCATAGTATGATCAATATCTCTGAAAGCCATGACTCCTCTGGTTTCTCCACAAATATTTTCAAACATACTTTAAATTAAAGACTTAACAGTTTACAACCGTATCCCGTACGTATCCTAGCCAGCTCTAATAACTTGACTGCGTGTACTAACTGCCCTAACTAGCACTCAGGAACTCATCATATATCGTATTCTCAATATCACAAAGATGACCGGCAATCATAATAACAAAGACACAAACAAAGAGCTTCCCATGTCTTACCTCGTTATCTTATCATTTGTCATAATAATTATCATAGAGTCTACAGTGACTGTCATAATACTGTCCTGCCATTTAAATTTTAGAGCTACAAGCTTCCAAGATAAAATTATGCCGCCGGCATCATGAGTATGTCGTCTTGTGTGTAAACTAAAACATGCTTTCGCGGGGAAAAGTTCCAAACTCCCAGAGGAATAAATAGGGAACGTCGACGCTACCATACAAGGTAGGAGAAGTACGTCCAAAGTGACATATGGTTTTGTTTTTGGGTCAGAACTACCTTTAAATCGATAAATTACAATAGTTACATTCGTATTTTACACCAATCATCTTTAGTTCTTTTTCTATGAGATTGAATGACCAAACGAAATTCGAGAAAATAAATGTTATCTTGGCCGTAATTCCCTCCCTTTTAATATAATAATTCTTGGATTATATAAGACGTACATCCATACTTAAGTGGCTGGTTCCCGAGTATTATAACTCGCTTGCGTCTTAAAAGTTGGTAGTTGCGCTAATTCTTTATGTGAGGTCAAGGCCGCTTGTGCGTTGATCCGGATCGTACACAGGACTGCGGCAATGCGGTTCTACCGGGGCAATGATCCCGTTTGTTGAGATTGGATCACAAATGGGGTAATTGTGCACAATCTGGATATAAACAAAGAAATAGTGATAATTTTGTTAGCAGAACACATGGAAGTACGATACATGCGCAGAGAAGGCGCCGCAAGTCAATATCCTCCCCGTCCCGCCCCAGCGACGCGACGCCATGACGCGCCGAGCGTTGATCCATGACAAAGGCGCATAAGTTAATAATCATCGTTTTTGTGCTGAGCCTAGGGCATGCAATTATCCGCTTATTTTAGTATCCGGATATTTCGGATAATTTCTGAAGACTATCCGGATATATCCGAATATATCCGGATAATACAAATAAGTATGATAACACTTTAAGAAAGCTAAATTCAAATAATTTATGAATTAAATCAATGTTTTTATTTCAAAGACTCATTCAAAATTAAATTCAAAACTTCGTTAGATGTATCAGCGCGCTGCTAAGCTTGATGAGTTTCAGTGAAACTCAGGGTGAAACTGTTTCACCCTGATATCGCATTTGGTCATGAACTCATGAGAGTCATGAGCAATGTTATTAGAGTACTTCATACTTTTTCACCACGTCGAGCTGGTACTGTATTTATCTGAAACCTTACGCATACGAATATTTCTGATCTTGTATCTCTTCTAGCATCACTGTTTTTTTTTCGGCCGATGAAAAAGCAGACGGGCCAACTGATAGTAAGTGGTCAGCGTCGCTTATGGACATGACCAATACCAGAGGAATCACCAATGCATCGCCGGCCCTGAAGGAGAACTCTTTTTGCATCTTTTTTGAAGAAACCCGATGTTTCTCTTAATTTCCGAAGGTTGAATGGTAGAGAATGCTTTTAGCATTAAGTCAGCCTTTGTACCTTTTACATAGTTGTAAGGTTCAAAAGTTGTATAAATAAATAAATAAACCCCATGTCATAGCGCTCCGGGAATACCTCAGAAGGAAGCTCGTTCCACAGTTTGCACGTGCATGGCAAATAAGATCGTGAGAATCGGACAATAGAGGTTCTCCACGAGTCCAATCGGTGTGGATGAAACTTCGGCGAGTGGTGCAATGATGAAAAGCTGAAGTAGGCATCAAGTCAAACTAGCACTCACCGTTGTAAAGTTGGTAGAACACCCAGAGAGAACCGATATTTATTCTGAAACTAGGGTGTTTTAACCTGTGAGTGACTCGTGCTTCGTTGACAACTCGGACCGCGCGTTTCTGTATAGCATCGAATGGATTAAGATGATATTGTAGTGCCCTTGCCCAGAGGTGAGAACAATACTACATGTGAGGCCTAATCTGAGCTTGTGTAGGTGCTTCGCAGTGAAGTACTGCTTAGCCCGGTTCAGGACCGAAAGCTTCTTGGGAGATTAGCTTGGCTTGCCTTCTGAATGACGCCGATAATGCACATCACTCGAGACGTCAACTCCCAGAATCCCAAAACGTTTACTCACGATGAGCGCGGTACCCTGGAATTGAGGCGTTATGACAAATGGGGTTTTCTTAGCGGTAAACGCGCAAACTTGTGTCTTTACAGTCCACTGGGAACGCCGGTATTTATAGGTTTCATAATTATCTGAGCAACAACCGTCTAAGGTAATTACCTTGATGTGTCGCTCAGATAGAAAAATGGCTACCCAACTGCATAACTTCTCAGATATGGTAACTTCGTGAGAAGGCCCCTGTGCCAGACCCGGTCTTCATGCCTTAGCGATATCTAGGTTGACTGTTAGAGCTTCCCCATTGCGATCAAGAGCCTGAGCCCATCAGCACTTAAGATAAACTAGAAGATCACCAGCTAAACGACCGTGGCCAAAACCGTATTGTCGATCATTGATCACCTTATGATCTTCCACATATCTTGAGATCTGCGTGTTATTTCTGAAGCAGGGAAGTTATCGCTATAGGCTTATAGTTAGTCGTGTCAATAAGATCGCCATTTTTGGTCGTCTGGTCAACTCGACTTCTAGGTAAACCGTATACTGTCACATTTATACTGTCAAGGCGAACCCTCAATAAGGAATCCTTGTTCCGGGAACACAACTATGCACGGATGTGTCCTTAAAATCCAGTTGTCAGTAATGTTGACAACTAGAACAGAATTTTTTACTACGTACTCTGTCACTCATTCCTTTCAATATTTATGGGGAGTATACCATGCTAAAAGCCTTTGTCGTAGCTTAAAGATCAATAACCTGACTCACAGATGATACCAATGTTTTTGCGTCAAAGGAGACGGACCTTGCTCACCTTTTCCGCAAAGCAGAGCGAAAGAGTGAAATTATCGGACTCACTCTCGACAAGAAGAAAACCGAAATAATGTTTATCGATCTCATCAACTCTCTAGGAGTAGAGAACTTGCGTACGTTGAATTCGTCAACGATTTTGTATACCTCGAAGGTGTACTTAATATCCAACCAAAGAGGATGTGGGAAGGAAATCGAGTCAAAAGCGACAAACATGGCTAAAAATGCTATAAGCAAATTAATGAAATTTGGCAAGATCTAAAGATCTCTAATGTCACCAATACCAGCTCAAGACATTCGTTTTCTCGATATTTTATATGCCAGGGACTCATGGACGCATAGAGCAAAAGAGTTAAAGAAAATAGATGCTTTTGAGATTTTATGTTCGATCAGGAAGCGTTGCATACCACAGACTGTCAAGATTACCAATATTGGCTCAACGCGGCAACGTAGCTTCAATAGACTAGACTTACGAAGATATTATCAGGAAATCCTTGTGTGTTTTGGTGGCATTTACTGTTGCAATGCAATCGTCCTGAGAAGGTTGGTCACCAGGAAAAGTGAAGGGAGTTGATAAGAGCAGTGAAGGACCTTCATCAAGGGCACGACCCTCAGTAATAAGGATGCAACACAGAAGTAAAGTATCAATTGTAAAGTGATAGTGGCTTTGCCTTTTATTTCTTTCTCCAGCAGTTCCCAACGCAGTTCGATTTCTGTAGTCAATTGCTATACAACTGCTCGACTTCTGCTCAGTTTTTGAGCTGTGCTTTATAGAAAGCTTGGCATGGCATGTAGATTAGCCAGAACCAGGCTTCTTCTCCATGGAGCACCGTGAGCGAGTGCTCAACCGCCTAGACCAGACGTTGCCTTTGTTACCTACCTACATATTATGTATTGATTACGTCGCCTTTTCTGTGTTACTAGTATTGAAATTGCAAACATGATTAGCACATGGCTTGTACACTTGCATTTATTGTGAAGAAATATCGGGTTGGCATTTTTTATTTGACATTAAGTCGTATTTTATGCGAATATTGTATCTATACTACAGTAATACAGTTTAAAATGTTATATTTCGGTGCTTTTTACATATTTCAATTGAAGAAACGTATAAAATAATAAAATTAATTACTATCCGGATTATCCGGATAGTAAGAAGCCCAATATCCGGATATTAAATTCGGCGGATATCCGGATAATTCGAATATCCGAATATCCGGATAGTAAGCCCTGCGGCTGAGCCTAAAGTTGCTGTTATTGATAGGAGCAGAAAACTTTTAGGTACCTTTTTAAATTGTTTACACATAGGCAATTTTTTATGTGATGTTGGGATTATCTCATTCGTAAATTCACTTTTTTTGATACGGTCAACAACCAGGAAAAAAGAGAACATGAGGTGGAAACTGCCCAAACGATGGAGAGCTAATTAGGCCAAAATGCTTTCGATGCAATTGTTTTTTGGATCAATAAATATTTATCTAAATATTTTAATTATTATTTCCGTATTGTTTTGAAACTCATTCCAAATTAGGTAAAGCCACGCTATTTACACAAATTCGAATTCAAAATCATCAAGCCTAAGGGTACTTCAAATATAAAATAATTAGTATCTAAATCTGATATATTCTTAAGTATATTGTCTCAATGCATTCATTGATTTACTTTTAAATAACTCAATAACATTAACCGATCTACCTTTATTTACAAAACAGTTACATTGTGTTCTCACACTCGCAAAGTCGGTCAAAACGGTATGAGCAAACCACTTAAACTCTAAGTTGGATCACTTCACCGCGCGGCTCAAGTTAGTTGTGAGTTTGTCCGCTAGAGTGGCGGGTCTCAAACCAGCTGGTCGGTTTGACAGGCAGTCGGGCCACTCGGATCAAGTCGCCCGGTGTAACTGGCAGCCGGTGCTTGCCGCTCACGTGTTTACAGGATAATGCTTCGATTTTTAACCGGCGACATTCCTAAACAACTTTTACATAACTCGTGAAAGTTATTGCTTTTGTTAACAGTGATCCTAACGTCTTAAAACTGTATCATAACGACGTACTCAGTGCTCAAATTTAATAAATCGGTTTTATTGTGTGAAAAGTAATAGTATTGTGTGCGTATGCGTACCGTGATATTTCGGTTTTTAGATTTTGAATCTCGTTTGGAACATTTCGCTCGTGATATCCTTTTGTGATTAATCACAGTTCTGGTGAGTAAGATCGCAGGATATTATTATCAAACTTGGTACCTAATTGGTTTAGGTCTTTGCACCTTGAAATATTTAAAGAACTGTTGTGTACTTACCCTCACGCACGGCGGGCTGGAGCCTGAACTTAGTTTATAAATGCGATAGATATAAAATAATGAAAACTACCGTAAAAGGACACAAAATGAAGACATTTACCACTTTTTTTTAAGTTGACTAACTAAAGGTCAACAGGACCCGCATTGCCATAAGAAGAAAATTTCAGAAGACTTGGAATAAATGGCGTTGTCTTTTTGTAATATTAAATCAATGAAAGCAATACCGTACCTACTACATTTATTTTATTTTACTTGTTAAGTTAATGTTTCAACTGACAAACACGATAAATAATAATAAGTAAAGTAAATAACGCTCCTCACTCATACTATTTTTCTTTCTTTCTTTTTCTTCTCTCTTGGCCGGCAACGCATCAGTGATGCCTTTTATGTTGCTGATGTTCATGAGCGACGATAGCCACTTACCATCAGGTGGATCGTCAGCTTATTTGCCAGCTACTTCTATAAAAAAAAGTATAGGCAGTACTTACTAAACACAATAGGCAAATTAGGCATAACTATAATATCTACCTTGTTAGGAAGGCACCTATCTACGTGTCTAATAATAAATATTGATGCATTGGACTTTCCTACTGGAGTTTCGTTTCGTATGATTCATAATTGAAGTATGTAATACATACGTATGTAACTATTTACCACTGAATTGATTAACCTACTTACCATGTTTGCTTATTTTTACAGCTATGTAATTATTTGACTAATGGGGAACCGTTCGTTGCTATTGTTAAGGTATTGGACAAACATATTTTTTAATCTTATTACATTTCTATCGTTTATATAATTACCTTATTCACAACGGCGCTTATAGCCTATACCTATATGATCGGCCTTATTAAGGCCGATTCACATTTGAAGGGATATAGCTATTTTTATTATAATATCATTATAATAAAACACGTACAATAGGTGTAAATAAACTGTAAATGGTTTTATCTACACAAGAAGGTACTCATGTTACACCTAGCTCACTTAGTTTATGAACTAGATTTTTTTTAACTTGTTTTCGTCCTCCTGTAAAGTGTCGATTTCTAACTTGTATCATTTATCACAGGAGGCACAGAATTATTCATCTGGTCCAAATCATCCAGGTTGCTTGTAAGTTTTATAAATACAGTAACAGTAGATAAATTCATTTAGTACCTACTTAACCTATCTTACAACCTTGTCTGTCCTAATTAGGTTTGAGCCCTTATAGAAAATTCACCTATCCTACGTACTAAAATGTGATCCAATCCTTTTACAAGATTATTATAGTTCAGACTAAAGTAAAACTAAATAGAGATATCAGACAAGTTTAGTTTCCCAAATCCTGTATGTGAGGGTCTATGATAAAGCGGATATGATCCATTTCTCCCAGTACCCAAACATTCCGCTAGACACACCAATAGATCTTACACAATTTGACACTTTGTAGGATACATGGTTCTCCCTAATCCGGTTTGGGGAACTTTCTCAATAAAGACTTGTAACGATGAGCCAAGTAAGGCTCGTTTGGTATATATTTTGAATATCCCAACGTATACAATTCAAACTTGGTTCCTAGTCTGTTAAATGTTTCCGTTTCATACTTATTCCGTAACCGTAAGATTATGAACGTTGCAAATAAACTTAATGGAGCCTTTATAACCATTAAGTTTGTTACTGGAGAAAAATGAACGCAATTTCGTTTTTATTAAACAACTGCTACAGATATTTATTCTGCCGTCATAAGGAAAAAGGGCACATCTAAGATTTTGTAAATTACGAGAAAATCGAGTTTAAAAATCTAAATAAAAACAGTAACATCAAGTCATAAAAAGCACAAATCCACATAATATAACTTTTTAATGTTATATTTAAGTAATAAAATATTACAATGAAAAGGCACGGGTGCCTTTTCATTGTGGTGGAAGATTGTATATCGATGATTGTAGTAAAAAGTGATCATAATAATACATTTAATATAATACATGAAGGTACAACTGCCAGTTGTGCCATTTAAGCTAAGGTATTTCCTGTTTAGCGTGATCCTGAAAATCTACGAAAAATTAGGCAGATAGGCATTTTTTCCTGATTCCGAATATGTGTTTAACTCAATTTCGCAAAAAATGTTAGTTGTGCCCTTTTTCTTTAAGACTCGCGACGGCAGTATTGTGAAGATAAAGATTTAGGTAGCAAGACAATAAATAATCGTACCCACCTATATTACATAGAACTAGTGATGTTCATTTTGTCAGTCTGTAAACCAGAGCACTCCTGTAGTTTAGGTAAAGCGATTCAGTCTGAATCATACTCGAGCGTCTAACCAGTTTGACGGGCGTTCGGATTATATGCCGAGAATATTATGACGTCATTCACGACCTCTGAAGTATCGCGCGAGCAAGCCTCTCCTAGGGCCTTACAGTTTATTATTTATTGGTCTCGAAGCAAAAATAGCGTAGCTCTTTGGTGATAGTGTCGTGGTATATTTCATGGATCTTTTGGTGTGGGAAGAATTTATTGCTAGGATACGAAATTTCCAGCTATTAGGGCATAAGAAATAAGCGCTTGTGAACAATATAATAGGTATTTAATAAAATTAATATGTTGACTTTTTACATTCTCAATGACAAGTTCTTTTTCGTCGGTTCAATATAGTTGACTATAAAAACAGACTTTACAGACACCAGCTCACGGAGCTTCGTATATCTCAACACCTCCCCTCGAAGCAGTGAGCTTATCTGCTAAACTTTTATATAAATGATTACCAAGATTACTCAAACAATCCTCCCCTGGCCGCTGAGCAACCTTTAGCAACAAGACGAACTTTCTTCCCAGTAGTTTTAGTCGGAAATACCAATTTGTTTCCAATCACCCTGCGATCATGACCTTCTAATTCTTTTTTCCAATCTATCACATTATTCGTCATTTCAGCTTCTTGCCAAGTCATTGGCTCAACTGACACGACTCCTGCTTTATTTTTTACTGCCGGCTTTTCATCTTCTGAATCACTTTCTATAATTTCTCTCTCATCTTTCTGA
Organism: Thymelicus sylvestris; assembly: GCA_911387775.1. Classification (NCBI taxonomy): domain Eukaryota; kingdom Metazoa; phylum Arthropoda; class Insecta; order Lepidoptera; family Hesperiidae; genus Thymelicus; species Thymelicus sylvestris. The sequence continues at coordinate 12,842,717 of OU426893.1, forward strand.
AGATACGGTCTAAATTCTTTCCTGGGTCTTCCTTTCAAACCAGAATGAATTATTCTCGGTCTACCTTTTCCTCTTTTCGGTTCAATCGGTATGTTCCATGCTACTGATGAACTTCCCTGTCCAGGTATTTCCTTCCCTGTCCTTCTATCATCTGTTTCAGTTTCTGTATCATCACATACATTTTCAAGCGATCTTCTCACTTTAGAATCATCTCTTATTTCTCGAATAAATTTATCTTTATCAACCTTCTCCCCTTTTTCATTCAAATCTATTACTATCTTTTTACCTACATCATTTTCACTATCGAGAATTTCTTTATATTCATGACAAAATGCACTATCTTTCATGAACTTTACATTTCTTGTTATTATAATCTTTTTCGTTCTAGGATTATGAACTCTGTATGCTTTCGATTCATTGTCATATCCCATTAAAATTCCAACTTCCGAATTAGCTTCAAACTTTCCTCTCTGTGTCCCTTTTACTTTGTAGTAAACCTTTGCTCCAAATACATTCATGTAAATTACTGTAGGTTTTCTTCCTGTCCATATTGTATATGGTATTTCACCCTTCAATGCAGCAGTAGGACATCGATTCCTTATGTAATTAGCTGTATTTACAGCTTCAGCCCAAAATCCTGGAGGACTCCCAGCTTGATGCATCATACATCGCGCCATCTCAATCAATGTTCTATTTTTCCTTTCAGCCACACCATTCTGTTGAGGTGTGTATGGTACAGTTAATCTTCTTCTAATGCCTTCTTTTTTCAGAAAAACATCAAACTCTTTATTTACATATTCTGTTCCATTGTCCGACTGTAAACTCTTTATTTTCTTTCCCGTGAACTTCTCCACATACGCTTTATATTCTTTAAAAGCATTGAATACGTCACTCTTTTTAACTATAAAATATACTTCACACCAACGAGATTTGTCATCGATGAAAGTGACAAAATATTTTTTCTTTCCAAAAGACTCGTGCCTCATTGGGCCACACACATCTGTGTGCACTATCTCCAACAAATCATTTGTTAGATTTTCAATTCCTTTGGGAAATGGTTTGCACGTTTGTTTTTGACTAATGCATATTTCACATTCTGACAATTTCTCTTTGTCATCAAATGTCAAACCATGTACAAGATTATTTTTAGCCATATATTTCAAATCACGTTCATTGATGTGTCCCAAGCGTTCATGCCACACATCAATCGGCTTTTTCACCGCTTCAATATTATGCGCGTTCTCCTGACTTAATTTGACCTGATATAAATTACCAACACGATCTGCTCGCATATGAACTTTTTGATTTTTATCAGTTACTATAGCGTCATGTTTTCTAAAACGAACCTCGTATCCATAATCAGTCATTTTAGCTACTGACAGGAGACTCGTTCTTAAATCAGGCACATAGAATACTTTCTGTATATCTATTTGGCGTTCTTCACGTCCTGTATCAACCAAAATGCTTACTTTGCCCATTCCGGTTATTTGCGTACTTTCATTATTTGCCAAATTTAATTCATTTTCCATCCGCGTAAATCCTTGTAACATGCGCTTGTCATTGCACATATGTCCAGTGCATCCACTGTCGATACACCATATAGCGTTCCTGCTTTCACCCAACATAACCTCTTCGGTTGTAGTCAACATTGTTGAATATTCCCGCCTTTCAGAATCGCAGCGCTTTGCTTGCTGCATGCTCTGTTTAGGCTTGTTCACGAACCTTGTCCTGCATTCCTTTGCCATATGCCCTCGACGTCCACAACGATAACATTCTATGTCGTTTTTATTGTTATGCATTGTGTGATCATACGTAAAATTCTTCTGTTGCGGTTTGTGGGGTCGTCTGACGAACATAGCTCTCTGGTCTATAATATTAACTTTTCTGCCTTCATAATCTTCAACGATCTTTACTTTTAGTATTTCTGTTGAAGGTAAATCGTCTCGCGATTCCATAGCAGTTCGAAACATAGCAAACGAATCTGGTAGGCTATATAACAGTAAAATCGCCAATAGTTCGTCAATTACCACTAACCCGATTTCTTTGAGTTTTTTCACTACTTCAAAAAAATCTGCAATGTGCTTATGCAGGTCATCTTCTTCCTGCATGCGTGTCAACACAAGCTTCTTTAATAGCGAGGCTTTTCGCGCAGGTCCACTGGATTGATACATTGATTTCAATTTATCCCATATCTCCTTAGACGTTTCCAAACCGTCTAACGCTGCAAGCTCACTAGGACTGACAGCCAACAAAATATCAGATTCTGCCTTCCCATCCATTCTTATCCATTCTGCATACTTAGGATCGGTACAACACGGTTTAGGAATAGTACCTGATACGTAGTCCCACAAGTCATTTTTCTTCAAAATCGCTCGCATATGGATCTTCCACGTATCATAATTATTCGCAGTTAACTGGTCAATTCTGATAGAAGCAGCCATAGTAACAAATAGTTGTTTCTTCAAAAAATAAAATAGATGTAAAAATTTAGGCGAGTCCACTTTTTTAATGGAACACGATCTCCGCTGTCATCATAGTTTTTCACTATAAAAATTATTCAAAAAATATATGAAATCAATTTGTACCTTTATTATCCTCTGGCCTTTTTTTGGAAGACCTGGGCCCATAACCTATTAGGGCATAAGAAATAAGCGCTTGTGAACAATATAATAGGTATTTAATAAAATTAATATGTTGACTTTTTACATTCTCAATGACAAGTTCTTTTTCGTCGGTTCAATATAGTTGACTATAAAAACAGACTTTACAGACACCAGCTCACGGAGCTTCGTATATCTCAACACCAGCCAAGCCTAGGTAACACCTTTTAGAATCTTGAATGGTGAGAGCTAACGACATAATATCTGTAATAATACTGCTTATTTAAAAGTACCTACTATTATTTGTTGTGTTAATACTCAAACAGTTTCAGACCAAGTAGGTACTTACGTATCTTTTTTCGACTTCAGATTTTGCTTGACTCTTTTGTTTTCTTTCAAATCAAAATAAGAACCCGCCGCGAGCTCAACTGCCAGTTTAATTTTTATACTAATACACCTACCTATACCAAACACCGAATATTGACCATTGTGTTACAAGCACCCGATTGGAGTAATTATCATGTGATAATAGTCCTCGGAGATATAGTTTTGCTTCCAACTAGCAAAGTTTTGCACAAGTTGTCGGTTAGCGCTGTTCTGTGATAACATTTTAATCAAATAAAGTTAACTACTATTAAATATTTGAAACAAAGCTATTGCCTAACTTCTACTCCATCCTTAGATGTATCCTTTATATTGTACAAATGTTAATGTAATTAGAATAAAACGTTTAGCGAGATCTTACGAGTACTTTTTGAGTTATCCCTAACTTTGAAGTCTGTTATTTTTGTCAAGAATTATTTACGAGACACTTATTATTGAGTTTATTTGGGTGGTAGCTCGAGGCAGGTAAAAATACTTACGTACCTAATACAAAAGTACCATTGGATTACTTCAGAGATACATGATCAAGAGTCGTCACTAATCTTCTGGCACATTTAATGCGTTCGTCACATGTTCTATCAACATTACCGTTAGAGACTTCGGAATCGTAGTTTATCTTTTTCTAAATTCAATTTTAACATCGTATCCGGTATGGCTAGATCGCAATAAAAAGGTAATTAATGTTTTTATCACCTCGCAGTATTAGCAAATCAACAAGTAGTCCAACACCGTTGTGCCCAATTAGACACTATATTAAAATATATTCCAAACCGCTTCTAACACGAGTTGAACATTATCAGACACGATCAGAAGTGGGATAGACAGCTAGTGATAATTTTAGGAGCACTTTCGCTTCCATAGATACTGTAATGTAAAGACGCATCCTGGTCTAGATCAATTTACAAAAAGTATATCTGAGGTTATGAATTATGACATAACCAATACTAGATAAGAAGTAAAAAATATAAAATAAGATATAATTTTATACCATGCTCATTATTGTAATAATAAATTACAGTCATAGTTAAAATTGAATAAAATTAATCCTTACTGTCCGTAAGAAATATTATTTTAAATCTCGAGCCTCTTCTACAGTCATTACTGCAGGTAATTTAACAGGTTTCATAACCAACCTAGTACTGCCTTACCTACTGTCGATCATGGGATTCTCATTATGGAACAGCAAAGGACAAAGTTCGTCATAGTCCAAAGTGTTGCTTCATTAAAATTTTAATCATATCCATTTAATTAACTGAAAACTAACATTTTATCGGTGACATAATTCTATGAGCCTCGGAGATTCCAGAGGAGCCTCGAAGGCCATAAATTCGAGTCTTTTTTCATGTTTGCAACTAATTAAAACCCTTTTCTTTGGTACACCACATATGTAACGTTATTCCTTAGTAAGCAGATAATTCAGCTAGATTACCTTTGCCTAAACCTACATCTAAGTCCCGTACGATTATCAGAAATTATCCCTTAATCAGCGTTTACAATTACGGCGTTCTCTGTAATAATATTATACATGACACAATGGCTTTTGGAAGCATTCTAGTCTCACGAACAAAGCGGCATCCTGCATAAAGTTAAATGGCGTTTTGATGCGACGTTTGCGGAACCGTTGAGAAATTAAGATTAATCAAAACCCTCATTTGAAATGGCTATTATGCTGAGTTTTCTTGTCGCTGCTCCTGTTTTCCGAGAGATCATTTCAGCACGTTTATTTTTACAACCTAATAACATGTCTCACACTTGAGGTTAACAAACTACTGATGGGGCCTTAGAGCATACGCAAGCTTTCGTATTTTTACAGTACCAAGCGGACAATTGGTTTTGCTTTTAAGTAGTCTTCTCAACGTTTAACTTGGAAGCGACCTCAAATAGGACAACACCCCTCCTTTAAACAATTAAGAAAAATTAAGGGTTGAAAAATCCCCGTAAAGTTTTCAAGACGTGACACGCACACGACGTGAGTAAAGTTAGCGAAAAAGGAATAATAAAATTTTATGGATTCAATCACTTAGGGTAAAATTGTAAATTGAAATATATTTTTTTCTCAAATTGTTGTAATGTTGCAATTAACAGCATGTTATTTTACTATTTAAACTGAGTCTTTTCAACCGAAGATCCTTCGGGTACTTAGGTATGACAAATCACAAGTCTACACATTAGATTCTAAAAAACACTGCAGTGTAGCACCAACTGCAGTTTGATTAACAAACTATATTAACAGTAACAAAATCGTAAAGTATAAAAATAAACAAAGGTTTATATAAGTATATAAATGTAATCTGTTGACCTGAAAGTGAAAACGCATCCATTCCAAATGCGGCAGACGGTTGACCGAACTGCATCCAGTCTCCAAGGAACGCTCAGTTTGAGGTCAATGCCAACGGCATTGTTCTGGCTCGAGTGTTTTGCTATCTATACATATACACCTACCTATACATATATTTATCAGATGAATTGTGCATTTCTTCAAATATAATTTATCTATTTAACCCATGACGCAAAAAGAGGGGTGTTTCGGTCTGTGCCATCGTAGCTCCTAAACCAGTGGTAATCAACCTATTTTAACACGCTTTTATTAGCTTCTTACGTACATAAGTATGTGCCTATGTAACGGAAATTTTGAACATGATTTTGACCTCCTGAAAACGTCGGAACTCGGATTAAATCGAAATTTGGCATACTTATCAAGGACCGATGACAATTCAATATTTAAAAATAATAGAAAGAAAAGAAACACAGAGCACTTAATTTCATTTAAAAAAATATACCTATCATATTTACAAAAACAAAAAGACACTTTTATAGAAAATCCAACTAAAAAATGAAAAATAAATAAATAGATGTTAAAAATACTATAAAATTAATATAAACACGTAAAAACCATAAACACGCTTTTATAGAAATTCTAATTATAAAACAGAAAAAAAATTGAATTAAGAATAGTGTAAAAAAAATTATAAATATAAATTAAGAATAGTGTAAATAAGAAAAGAACCAACTACAAAAGCCTGGCGGGCCGCACGTTGAGTACCTATAGCTGTGACAGAGGAATGGTAGACTCGGAGATTGATAATATCACAGATGTAAAAGCGTAGAATTTTGCTTAAACTAGACTGTTTGTAAATATCAGACTTATAAAAATATAGTGATAGAATTTAGTGATAGCGTAAACTTTTTTCAGATTTACAGCCTGGCACTAAGATTTACCCGGCTTGCGCATGATATGGAGATCCTCAATTAATTAACACTTTTTTAAGGCCATCAACTAATCTGCTTTGGGTTAATTATTCTCACACACAATACAGTTGTACTGTATATATTGTTTCATTTATTTGAAATAAGATAACTCATTGAAACGTTGTTATGCATTTTGTAACATTCCAAACACTATGCGTTTTGACCGAAACCACAAATCCCGCAGTCTATTTTAAATATGAATTAAATGAAAAGCAATACGCAATTTCAATATCGTTATGGTTTAATATTGTATTCAAATGATAAATGAGCGATAAACTTAACCACAAATATTATTTAATTCAGTATCATTTTGAGATTTAAAACGAAATAATGTTTAAGGCATGCACTGTAAATTTTAATGGACATGCTTGATATTTGGTTAAAAAAAAACTTAAATAGCTTCTACCAATGTCTAGGAAGGTAGAAAAACCATACTGTTTGGTACCGTCAGAATGTAGGGTAATTTACTATACTCCAAGGACTCCAAGGGCTTCAATTCGGCTTCTGCTGTGGAAGAATCTCGCTCTTCTAGGTACACAGAAAGACTTTTTTTTGCAACAAGCAGCAATTTCCATACTTTTTTAATTAGTCAGCAATACCGCTAAATCTGAGATTACTGAAGCAACTTTATGAAAATTCTTCTAGCAATATTTAAGGCATCCTAAATAAACATGAAAAACTTGATCGTCCAAACCTGCCCCACATTTAACGTTGGCGGGTTATTAAATATTTTATGACGTCCAAAGCCCGAGGCGGCAATATGACGGAGTTCATCATGTTCCAGCTAGTCCTGGCGACGCAATAAGCAATGCGCAGTTTTTAGAAGCCACGCCTGATAAACCCACTTATTACTTTTTCTATAAAGCGATCATTATCACCAAGACCAGATTAAGAAATTGCGGTAACCTCTGGATATTTTCGTTGTTAAGTTTAAACCGAGCTATTGCGTATTTTTCTATACTAAATGAATATTCATTATTTACCACAATATAGTAAGTTATGATTCAAATAGCTGTTAAAATTAAAGTACCTACCTTTATCCGGAACCAACGATGTTACCTCTCTTCTACTATAGATAGGGAGCTAACTACTTTTACAAATTATAAAATGTATCCTTATCCACTTTCAGTACAATAGTGATTCATTTTAACTTGGGTCCTTTTCTTGTCGGGATGAGAGTATAAACCGACCGATAAGAAGTCCTAACGCACCGGAGTGACTATTAGAATGTATAGTGCTATTTATAATTCGCTATTATCGTCTGTTCCGTCTACAATGTTAGAATGTTACATTCAATTTCGTCTCGAAGGTGTGCCGAGCGGGAATTGAAATAGATCGTCGCCGTCGAGTTACTCACCACTAAGTAATATTGTGAACTTTAAGCCATTTCTCACATATCATATTTATTGTTATGTCGCTTTTGCGATATTCAAGTTGTGGCTTCAGTAATGCTTAAGATAACCTAGTAGCTTAAAATAATAATAAACCCTAGTAGTCTAAACTGTTCTCTTCGGTTATACAACCTACTTTAATAAAACATAATATGCCAATTGTAAGTTTATTAATTTTTTTTAATACTGCATCAACGCATTATTTCATGAAAGGTATTATTTAAGTTTTATTCGTAAAATTTAAATCATTTTTTTTATTTTTAATCTTTAATTCGAATGCGAAAAAGAACAGCTTCTTAAATTTAAGTTACTTTTAAAATTTATCTTTAGTAATTATATATGTATGTACGTATGTATGTACAGTAGGTACACTAATTGTTTTTTGTTGCAGCTGTGTCATTAAATCGTTTGACTAACAATTAGTTTACTTATACATAGTCAGCCAATTCACATGTTCAATAAAGTTATTCATAAATGAAATCCACGTAGAAATAATGAAAGAAATCTTTGTGCCAGCTCGTATCAAGCTACGAGGGTGCCAAGCTCGTCTTGGTACCTGATTCAATTCTATATACCTACTCTATTTCGATGTTATTGCTTAAGTATTGTATTGAATAACTTTTACCACGTCCTCGCTTACTTCGAATAATGCAAATATTGAATTTCATTTTCTCACGGCAGTTACAATAAAAAGTTTATATGCGCGATTCCCGGAATAAATAATTAATAATTTGGTACAGAAAACGGAATAATTGCAAGTAGGTACCTAAAATCGGAAGTAACCCGTCACAGATAATATATTTATTTACTACAGATCGTTTCTATAGGGATCACAAATATTTTCGAATACATTGGCAACTCCGAACCTTTGACACGCTATTTCGCTTTAGCCGTTTATTACTTTAAAAGTATATGCGAGTTCAAGGATCATAAGTCCTTCTATCTATTCAGATTCTGACCTGTACGAGTAGTTCATAAACTGGAAGATTTTTTTGTCAGTGCTTGACTCAAATCCCATTATGGCAAGTGGTGATAGTTTTGGGTTTTGGGTAACTCAAATTATTTATTACTGTCCCGAAGCAAAGTTTGTTGGATCGCAAATATAATATCTCGGACCCAATGACGCGATGCTTCACCCGAGTATAACAATAACATTAATCGATGTGGGTAAATATTGGACAATAACTCCACGGTTAATTGACGAGCTCTCTGTAAACACCAATTGATCAGCCGACTTGACACTAATGAACGTAATGAATGACATATGTATCGTAATGAAGATAATGCTTGTCGACTAGACTGACAATACTCCGTTACAGCTACTTAATGATATCTAGCTTGGAATTATGATGGTTCCTTGCTACTATCTAATTAGGAATAGGCGGTGACGCTGGTATGGGCAAATAATTATGGGCCATGGAGGGCTTTTTATTGGTGGGAATTTCCACGATTGATCAGAACTGGAAAAATATTTCTTAGATTAGATGTAAGTAAGAAATATGTAACTTGTTAGAAATTTGTAAGATATTAAACAAACAAAATGAAAAGAAAAATGCGAAATAAGTTGAAAAATTTTAAGACCAAAAACTGGCTATTCCAAATGGTGTAGAGTGATCAAAGCGATCTCTTCTAAGGATTACCTACATTAGAAAAGTGAAAATAATGAAGAAATAAATTACACGTGATTAATTTGAATAAAAATATCTTTATTGAAATGTTGCTGTATATTTCTGCTTTAGAATAAGCAATTAAATAAAAACTTTGTCTCACTGAACCGTTAAGTTGAATTTTACACCGTTCCAACTTCGCAGATGCTTGCTAAATGCTAGATTTAACGCGTCTTTAAACTTTTGATTCACACTGTTCCTCGTCTTAATGCCAGTACTTAAGGTTTAATTGTGTTTGTTTTGTCTCTAGCGCTATTTATGGGAGAAAAATGGTTCGTATTTTAAGCTAGACTAAATACCTGCTGTTTGCAGCTTCAATGTAACTGGGCGAATGGGCAGCAGTAATTAGGTCTACTAATTCTGTCTAAGGAATATAATATGACAATAATAGGAATATAATAATACGTGTATTTTGAATTTACGGTAAGGCATAAGTAAAACGAGGTAAGACGCAAGATCAAAGTGTGTGATGTGCAGCGCCAAACTGACTAAATAAAATACGTCAATAAAATTGTCGTGTTAATTTACAACATTTTGACTCTTTCAAAACAGGCAATTCACATTAAATTAAACTGAAATGTATATTAACGATGGCTTTATACAAAGTAGTTTTTAATTTTTTCCATCAATCAAAATTTTCGTTAAGGAATACAGGTATAATTTCAAGGTTAGATGTTTAAAAGCTAGTGAATATTATATTAAGCCCTTCGTGTTCCCTCATAAAGTGGCACTTACGTGAATTATTTTTACGTAAATTGTGTATAAAAATGGATGATACGGTGGCGTGGTTTCGTCCGTCAGAAAAATGAACTTGACAGTGGCAATAATGGCTGATAGGTGGGCGATGCATTCCAGCGGCCGCTATAAATATCTTCCGCGATGTGAGTCGATCGTTTCTCTTGTCCCTTCTCGTCCCGATTCTCGATTTGCCTCTGGGGAGAGTTGCCGCGTTGAATAATTACATTGTTATGTTAATTTTTCTGTTTTATTAGTCCATAATTTGTTCTTCAACTCGAGGCCAATCACTAGTCTGTTGCAAGGTGTCAGACTTTGTCTTTTTGTTGAAGTAAACAGGTTTCTTAATGATGTTTTCTCTAATTGGAGCTAGCTAGATCGTCATATTTAAATATGATAACATAAAATTAAAAAAGTTCGTTGTACGATTGAGTCCGGAGTCGCCGTACAGAAGAGCAACATAAAATACCACCTTAGGGGTATTGAAACAAATTGTTACGTGAGATATAAATAGCTTTATTATAATAGGAAATATAGTATTACTTGTTCTGTTCTACCTAAGAGATGACTTCAATAATAGACTACAAATAAGGAACTTGGAATTAGAAAAAATATACAATCCACCCAAGTGGCTACCTGCCCACCCACGCCCGCTTAGTGGCCGCCATTTTGGAGCATTTATTATCTAAAACTTGAACCGTGAAGCCCCAAAGCAAGTAACGATCGTATTCGTATCGGAGACCGTTATTTTTGTTCCTATCGGGCAAGAGGGAATTCGATTTCTCGTTAACTATGAACATTTATCAAAACAACGTAAAAACGTTGGATAATTCCTTTTATTAGGTTCCTGTACTCAAATGGTGAAAACGGGATAAGATATATATATATAAGATTCATAAGACACCGTTGTCGTTCTGTCTGCCCATCTGTCCATCCGTTTTTCGGCTTATCTTCTAAACCGTACCTAATAGGTAGTCACATTGATTTTTTTTCGAAATGTGTACCTACATATGACTATAACTGCATAACAGTAAACATAAAAAAACTTATTGTTTTTGACGTAAATATTTCACGGTGCTACGGGCTACGCGACCCATTGTGTGCAAATCTGACTCTCAGTCTAATAATTGTTACATTTTTGAAGTGAAAACTTCTTTAGTACGGGGGTGACTTGAAATTTTATGAAACGAAACTGTCCAGTGGAGACTAGAAATGAGTGGAGACTAGAGTTGAGCGGAGCGGAGTCGGGTGGGACGGAGCGGGGCGGAGCGGAGCGGAGTGAAGTAGATTAGTGAAACCTACATTTAACATCTTCCCGAAATTTTACATTCGTCTCATTATCTTAAAAACAAAAATTTTGAAGGTTTCACTTCTACCACGTGTGAATTGCACACCTTTTAATTTTTTTTTCCTTATAGTATAGATAGTTATTGATACATCTTCTATGATCGCCCTTCAATTAATCACGGTGGAGAGATTAGTTCGTAGCAAGCAATAATGTCTAAATTACGGGCAACTTACAACAATCTTACATCTTACAACAATCGATCTTGGGTCCGTTTCTTTTTCTGGTATACATTAACGATTTACCACATTATGTAAAGAACCAAGCGGATATTGTACTATTTGCTGACGATACATCATTAATATTTAAGTGTGAAAGGAATAAAGTAAATTTTGACGACGTAAATAGTGCTCTTTCGCATGTGTCGCGTTGGTTCACTATCAATAATTTGCTTTTAAATGCAAAAAAAACTAAATGTATAGAGTTTGTACTACCTAATGTTAAAAAAGTTAACAAATCTCTCAGACTGAATAATGAAATATTGCACATGGAGGAATCCACGGTCTTTTTAGGGGTGACCTTAGATAGTAAACTTCAGTGGGGCCCACATATAACAAATCTCGCGACTAAACTCGGTAGGGCTGCTTATGCTGTTAGGAAAATAAGGCAGTTTACTGACGTCGAAACTGCTAGGATGGTTTATTTTGCATATTTTCACAGTATTATGTCATATGCCATCTTGCTGTGGGGCAAAGCAGCCAGTATAGAACAAATTTTCATACTACAAAAAAGAGCTATTAGGGCTATTTATAAACTTAGATCTCGTGAAACTTTGCGTGACAAGTTCAAAGAAATAGGTATACTTACAGTAGCCTCACAATATATCTATAGTAACGTGGTTTTTATACGGAATAATATAAGCGCGTATAAACAAAATTTTGATATCACTAATCGCCAAACAAGAAAAATGCACCAGTTAGTAACGCCATCTTACCGTCTTTCTAAAGTGAAGCGATCTTTTATGGGCCGTGGTGTACAGTTCTATAATAAAATCCCAAAGTTAATACGTGATTTGCCAGTGGAATTATTTAAGAAACATGTAAAATCTCAACTTTTAGGCAAAGGCTACTATACTGTAGATGAGTACATAAATGACAAAGACGCATGGAAATGACCAGATCTGCAACCAGTTCCGTACAGGCTAGTGATACTTCTTTGTAAGAAATATACCAATGTATTTTATTTTTAAAAGATGTGCTGAGGAGTTTCTTTCGGCTTTTCTTCTCCTCCATGACAAAGCACCTTTCCGAAAAGCTGGTAAATTAAAAAAATGACGTGCATAAGTGTATCAATGATACCTACATGAATAAATGATTTTGAATTTGAATTTGAATATGAACTCATAGAATAGAGGATAATAATGTACTACGAAGAAACTAAACATAATTCCAGAGATAAGTTTCTTAATCCTTTTGGTTAATTAAAATAGTTCTTAATAATTACCTTGTTTTATCGTAACAAAATTATGATAGCATTAGCTTGAAATCTCTGTCCTCAAAAAACTCTAGTTTTTTTTGCGACCGCCCTTCACAGCCAATTTTCTCCGAAAGTTTTAGACCGAATAATTTGAAATTTGGTACTCATGTGCTATTTTGTGACCCAAAAACGAAGGTATAAAGAAAACAAATTTTTTAACGCACTCAAAATTAAAAAAAGAACTGTATAATATAATATAATATACGTACTTACCATACTACTAATCAACGTACGGAACCCTCTCCAAGCGAGTTTAACTCGCACTGGTCAAGTTTATAAAATCTTAAAATATAACTAGTCCAGCCATAAGTTCTGTTACAAATTCAAAATAATTAAAAAGCTGAAAAAAAGAAAAGTTTTTATGTAACAGTATTTATGGCCAGACTAGGTATATACATTACGTGTCACCTTGTTTGTCCGCGACAGACTCCTAAACTACTTAACCGATTTTTATCAAATTTGCACACCGTGTGCAGTTTGATCCAACTTGAAAGATAGGATAGCTTAAGTCTCAAAATAAAAATAAAAACTTTCGATAGAACGAAGTATGTCCGGGTAGCTAGTATGAATATAAATTTCATTATCAAAATCAAAAAAAATAATCAAAAAATCTTTATTCAGTCTAAGAGTTACATTTAAGTAATTCAGTTTTAAATAATTAAGCATCAATTAAGCATTTTAAATAATTCAGCATAATAATCATCATAATTAAGCATTTTAAATAATTCAGTTTTAAATTATTTAAATAATTAAGTAAGATTACTTTTTACATGCACTTGGTACATGCGAAGAGTTATGTTCTTACCAATTCATCGTACGGAGTGTACATTACAGTAGTACAGTGAGTATAGTACAGTGAATGTACTGTGAGTGTATTGTGAGATTGGTGAGTACATTCGTTCACCCAAATTGCGGTGTGACTAGAGGGAACTGTTCTAGTTTCCTCACTTCCACAAGCACTATGCAAACATATCTCATACATAGGGTTGCTACAATGTGCCTATATTATTTCATTAGTAGAAATTATTCTACTATAGAGACATTATCATTTTTAATTGGCTTCGTTACAAGTGATACTTTGAATCTTCTTTTTTAATATTTCTTTATAATAATCTGACCCACTTTCTTCGAAATAAAGCATCGGTGATCCCTTTGTTGTAACTGAAGTCTATGGGTAGAGATGGCAACTTACCACTAGGTGGCTAGTTTGCTTAATTGAACCAAACAAAAGGTTCCATTATAATTACAAATCGAAGAAAACTAAATTTATGGCTACTATTATTCTAAACGGTTTCCATGTATGTACCATGCAATATCTGACAATTGTCAACCCTAATATATTGATGGGGGCGCTATTGCATAACAAAGAGGCTGGCGCATCAATCATAGTGTCGAATCGAAATTGTATTGGTCGAAAACAAACGTGGTGCGTCCAGTCAGTCCTATTCGATTCCAACCAAAGGCCTATATACTAGGCTATCTGACCTGCAGCTGAAATATCTACACTCTAGCATTCATTTCGGAACTTCTGGAACGTCATATCAATGAAATTGGTTTCATGTTGCTGATTTAAACTTTGCTGTCTTTCGTTAACGAATAACGTATCAAAGTTTACTATTTTGCTGGTATTACTGTATGAGTGTATTGTTATTACAACAATAATTAACATAAAAACATACCTTGGTAAAGTAAGTTTAAAAATAGCATTACTCATAAATTAGTTTTTTTTTTAAATAAAACATAATCTTGCCAATGATCGTTTTTAAATGCAATTGCTAGGCATTTACTTAACTAGTACAGTCTGTAAACAAATCTATAAGTAAAATGTGTACTGAACTATCGCATGAACAACCTGCAGCGCCATTACAGATATCTTTGAGATACATAGGTAATATCCCTTCCCAAGTTACACATGTAGGAGTAGAAGATAGTTTAATAACAAAGTAACCGCGTGGTGCAGTTTTTTAATAACAAAGTAACTGCGTTGTGCAGTTTTTTGCGTTTCTAGATTCGTCTTTGTAATCCGTATAATTATTATCATATCCTATCCCACTTCTGCGCTCGGATCTTCTCTTAGTGCGACGGATAAAGGCCATAGTCCATCATGCTAGCCAGGTGCGAAAGAGCAGATTGCTTAACCACCATTTGAGAACAATACAACAATTAAGTTTGCAGGTTTCCTCACAGTTCTCCTTAAAACAAATAAAATTAGATTCGGGTCCATGTCAGAGACCATTTATCACAACTATTAATCTAGCTAGACATTAATACTAGGCACTGTTCGTGACTTTAAGCGCACGAAATTTCGCAACTTAATTTTGCCATGCAATATTATTCTCAGTGAGAATTTCTCAGTATGTCAATATGTCAGAATTGAATTACATTTTAATTAATCTTCATCGCCCATAAATGACCATAAAGCAAAGCAAGCAACAACCCATAATTGTCCCACTGCTGGGCTCGGGGTCTCCACTCAGAATGTGAGGGTTAGGCCATAGTCTACCACGCTGGCCAAGTGCGGATTGGTAGACTTCACACACCTTCGAGAACTTTTATGGAGAACTCTCCGGTGTGCAGGTTTTCTCACGATGTTTTCCTTCACCGAAGCAAGTGATAATTAACATGTAATACGCACATAATATTTGAAAATTAGAGGTGCGTGCCAGGATTTGAACTCGGGCCCCTTCGTTCGGGAGACCAACGTTCTACCGCTAGGCTATCACTGCTTATATAACTAAATGACCATAACTGTCCCATTATTGGGCTGGCCTAGCCATAATCCACAACTCTTGACTAAGTATGAAGTACGTGTGGTGACATTACACGTCACGCTGACGTCACGCCGACCTGAATCACGCTATCGAAGTTTTCTGCATCAGTTGCATGTATAGAAAGTTCCGAATAGATCAGTTGGGGCTCGGCCACTCTAAAGGCAATACAAACTTGTCTGGCAGGAGGTCTCACTTTGCTAAATACGAAATAGAAGACTTCACAGTTCACACACCTTTGGAAATATTATAGAGAACTTTTAGCTGCGCAGGTTTCCGCGCGATATTTTCCTTCACCAAAGCGAGTGAGCATTTTCAAATATAGCTGGCGATTTCCGATACGATGAAAAGTATTTTTTTTTTTTATATTTCTCTAAGGCTTAGCACGCATTACGATTTATCGCCGCACGTTTTTTTCCGCAAAATTCTGTGAGATATGGAAATTGTACGAAGCTGCACGCACTTGCGAAAAAAAATCGCATTCAGTACATATTCAGTACGCGATTTAAAAATCAACAGAAAAAAATCGCGGCATTAAAATTCGCAATGCGTGCTTACCCTTGTTATTTTAAGACCAATCGCAATAATCACATCTAGAAATACTTGCCACTAATATGATTAAGATACGAGTATATATATTATAACATTTATAACGTAGAAAACGCAATAATGTCTTATCTTCATGCTTGGACAATTTAATTGAATAAGATAACGTGATACCCTACTTTATCTTTGATGCGGAACAAAGAGGCTTAAGTTCAGTTTTTTGTAAATTTTTACCTTTTTGAAGGAGATATTGTGTTCTTAACAGCTTGCAACTGTTGACTGCAAAAATATTTTAATATGAACATTGTGATCGAAAACATTCATTGACTCAGAACGAAAGAAAATGATAAGAATTTCATATTAAATTGAAACTAAAAAAAAACACTTCCAAGATAAAAAAACAAGTAGGTATGGATTACTAAAAAAATTACCTTTTTGTTTTGGACATAGCGTTCTACTCTTTTATTGTCTATCAACATAAAACTACTATATACCATGCTCTTCGCGTGCTTGTCTGAACCAGGAATTCATTTGAGTTCTGTACTTGAACGTTAAATATGTAGGAAGATAAGCGGCTTAGATTGTAGTGCTAGTTGCTGTAATTATAACACTAGCTGTGTGAGTTTACGAAGAATAACTATGTATAACACAGCTGACTTTAAGTGGTACCACTCTCAACGGAGTCATTATGAAGACATACAAATACATAACTGTTTACAGACATAAATAATGATATCTACAAATACAGATATTGATACTGATTTACACACTTGCAGTTCATGTAGTGAAATTCCTTCTAAAATAATATTCTATTATTACAGTACCTTATACGGCTTTTAATCTATAATCTCAGGTAATCCGTCTGTTACATTGTAAAATGGCACATACTTACTAGGCTTTTTTATATCCTGCCCTTTATTTAGTCAGGTATGCGAAGAGACACGCAGGAATACAGGAATGCCATACCGGTGAACATAAAGAGTGGATAGTATCACTTTAGAAACCATGTAATAAGTTCTAAAAGCAAAATCAATTATTGTTTTGATTGATTTATAAGCAAATATTTGATTTCAAGAATTAACGTTGCCATTATTTCAATTTTGCTTTAAAAATTCTACTTTGTCCGCATTACTGTTTCAGGAATTATACGTCGGAAATATTGAAAAGCATTGTAAAACTGGCACAAGTTTAGCCAATAATAAATAACTACAATATTACAAAGAAAATCCTAATATGGTAGGTATTTAGATCTTGAACGCCCTGAAAAATATTTAATCTGAGTGAAGATCTTTATGAACACTACGTCTTTATTCGCGCGACGCGTATTATGAAAATAGGCACAAAAAATCTCAGACGCTTCCATTATCTTCCCTGCACTGTATAATATATAGACAACAATGTGATATTCTGCAATCATATTTCGCCAGAACAAAGCGCCGGAACGTCCCCTTACTCATTTCTCGACTCCATTCGAACCTTTTGTTGATGACGTATTTCCGAACGACAAATCAAAATGAATGAGGATTATAAAACAAAGCCAGTACTTACACTCAAATCCTTTACCACTTCATGTCACTATATCCCTTGCAATGGGAATACGTCATCAATCATCAATCATTTAGTTTCATCAGTGTCAAAGATTAAATTTATTATTTTTTTCAAATTAGTTATGTACTCTAAATAAATGTAGAGGAGCCAAGAAAAAACAAATCAGAAACTCGAAATGCAAGATAAAAATGCTCAAAATACAAACTATTATACTTTATACTATAATACAAAATGTATCTGAAAATACATCCGTGTTCGCACCTCTCAACACAAGAGTGCTTCACTATTGTGAACGGCTATATGCCGTGATACGTGGCTTTATTATCTCCTTGCCCACTTCAATAATATTATATGTAGAGAAATAACAATATGTTAACTTTTTTATTTTAAGCATTATTATTAAACTTATTCCATTGTACAACAATATACTGTACATACTAGCTGTCCGAACAGACTTCGTTCTGTCAAAAGTTTTTTTTTATTTTGAGTTGTAAGCTATCCTATCTTTCAAGTTGGATCAAACTACTCACGGTGTGCAAATTTGATTAAAATCGGTTCAGTAGTTTAGAAGTCCATCGAGGACAAACAACGTGACACGTAATTTATATATATTAAGATTATTGTACTTAAGAGTGCGTAAACGTTTATTTTATTACTAACACTGACTTGACTCTATCTGACGGGTTTTCCCTACATGCTTCAAGCAGACATTTAACACCTCTATTATGATCAATCTTTGCTTTTGAGAGTCATCGTCCGCCTTTAATGTTTATAATTATTGATCTTATCATATTATTTTATCTAATCTTGATTATATTTGTTTGGTATCTACATCTGTTAATATGGTTGTTCTTTACAAACAATTGAGTTATAATCGATCATCGTCACAATTTGTTCTTCATCCCGTTATCATTAAGTTAGAAACTTCCTAATTTTGTAACTGATTTATACTTTCTATGCCGCAACCAGGTAAAAAAATCATTGGCCGCAACAAATTCTTAAATCCGCTATTGTTAATTTGGTAGCGACAAAACTAAAGCCCGTATCGACGTATTCCGGTAATCATATTCGTTACGAACTTACCGGAGACGCACAGATTACGTATTGAAAATATTTTACTACCTCATTAACTACTTAGTTGAGTTAATATCAAGGCACGTATCTATCAATATTTTTGTGACTATTTTAACTGATTGAATAATGATTACATTTATGGGAAACGTAGGTACCTACTACATGAATATAACTACATAAAATATGTTATCTACTATAATTATAGTAGTTATGTAGGTATTCGAGTCATAATTAGTTCAATAACAACTTAAACTGGAGCGAAAACCAAAGCAATGCAAAACAAAATGCAAATTTAACTTCGCTCGACAATGGCATAAAAATTTCCTTGCGGTGAATACTAAATTTCTTGGCAACATTGGCCACACAATGCGGCTTATTGCACGAAATATAAAACAAGAACGTATCGTGTTTCCCGTCGCGTGTTCCATTCCTGGGCCATAAACTAAAGGTAATTGCTAAACAATACTTTTGAATCCGACTTCATAATAGTTCGCGTGGCGAATTAAAGATCTCTATCACGCGATTCGAAACCAATCAGTGGGTATGTTAGAAATGCGAGTCGAATCGCCTCATCCCGTTACTAATAGCAGGACTTCTACATACAAAGAACAGAAAGGTCCGCCGGTATTGCGTTCATAGTTTCCGTTACTGATCATAATGTACACGCGTTTTGCAATTTTCTCTGGTCATTGTTCAACTTAGTGTTTGTACGACTTTTACCCGCCGCAGAGCCTTGGTTCCAATCTGAAATGCGTCTCTTATATTCATGTCTTAGAAATAATCGGTGAAGAAAACATCCTGTGTTCTGAAAGTTCTGTAATGTCCTCGTATCGTAATATTAGCGACCCTATCCTATCCTTACTGACAAAGAAGAAACAGTTTGTCAAGTGGGATTGGTAGTCTGGAAGCAGCATTTCACTTTTAAAAACATAACAGAGAAAGAAGATGAAATAACACTGAAAGATAAAAAAGACATGTGAAGAAATTCCGAAAAAATTTGTGCGGAATATTTGAAACCAAATTCAATTTTTCCTTAATAGCCAGAGAAGTCGAACTATAAAATTTAAACTGGTCAAATCCGCATCGACCTCGCATTAGGGTTCCGTACTGTAAGCGGATCCAAGAATATTTTCTGTATTCTGCAGAAATTAAGACTTTTTAGAAATTATATCCAGAATTTTGGTATATTTTCGTCAAATAAAGGCAAAAATAAAGTTACAATAAAGATTTATTACGAGTATTCAGTGCCTTTCAAATATTAGGTCCTTACATTATGAAATTGGCGGACTGTAGTATTTTTGCATCGAAATTCTACTTCAACTTAAATTCAGAATTCATTTAACTGTGGTTTTCTGTCCAGTAGATTTGGAGAAAGTGAGATATGACGAACGAACAAACAGACATGCAAGTTTTGAAGTGAAAACTTCTTTAGTACGGGGGTGACTTGAAATTTTATGAAACGAAACTGTCCAGTGGAGACTAGAAATGAGTGGAGACTGACTTGAGTTGAGTTGAGTTGAGTTGGAGTGGAGTGGAGTGGAGTGGAGTGGAATAGTAAAATCTACAATTATCATCTTCCCGAAATTTTACATTCGTCTCATTATCTTGAAAACAAAATTTTTGAAGGTTTCACTTCTAACACGTGTGAATTACACACATTTTATTTTTTTTAGTGTATCCACGGAACCCTAAAAGCGCCAGTACTTGCAATTGAAATTCGTATAATTCCGTATCCTTCGAATGGATTTACTTTACGATTTCCATTAAACGAAAGTGAGCTTGCCAAGACTTGGATTTCGGAGAATGCTTTGAACCCTTTCCTGTATTATGGGTCTTCCTAATTGAAACTTGGAATGGTTGAATTTTATTTCCCCGGGATCCCTTTTTTTTACTAAAACACTTTAATTATATTATTGAAATTCACGTAACCTCCTTTTAAGAATCCACTGGTTATTAATACACTAGACTAGCGCTTTCCTCTCCTTTCCTCGCGTTTTCCGGGGATAATAAAGGGCCATTCATTAATTACATGAGGACACTTTTACCCATTTTGGACCCCCTACCCCCATGTAAGGACACGTAAGATTTCTCGGACTCCCTTCTTACGTAATATTTTATTTAGTTTAATAAAAAAATCTATTACACTAAAGCTCATAATTTGAGGTAAATCAAAGATTTTGTTCCTTAATATTAGTATTTTGACTTCTAAAATATTACGTAAGAATAGCTTTAAACCCCCTCTCCCCAAAAGATAAGGACATGTAGAGATTTTGAGGAACCCCTCCCCCTCGAAACCCTTACGTTATTAATGATTGGCCCCTAAGTACCTACCCTCATCCCAATTCCCAGATCCTGATCTACCTATGTGCTGAATTTTATGAAAATCCGTTCAATAATTTTTGTGTGAAAAAGTAACAATCATCGCATCCTCCAAACAAACTTTGACATGTTTAATATTAGTAGGATTTGTTTCCATTATTTTATCTAACTCTTCAACTAAATAGAAATGTAATATTTCTCATTAGCATCTTTTGCAGTATTAAAATTCATTTCAACTTAAATAACTCTTTTTATTTCGTTTTAGGTTAATTACTATTCGTTAGAATGTTTCTTGTATTTGAGTTAAAAAGAACTCTTAACTATTTCGTTCTATAACCCAATAATTACTCAGCTTGAAATTTGGCATTCTTTCCACTGTACCGTAATGTAGCCCCAGACGAATGCCATGACATTGGCAATAGAAAGAAACGGTTATGACGTAATGAACTTAAGGCAGACGTTCTGCGGTCGTCTCATTTGTGTCGGCTCTTAATTGTCTTCGCGAGATCGCATTGCGACCTAAATCAGGAAGGTCGAATTCCTTGACTTCATACCCATCATACCCGTCCGCACCCAAAACCGAGCGTACATCAGTGGGATCATCTTTCCAAGAATTGTCGGCATTCATGCATAATTCACTTTTGTTTGATGATTTCAAATTCAATGTTTTAAAATTCATATTGACTTTACGAGCAATTTCAGCAGTAACCTACATTTGATTTGTATACTAACTATGTGTGATGAGTTTACTCCAAAGCATTGGGTTCTCCAAATATATTAGGTAATAGAATCAATAAATTCAATGAAATCTGTAATATCATGTAAAGACCAGTTAAATAATCATATTATTGTGAATAAATATTATGATACTATACAGGGTGTAAAATAAAGACGGTAGTTAGAGGAAAAGTACCCTGAATATTTATGATGGCAAATTTTGCTGAAAGAAAACATTTTTTTAATTTCAAAACTCAGTATAATTGCATTCAAAGACTTTTGAAAATTCACTTGCTTGAGCCGGGTATCGAACCGATGAAATGCGAAAAAAACATCCTGTATTTTTATGATGGAACATCCTGTATTTTTATGATGGAAAATCCTGTAACTTTATATTCTACACTGTATATTATCTGATATTTCTACAGTTTTTCTTGTTTTAAACTTCGGTAAAGCTTTGAATAATCATCCAAACATTTACTTAATTCAGTATTTAATTGACTTTCATCATTGGATTGGAACTTTATTCCTTAAATTTGACGTGAAATCAAACTTCAAACGAATTTCACTACACATACCTAATCGCAAAAGAATTTAATAACAAGTTACAAAATTAATTTAAAAAATATTATACATTTAGTAATATTTGCCTTATTTCTCACGAATCTTCGTTCTTGGATAAAATGAAGAATATTAAAAACTCATAAATAACAAGCTATTTTGATGACAACTTCAATTTAGGTTAAATTGAATTTTTCTATTTTTTTCCTACGGAAATTTTAAATTACCTACTTTATATTTTTTCACGTTTATCAAACTTTCTTATTAAGAACTTTATACATAAAAAAGCAAAGTTGTAATTACCCTAATTCTAAGTATCTATTAGCTTTTATGGAAATACCGCTTCAAACAAGATTTACTCCATAAAATATAATTCTAATTAAACCTTATATTACAAAATCCAAACCAAAATATTCCTGACAAATTATATCAGTCAAAAGCCATCGATTTAGATAAGTAAAACTAGTAGAATTCAAGTCAATTTCTGATGTTAACCCAGTATAGCAATCGTCAAGTCTGATCCGAGGCCTTCAAGTGATGTAATAACTTCCAACAGTAAAGTTTACGCCTAATCCCTTAACGATTCCGCACTGTAACTGTAGTCTCCTCAATTACCAAGAGAAACGTATGCCGGATGCCCTGTAGATGCCAAGTTTGTAGCTGGTGAATTTCAGGCGTCGCGTCGTATAGTGTAAATACTAGTAAGACTCCTCGCTTCACTTCAGGTGCCTTCACTCTTAACCCTTTACCTTAGGTACTTACTTACTTACCTTTACCTTTACCTTACTTTACTTTACCCTAGGGATAGTAGACCCCTGAAGCATCTTATTTTTAACAGGAATTATAATAGATACTTATATAGCCTATAGTTGCTATCACACACAAAATTATTTATACCTAATTAAAATGTTAGTCTTACTAATATGTTAAACTGCTACTACTATTATGTTAAAACAATAAAATTTCTTATTAATACATATACTGTTAAATGTACGGTATTGAAGTAGCTATGGATGCGAATATTAAACACCTCAGAACACAACATTGAGCTAAACAAAGGCAAAACACAATAGGAAGGACGTCTTCGGTGCATGACAAAAAGGCCATCTTCACGGTTCATTAACAACTTGGAACCTGACACCTTGTCTCTAAAAAAGATTAATTTATAGCCCTGTGTTAAACCCTGGTTACTGTAGCCAAGAATACGGAACTCATTTCTGTAAGAAAAGTGAGCGCTGGGCGTCACCTGTCACTAATTCACACATCTGTCAAAATATGTGACGACATTTCATTTGATGTACTACGTGGTATTACTCAGGTTGTTAACTTATGATGAATATTCTCCATAATTTAAATTCATACGTCGCGTCGATCGTGAAATCCAAATATCATTAAAAAGATCATTTATTATTTGCTTGATAATGAGTTTGTATAATAATGTTATTGGAATAGAGAAACACAGATCGACCAAGTGAAACATTGAAATACATAGGAACATACATATATTGTTAAACACATAGTAACTAACAAGCTACGCTTTTCCATTAACGAGTCTTGGATACATTGTTACTTCGTGTTCTCGTTTAAGAAACATGTGCTTTCATGTGCTGGTTTCTTTTATGTTCTACATTGATGAGAATTACAGACCAATCGTTTATTGCAGTAATAGCTTAGTCGTCAGTCAGATAGAAAGTCAGTCTTCTGCTTGGAGTATCTGGATTGGAATCCAACATACGCATGTTAATTGTTATTTTTTTTTTAGAAAAAAATATTTGTTATTTTGGTGTAAAAATAACGTGTGTACGTACTTATGTTCGCACGTAAGAAGTTATACTTCTTTGGTGTAAACAGAACAAATATAGCTAAAGATTTCATCCCGTATGCCACAGCTCTTTGTTTGTAAAAGGAATTAGTTATCAGCTAACTTCATCATGTACGTTTTTGGCTGTAACACGGAAACTTGAGTTTTCATAGTTTTGAAGTAAAACCTAATATATGTACTATTATTTCTTCTGTGGTAAAACTTCTTTAGGCGCGACTTGAGAGTAACTCACATTATTTTTCGGACGGAATTAACGCTTTATAGTCGTTGACGCAGTTTCCGCTATTTAAAGATTATTAACGGTAATTATAGCTTTATATTCGTTATTATAAATTTAAGTGTATTGTTAATAAATATGAGTCAACTGTATTACTAGGATATTTATTTTAAATTAAGTTAAATTTTTTTGGTAATACGTGTCACCAACGTCAAAGAAGTTTTACTTCAGTCGCGCGTAAAGATTCAAATAAAGATTCAAGACACGCACACACTTTTTTTTCCTAACGCCTCAAAAGAACTACAACTTCAAAAAATATTTTAAAATGATTGGTGACATAATTTCAAAAATAAGTAGGTACACATCTTAATATACTGTAAGTTGCACTACTTCAAGAGGTGACTCATTTAAATGAGGTTTAAATTGAAGAGAAGTTAAATCAAAGAGAGATTTCGTACTTTGCGGCGTTTTAATTAGACGTACCACTTTATTCAATGACGTAGCAGTCTCCTTGACGTCAAGTGTATTTCATCTTGGAGATTTAGTAGAGCCTTATAATTTTTCCAGCATCGTGGTTATATAGGACATGATATAGATATTAAAAGTATTAATGCATTTTATGAAATATGTCGCTTAAATACAAATTTTTTAATAAATTTTTTCATTGAATTTGTCTGCACAGTAGGCGTTCAGAATTTGTTACCAACAGGTCTTTGGGATGTCATAATAGAATCCTCTCTAGAATAATCCAAGAATTATTGACCATCCTTATCAATTCTTTCATCTGAGATCCTTATTCTTAAAGTTCAATTACGGTTCGATTCCATGGTACATCATTGGTCAATTTTTGATTGAGGTATTTATAATTTGTCGTTATTTTATACGCTGACATCCTGACATTTCAGCAATATTTGTGTTGCTTACTTGTTTACGGACAAAAAGGTAATTGGAAAATAAATGTAGGTATTCCGAAATGTGCCTTTATCACATCCAAAAAATCTTTATTAATTTTTTTTTTTTTTACTTAGGTACTACCGACCAATTTTATTTAGATCCACCTTTCTACTCGTAATATGTCGCGCTGATAACGTTGTTGTAATATTACGTATAAAATATTTTCTAACTCAATTCTTTCAAACTCAATTTCGGGATGGATATTATTACGTACATACTTACAATGTAGCTAAATTCAACAATGTTTTGACTAAATTAATTCATGCTGCTAGATCAAGAAAGCCCGTAAAGTTGCAACCTTGTTGCATATAGCTACAAATATAATCTGAATTTTACCAAGAAAAAAATAACTTCAAAATAACTTAAAATGTACTAGTCAGAACATGACAAGCACCAGTTTTCGATTAAAAAAGAATCATCAAAATCGGTTTACCCAGTCGAAAGTTCTGAAGTAACAAACATAAAAAAAATACAGTTGAATTGAATACTTCCTCCTTTTTTGAAGTCAGTTAATTACTAACCAAGTTTTAGGCACGTTCTACAAATACAATAAATACACCTTGAAACGTAATCCAAAACCATTTACCTAATCTCGAAATCATTGTACTGTTAGCACGAAAATCCGGCACTCCTACTTACGTTTCGATGCTATATGTTTTATAGACGTAAATATGTAATGAATTGCTTATTCGTAGAAATATTTATAGGTATGTCTACAGATATCTGTCTTGTAGCTCATATCATTATTCAATGATCATCATCAATAACAATAAAACATTAGATATACCACTTAACTACAATCAAAAGATTTAATTAATAAAGTGAAATCTAAAGTATATCGGAATAAAAAGAAAGTAAAAGTGTATTTTAGACTTCATTATCTACATTTAAATTTTAAATTTGAGTGTCGAAACCAGACTAACAACAAATTATAATATTTAAAGGCGATAATGATAATTATCTTAATGAGATTTATCATCTTTTCAGGTCAAAACGGGTGTAAACGTGACAGTGATAGTGGGTCCTCCGAGGGGCAACATGTGGGCGGCGGGACCCAGGTGAGGTCCCGCCTCGCCATGGGCTCCAACATCAGCCAACACTCCGCTAAGGGTCTCAAGGGTCGACGCGCGCGCTCCAGTGGCGACCTTTGCAATGGCGATGCCAAGAGCCAAACGGAATCCTCCGTTTGCGGATCGGTGGTCGGTGACGTCATGGGCTGGAATAGATCTCTACCCAACCATCTGGATGGAAACCGCCATCTAGCGGACTATAGTCGCGTAAACAACAACTATGGTGAATTTGGGACGTACAACAGAAGTCATCCGAAGGGCGGACGCGGTCTTCGATATCGCGTCTCTAAATCTGGTGAGTTTTAACTTATGTTAGTTATAGAACTTACCTTTCTACATTTAAAACGCCATTGGGTGTATGTACATAAGTATCGAGTCATTGAGAGATTGAAAATAAGTTTGTAAGAATCAATAATAAGTTCGCTCGCTCGTTTTTATTATGAGTTCCATTATCGGATTGATATAGTAATGAAAGTAATTGTTTACTTCGTTGTCAACATTCGCCCGGTGCGGACGTCGCACTTTGCTTCGTCTTTTATTATGTATACCGCGAAGGACTGAAATAAATTACCCGCGTGGGTGTTCCCGTCTGATTATAATATGGGTGTCTTCAAGTCAAGATTGAATAGGCTTTTACTAAGTTAGTGCGCTTTACCATACACGACTTCATTTCCGCTTACCATCAGGTGGTTTTGTGGTCAAGCATTAACTTATCTATACTCTATATACATATACAAATAAATAAAATTGGAGTGTCTGTTTGTAATATTGAAATAACTGCTTTTTACTAAATGCATTTGGATGTGTACACGGTACTTATACCAAAACAACATTTTTTACAATTTTTGTCTGTCTGTCTGTCTATCTGTCTGTCTGTCTGTTTGTTCCGGCTAACCTTTGAAATGGCTGGACCGATTTTCACGGGACTTTCACTGGCAGATACCTGATGTAACAAGGAGTAACTTAGGCTACTTTTATTTTAGAAAAAAAATAGTTTATTAGCGATACGAAGTTCGACGGGTCAGCTAGTGCTACATAAAATAGTATCAGTTACACTTGTAATATTAGGTGCATCTATATAATATTTTTCTAAAGTGTGGAAATGGTCTAAAAGTAATGTTTAGCAAGAGAGTGTCGATTTAATTAGGTGAACCCACCCAATGTGTTAAAACTATTTCAAGTTTAATGGCGGGGTCTGAAACCACGTCTTAAAATCGTACAGAACTGAGACCCTTCATTATATTATAATCCTTCCACGTTAACTCAAAATTAACGTACAGGTGAATTTGCAAGAAAGTGTATTAACTGTAAGGCAACTTATCAACTTAATACTTACATAAGCTACGTTAGAACCCCATTACATTTAAATATTATATTAGTAGGTACATCTAAAGCTAAGTCTTAACTTGTCGATCAAGTGTTAACTTCAGAACATCGTAAGATAAGATAAGTTTTCACTTGAAAACTATTTAGCTTTTAGCAGAAAGACTAAATTGACAGTCTTGAAGACCGATAACTGAAAAAAAGTCCAGCAAATATTGATTTATTCTTCATACTGAGAGAAGAAGTTTCGTGACATGTCGCAACTTCAAGTAGTTCAAGTTTAGCGAATCCGAATAATCACAATCCGAAGATCAAATGATAACTTCATTCAATTTTGTGCTACGCAGGGTAGCTTACTGCCTACTGAAGACTTAAGTTCAGTCTCAGTTAGCTCTTCCCTCTTCATTAAGGCGATATTATCCCAAGAAATGGTATTTTTGAAGGTGTTTTGTTCATAAATGGTACATAATACAATTCTAAAAAAAATATATGTTATTTTACAGTCTTTGTTCTTTCGTTCCCTCATACTTGATACACGATAGCAATTATTTCATTGGATAGAAATAAATCACAAAGTGGGGTCTAATCTGGCATAAAAATGGCGTTTTATTCGCGTTTTAATCGCTTCCAGATAATAAAAAATATACCACAGTATAGGTCCTATAGATACCAATATTTCTTTCTGATCATAATTTGAAATTTTGAAAAACATCCCTTTCAATTTCTATTTTTTCCCTTTCCACGAGCAACGAAACGCCCGACGCGTTAATTTACTCAATTTTACTCTCGCGCCAGTCGCCTTCGAGGTAGGACCTGTGCTAATCGGCATCGCAGCCGCACGTTGTCGAATTTCCGACACTAATTTTAATTTCGAATTTGGCGCGCGCGCCTTCTGAACTTATATTACGTATTAAGTACTGTCCAAAGTATCCACACTGCTGTAATTTGAAATAATAAATTTTTTTCGTTTTTATACTTTAGTTACTATTATAGTATTTGGGTATTGGTATAAGTCAAGTGCTAATTACACAATTATTATCTAATACTATCCCAAGCCGGATGGGTGTCGTAAAAGGCGACTAAATCCGGCCCGCTGGTGGTAGGGCCCCTCGAGGGATTATATTGGTAATATTGATTTTAAATTTAATACCATTATTACTATTATTATTTCTCCATGGGGTTCGCATGGATAGCTACCACCCTTGAGCATGTGTCAGTCGCCAAACGACTCGTCGTGACGGCTGGGAGCTTGAGAGACAGTTTTCTTTTTTGAAGTTATACCTTATTTAGGCGCGTTATGAAATAAATGGAAAATTGTTTTGAAAAAATGATTATTGAAGTGAAAACTTCTTGAAGTCAAAAGTCAAAAAAGTCGAAAGTCAAAAATGTCAAAAAAGTCAAAAGTCGAAATTCAAAAAAGTCAAAAAAGTCAAAAGTCAAAAGTCAAAAGTCAAAAAAGTCAAAAAAGTCAAAAGTCAAAAGTCAAAAGTCAAAAAAGTCAAAAAAGTCAAGTCAAAAAAGTCAAAGTCAAAAAAGTCAAAAGTCAAAAAAGTCAAAAAAGTCAAAAAAGTCAAAATTCAAACAAGTCAAAAGTCAAAAGTCAAAAGTCAAAAAAGTCAAAAAAGTCAAAAGTCAAAAAAGTCAAAAAAGTCAAAATTCAAAAAAGTCAAAAGTCAAAAGTCAAAAAAGTCAAAAAAGCCAAAAAAGTCAAAGTCAAAATTCAAAAAAGTCAAAAAAGTCAAAAGTCAAAAGTCAAAAAAGTCAAAAAAGTCAAAAGTCAAAAGTCAAAAGTCAAAAGTCAAAAGTCTAAAGTCAAAAAAGTCAAAAAAGTCAAAAAAGTGAAAAGTCAAAAAGGTCAAAATTCAAAAAAGTCAAAAGTCAAAAGTCAAAAAAGTCAAAAAAGTCAAAAGTCAAAAAAGTCAAAAGTCAAAAAAGTCAAAAAAGCCAAAAAAGTCAAAGTCAAAATTCAAAAAAGTCAAAAAAGTCAAAAGTCAAAAGTCAAAAGTCAAAAGTCAAAAGTCAAAAGTCAAAAAAGTCAAAAAAGTCAAGTCAAAAAAGTAAAAAAAGTCAAGTCAAAAAAGTCAAAAAAGTCAAAAGTCAAAAAAGTCAAAAAAGTCAATAAAGTGAAAAAAGTAAGAAAAGTCAAAGTCAAAAAAGTCAAAAAAGTCAAAAGTCAACAGTCAAGTCAAAAACGTCAAAAAAAGTCAAAAAAGTCTAAAGTCTAAAGTCAAAAAAGGCAAAAAAGTCAAAAGTCAAAATTTGTGGAGTGGAGTGGAGTGGAGTGGAGTGGAATAGTAAAACCTACAATTATCATCTTCCCGAAATTTTACATTCGTCTCATTATCTTGAAAACAAAATTTTTGAAGGTTTCACTTCTAAGTTCTAAAATGTGTGAATGGCACACATTTTAATTTTTTTGTTTTTATTATTTTTTACGTATCTTTAGGTATTTTATTTTAAATTATTCTTATACTTTTTATCATTCTCAACATACTTGTAAAATATCTTATCCAAAGGGTTTGAAGATTTTTGTACGGAACCTGGCATACCTACAAGTCCGCCATTTTGAAAAAAAAGCTCGTTTCGATTTTGAAGTTGGTTACTTTTTGTTAGTATTTAGATGATATTAGTCAATTTTGTATGTAAGTACCTACTTATTTGTAGGTGAACCGATTTTGATGATTCTTTTTTTGATAGAAAGCTGGTGCGTATCATGTGGTTCCACATAAATTTGAGGGAGATTTGACAAGTAGTTTTCGAGTTATTTTGAAGTTGGTTATTTTTTGTTAGTATTTAGATGATATTAGTCAATTTTGTATGTAAGTACCTACTTATTTGTTATCCACTCACCTTTAGTATCCACTGGACAGTTTCATTTCATAAAATTTCAAGTCAGTCTGCACTCACCTCTAGTCTCCACTGGACAGTTTCGTTTCATAAAATTTCAAGTCAGTCTCCACTCAACTCTAGTC
This sequence comes from Thymelicus sylvestris, assembly GCA_911387775.1. Lineage (NCBI taxonomy): Eukaryota > Metazoa > Arthropoda > Insecta > Lepidoptera > Hesperiidae > Thymelicus > Thymelicus sylvestris. The sequence goes on from OU426893.1 coordinate 12,873,455, forward strand.
TCCACTGGACAGTTTCGTTTCATAAAATTTCAAGTCAGTCTCCACTCACCTCTAGTCTCCACTGGACAGTTTCGTTTCATAAAATTTCAAGTCAGTCTCCACTCACCTCTAGTCTCCACTGGACAGTTTCGTATCATAAAATTTCAAGTCAGTCTCCACTCACCTCTAGTCTCCACTGGACAGTTTCGTATCATAAAATTTCAAGTCAGTCTCCACTCACCTCTAGTCTCCACTGGCCAGTTTCGTATCATAAAATTTCAAGTCAGTCTCCACTCACCTCTAGTCTCCACTGGACAGTTTCGTATCATAAAATTTCAAGTCAGTCTCCACTCACCTCTAGTCTCCACTGGACAGTTTCGTATCATAAAATTTCAAGTCAGTCTCCACTCACCTCTAGTCTCCATTGGACAGTTTCGTATCATAAAATTTCAAGTCAGTCTCCACTCACCTCTAGTCTCCACTGGATAAGCTAAAATTATCATTACTCTTATTTTATTACACCTAAAATTCCAATGAATAAATCAAAATAAAGTATACTTACACCCCAACTCAGAGCAGTTACTAATAATAATAATAATAATAATAATAAAACCCTTCCACACTCATACCCCCGCAGTAGGTTACAAGTATTTACCTGTGTCGCGGGTGGCATGTACTACACATATAACACATCACAATAACAGCCATGACACGAGTACAAATATTTATCTGTCACATAAATATTTGCCCCGGCCGGAAATCGAACCCGAAACCCCTCGCTTCGCAGTTCGCAGGCAGGTCCACTACCAACTAGGCTATGTAGGATCTACAGCTACGCACGGGGTCATTAACCTCACAGCCGCGCGCGGCCGGCTCACGGCGTGGCGGTCGAGTTTACACTCAGGGGAGCGGGGTAAAGGGCAGTGAACAAAATGCCTACAACGGTCGAATACGCTCGCCTTAACAAAGCTAAACTTTAGCTTTGCTTCAATACGCTCCTCCAATGCGGATTGGTGAAGTGATTAGTGTATTCAAGCGTTTCCATTTAAACAGAGGCGTAGCTACCGCCGTATCAGCCGTATATTTATACGAGGCCCCCAGCGTATAGGTGCCCCTACTAACACTCCCAAAAAAAGCTCGCCTGCGGCCTACGAACGCTACAGTTGGCACACCTTTTATATTTGACAGCTAACGTCGAGGGGGCCCTAAAACCAATATTGATATGGGGCCTCCTTGGCTGGCTACGCCACTGCATTTAAAGGCCGATTTACAGAATTTTATCAATTGGAAACGATTCAGTTTATTGCTGATTCCTTAGTAAACCTGTAAAATATCTCTACAAAATTTTATCAGCAATTCTGCAAAAACAAATTTAATTTTTGAAATAATGCAAGTGTTAATTATGTTAACTATCTTTCTTGGCCGGCAAGCCCGGCAACCCATCAGTGATGCCTTTGGTGTATCTGATTTCCATGTGCGATGGCAACTTACCATCAGATGGATCGTCAGCTCGTTTTTTAGCCATTTCCATAAAAAGATACTCAATCAAAAATACATATTTAATGCACAGAGCAGGTACCTACGTACATAATGATTCACGCCGCACTCTCTTTCATTTAGATACCACGATGCGTTTGTATTTGTAGGTTCCCTGTATACGTTGATTTGAAACGCTTGAGTGATTTGTATGTGGCTTTGTTTGGCAGAGCCGTGTAGGGCGGATGTCTGACCTGTTTACAAGCTGTTTGCTGTTTGTACATAGATACTTTGTCTTGCTATTTTCGAACAACATAGCGCTCGTTCGGCTGAATTAGGACAATTAAGATAAATAGCTTTACTTATTTTAATTTGGTACTTTTGAATACATATTGGAATGATAATGTTATTATGGATATCAATCCTATTAAAATTTCAATTTAAACTTTGTCATAATTTAGAACGTTTGTATATTTCTGACTTTTATAAATATTTTCGTGTGAAAAACGAACAACAACAAGTTAGTGATTCTGAGTTGAGGCGATACAGTACTTATTTACTATACTGATAAAAAGTAGGTAATATTCTTTTAGAGTGGCGCTTCCTCTAGTCAGACTACATGATTTATGACACCGATGGCATTTTTGTATAAAATTTCGATTTTTTAAAGTAGTAAATCTTAAGTGTCTACTTTGCGTATTTCACGAAAAAGAAATAACAATTTACAGTTTGGGTGAAGCGATAGTAGACGCGGTAAAATTCAATTACTCGCCTCAAGAGTACTGAAGAAGGTATATTTTCAGATGAACTGCGATAAATTGGAACCGAGGTTATGCCACCTTTAGTTACCAGGTATTCACTTTTAAAACCAATTAGAACTGGAACTGATAATCGAGTATTGAGAATTTCCATTTCAAATCATTAAAAAAATCAAATAATTATATGAAAACAATTCATTAAAATAAACAAATAAATAACGCTACACACTCACATCCATACACTAGGATTCCCCGTGGCGTGGGTGCCATGGACCACACCCGTGGGCCCCGTGGCGTGGGTGCCATGGGCCACATAAAATTACAAGAACACAGACCCAGAACAAGAATAGAAAAAACTCATTCCTGGCCCTATGACTCTTAAACTTTGGTTGTAAACTGGGCAACAGGATTGTCTTCGTTTATTGATCTTTAAAAATTGCACATTTACATCATTCAAAGAATTATGACACTGTAAGAACTTTGACACAAACAAAAGCACTTGATACATCTTCTGAGGCACTTTCTGATTTATAAGGTCTCTAAAAAAGGCACACAAAACACCTCTTCAAAGCCACTCCCTCCGGAATATTCATGTTCACACGCAACGGTGTATCACCACTCACCGGGCAGGAAATCAAATACCACGGTCTCTATAATCAAGGAGCCTCATCACGCAAGTCACGATGACGTCATGGCAAGCCCAAAATAGCAATAACGAACAGGTCAAGGACGGCTCCGAACCCTCGGCAGTTTGGTTCATAAAATTAACATTACTTTGACTTATTTCCCTTTTAAGCGCTTTAGTGCAGGCTCGTTATTTCTGCCCGTAATTATAAAGCATTCGAAAAGACTCGAGGGACCTATTGCCTGTATAAATAAATAAGGCATTACTAATACGGAATGGTGTACCTACTTACTTTAAAAGGGTTCAAATTTTACGACAGGGTGCAGCAATATCTTTTCCAATATATCTTATGGCATGATAGACAACACTAATGCTTATCCACCAATTCCAATATGCCCGCTCGCAGAATAAAATTTAAATTCTTAAAAGTAGCTGATGTATTTAAGGCGATATTATCCCAAGAAATGGTATTTTTGAAGGTGTTTTGTTCATAAATGGTACATAATACAATTCTAAAAAAAATATATGTTATTTTACAGTCTTTGTTCTTTCGTTCCCTCATACTTGATACACGATAGCAATTATTTCATTGGATAGAAATAAATCACAAAGTGGGGTCTAATCTGGCATAAAAATGGCGTTTTATTCGCGTTTTAATCGCTTCCAGATAATAAAAAATATACCACAGTATAGGTCCTATAGATACCAATATTTCTTTCTGATCATAATTTGAAATTTTGAAAAACTTCCCTTTCAATTTCTATTTTTTCCCTTTCCACGAGCAACGAAACGCCCGACGCGTTAATTTACTCAATTTTACTCTCGCGCCAGTCGCCTTCGAGGTAGGACCTGTGCTAATCGGCATCGCAGCCGCACGTTGTCGAATTTCCGACACTAATTTTAATTTCGAATTTGGCGCGCGCGCCTTCTGAACTTAAATTACGTATTAGGTACTGTCCAAAGTATCCACACTGCTGTAATTTGAAATAATAAAAAATTTTCGTTTTTATACTTTAGTTACTATTATAGTATTTGGGTATTGGTATAAGTCAAGTGCTAATTACACAATTATTATCTAATACTATCCCAAGCCGGATGGGTGTCGTAAAAGGCGACTAAATCCGGCCCGCTGGTGGTAGGGCCCCTCGAGGGATTATATTGGTAATATTGATTTTAAATTTAATACCATTATTACTATTATTATTTCTCCATGGGGTTCGCATGGATAGCTACCACCCTTGAGCATGTGTCAGTCGCCAAACGACTCGTCGTGACGGCTGGGAGCTTGAGAGACAGTTTTCTTTTTTGAAGTTATACCTTATTTAGGCGCGTTATGAAATAAATGGAAAATTGTTTTGAAAAAATGATTATTGAAGTGAAAACTTCTTGAAGTCAAAAGTCAAAAAAGTCGAAAGTCAAAAATGTCAAAAAAGTCAAAAGTCAAAAAAGTCAAAAAAGCCAAAAAAGTCAAAGTCAAAATTCAAAAAAGTCAAAAAAGTCAAAAGTCAAAAGTCAAAAGTCTAAAGTCAAAAAAGTAAAAAAAGTCAAAAAAGTCAAAAAAGTCAAAAGTCAAAAGTCAAAAGTCAAAAAGGTCAAAATTCAAAAAAGTCAAAAGTCAAAAGTCAAAAAAGTCAAAAAAGTCAAAAGTCAAAAAAGTCAAAAGTCAAAAAAGTCAAAAAAGCCAAAAAAGTCAAAGTCAAAATTCAAAAAAGTCAAAAAAGTCAAAAGTCAAAAGTCAAAAAAGTCAAAAAAGTCAAGTCAAAAAAGTAAAAAAAGTCAAGTCAAAAAAGTCAAAAAAGTCAAAAGTCAAAAAAGTCAAAAAAGTCAATAAAGTGAAAAAAGTAAGAAAAGTCAAAGTCAAAAAAGTCAAAAAAGTCAAAAGTCAACAGTCAAGTCAAAAACGTCAAAAAAAGTCAAAAAAGTCTAAAGTCTAAAGTCAAAAAAGGCAAAAAAGTCAAAAGTCAAAATTTGTGGAGTGGAGTGGAGTGGAGTGGAGTGGAATAGTAAAACCTACAATTATCATCTTCCCGAAATTTTACATTCGTCTCATTATCTTGAAAACAACATTTTTGAAGGTTTCACTTCTAAGTTCTAAAATGTGTGAATGGCACACATTTTAATTTTTTTGTTTTTATTATTTTTTACGTATCTTTAGGTATTTTATTTTAAATTATTCTTATACTTTTTATCATTCTCAACATACTTGTAAAATATCTTATCCAAAGGGTTTGAAGATTTTTGTACGGAACCTGGCATACCTACAAGTCCGCCATTTTGAAAAAAAAGCTCGTTTCGATTTTGAAGTTGGTTACTTTTTGTTAGTATTTAGATGATATTAGTCAATTTTGTATGTAAGTACCTACTTATTTGTAGGTGAACCGATTTTGATGATTCTTTTTTTGATAGAAAGCTGGTGCGTATCATGTGGTTCCACATAAATTTGAGGGAGATTTGACAAGTAGTTTTCGAGTTATTTTGAAGTTGGTTATTTTTTGTTAGTATTTAGATGATATTAGTCAATTTTGTATGTAAGTACCTACTTATTTGTTATCCACTCACCTTTAGTCTCCACTGGACAGTTTCGTTTCATAAAATTTCAAGTCAGTCTGCACTCACCTCTAGTCTCCACTGGACAGTTTCGTTTCATAAAATTTCAAGTCAGTCTCCACTCAACTCTAGTCTCCACTGGACAGTTTCGTTTCATAAAATTTCAAGTCAGTCTCCACTCACCTCTAGTCTCCACTGGACAGTTTCGTTTCATAAAATTTCAAGTCAGTCTCCACTCACCTCTAGTCTCCACTGGACAGTTTCGTATCATAAAATTTCAAGTCAGTCTCCACTCACCTCTAGTCTCCACTGGACAGTTTCGTATCATAAAATTTCAAGTCAGTCTCCACTCACCTCTAGTCTCCACTGGCCAGTTTCGTATCATAAAATTTCAAGTCAGTCTCCACTCACCTCTAGTCTCCACTGGACAGTTTCGTATCATAAAATTTCAAGTCAGTCTCCACTCACCTCTAGTCTCCACTGGACAGTTTCGTATCATAAAATTTCAAGTCAGTCTCCACTCACCTCTAGTCTCCATTGGACAGTTTCGTATCATAAAATTTCAAGTCAGTCTCCACTCACCTCTAGTCTCCACTGGATAAGCTAAAATTATCATTACTCTTATTTTATTACACCTAAAATTCCAATGAATAAATCAAAATAAAGTATACTTACACCCCAACTCAGAGCAGTTACTAATAATAATAATAATAATAATAATAAAACCCTTCCACACTCATACCCCCGCAGTAGGTTACAAGTATTTACCTGTGTCGCGGGTGGCATGTACTACACATATAACACATCACAATAACAGCCATGACACGAGTACAAATATTTATCTGTCACATAAATATTTGCCCCGGCCGGAAATCGAACCCGAAACCCCTCGCTTCGCAGTTCGCAGGCAGGTCCACTACCAACTAGGCTATGTAGGATCTACAGCTACGCACGGGGTCATTAACCTCACAGCCGCGCGCGGCCGGCTCACGGCGTGGCGGTCGAGTTTACACTCAGGGGAGCGGGGTAAAGGGCAGTGAACAAAATGCCTACAACGGTCGAATACGCTCGCCTTAACGAACCACTCGTCAACTATATGTAGATATAAATAGTTCATATTATTATCACTCAGGCCTACTGCGCTAAAAGCAAAGCAACAACCCATAACTGTCCCACTGCTGGGCTCGGGGTCTCCTCTCAGAATGTGAGGGTTAGGCCATAGTGCCCATAGTCTACCACGCTGGCCAAGTGCGGATTGGTAGACTTCACACACCTTCGAGAACTTTATGGAGAACTCTCCGGTGTGCAGGTTTCCTCACGATGTTTTCCTTCACCGAAGCAAGTGATAATTAACTTGTAATACGCACATAATATTTGAAAAATTAGAGGTGTGTGCCAGGGTTTGAACTCAGGCCCCTTCGTTCGGGAGACCAAACTCGTCAACTATATGTATATAAATAGTTCATATCACTTAGGCCTACTGCGCCAAGACCACCCAAAATAGATCTCCCAGGTAAGATTGTAATAAAACATCCACAACAGACATATTAACTCGCAAGATCACATTGATATAGTCTAATGTGTCTCACTAACTTTTCCATCTAACCTTACCTAATCGCAAAGCACTGGTCCACTTAAATAGACTGTAGGTAAATCCCTGAATCTTGCTACATCATCCGTTATCATACCGTAAACATGAATCCCCTCTCCTTAGACGTGAGAGGCGAGAGCTGTACAATGTGTAATAAGCCGCGATTTATGCCGGAATATTTTTTGTTGTACCTAATACAAATGAAAAATATATGAGTTTGGTGAAAAGTTGTGTGTGCTCAATGTTGACCATACGCAGCTTGTTGTAACAAAGCTCAAACTGCCTCAATATTTAACGTAGCGTTTATTTTTCGCTGCAATAACTTTACGCTGTGAAAAAAACGGAGCGAGGGAAAAAACGCCCCAACTTTCCTTCGTATTGCCTGAGCCAGGAGTAACAAAAAGATGTAGGTCGCTGCTATAATACGCTTAATATACGTTCTCGTGAAGTTAAAATTAGGTTACTTTAGGACTACACTTGTTAAGTTTTTGATTCTCGTAGCGGATAACGTTATTGTTGCAAATTAGGACATACCTACTCTTACTCTACAGAACTCTACAGAAGTACTCTTAGTTAATTGTTATGTATCTCAGAAAAGCAATGAAATAAACTATATTATTCATTATAACATTATAAGACATCATTATTTAAATTATTACAAAAAATATTTCCTCATTCGTTCGCGCGTAAATGATAATACTATAAAAAGGAAATAAATCTTGTTTCAGAGAGAATTTTCTTCTATTGCGCGAACGATTTATTGAATCTTGATATATATTTAAGTGGTTTAATAAAATGTTATTGAGGTTATTGAACTTGCATAGTTTAAAAGAATGGATGGCAATAACAATAATTGTATTAATAAAAAAGTTATTTCATCTCTTAAAACGACAGACGTTGGAATATGAACATTACTGACGATGGTTTCAGAAAAATAAAGGCCACAAATAAAAATTAAATTGTTACTTAACTGGTTACTGTAAAATTCCTTTCTTTTTACTAAACGCCATACATCAACGTCGAAAAAGAAGTCCGATTCTTGCTAACGGCAAATTGGGATTAATAATAGTCTTACAAAGAAAGAAAAGGACCATTTCCGCATTTCTCTGCTGAATAAGTCAAGAAGACAAATTGGTTCGGGGATTGGACGGAGAAAGATAAGCAACCGTACTAATTACCAATGTATGGCGTGAAACTTTAATCAGTCATTCTGTTTAGTTATTACTTTATATCCTCTGAAAAAAACGACGACGGTTTGCTATTCAATAATATTTTCTCATTTATAAATATTCCGAATGTTAATAGATTCTTATGAATATTAAAATCGAATGTTTTACGAAATTGACAAATAGATTACGAACGATTTCACTCCGGATTTTATAAAGTAACTATTAATCGTCTTTTTGTTCTTTCAGTTAAGTAAACATTCCTTTATATTGTAAACTTGCGATTGCCCTCGCTTCGCTTCGGAAAAAATAATACCTACTTTAGTTTACTTACAGAACATAGCAGAATAACATATTCTTAAAGCAGCAAGATTGATCATTAGAACCGCAACAGTGAAAGGATGACACGACATAATGTTTCGATATTTTTAGTGTTCCTTACCTCAACCTCAAAATAAAGAGATGGTTCTCTTATGATCACTCACTCCATTGCCCGTCTGTTTGTCTATCTGTCTGTCAAGACCTTTTTTCTCAGGAATGCGTGAAGATAACAAATTAAAATTAATTTTCAACTCAGCTCTGCATCCTAGGAGCCTTTGCAAAAATCAATCTTCTGTTTTTACTGTCTTCTGTGACGACAGTTTTTCAACGGCAATTGATTAAATTGAAGATTTCTTAATATCGACGTAAGAGTCCTATTAAAATCCCTTCAGTGGTTTCAGAGATTAACGGGAACCAACAAACAGACAGACAAAAACTTAAAAACTCGTTTTTCGGTTTTGGTATCGGGGCTATTGACAACTTGAAAAGATCATTTATTTCGAAATTACAGACAGACACTTCAATTATATTTATTTGTATACATTCAAGTGCCTCATTGTGTCGGTAAAAAACTAATAACCGATCGTTTATTAGACCTTGTCTCAACTCCGATTATAATAAGTTATTATTTATTGTTTTATAAAGCAAATCTTTTGAAATTCATTGCAAAAAATCTTTAAACAAAACTGATGACTTAAATAAACGCAATGCACAAAGTTTATTATTATTCTAAGTGCACAAATAAAGTAAATCGCAAAGAGGATTATTACATTTTTATGATGAGTTAATGCGTGATAACAATCTCAACCAATCTCGGTTCAAGAGCGCGATATCATAATTTTGTCATTTTACATATAGTACGATCTGTACACACCTCTGGTTTCTTGCCATATTATGAGGAGTACCTATCTACATGCGTTAAGGTAATGTGTTAATTTCCTTACAAGGTTTCTTCACCAAAGTACATCTTCATTCCAAATACGTAAATCGTTGTTTTGAAAAAATCCTTACTACTTTGTAACAATCCGCGAGCAAAATGTATGACATCTACATAGTACCGGGTATATCTATACTACTCATATGTAGATGCCATATTCTTGACGTGTCACGAGGTTGCAACGAATAAATCCCTAGAGACGGCGAACCGGGAATACATTAGCGTGACATGCCCCTTTCGTAGTGGATGGGGTACCTGTTGGTCATAAAGTAAGTATTAGTAATAGAGCGAGTGTAACGAAGTGGGAACAGTAGGCACGGGTGAGAACAACACGACGTTCCCGTCGCGAGCGCTTCTAGTCGTGGTTGATTGCTAGCGGTGTGCGGTTCTAGAGAGATTTTTAATTATTTACGTTTCAAAATGGTCAAATGTGCAGTTCCATCTTGCAAAAACAATAGTAGGAAACACACAAAACTGAAATCCAGTATCACATTTCATCGGTAAGTTGATTTTTATATTTATTTTTACGAAAACAAATCACGCATCGCGGGTGTGAAGGAGACGTGAGGGGCGGGCACGGGAAGACCGCCCGCGCACCGCGCTTTCCTCGCGAGACAGTAGTGATGTGATGCGACCAACGCTGTAGTCGATATTTAAAATGTGTTTTGAAATGTTTGCTATGAGAACAACGTATTATATTTATGACATTTCTATAACTCATGATTTTTGAAGTAAAATTAAAACAAGATTAATATTAAAATGGATGATTTATTTGAGTCTATGTCTATATTTTCTTCGGTTGTTTGTACCATAAACATTTACTGTCTAAATAACAAGAATACTCGTGTAAAACTATAAAACTGAGTGACTTTCGTATTTTAAATAACCAACAATATAGATCACACTCACAGCTCCATCACTAGGAGAATCTGGTATTATGGGTGCCATAGGTACAACTAATGTACTGTAGTACAACAAATGGTGTAATAAGTGCCTGGGCAAATGAGCTTGCTCAAGTGAAAATAGAGAAAACAAATTTTCCCAGATATGAGAACTAGCTAGATCAATCGATCTAGCTAGGGCGACTAATCAGTCGCCATCGTAAACCATAACATTGTAAATTTTATCTAAATCGTTAGTGCTGTTATCGAGAACGTGATTACAAACAAATATATAAATAAATATACATATTTATATAAAAAAATCTCGTTTAATAGTAGGAAATAAGATAAGTTATCGAAATAACTTATCGATACCTCGTTGCCGATCGGCGCGTAATTGATACATCCCTATCCGTCATACACGTATCGATATACGTATCTATAGATCATCTGCCTACGATGCGTACCGTTCCATTTGTGTGATACCCGCACTCTATAGTAATAATAATAACTCTATGCTGTTGGTAATATCGCTGCCTTACCTAAGCTACCAAAAGGGAAGCTATAAAAATCTTGGAAAAATCTCTTTAGTGTTGCGTACCGTGAATGAATTAAGCCTAACCCTTATAAAACGCATATCAGTCTGAAACTATTGTTGCTTAAAGCAGAATATATTATAAAGAATTACACTTATATTATAAAGAAAGTACACCGTGTAAGATTATGCAATAAGAGGACAAAATCCATAATTTATAGGGAAACAAAGAAAACGAACTCACGTTCGTTTTTTGGAGAATTTGGTTTTGACGCAGCTTTATTAAAACCAAACCACGACCATTCATTCGCAAAAACGTGATTTGCAAAAAAATTGCGACTAACGCATTTCAGGTTTTTATGTAGCATTCAAAACTCGAATTACCGAATAAATTCATTACATAACACAGTTTACAAACATTCAACTTATTTCCCGATGCTTATTATGCTCAAAAATTTTATGATACTCGTATAACCGTAACATACACAAGCATTTCTCACAAATAAACATGTTTGTTTTTTAAATATTTTCCGATACTTTACACTCAGCGTCTTTGCTGACGTGCGAGATCACGAGAAATCTCTCCCAAGGGTAAAAAATACATTAACGTCGCCCTTTGCCGGCACCTGAGCCAGTTCAATCTCTTCCGTACCTGAAGTCATTTGAATTGATGGAATTCGTGAAGATGAAATATTGCACCGTTAGTCTATATTCTCTAAGGTCATTATGAAGGGTATGATGAATGTTACCAGGTAAGTATAAAAAAACGTTTGAGAGTGAATCTGCGTTACGTAATGCTCTCAACGTAGATTTTCTGAAAGGGACCACTGGAAAAGATTTTCTTTAGGCATTAGGTATTCTAACTTGTTTAGACGTTAGTAATGCATTCGTCAACATTCTCCGATGCTTTTGTAGTACCTATTCGTGTAGAGCTCGATCGGATCGCAGGTACAGAAATTAGGTAATGTTGTTTTAAAAACTAAGCATTAGCTTACTTAGCATGTTTATGTTAAGTGATATCTAAAAAGCTATGATTTTTTCTATAGGAAATTAACACATTTCTCAGTCGATAATTAAGATAACATGTCTCAAAGTATAATTACTAAAAAAAGTGATCTCTAAAAAGCTATGATTTTTTTCTGAAGGAAATGAATACATTTCTCAGTCGATAATTAACAAATGAGATTTCTTGCAAACCAACTTTTTAAAGCGTTTAATAATTACTTTTTAACAAAAAATAAAACCAACGAAAAAAAAAAAAAACTGAAAAGCAAAAAATAAAATAAACCATTTAGTATTATAAATTTAGATCCGAAATTAACAGTAAATAAATAATTTTGAGACCGTGCCAAACAAACAACCAAAATTAATTATATAAAGTTAATATTATGAGGGCAGCGACATGCGGTGCACACAGCAGCAGCAGGGCGGCGCACATCTTTTCGCCGTTTGTTTTTTCATTGGTTTGGCACCGCCTCAAAATTATTTATTTACTGTTAATTTCGGATCTAAATTTATAATACTAAATGGTTTATTTTATTTTTTGCTTTTCAGTTTTTTTTTTTTTTCGTTGGTTTTATTTTTTGTTAAAAAGTAATTATTTTTTAATTTTTAGTTGCTATGATACTTATAATTAATAATAAATTATTGATTTTATGAATTATAGATTCAGTTACCAGGTAAAAATGTAGTAGGTGAAATATCAATCATCCCCTATTTTCGTACCTATAGGGGTAAAATTTTGTTTCAAAATTCAAACAGGAGTAACTTCAAGGTATACACTATTCAATAAAAAAAGAATCATCGAAATTGAATCATCCAGTACAAAGTTATTGGGGTTAACATGTAAAAATTCCGAGTAAAAAACGGGTGAATAATCAATCATTCCCTATTTTCGTACCTTTAGGGTGGGAATAAAATTTTCAAAAAAATATGGGACCAACTTCAGGACATACCCTATCCAATAAAAAAAGAATCATCCAAATCGGACCACCCTGTGCCGATTGCTGCGTGATCATACAAAAAAAAAAAAAAAAAAATATACGTGTCGAATTGAGAACCTCCTCCTTTTTTTTTCGTCGGTTAAAAATACTAATATTCCCTCAATGTATAACTTATTGATGTAGAACATAACGTGTGTCTACAGTATACAAACAGCTATTTGAATCTCAAAATGTAAAGCTTGTTTCTGAGACGAGAACGAATGCAAAATAAATATAACTGAAGTTGTTAGCACTCCTTCCCGCCATGCCACTGCGGCTGCCAGTCTTTTCATAACGCTGTTGAATACGGTTTCCATACATCTTTATTTAAAAACACAAGTTCCTCAGATTGTACTTCGACTCAAATACATAAATAAAATGTGACTGTAATTGGTAACAATGTTATCACAAAATCAAAATCATAGTAGGGTCGATGTGCCAGTAGCCGGCCATGCGCCAGTACCCGGCCACCTGACGGACTACGTTTCTTTAATTAGAGATAATAAGATTTCTACATGATATAATAGTAAAGTGTAAGTTTTAAACGTATTTCAGATAATGTAGTAATTTGAATTTGCAATATTTACAACTATTCACTTAACCAGTAAGCTAAAAAAATCCATTCAGTTTACCTCTTGTCTAAATGTTGTGCGCACATGCGATAAACAAGCTAAGAAATACGAAGCAGTGCGGCGTTCGAAGGGAAGTTTTATTATTTTGTATTAGTTATTTACTTATGGTACTGGTGTTATTACTTTCATCACTAACTGATCTTTATTATTAATGTGTATTTTTTCCAATTATAGCGTTTAATTATACAAAAATGAGGTGGCCGGGTACTGGACTACCAATTTATGTAAAATGCTAGTATACGGCCGGGTGGCCGGGTACTGGTTCACCCAGTCATAAGTGTAAAGATGCCGTAAGCCAGTATTCGGCCATAAATGTTTTCTTTATATTTCTGATTCATTGAAAAATAAACAGGTACTAAATAGGTCTCCGCTTACTAATACAGTTAGCTATTTGGTATTTTGCGAGATTAACATTTAGTAGGTACCTACTTAAATTAAAATTAATTGTGGGGTTCATTTAAAAAAACTGGCCAAGTGCGACTTACACCCGTGTCGAAAGGGTTCCGTACCTATGACTAATAATAATACATGTATAGGTAATACCTTTTTACTCCTGTTTTTCATTCATTTTCCTCGCCTGTTACAAGCACTTTTTTTTGGAATATTTCGCTTGGTTGGTAGTTTTGGAGATTAGGGAAGGTAGGAGAAAGATTAATATTTATCTATTTTTTATATTTAACTTTAAAACTATTAATCTTATAATTAAAGACCCTCACAACGAGCCTTTTCATTTGGTATGTGTGAATAATGTGTGCAAAGACATGACAGTTAAAGACGAACAGACAGACCCCTGAATTAGTGATCTATAATAATCATACGGAACCCTAAAATATTATATATTTATTATTTAATGTTTTTGACGAACCTCCAAATAAATAAGAAGATAAAAAGATTTCCCAGTTATCCTATGAAGATGTAACAAAAGCTCTTCATGATATTCGAAACAAAGGCAATGGCAGAAGAGACCTCTCTGGCATACGAACAACAGAACAAAATTTTACAAACACCTACTTTTTAGGGTTCCGTAGCCAAATGGTAAAAACCCTTATAAATTTGTCATATCTGTCTGTCTGTTTGTCTAGCGGGGGTTTCATACATGGAACTGAAAGTAAAAAATATTTTTTTATTTATATAACTTATACGTGCGTGTCTGTAGGTAGGTATTCAAAAATGACATTGAGGTTCCTAACCATTCTTTCTCAAAGTCAATCGTTTGAAAGATAGACACTTTCAAAGTGGTAAAATGTGTCCCCCCCCCCCTCTAACTTTTAAAATAAGAGAGTGAAAAATCTAAAAAAAAAATATGCTGGAGATCTCAATGAATATTTTAAACGAAAATTGGTTTGAATGAGATATAGACAGCAGTTTTTGAGATATAGCACATTTTCAATGGAACACTTCAAAGGCAAGTCCGACTCGAACTTGGCCACTTTTTCAGTAATAAGATGTGAGTAAATGTTTATAATAATAATAAATATTGTATATCAGTAATAATTCATTGTATTCTGAGCCTATTATTAATTTTTAAGGGGTGGCCGGGTACTGGCACACTAGGGGCCGTATACCGGCACGGGGGGCCGTATACTGGCACAATCGCTAGTTTTTCACTTTATCCGTTATATTTTAAAATTTATACATGGGAGGGCACTGGTTTATTTTTTATTTCACATCTTGACTATATTAGGGATCCAAATACACATAGATCGACTATTTTGCGTGTAGATAACATATGTTTTCACTCGCCCAAAGTGGCCAACTCCACTAAAAGGCCGTATACTGGCACATCGACCCTACTTATTTATTTATTTATTGGTACTTGCTTATGGGCAATTATATTGGCTTCAAACTTACCTAATACTAAGAATTATTTGTATGAAACAAATTATGTATAGACATGTTTACAATGCAAAATTGTGAATATTATCATCACGAATAATCTTATTACAATTTAAGAAACCCCCGAAAGTTTGATTTACACTAAACTTAGTTAAGAACACTCTCGTTTAAGTCAACTTTCATACAAATAAAACATATCAAAATCGGTTCATCCCTTTGGGAACTACGATGCCACAGACAGACATACAGATACACAGACACGTAAAAATTATAACACCCTTCTTTTTCGTCGGGGGTTAATAATCAACCTTATTTTAGTACTAACTGTGCTCCGCGGTTTCACCCACGTTAATTGTGGAAAAAACTAACTACTAAAATATATGATGTTAAATAGCCTATAGCATTCCTTGATAAATGAATAATGAAACACAAAAAGATTTTTTCAATTCGAACCAGTATTTCCTGAGATTAGCGCGTTCAACGAAACAAACTCTTCAGCTTTATAATATTAGTACCTATAGATTATTACGAATTTATCTGTGAAGATTAATATAGCTACCACTCTCTTGCTTAAATCAAACGACTTGTCGTGATCCAGCTGGTGACTTGAGAACCAGTAGTTTCTTTCTCTAGTCAGCAGTGCATCGGTGGTTCTTTTGTTGTTACTGATGTTTATGACTACAGTGACCACTTACCGTCAAGTGACCCCTCTAATTGTTTGTAGAGTCATAACATAAAAAAAACTTTGTTGTGTCATATAAATATTCACTGTTTCTTTTATGTGTGACATTACGAGTATTATGATACTTGATTATCTACGCTTGATTCTAGCTTTATACTCATTTACACAAGTTTTTTTCTTTGAGTGCGCTCCTAACAAAAGCGTACAGAATGCGCTTGGCTTTATGTATCTACTTTAGTGTGATTTAAATTGAATGAATCAAAGATATATTTCCTTCGTAATACTACTCAATACTCTTGCTATTTTTATTTGAATTATACTCGTCGCAAATCAATTTTCCAAAAAACTCCACCTCTAGTAAACTGTAAACTGCTTCAACTTATTGTATCTTCGACTAGCTTGTGGGTAGGTAATAACCAAATTTGCTTTTGTCTCTGGTATAATACGCTATGATTGATGAGAAAATGTAGGTGCGTTCAAGTGATGAAACTTGTAACATTCATCATTAAAGTTGTGACAGAAGTTATTGAGGAGATCTTTCGGGATCTCCGCAAACATTCCGTAATCTTGTCGCGTTCAAAATTAAAAGATGTTTTATCCAAGTCTTTGTGTTAGGACACGGTTGTATTAACAATGTGTTTGGATCAAATTTTTATAATACATTTTACGACAAACTGCAATGCATTACGGTATTTTAGAAGCTGGTAATAGAATACGCTTGACATACAATTTTGTTACTAAAACTATTTTAGTAAAAAATGCGGGGAAATAGAATGGGTTAGGGCTAGACCGATATGTGATGGACTGAATTAATCAACGCTGCGCAGTTGGGTCAATCTATCGCTCTGGTAGTAAATTTTATAAGGCCAACGTTGTATTCAACTTAAACTGTAGGTTCGGGTTGTATATAGTATAATATGTAATTTGTTAACAGAATTAGGGGCAATAAGATGACTCTGAACTTCTGATTCTTGGGCAGGCAACATTGTTCCATCAATTCTCATTATCATCTCATAAGTATCAGTGATGAATATGATCCAAGCTTTCTGAATAATGAATTGGTTTATTCATTAGCAAAAATAGTGGGTTGAGTGTTGGTATCTCGGGGGTTCTAAGTTCAAATCCTGCAAGCATTTCTAATAAACGCAAAATCGGTTCAGCGCTCAAACTAAAAAAAAAAGGTCATCAGGCGACTATGTTAGGCGCTTTGAGGAGCAAGTTCTTTAGTTTATTTATTTTTAATCATACTATATTATGATTTTGGTCCCTCCTTGGCCCTGTGTGGTGGAGTACCCCATCACACCGTTTGGTACATATGTAATTATATAATATACACTGAGGCCCATATTAATAAATATAATATCTCGGCTCAAGGCGGAATCTCAGATCTTACAAATTTTTTTTTTTTTTTTACATATGATTTGACATAATAATATGTCAGCATTTCAAACTGATCTTGAGATCGCAGAGATTTGAAGGTAGGTTTATTAATACGAACCTTAGTAGTGACGAAACAATAATAATAATAAATCATCTGTTAAAAGCATGGCTAAAATTTCTGAGAGGGATTATGTATTTAGGTTCACTTGTGTGGTAAAGAAACTCAGATTATTGATTTCTAGAGCGACCATGACCGCGACACTGGGCACATAAATACTTCAGGGCATGAAGCCAGCAACGCTGCGTTTTTGTTCGAGTTGCGTCTTAGCGAATAAACTTGTTTTTATTTATTTATTTATTTCTGTTCTTCTTATCTCAGTTATAAAGGAGGTACTCCAGGCCAGATATCTGTAATTGATACACCTTTATTTTAATTGTTTTTAACATAACATAGAAATCTATATTATATTGTTACTTTTATAAAACACAAAAAAATGTTTGTACAGTGTCCTTTATAGACTTTGAAACTATCCTCGAAAATGCTCGAAAATGGTTTCATTTGAAAGGCAATTGTGAAGATGGTTTGAAAAACAATGCACATTTTCTTTTTAGACACGTTTCCGATTTTCGACATTTTCCATATAAAAAAATGTGTAGTAGCACACGCCGGGTATCCACTAGTAGTGATATAAAGGCTGCAAGATCATTTCATTCGTGTGTGAAATAAAATCATTTATTTCGTAAAAATTTTGTAATGTTTAGAATTACATTTACAACTTTCGAATACGACACGATGGAGTTTGATGGTCACTAACTAGCTACTTTACTAAAGTAAGTCGCCTATGCGTCTGTAAGCCCGTCTGACCTGTGTGTTAGGGACCGGCCACACAGAAAAGACGTAAGACGAGGACGCGTCGCAGACGCGGCCCCCCTTCGATAAATTTTCATACAAAATGTATAGAAGCGTTGTGTCCGCGTCTCGTCCGCGCCCTGTCTTTTCTGTATGTTTTACGTCACGACGGCTGTATACATTTTGTATGAAAGTAGATTAAACGGGCGCCGCGACTGCGACTGGTCCGCGCCTTACGTCTGTTCTGTGTGGCCGGTCCCTTAGTTTAACCACAGCTTAAAAAACTACCGAACTGGTACCGTTTACCCAATAGACGGAGTGACTTCTGCGGAAAAATTTAATTCATAGTAAAATTGCGAAGTTGCAAAATAATCCAGCCGAAGTATATAAAACATTTATAAGATTACTCTGCGAATTCTAAGACATATTTTATAATTAATTTACTTTATATTTACATTACCTAAGTAAAAGGGTTATTTGCACAGGGAATGGTTTTCTTAATCAGCATTAAAAGGGAGATCTCTCGCTTTTCAATTTCGTCTTGTTTATTTTCAATTACAATTTGAACATTAATTTTATTGATATTAAATGATAATTTCAGTAATATCAAAATTATAAACATGAAACGTTTCTCGCGAGTTTAACTCGCACTTGTGCAGTTATTTTTTTATCTTAACACTTTACGTTC
Source organism: Thymelicus sylvestris (assembly GCA_911387775.1). Lineage (NCBI taxonomy): Eukaryota > Metazoa > Arthropoda > Insecta > Lepidoptera > Hesperiidae > Thymelicus > Thymelicus sylvestris. Next base: position 12,892,321 of record OU426893.1, read on the forward strand.
TTTTGATGCCATATTAACGTTCCACGGAATATAAATGTTGCTCGAATCCATGAATATGGCCTCAACACTATACATATAGTATAGTAGTAATTCATCTTTTTCATGATGCTACTACAAGCAGATGTAGGTTGTATTCTTTATGATCTGGTATTAGAAGTTTTTTCTGAATTAATACAGATTACTCTGAAGAAATGGTGTTTATGATGACGTATCCTAGAAAAACAGCAGGAACATTACGCAATAATAATAAAATTACAGAACGCACTGCAAATAACGGCTGAATACACGTAGGTACTTGAAGTAAGACATAAATTGAGCCAAGGAATTAAAGCTTCATATCCATTAAGTATACCTATTGTACCTCACCATGTGCTAAGAACTAGCCAGGTAGGTAAATAATATTGTTTGTACTGAAAAGTATGACGCAATTATTCACACTAGACTGTTCCCGATATGTGCATAACACGTTCATAATACGGTACACTATAGTGAATATATATAAAATATCCCTAAGATAGGTTTTTTGTGTACCTCAATAGCCGATAAGGGAACGTTCCCAAACCACGTGACACATTTAGGTGGGGGAGGGGGGTCTGCAAAACACCACGCTTGGTCACAGGGGGGAGGGAGGGGGTTTAGGTTTTTGTCATTAATATTTAAGTGTGAAAGGAATAAAGTAAATTTTGACGACGTAAATAGTGCTCTTTCGCATGTGTCGCGTTGGTTCACTATCAATAATTTGCTTTTAAATGCAAAAAAAACTAAATGTATAGAGTTTGTACTACCTAATGTTAAAAAAGTTAACAAATCTCTCAGACTGAATAATGAAATATTGCACATGGAGGAATCCACGGTCTTTTTAGGGGTGACCTTAGATAGTAAACTTCAGTGGGGCCCACATATAACAAATCTCGCGACTAAACTCGGTAGGGCTGCTTATGCTGTTAGGAAAATAAGGCAGTTTACTGACGTCGAAACTGCTAGGATGGTTTATTTTGCATATTTTCACAGTATTATGTCATATGCCATCTTGCTGTGGGGCAAAGCAGCCAGTATAGAACAAATTTTCATACTACAAAAAAGAGCTATTAGGGCTATTTATAAACTTAGATCTCGTGAAACTTTGCGTGACAAGTTCAAAGAAATAGGTATACTTACAGTAGCCTCACAATATATCTATAGTAACGTGGTTTTTATACGGAATAATATAAGCGCGTATAAACAAAATTTTGATATCACTAATCGCCAAACAAGAAAAATGCACCAGTTAGTAACGCCATCTTACCGTCTTTCTAAAGTGAAGCGATCTTTTATGGGCCGTGGTGTACAGTTCTATAATAAAATCCCAAAGTTAATACGTGATTTGCCAGTGGAATTATTTAAGAAACATGTAAAATCTCAACTTTTAGGCAAAGGCTACTATACTGTAGATGAGTACATAAATGACAAAGACGCATGGAAATGACCAGATCTGCAACCAGTTCCGTACAGGCTAGTGATACTTCTTTGTAAGAAATATACCAATGTATTTTATTTTTAAAAGATGTGCTGAGGAGTTTCTTTCGGCTTTTCTTCTCCTCCATGACAAAGCACCTTTCCGAAAAGCTGGTAAATTAAAAAAATGACGTGCATAAGTGTATCAATGATACCTACATGAATAAATGATTTTGAATTTGAATTTGAATTTGAATTTGTCACGTGGTCAGTATCCACTAAGGGAATCTCCCACTTTCTCGAGCTATACTTACTCACCTACAGGAAGTTGGCGCCACACTTTGAAGTTACAAACATTTTGAAGGTTGTTCTAGGTTTGTTCTACATTGTTCCAAAACGCTACAGGGCTGAGAATGAAACTTTCAGAGAAAATCCAAAAACGCGAGTTTTGAGCTGGCACCGCACTTTCAAGGTATTGCGATTCTGGCGACGATGACGATGCACAGAAATTGCCTTGAATGGCTTTGATCACAGACCATAACGCTCGGCTACCTTCTTCTTGAATAATTTTAAAATTATCAAATAATAAAATATATTTGCGATCCTTACAACAAGCCCTTTCATTTGACATGCCACAAGTGACACGACACGATATAGTTTACAAAAAAGTTTTTTTAACCGACTTCAAAAAGGAGGTTCTCAATTCGACTGTTTTTTTTTATGTTTGTTACCTCAGAAGTCAGAACTTTGGATTGGGTGAACCGATCTTGATTATTCTTTTTTTAATCGAAAGCTGGTGCCTGTCATGTGGTCCCACAAAAATTTCATTGAGATCTGTCAATGGAATCCATGAGAAAACCATATAAGTTTTAATTTGTATTAAGTATGTGCGCGACAAACGGACGAATAACTCAATATGACGCCAACTGATATCAATGATTCTTTTTTTAATCGAAAGCTGGTGCTTGTCATGTGATTGCACATAAATTTGAACGAGATCTGACTAGTAGTTTTTGAGTAACTTTGAAGTCGGTTATTTTTTGTTAGTAAAATTTTGATTATTAGGGTTCCGACACGAAAAAAATCAAAAACCGAACCGTTATAGGATCACTCATGCGTCTGGGCGGCCGCCGTTCACAGCCAATTTACTTCGAAACTACTACTCCAAATGAGTTGAAATTTGGTACTCATGTACTTTTTTGTGACCCAAAGACGAAGGTATATAAAGTAAACAACTGAATCTTGAAAAAAAAATTGTCTGTTAAGTCGGTTTACGGACGATAGTTTTACGTGATAACGTCGTAAAGAAACATTGATGAAAAATTGCATACTTTTATGAATTGAATTGAACTATTATCATTGAATTATCATTATTATTATTTTGTATAATACTAAGAAGGAGTTAATTGAAAATTACAATTTTTTTGCGCGAGAAGAGAGATAAATGTGTCACAAGCCAACGCTTGGGCCGATCGTGTCTCTCTATCGCTTGTTCTGCGCTCTCGCTTGCACGCTCAGGCTCAGGCGGAACGTGACACTTTTCCGTGCGTGCAGCCAGTGTTCATCGATTTATAAGACGTTATAAGACTTCAAAATAACGTTTATAAGACTTCAAAATAACTCAAAAACTACTTGTCAGATCTCGCTTATATTTATGTGGGGCCATATGACAAGCACCAGCTTTCGACTAAAAAAAGAATCATCAAAATTGGTTCACCCAGTCGAAAGTGCTGAGGTGACAAACATAAAAAACAGTCAAATTGAATACCTCCTCCTTTTTTTAAATTGGGAAAAAGGGCTTGTTGTCAGGATCTCAAATAATATATTTTAGTTATAGTTCTACAATGGAAAGTTTTAAAATTATTCAATAACGAATGAAAATTAAAGCCAAAAATTGACTAACTATCCTTATCTCCGAAACTACTGACGCTTGAATTACAAAAAAATACAGAGTTCTTTACTTAAATATTACAGGAAAAATAAGTCAATGGTCTTAAAAAACGGCAAAAATAAATAAAATAGGAAAATAACGGTAAATACATAATCAACGGACGAAACCCTCTTGTCAAGTTTATTTTATTATAGTTCTGCAATAGATAATTCATATATTTTTAACTGTCTGCAAAAAAAATTTGTCACGTGAAAACTAGGGGGGGAGGGGGGGGGTCTTCTCATATACCACGGTTGGTCACCGAGGGGGGGAGGGGGGTAAAAAATGCTAAAAAATGGGTCACGTGGTTTGGGAACGTTCCCTAATAGTATACCCCTGCCGCCCTAGAGAATGATTTAGCAAATTGTCCACGTTTATAGATTATAACTTAGGAGGCATTTAAGGTCATCCCTTCACCCTACTTTGATTGATTGCGGTAGACACGAGACGGGTCTGCATACATAAAAATATTTTTAGAACCTTCCTTGACTTCTTCATCATTTGAATATAATGATTCACTCACGGCCTAAAAATATCTGACACGTCATAATATTTTCTTATGAAAAAGTGGTAGCTAAATTGACACTTTATTCAAACATTAACATTTTCCGAAGTATAGTTTTCTTAAATAAATGAATCTTGCTATGAAAACATCAGCTTATCTAAAATGAAAATTATACAAACAAAGAACCCAGAAGGTTTCCTTAAATATTATTTACGTTAAAAATAATAATGAAGTTAAAAATATAAGAATACCCATTATACATCCTAGACGTTGAATGAATGATAGAAGACACCTAACTTAAAGAGCTGCTTGTATTTTAAAAGCTCTGTTTTCCACTTCGCAAGCGAGACGAAGCGGCGACGCGGTCCCATTGTCACCCTTATCACGCCCAGAAATTCTAAGAAATGCCTTTATTTTTCCCTCTATTGAATACAGCCATGTACAACCTTGCCAAGTCTTCCTTTGTTCACATTACTAGATAAACGCCGTACAATACAGAACGTGTTGCTTGTTTGACCAGAGATTTAATTTATTTATTTATTTATTTAGGTACCTCAGAATACATTCCATACATAATAACACAATTAATATTAGAATTTTTAAAACTACAGGGAAAGTAAAAGCCCATTGCATTACAATAAATTACAAATTAGATTAAAATTACGGCACAACTTCTTAACAACATCAAAACAAATTAAAAATACATGCCAAATACTAAAAATTATTAAAACTAATAGTCAATTTAAATCAATTCAGATCAAATAATTAAAAAATAAAATAATCAAATAATTAAAATTACATAATTAATAAAAGAACTAATGTCTAAATTAAGATAAAATTATAGACTATATATGTATAGAGTATATTGTTAAGTACATTATGCGATTGAGTCAATGAACTAATATACTACCATGAGTGCATTAGAATTGTATATCCGATTACCTGTCATACTACAAAGTAATCTTTGAACTTTAAGTTTACTAAAAAGCAGGTAAAAAAAATTGGTTAAACGGAAACCCATTTCCTAAATACGATTGACATAAAAAGTTTATTGGGAAAATCCCAAGCACGCCATGTAAGAAAGTGTAACGTGAACATAAAATTTACATATTTTCATAAATCTCCCGCGTTTCCGAACTACAAGTAGAGCCGCAACATACGCGGACGGCATAAATCAATGTTACCAACGCCATAACGCCTAGAAAGCTTCTAACTAATCCCAAACACGCAAACCGATATTTTACCCCACTCCTCTGTATTACTGAATTTGAAGCTTCCCCGGGAATTTTTCAGCTGAAGGGAATTTCATGCGGCAGTACTACATTTTCGTTGTAATTGAACGATAGGACATGTTTAAAGTCAAAACAAAATAATAAGCTTATAAAATCTTGATAATTTGCCATATTCTGACTGATTTATTACTCGTACTATGTATTGGCCTGGCCGGCATTATGGTCCCTAGTTTTGGGAATTTTGCATTTGTTTTGCGATATAAGATTCACCTACTCTTAGATATCGGCCTGGGCCTTCAATTACAATAATTAAGATTAATCATAACTTATGGTTATATACCTTTATTGCTGAAGTAATAGTTTGGTCTCAATTAAAATAACAAAGTTCAGCAGAAAAGACCTAACAGAATAACATGTTACTACAATATAAACGTCTATGATATAAAATAATACATTCAATAACGGTATATTCTAGACAATAACAGAACCCAGACAATCGAGTTCTTTGAATCATTCATTATGATGTTTTGGGCCTTCTGGCGATTACTCTTTGTGCTATTTAATGTGCCTATTTCGCTTTGATAGTTACACAAATGACTATTCTTTGTTCAGCTTCGCACAAACAGATATCCTAACTACGCTGGTCGAGTAAACAAAACACTTGTCTGTAACAACTTGCAAGTTATTGGGTAAAAAAATATCCAAGTTATAGATAAAACATATTAAGGAAAAATCTAATGAATAGGTAATATCGCCCTGGCACTTTGAAACAAAATTCTTACGTTAGTTTTTTTATTAAGGTAGCCAGAAAGTTAGATAAACAAACATCAAAAAATTATGTCAACAAATCATCAGGTGGATATTTAGCTCTTTTGTAGGCAAGTTACATAAAAAGGCTTGTTTCAGACATATCCGAGATTTCTCCAAAAGTCGTCCATGATTAGTGAACGCTTGCGGCTTATTGTGATGAAAATCAAATAATAAAAAATCGCATAAAATTTGCTCTTCATTGCTTCATTTATTCCGTAAAACTAAACCTACAATTTATCAGTTACATTCAACGAGCGAATAAAATAAAATCCTAGAAATCAATCGGTCGATTGTGCCGCTGCATTGTCGGGCAATTTGTAGCAATTTATAGGAAGCAGAAAGTATATTGCTTTTAGCGAATTGAAAATAAAATACAGCGTACAGTTTCAGGAGGGAATGGCATGTAGTTATCTTCGCGTGTTCTTACTCGAATACGAAATCCAATCGAATCGTTCCAATCAATTTTACTCACACCGCGTAATATGACTCGATACGGGCAGTATGTGAATGTCAGCCAGCTTTAAATCAGTTCGAATTAGGGCTTCCAATACGTACTTACGTAATTACGCAAATACGTAATTACGGACAGATTTTAAAAGTCCCACAAATACGTAACTGAAGACTTCAAATCCGTAATAACGTAAGTAACTTATAGGATATTATTATTTTAAAAATATATATATATTCTGTCTACATATGGGAAAAAGGCGTGATTTTATGTGTGTATTTACTATGTATTCTGTACTAAATCATTTATTATAGTTTTAACTCCGACTTACATTAGGGCAACTCTAAACGTTATGTGACAAAACCAAAACTCTTTCAGTATAGATCTCCGAATTTCCGGGGCTAACTTTATAACTTCGATTTGTATCTGCAAGACTTTATTTTTTTAATCGTACATAATAAAGCTTATTGTTGAGTGATCGGAAAACGAAGGAAATCCCCGTTGGTTGTGGATAGTTGGGTACCTAACACAATCAAAGTTTAAAAGTGTTTCGCAAGTATTTGATCTTACTCGCAGGCAACAGGCTAAGGGAACCCGCAAGATTTATCTTTATTTTCGTAAAACAAAAGTCTCAATACCACAGAGTACTTTGCTCAATACTCAGTCGTCAGTCGTCACTCGTCAGTCACCACGTGAACCTGCGAGAAACTTGTGTTTGTGCCGCGAAGCTTGACGCTTGGTTTTTGGAGACTTTTATAAGAAGGTTCTAAATATCACATCATTTATTATCAATAATGCCTACAAGTGTTAAAGCAGAACGAGCCTTTTCTTCTGCCGGCTATATTTGTTCCAAACTAAGAAGTTCCCTTGGTGACAGAACATTGAGTTTATTATCATTTATCATATCATCATCATTCTGCCCATTTCCCTATTTTATCTTGGGTCGGCGCAATATGTTTTCCTCTTCACTAACTCTCTTATCTTTCATATCATCTCTAACACAATCTATCCATCTTTTCTTTGGTTGTTCTCGTCGTCTTCGTCTATCCATCACATTCATATCCATCACTCTTCTCGTCACATGCGTTTCCTCTCGCCTCATCACGTGCCCACACCACGACATTCGGTTCCTTTTTATTAACTTTTCTGTTATTTTTGCCATTTTCAAACTTCCTCTAATATACTCATTCCTTACTTTATCCATTCTCGTCATTCCACATATCCACCTCAACATTCTCATCTCTGTGACAAGCAATCGTCTCGCATCCGTCTTCTTTGTAGCCCACCATTTTAATCCATACATTACGACAGGTCTTATGACGGATTTATAGATTTTACCCTTCAATTTAAGGGGCATCCGTGGGTCGCAAATAGTTCCTGTGACCTGTCGCCATTTCATCCAACCTGCATTGATCCGATGTGTCACATCCAGGTCAATGTCACCATTCTTTTCAGTTCATTATCATTTATGGCATCATATTATCAAGAACAAATCTTAAATAAATAAAACTTTGTTGATTGAGTCTATTCGTACGTAACTGATTTTAGATTTGAAGTTTAATATTAAAATTATTATCTTCTGTAGTTTCTTTTTAATATAATAAATTTGAACAATTGAAGATGTTTCATTTTTTTATTTCTATTCCTTCCTAAAATACACGAAAAAAATTTCGCCTTAAAAAAACAAATCAGTTACGTAATTACGTAGATACGTATTTAAAGCATCGAAATGCGTATCTAGTTACGTAATTAGCAAATCCGTATTTTTGGAAGCCCTAGTTCGAATGTACCACTTAATAGAAGTATGAATCAACTTTAACTAAATTTTCAGGAAATTCGTTATTGAATTTTCTCGTAGCAAAGTTAGTCCAATCATCTGGTAGTTCTACGTGGAAAGTTTTCCGGCAATTTTGAAAACATTTTGATGTGCTCTTTCCGAATTTCAACTTTGCCACCTCGTATCTTTCCCGCTTGCGCCGCCATATTGAAAAACCGGGCAAGTGCGTGTCAGGCCACGCGCAATGTAGGGTTCCAAAATAGTAAGTTAATCGACTATTACTCATTAACTATTTATGCTAACATCGCCGCGCCGTGATAGTTTTCCTTGTAAATTAATTATTAATATAACCTATTTTTGAGATATTTTCACTCGTCCAACTCCTACCGTTTATCCTGCAAGGGGGGAACACTTGACTCTAAACAAAATTAGCACATACATACATAAATAGACTGATTAAAACACATTATACCCTCCTTTGCGTCGCGCACTCGGGTAAAAATACGCTTGTTTGGCCTCATCCCTTTACTTGTATGTTTTGTATGAAATTCAAGCAGATTATTTGAATAATAGTATTTCGAAAAACATTCTTTCGAATCGATGTTCTTTGTTCGTGTTATTTCGATGCAATGGATATTGCGTTAGTAGGTTTATAAGCGAAGCGGAAATAAAAGAGAGTATCTATTGTGGAATTCCTAAAGAAATATCTTGTGTCGTGGAAAAACGGAGATTTTTGTACGTGGTCGGATAGAATAGGATGCCGGTTCGTTTGTGTACGGAAATATGCTGGTATTTTAATAAGTAATATTTCATGCGTTTCTTCGTAACTAGTAAAAAAAAAATTGTGCTAATTGGACGGCGAACCCATAAAAATTCATTAATAGTGTACAAACATAAGATGACTTTTAGGATTACAATTAATTAAATTGTCTTCACTAAGGTTGAATTTTAGAATTATGAACGTATTAAAAATACAATTTACCTTTCCATTAATAATATTATTAGTAGTATTAGTAGTAGTAAGGATTTTTACAAACTAATTATATAATTATAAATGCGAAACTTTGTGAGGATGGATGAATGGATGGATGTTTGTGAGGATGGATGGATGGATGTTTGTGAGGATGGATGGATGGATGTTTGTTACTCTTTCACGCAAAAACTACTAAACGAATATTCAGGTTTGGCACACAGGTAGACCATAATCTGGAATAACATAAAGGGTAATTATTATCCCGGAAAACGCGGGAAAACCGCGGCAGAGCGCTAGTATTACTAATAAATAAAAAAGCGGCCAAGTGCGAGTCGGACTCGCCCATGAAGGGTTCCGTAGCAGCAAGTAACATAATATAAAAGTTCTTGAAGTTCGTTGTAACTTTGATAGAGGTAAATTGCAGTTTACGATTTATGACGTATTAAAAAAAAACTACTTACTAGATCTCGTTCAAACCAATCTTCGTTGGAAGTTTGCATGGTAATATACATCATATATTTTTTTTAGTTTTATCATTCTCTTATTTTAGAAGTTACGGGGGGGGGGGGACACACATTTTTCACTTTGGAAGTGTCTCTCGCGCAAACTATTCAGTTTAGAAAAAAATGATATTAGAAACCTCAATATCATTTTTGAATACCTATTCATAGATACCCCGCATGTATGGGTTTGATGAAAAAAAAATTTTTGAGTTTCAGTTCTAAGTATGGGGAACCCCCAAAATTTATTGTTTTTTTTTTATTTTTGTGTGAAAATCTTAATGCGGTTCACAGAATACATCTACTTACCAAGTTTCAACAGTGTAGTTCTTATAGTTTCGGAGAAAAGTGGCTGTGACATACGGACGGACGGACAGACAGACAGACAGACAGACAGACAGACAGACAGACAGACAGACAGACAGACAGACATGACGAATCTATAAGGGTTCCGTTTTTTGCCATTTGGCTACGGAACCCTAAAAAGTATTTAGTGTAACTATTACTTAGTAGCGTATCCCTCTAGTTTTGGCAAAATAATTTAAACCTGATCCTGTCTACTTACGAGGATAAATTAAGTTGTTAATAAATGGACCTACTCGTATAATATACCTGCTAGATTGTTTGGCTTCAGGATAAGGAATCCCCAGTTATGTAGGTTGTAATCCCAACCGTTTGGGCTTTGCCCTAATGTGTCAATCAGTCAATCAGCTTAGGAGGGTTGCCTTGTTGACGTCATTCGTTTGCTCACCCCACGAAACCAAGAAAGGATATCCTTTACTAGACAGTTCTGAGTAACTGAAAGTGGGCTTCTTGAAGTTAATCTCTCTCTACTAAACATATTTAGCCGACTTCAAAAAAGGAGGAGGTATTCAATTCGACTGTATTTTTTATGTTTGTTACCTCAGAATTCGACTGGGTGAACCAATGAACTAATATACTAACTGGGGTGAACCGATTTTGATGATTTTTCTTTTAATCGAAAGCTGGTCCCACTTGTATTTGAGCGAGATCTGACGAGTAGTTTTTAACTTTTCCCTAATTTTGAAGTCCGTTTTTTTTTGTCAAGAAATATGATTAACCAAATCAACTGATATAATTTGGAGAAGTTACTTAATATGTAGGAATGAAGCTCGCCCAAAAGGCACCTATTTAAAGTAATATGTTCGTGCGTGCCCACAGCCCAAAAACATTTATTTGAGAAAGGACAGTTCTCTACAATCGTGGTAGAAAATACCGAGTTTATCTACTAGATATTGTCGGGGCAATGTACTAACAGTATTATATTTTTATTGAATTGTATTCAGCGGGACAAGCGCTCGGGTAGGAACGTGACGCCAATACGTGGCCAGCCAGCATCCGATATCGAAATACTCTTTGCTTTGCAGCTCCACGTAGTGCTTTCTATAAACAATTGTTGTATTATACATAATATTTCCTGGGTAGTAAAGTTAACTGATATAGACAAGGCAACATATATTGGTAGGTACTCTTTACACGAGAGCATCACTATCTGCTATCACAAGATGGGTAAAATACTTGAATGCATGAATATCGTCGAGAATGACAAATGAGGTTTTGTCTAAGAATATGTATTGTTTACGCAATAGCAGCCTGTAAATTACGCCCTTATTGGGGTGGGGTAATTTAATAATTTCTAGGTGTATTTCATAAAATGTGACGTCACACTAGGGGGGGAGGTCTCACAAATGTGACCACCTGTGACAAGGACGGGGGAAGGGGTGGAAAAGTCATGAAATTAGTGACTTAATTTATGGAAGGCCCCTAATGTCTATGATCCACAGTGACCAGTTGACCACTTACCAAAACGTGGATCGTCTGCTCGTTTGTCATAATATAAATACTACAAAAAAAACTACATAATAATACATAAAAAATCTGGAAAACGCAAATAAATACATTTTGAAAATCCGCCCGATGCAAACAGTGTTAACGTGACGTTTTTATATCGATTACGACAACGCAGTGTTGGATCAGTTAGTCACAGATTTTTTGCCGAAAATCATTCGGAAAAAGAAAAAAAATCAGTTTAAAAACTGCAGATTTCTGGTGATAGTGTACCGTACTACATCGCATATCATGCACGTGAAAAATAACTGTGAATATACTTAGTTATTAGAAATTCGATACACGACATAATAGAAGACATTTGGTCAATCGCATTTTAATTCCTTTATTAAAGTAATTATACTCCAAAGCAGAAATTCTGTGTTGTTGAATCATCTAAAGATATTTAGCAACTGTCAACTTTTTCAGTCCAATAATTTTAGGCCAATTTTGGGCTTAAAAGGCAAACACAAGGGAGTCTTTACACCAAGTGGTAGTCTGTCTACAAAGAGGCATACCGAAATAAACTAATAAAAATTCCGATTTTTTTATTGAATGTAGAGAACCCTAAAACGAACAACACTTATCACAAATAGCGCATTGCAAAACGAAGATCTGTACGTGGTTTCATTCGTATGCGAAATCCAAGTTCGTTTCAAATACTGCGATATATCAGCATCTCCCTGCGCGGGAAAATAACACTTGAGTCACTTGATATTTCGCACGGTCGCTTCCTAAGTATTTTGAATTTATTTACACGCGATATTTGAGCGTGAAGTACTCGTACCTACTAAAAGCTTGGACATGAAATTTAATAAGGGCAATATTTAGTGAAATGAAAGTAATAAATAAGAATGATGTTCAAAGTGTACATTAGCTGTGGCAATAGTTTCAACCCATAAATGGCCCAACACAGGGCACCCCGTCCTTTGAAAGAATACGTATATTCCAACACGATGTTCCGATACTGATTGAGAGGTTAGTGACCAATCCAAAAGCTATAATATTTTTAGTTTTAGTCTTCGAGATTGCATAATGACAGCAACCGGGTACAATGTCCTAACATGCCTTCTGAAGCATAGAAGAGATCAAGATTTTTTTCCCATAGCGAATACACCCATCCATTTATGATCTACCGACAGTGCCCGCATTGCTTAAAATGATCGAATGTTTAATGTTTTATGTTTAAGCTTTAATTCATTAACGGTCTCCTACAGGGCACGAGTCCCTTCTTGTAACTGAGAAAATATACCAAAAATTCGTAATTCTTAACCAAAAACCTCGAACGTGGTTTAACGACAGTCATCTAATAAACGTAATAGCAGCTTAATGTGTATTCCGAAGCACAGAATTGATAAAAAATGTTTTACCCAGTATCCATTCAACACCGACTGTACCGGCAGTTATTTAATACAGTCGATGATCATTGATCACTTACGAATACAACCGACACAAGCCATAATAATTATGAAACGCATATAGATACACCCTTATCAGCCTACTGTAATTATAACTTCGATTAACCCTAGCTGAGATTGGACAGGTGTGTTCCCTGAGAACTAAGATGGAATGTTGTAATCCTAGTAAAGACTAAATACATGATGAATGGACGTTCTTCCTACATATCATAAAAATTGTGATAATTGTGTGTAAAGAAGTGTATACATATACGTGTATATCACTAGGCCGCCTCCTGTGTTTATGAAAGAAAATAATTCTTTGAAATAGGTACAAGCGATTTATCAAAAAAAAACGTAATATCCTCAAAGAACAGACCCCAATTCCAGTTAAGCGTGGACATGTTTACATCGCATTATTATACGCTTTGTTGAAGGCAAAATCAAACAAAGATAAAAAAAACCTAATAAAACGAATGTTCGAACAAAACGCACGCTAAGTTCCTAACTCCATAGCGAAACGGGTCGCAAAAAATGGGTTAGGCTTAAAATAACAGCTGCAATAGGGAAGCGGGAATAATGTCTATATAATGACTTTTTGTTTTCGTTTGATCCACAAAGCCTTTTTGTAGAGCGTTTCTACGTAATTCGTGTAACCGTTGACGCGAGCGGAAAGGAAAACATTTTCCATTGATTGCATGCTGATTGCTGATTACTTACTGTGATATTTTGCACGCGGAGACGATTACATTCCTGAAGTCGAAAAGTGATTGCACGGAATATTTATTTTCGACTCACTACCTTAAAAATTCTGTCTTCGTAGGCTTAAATTAAAACATCTGAAGCAAAATAACAATTCTGTATTGTTCACCAATTTAAAAAAAATGTAAAAATAAGAAAACAATCAGCGGTCTTATTTCAACAATTTCCTCCAGACAGCCTAAATAGCAGAAAACAATGTTTGCTTATTTTTAAAATCATCTATTAGGTATGCTAGTAAATTAAGTTTAAAAGATCGCTTTGCTTCCGTTAAAATTTTCATGTCCTTGATTAATTCAAAGATTCGAAATCCGAGCCAATGATTCGATCGGGAAACTAATCAATATCTCCTATTAACAGTATTTAGCAGGTTTCCGAAGATATTAACTGGCGTAATAGCGACGACTCTCCGAATTGAGGTCAAACCGATCACTTATCACTAGCTCTCCAGACGTTTTGTTCATCACTCACTTGGCACCGGCATTTCGACTGGTCTTTAACACTTAAATGACTTACCCCTGTCAATTAGGGCAAAATAATCACGTTTATACAAGAATCATTTAGTAAGTTATCCACCTTTTTATTCACTTATAAATGATTCTGGTTTATAAAACTTTGAACACTTATAACCACATTAAGATTCCCTGTGTCGTGGGTGCCGTAGACAGAAATTAAATTAAACTCATCATTTAAATTTCCGTCTTGCTGAGAATCGAATGGTTAGCACCCCACGTCGGGTTCTTGCTATTGTACAAGTACCTTCAAGTATTCTACAAGCATCTTACAAGTATTCTTCCACAGGATCAGACGCAGAGCCGGTGTGGAAGCTCCAAGACCCTGGCTTCGACCAGGGGTACGGGTCGGAGCGCTCCCCCGAAGAAGACTACGTGCCGCCCATCGCGCCCGCTGTGTCGCTTGAAGTGTACGAGGCTGAGCTGCGGATCATCTACCCCTTCATCACTGATGGTAATTTAAAAGCTATCATATTTTATTTTATTTTTTAATATTTGGAAAACTTACAGCTAAAAGTACATTGAGTAATAATCTAGTAACAATAGTGAGTGAAGGCCATTTACAAATTTTCGCATCTAACATAAGTAAACTAATAGACACAAATTTCAAAAGTTAATAATACGTTACAGCTGTAGTAAAGTGTAACAAAAAAACAAAAACAAACAAAATTAAAAACTAAAAATTAAAAAACTTCTTAGTACCTAAGTGTGCGTTGAGCGTCGTTTGTGCAAAATAAATCAATGTCTACACTCCGCACAGTTTCATTGAATTGGTTACAAGAACGCACTAAAAATTAATTTTGCCTATAATATTTATTTTTAGCTGCTGGTACTGATAAAATGGTTGGCTTACGAATATTACGTGAATGCACTCTAAGTTTGCTTAATTAACTCAGGGCAATTAATCATAACCTTCGGTAATTTGAATAAAAATGACAAATCTGCAATATTTCTTCTCACGTAATAAAGGAAGAACGTGAATTTTTTTACAACGCAGGTTATTTATAATTAGAAAATATTCTTTTTGCTTTCCTCAGTTGCTTTCATGATATTTGAAATCCTTATGATGAGCTTATTATTATTATTAGATTTATTTTTATTTTTTTATCCATCAAATATTAGAAATATTTTAAGTTTTATGTGGATTTCAGTAGGTGTCAAAATATGGAATACAGATTACACACTATCCTACATTAATCCGACACGGAAACGGATTCACGGGAAACGGATAACTGTCATAGATATGATGGATATATTTATATGATTGTAATACGGAACGCTGTACGGAAACGGATGATATTCGTGAATATAATAGACATATTGATATAATTTATAATACGGATCCCACACTTTTGTAATACGTATTTGATTTTTTTTTATATTACGAGGGTGTTACTGTAAATCGTCTTTTGACTATTAAAGGTTCATACTCGGGGATATTTCATTAGAGCCTAGAGCGGATAACTGTTTTACATGTACATAACGACTTTATGATATTTTTCTCTACCGGAGGGTCGTAATATGTAGGTATAACAAATTTTGTAAGTTGAAAACAAAAATATTTTTCCCTAAAAGCTAAATGTATGCTTGAAGCCAACTACTCTACGATAGTAAAGTTTTCATCTTAAAGTTACGCTCGTAGAAGCACTACAAAGTTGCAAGAATCGCTTTGTTTCGAGCTGCGTTCCATTGAAATGCATAGAGAAAGAAACCTTATTTGAAACAGATAAAACCAAAAACGAAGAATGTAAAACTTACATTATTTAAGGCTTACTGCCAGACGTTTTATACATGCAGCCTGTGGATCGCATATACTAAGAAGGCCTACAGCGTCCTACGTGTCCAATATAACAATGCCTTTAGGGCACTGATGGGGCTTCCGCGCTACTGCAGCGCATCAGGAATGTTCGCAGAGGAGCGCACGGATGGTTTCCATGCGATTATGCGCAAGCGGGTGGCATCACTGTGGCAGCGGTTGCGCGGGAGCTCCAACAGCCTGTTGCGCACGGTGGCGGACCGGTTCGATGGACCGATACTTAAGCAGTGGACTATCCTGCATGTCGGTCAGTCGGACCGAATCACAAAATAGGTTTAATTGTTAATGTAATTTAGTGTATTTTAACTTAATTTAATTTTAATTTTGATTTTAATTTAATGTATTAATTAATTAGTTCAGGCATGTATGTATGATGATAGCGGGAAGAATGAATGTGGAATGAAAGATTGTATTGTATATTAATTCGAATTAAATTAAATTGGATTGAATTAAATTAAATTGAAATTGTAATTGTATTTAACTAACATAGTTTTTAAGTTATAAAATTGTTACTAACAAACTATGGGCTAAAATTGCCTGAAATAAATTATTATTATTATTATTATTATTATTATTATTAAAAGGCTTTGACGTGAAAAAAAAAAAAAAAAAAACTTTTCTTGAAGTGATGAAACTTAATTTTAGGACAAAAACCGAAATCTACGTGCTTTCGTTTTGCCTTATTTCAATGAACTTTTTATTACATTTCCCTATTTTTTGAAGTGAAAACTTCTTTAGTACGGATGTGACTTGAAATTTTATGAAACGAAACTGTCCAGTGGAGACTAGAAATGAGTGGAGACTGACTTGAGTTGAGTTGAGTGGAGTGGAGTGGAGTGGAATAGTAAAACCTACAATTATCATCTTCCCGAAATTTTACATTCGTCTCATTATCTTGAAAACAAAATTTTTGAAGGTTTCACTTCTAACGCGTGTGAATTGCACACATTTTAATTTTGCTTTTACTCGTACATCTCTTCAACAAAGAAGTTAAAAGTCATTCACACGATCAACTTGATTGCAAACCGACTGTAAAAGTGTAATTGTGGTTCGTTAAATGACAACTAACCTTATTGTCTTATTGAGTAACATTTTATCAAGAGGTATTTATATAAATTCACTAGAATATTCCTTTGAGGAATAGTCTATAGAGTATTGGAGTGTCGTCGCGTTGGATTGAATTGCATCCCAAGAGGTTCATTTCGCGGCGTACTTGCCGCTAGTAAACCTTTAAATTTCATTTACACCACCGCCTTTGCATTTTGAACATTTGTGATAAATGTAGCTTATGAAACATTTATTTTCATCATAAGCAAGTTAGCTATACTGTAGTTGAAGTCGTAAACGGTAATTTAGCCTCATTGTGACTGAATTCTACACGCCATGGATTTTGGCTGAAAAGTTACAATCAAAACCCATCAATGGCCTGTACACACAGCACAGGCATGGCATGGCTTGCACAGTTAGCGGCAATCTCCTTGTAAATGCAGCCTAAAGCATATACATAATTATATTCAACCACGCTAAGGGGTTAGAATGCCAAAAAGTGCGAAAAAAAAAAAAAAATGTTTTGTCCTCCGAAAGTCTCTGCCATGCTTGTACGACTGCTAAACCGTTAAACTGTTGTTCCAAAGCGCAATTTTGACTAATTATACCAGCTGTAACTGCTAGAAGATGCTTTATATAGTTAGATCAGTCTTGATCAGTGTCGTCTCTTTGCAATTTTTTATTTATCGTTAAGGTAATATGACATCATGTAGTTTTTTTATGTCAGGTTGTAGTATTCTAGTAAACAATATTGTATTTAGTATAGTAGGTAATCTATATTCTATTGAGATAATCCCCAGACAAAAACGTATTAAGTTCCTGCAGCATTTATGCACTTGATATCTAAATACAATACGCTTAGAGACAACACTACAGCTTTACAAAATTGCAACATTAATATAGCAGTTTAATGATCTTTAACAAATACGATAATGACTTACTGTTAGAATTTTTAACCGACTTCAAAAAAAAGGAGGAGGTTCTCAATTCGACTGTATTTTTTTTATGTTTGTTACCTCAGAACTTTGGACTGGGCGAATCGATTTTGATGATTCTTTTTTTAATCGAAAGCTGGCTGTCGTGTGGTCCCACATAAAGAACGAGATCTGAGAAGTAGTTTTTGCGTAACTTTGAAGTCGGTTATTTTTTGTTAGTAAAATTTAGATTTTATTAATGCATAAATACGTTTTCAGTGTTTAATTACCAATCTATTTGTCCACATGAGATCTTAAGTAAAAATTTTAAAAAATATATAATTTAAAGTACTTACGACATTAATTATTTCAAAATACATAACGCACTATATATCTGTCTGTAGGCGGCGGATCATTTAAATCGTCAAATTGTGAATTTTATTGCACTTAATTCCATTCCAAAACTCGATAAAATCTTACGTAAGAAGGGGGAGTTAGTGACTCTGAGTTGGGGGCGTAAGTGAATTACCTAATAAGTAATTACATTGTATATTACAGCTTTTGTGTGATACGTGGAGTGAGCTATAGACACTATAGTGACGTGACGTCAATCGTTTGAATAGGCTATTTGCCATCCATACATACAGGGCACTGTTATTGGTGTATTTGTATTAGAGTAGTTTGAGCACTTTGAGCATACAGAGCGGTATAGAGCTGCAGTACATTTAATCAATCCACATAGCGTATTCAATGCCATTTCTATACGCAGTGGGTTCCGAATAAAATACCGATGCAGATAAAAAACTATAACGGCTATGTCAGCATAAGTAGTTAATGAGTTAGTCGATAAACTAGTCAATTACTTCGGAACCCTACATTGCGCGTGGCTTGACACGCACACTTGCCCGGTTTTTCTTTACATAAATTAAAATGAATTAAAATGATAGGTACAAAGTACCGCACGGGTATCTACTCCCAAACAGTAAAAATATTTGGAAAACGGTCGCACGTTTTACCTGGCTACAACAAAACTGATTGCCTGCTTTATACTCCTGTCGTCAAGCGAGATCCAGTAATAAAACTGACGGTTTCGCCGAGTTCTGTACACCGAATGAATTCTAAAAAATCAGGTATTTCTGTATTTGGGTTTCCGCGACATTGTGTATTTTCATATGTGCAAAAAAAGGGCGTAATTATAATGATGCGAAGGAATTAAGATTCCTCTTACCTTACCTAAGATATAAAAAGTAAGGATTAAGCTCCTTAGGTAAGTTTTGAATGAAATGTATGTTTCTTCAACTAAGAAATTCCGGAAATATAACAGGTATTTAGATCCTCTCAGCGTTATCTAATGTCAAATGTAATCGTTCAAATTATTGTCAAAAGTATAGCCTCTTCTTCTACCTACAGCCTTACAGGTTCCTAATATGTACGGATGAAAAGATAATAATAAAAATAAACATTATTTAATAGAGGCATTCACGTAAATATTACTATTTACCCATTTGCATTTATGAACCAACGTTATCAAAATATGCAAGGCATTAACCAAATAGCAACATTCACCTGAACATGTAAATTGGAACAAATATGTAGCTAAAATCAATGATTCGGTGGCCTAAATGAAAATGAACATCGGGTTGTATTAACCTTTTAAATTGAACAACACCGAAATGGCCAAACGGTGTAACTCTGTATACAGTATATTAACAGAATATCGGTTGGAAACGGGAACGAATCCATTAAAGGGAAATTAATTAATTTTGTTTGGTCTTTTCAATGCCTTTACAACTTACACATCATTTTAAACTAATGGCTATTAGACCACGATATTTATTCATTTTTGAATTGACTTATCATGATGTAGTGTTTGTTGTACCTGCCCAGCTAAATAACACTCCTTCTTACTCTCTGTATCTTCCGTAAATGATTTTAAACGTGTTATACATTGTGTGAAAGAGAGTTGGTCCTGAAATAGTACATAGCAGAATTAAGACCTCTAGTTGGCGTGAATCTAACCGTCATTATTCCTCATGTAAATAATGTCAATCATGCCTGACTTCAGAAGCCTAAGTGATACTGAGATAACATATCGTATAAAATTACATAGGAATCACATTGCAATAGATGTTATTCTGTTTGCAGGTTCTAATTACAAATTACGTGTAAGCTTCTACTTAATACCGAGTAGACTCCATGCTGTGTGTTTTGTTCATATTAATAAAACGATGTTCTTCCATATCAATGAAAGATCTATGCACAAGTTTACTCTGTTAAACGTTTATTACAAATTAGAATTTAACTTGCTCGCCGCCAAGCCACTTTGTCGTATCAGAAATTTCCATTACCTTTTTATTGTGGTACCAACGTTCCGTCGTGTCGGGCGAGTAAAACAGGATTTTATCTCATTTACGCGTTCAATTTGTATGCACAACCCAAAGCCTCCTGGCTGTCTCGACATTCGACCCACATCATTTGCACTACCCAGCGATTTGCAAATAGAAAAGCTGGGAATACAAGATACATTCTTTGTATGCAGTGTCGAGTAATTGAATTGTCAGGTCGGTTCCAATTCAAACGTCAGAGCTATCAGAGCTGAGCTTATCCTATTGCTGTTATTGGCTCAACGTGCTTCGCTCTGGATTAATAAAACCAAGAATTGGAATCGCTTCGAATAGTTCAGTACTTTAAATATGCTCCCGGACTCCTGAATATATTTTCTTTTTGGATATAAAAATTTGATGCTTAAAAAATATAATAAAACGAGGAAATGTTTCTTGCAAATCGTCCCGGCATTTTAATGGCCTCCTTTAATCACCCACTTTATGCGTATTGTTCCTAATTTAAAAATTTAATTCATTTAAGTTTCAGGGAAACCTAATGCGAAGATTGCGAAGTGGCTTTATTAGCTCAGAAACAATAATAACGCTAAAACTCGAGAATGGCTGGACCGATTTGACTAATTTTGATCTTAAAATATTTGTGAAACTTCAGGGAAGGTTTAAACTTTAAACGGTGAGAAACATTAATAATATGTAACGTAAAATACTAAAAATGACAAAACAAATTGTTAGTTGTGAAACATTTGATGTCTTTTGTCAAATTATCATTTGGGTGTCAAATATTTTTAAAGTACATACGTTCAGAAAGTCTGTTAGGTTCGAATGAACTATCATAATTAAATGAGTAGAAAAATAAAATTTTATGTCGGCAATGTAATCTGGTAATGTAGTCTGGAGCCAACCCTGAGATTAGTATCAGTTCAAGTCATCAATATCATAAAAATGGATTGTCATCGGAAGTAGTTATTATAACCAAAGAAGCAAACTAAATAAAAGTTTGTAAAAACATGACAATTGTTTTAAGCATTACGTTACTTCATCGTTTGTTTCAACTTAAATCGCAGTAAGCTATTTTATGCTACTTAGCACTTTGTTGTTCTTCGACAGTAATCTAAGGGATTGTGTTCACAAGCAACTCAGGTGAACAGAGACGAACGTTTATATCCAATTATGGAGTGAACGTAATTTCTTCTAGTGTTTCTAGAGAATAAACAGCAAAGGACTTTGAGCAGGTAACGTTTGTAACTAAATACGTACTATTGGAACCTTCTACTAACATTTAATTAACATAGACTCGGTTCATGCTGATTGTTAGTTTGTTTTTTATGAACTTCAAAACTTTAATTTACTTGAACATATAAGGTAAATTCTGGTAGCAGTATATAAAAGTTTTAATGGGTTCTTACGCCCCAATTCAGAGACACCAATGGTTACTTAAATCGCTCCTTATTACAGAATTTGTATGGTGGTTATGTACTAAGGAGCGATTAAAGTAACCGTTAGTGAATCTGAGTTGGAGCGTAAGATTCAATAAAACGGATTTCTTATAAGTCCACTGGCGTCTAATTTGTACTTAATATTGCATCAGTAACTTTCAGAGTATTCATATCAGTCAATCTAGAATATCTTAAAATGCTATAAGTTGTGAATTTTATTGAAATATTGTGTAAAGAGTTAAAAAAAAGTAAGAATATACATATTAAATTCATTTGTTGATAAAAGATCTATCCACGCTATTTCTACAAAAAGAATATATAAAAAGTTTGGTATGAAAGTTTGAATAAAAGTACCCTGACTAAACCTGTTGAGTTCAATATATAGAAAAAATATATTTTATCCATGAGACACCACTCTAAAGTTTAGTGAAAAGTTAGCATTCTCAAGCAATTTAACTATGCTCGCTAAATGCATTTTTAATTAAACATCTGCTCTAAACGAACTCTGTCAACTACGAGGTACTATGGCGTTTAGCTTCACATTAAATACTTAGTACTCGCTCATAATCGCAACAAATGGTATGCAATAGCTTTACCGCGGCAGTCCCCGAGTGCCACACGTTTTTTTATTTATGTACCTTTCTATGTACATATTTTACTTCATCTTTTGTTTTAAATATTAGCTCATTAAATTTTTAGCTTGCACCTCTACCTTCGCACTGGACACTTGACTTCCTTTGAAATTCTGGGCTTATTTCCGTGATTGTGTTTTGAAAGTGCATCTTCATATTTTTGAGCATATTATTATTTGCAACTATTTAAAAATAGAATCCACAACAACTTTTTTTTATTGTGCCTTCATTTCCGCTAATCTTAAAAAACCGAGCAAGTGCGTGTCAGGCCACGCGCAATGTGGGGTTCCGAAGTAATGGGTTTATCGACTAACTACTTATGCATAGCCGTGATAGTTTTCCTTGTAAATTCAACATTTTTAAGAATTTTTCACTTGTTCAACTCCAACCGTTTAGCCAGCAGGGGGGGGACATTTGAGTCTAACCAAATAAAGCTTTTTCAAAGCCAAATAATTCGCAAACGGATCCCTAATTCCAAAAATGGTCTTAGAAGACCCATAATATTTTTGGAAGACCAATTAAACCATTCGTCGCATACCCTATAGTGTGGGGTAGGTACACTATAGGGTATGCGACGAATAAAAAATTCATCGAAAATGACGGAATGCTTAAGGATTTTTTTCTTCGGAACCTATTTCGGGACCTATCCCGAAATAGGTTCCGAAGCAAAGTGAGGGTGGTCACTGGTTTAGTAATAATATTTATTTTTATTTGTACCATATTTGCAACATAAAGTTGGTAGCTTATTGAGTCACAATGTGTCATTGCGGATGCGGATTGCGGTCGCTGAAAAGTTAGGGGAGCGGGGGGCACGTTGTTGCACGGGTAAGAAGTTACACGCCTTTTTTACCGGGATTTTAAACTCTTTAGTGGACATAATTGGACTCATTTGTTTTCTTATAACATCATGCATTACATAAAAACGATTAATGACCCACTAAGCGCCAAGCTGCTAGGTTATGTGCATGTGTCTCGATTTCAACCAAGAAAGTAAAAAAAATCTTTTACGAAATTTTTGACTCCTGATGTCTATATTTTTTATTTTCTCAAAATTCTTAACCTTGAACGTTCATAATATATCTACCTTTAATTTGCAATATTGTTTTTTTCTATTATCGATATCCATTAATGGTGACCTCAATTTATATTAAAAAACGTGCCATGGGGCAGGTAGTTACAATTTTTTGGGGTAAGTTGTTACTTGTCGTATAGGCGTCGTTGAACGCAAATTCCCTGTGTTAACCGGCACACCTGAAAAGACTCATTAAAAAAGGGTATGAAGAAAAAATGCCCAAGTCCTCGAAAAAGAGCGAAGAAAAAGATAAGGTGAAGTTTGGTTTCCGATTCAGATTCTGATACTGATGAATGGTTTTGTTTAGTGTGTAGCGAAAGTTACAGCACCTCTAAAAACGAAGATTGGGTAGAATGTTTAGAATGCAAAATGTGGCCCATGTCAAACGTGTAACGGGAAACGTTCACTTATTCATTTGAATTAATTGCAATTCTGATGAAGACTAATTTAATATTAGTATGTTATGGATATCATTACCTACCTCTATATAAATAACTATATATTTTCTATAATATAAGTGCCTTAAAAATTTTAGAATCTTAAGTATTTTAGTTTGCTAAAAGTTTATTAAAATAACTAATAAGTATAAATAATTTACGTACTACAAGTTGTTATTTGCAGACGAAGTTTCTGATCTTTTATATAAGTTTTAAAAAAGTTCCTGCGAAGTTATGTTATTATTCTACAAAAAAAAATCTTTAAAAGTTACGATATAGATATTATAAATTACTCATAAATAATAGAAGGCTGTTTAAAGTGATCTCTTTTGTTTATAACGTTTTGAAATTAAAAAAAAATGATTTATCATTGATGATTTTGTTTATTTATCTACCGTAACATCATGCCCCGAAGATGTAACAACTAACCCCGAATCGGGGGTAAGTTGTTACAATCGACTTTTTTGGTTAAATTGTTCATTGTGAAAAAATTACATACATTTTAATAACTTTTCAATCATATTTTAATAGCTGAATAGTCATAGTAACGATAAAAGCAATTAAATGTATAAATTATTTGATAGCTTTTGTCGTATTGACAATTGTCTAAAAATTGTAACAACGTGCCCCCCGCTCCCCTACTGCTTAAAGTTTCCAACGGCATGTTTTGAAAATCCTGTTATGACACGTTTGTTAAAGCAACTTTATACCGGTTTAATATTCCATGCTGAATATTTGCAGTTGCGTTTAAGTTTGCTATAGTTAGCGCTACAGTCTCTACTTAAGTAGATTTTGGCAACACAGATTTCAAGTATTAGTAGACGCAATGCCTACATTGCGTCTAGAACTGCGTACTAGAAAAACCTCTTATTATCCATTTTTAGCGTTCCGTATATAAAAAACACGGAAGCCTTTATCATCACTTTGTAGTCCAACTATTTGTCTGTTTGTCAATCGTCTTTTTCTCAGAAATGCGTGGAGGTATCAGGTTGAAAATAATATACTGGACCGTGTAGAATTAAGCGAACTCTCAACAACTTGTAACATCCTCTACTGCAAGGCTATTCTGTTTTGTAACCGTCCGTGATGACGTTTTGTAAATCCGTGATGAGTGTCAAAATTCCTATCTTTAGTCGTTTGAAGTTCGAGTTTGAGACTCACTTCACTTCGCAAGTGCGTACTAGATGATTAGAGAATGACATATCAAGATGATGCAAGAACTTGCAAAGCGTTCGCTTTCGAGTCTCACTTGAGTGAGCTTCGATTTCGAGTTTATATTTTAAAGAATAGCCCTCCTGTTCAGCAGGTTAGCTCCCTGATAGATGGAACCATTACACACAACATTTATTTTAGGAGATTTATTCTGTGGCCTTATCTCTTTATTCGTATTTTACGAGCTTGGGATTCGAAATCGAATATTAAATTCTGTAACTTTATTTTCTTGCAATATAGGTACAGTCGGCCGCAGAAGTAGCTTAACATTTTAGTACCTTGTCACATTACATTTCTTGAATTTGTCATAGATGTTGCTAGGAAACCGTCGAAACAGTTACTATTACAAAGTACCTACTATAATGTTAAGCTACTTCTGCGGCCAACTGTACCACTTTTTTCTAGTCCTTTTCGTTTAATCACTTTGAACTAAACTTCCCGGTCGTACCTTTCTACCATGTTTATACCGAACTTAGGAAACCATAAAATATTATATTTAAATTTATTGCAGCACATCTGCCAGACTCAATAGTTTTATAATATTACTATCTGCGTGAGTAGACACTTGCAAAATAAATATCACCTAAGCAAAATAGACGGGTAAGGCGAGATAAGAAGCGACACGGGTGTACAATTACGGCGTTATTTACTCGAAGAGAAGTATGAGGCACTTCGAAACACGTAACTGAATAATTTATGCAAAGAGCGAGCAATAAGCAAACCTCTTCTATTATGCTCAGCCTTTTTAAAATTCTCCCTCGCTTAGTTGTTTACTTTTACCGGGAAAATGCTAACGCGAGGGACGAGCGCCAATGAACCTTGACAATGCTACCGATGGCGCTTGAAGATTTCATGTTACATGCGATTTATACTAAATCTTTTCAAATTGCTTCAGAGTAGAAAAATGAAAAAGGAAGTAAGCGCTTAGTATTCATTCTACCATTGTTACTTGGATTTTGTCCAGCTTCGAATTTTTCGTAACCTGCTATGATACGCAGCTAGGAATATCGCGAAACTAGGTGTTTTAAAACCATCTGTTTATTTAGCTTTCTTATAGCTGCTGTAGAGTAAGTGACTTGTACCTGTAACTCTTTCAGCCATGCGGAACCAATTGAGTTGTTTCCTAAAATTTTTTTTTGTTATAATTGGAAAGTTCATATATAAGTTTTATAACAAAGTTATTTTAGTTTTTTTTTATTCGCTATAATTTAAAAGTTACATCAAATCAAAAATACGTTTTTGAATCCAGTACCGAAAACACGCCGACAGTTCCCGAATAGACCCGAGCGCGCGTGTGACGTCACTTTGTTAATTGCTATTCATTGCAGCATACAGCTGATACTGTGATTTGATTTTAAACTGATAAAATCTTGATATTATCGTCAATATATTGATAAATATATCAAAAACGCTAAACCTTAAAAGTTATCGTGCTTGTTTTGTACCATTACGTGTGAATACTACAAAAAAGATAATGTTAAATGTGTACATTTATTCGGAACCTGTACATTTAATCCTACTTTCCTACTTAATGTTGTAAATCTGAAATTTTGGATGTTTGTGACTCCATCACGCAAAAACGGCTGAACGGATATAGATGAAAGGCACACAGATAGTTTTTGACCTAACTTACCAGATAGGATACTTTTTATCCTGGAAATAGACCTTTTCCCCAGGAATAAGAGGTAAAATTTTAGTTTTCGTTCATAGATTAATTTTTAGGGTTCCGAAGTAAAATCAGAATTCTTATAGTTTCGTCATGTCATGTCCGTCCGTCATCCGTCCGTCCGTCCGTCCGTCTATCCGTCTGTCCGTCTGTCCGACTGTCCGACTGTCCGTCCGTCCGTCCGTCCGTCCGTCCGTCCGTCCGTCTGTCCAAAACAAAGCGCCGAAACCCTTAGTGCTAGAAAGCTGTAATTTGGCATGGATATACATATTTATTAAAAAAATTGAAAAGGTCTTCCAAAAATATTATGGGAAGACCATTTTTGGAATTAGGGGTCCGTTTGCGAAATATTTGCTTTAAAGTGCTAATTCTGGTTAGAGTCAAGTGTCCAGGGGGGACAGTTGGCTAAACGGTTGGAGTTAGACAAGTGAAAAAAATCTCAAAAATAGGTTATAATATGATGAATTTACAAGGAAAACTATCACGGCTATGTTAACATGAGTAGTTAATGAATAATATTCTATTCTATTCTATTCTATTCTAATAGTCGATAAACTTGCTACTTCGGAACTCTACATTGCGCGTGGCCTGACACGCACTTGCCCGTTTCTTTTATGAAACAACTGATGGTTTTATTTTATTAGGTTAGGAATTTTGCCACGTTGATCCTACTTAAATTCAATGAGGATTTGATGATGGGTTCTGGGGCTACAAAGTGGAACTCCTCAATGGTAGAGTAAAACGGAACCGTGTTTAAAGATAACTACTACTACTATTACTATCATTGACATTGTAAAATCAGTAGGAACATCATTAAATAAATAAACGCTTCACACTCATAGCCCTTTACTAGGATACCCTGAGTCGTGGGTGCCATAGACAATACACACACCCAGACCAAGAACAGAAATTCAAACTAATCATTCAAACCACCTCGCTGCATCCACCTCGCATCGTATCGAACCCAGGACCCTTGACTCAGCGATGTGGCGTGGTATCCATTCGCCACACGGGTCATTGACCAAGTTGGTGTATTTCGGAGACAAAAAAAATTATATATTGTACCAGTTTTATGTATAAAGCGCGTACAAACCCATAACGCCGCAGTAGGTTTCCCTGTCGCGGGTGACATGGACAACACGTCACTATAACACCCAAGACCCGAGTACAAATATTTATTAGATATGGCCTATGGGAATTGAACCTGGGACCCTCGCTTCGCAAGTTGGATCGAATCGCTATCAACTAGGCTACAGGGTCATCGTATGTATGTACCTACTACTAGCATAGAATTTCTGTAGCATTGCATTGTGCATTTTTTTTATTAATCACATTCTTCATTTCTCTAAGGATCCATATCTGAAATTTACGCAGAGGAAGTCGCGGATAGAAGCTAGTTGTATGATAAATGAAATATAATTTATCATACACCCCTGATTTCATACCCCTAACACCCTGCCCTGATTCCTCCCAGACACGATTTACTAGTAAACAGTGTAACTTTTTCTTTTGGTGTAAGTATATAATCAATGGAGAGTTTTATTATATTTAATGAAGAATAAATCATTTAACGTTTAAATTTACAATAAAATTACGTGGAATATCTTTTTGCACTAAATTTCGGATATTTTTACTCAATTCACGTAGAAGCATCTAACATTGTACCTACTATCGTGTAATTCCTTTAACAAAATGACGTCACTAACATGGCGACCAACTTTGGCGCGTTCGTAGTCATGTGATTTTTTTTGAACTTTCAATTCGTTATTATTAATATTAAAAATAGTTTTTAAGCGTTTTTAACAATGCCAATTAATATAATTTGTGTTAAAGATTTAAAATACATTTTAAAAAAATAATTTTTTTTAAAAATGAACAACTCAATTCCAAACCCTGAGTTCCTTTAAAAACCAATTCTATTGTTTGTTTCTCGTTCTTCAAAGCGTCGCTGGCCGTTTTGTAGTTATGTCCATTGTAGCGTCCGCTTGCCATCCGATGTACCATCAATTTACCTATACGCCCTGTGGCCCTAGGAATGATTTTACATAAGTAGGTACATCCCCTTATCATATTAAATTACTCCAAAATGTATATATAGTACCTGCCATAAACATGTTTCCAGAAAAGGCGTACCAAAAAGATAACCCGAGCCGCGGTTACAATTAAATCCTAAAATCTTGAACAAAGTAGGTTCATTACTTCCGCTGACGCGAACGGGTGCGCGACCCTCATCAAGATCTAACACATCCTACATAATTATCCCCTCATATCTATAGGCACTCATAGAATGTGTAACTACGAAGCTGATTCTTTGCATATTTATTTTATTTAAGCTTTGTAATCAAAAAGAGCCTAGTATATTTATTCTGTGTCTGTTGTTGTATTTTATTAATTGACTGTTAAAGTGATAATAAAACATCATTTAAAAAAAATCTAGCTCTGTGGGAAACGGGTTGGTCATATGGTTCAGTTACTGCTACTGCTCGATACTATTATGGTGTACACCGCGTCCGATCTCGCTATTATGTATGTAAATCGCTTACCAATTGGAGGAACTTTTTTATCTGCTTGCATTCATAAATCAAGACTTACTGTTTTACGAGTGTTTTTCTGAAAAGTGTAGTTGTTCAGTTATGCATTACGGCCATCGCTTACGGGATTGCATTGTCCTATCAAATAAATAGAAGTGTGGTTGTGTATTCAGAACACGTCTAGGTTCAGATATTTCGCAACGCCTTCGCTATTAAAATAATGTCATTGTGTAGAATTTTTATTTATTTTTTATTTTCTATATCTCACAGTCATCTTAGTTTCAATTTCTTGGAACATCTAGTAAAAAACACGATAAGGCATGCAGGTGGTATGTATCATACGCTATAAAAAAATTCGAAAACTCAAGCTCGGACTACTAATACGTTGTATCTTAAAAATTTCTCGTCTAAAAGTGGAGACGAATTCTTTGTTTGATAGCAGGGTCTCATACGTTTGCAAAAATATCTGGCTACATCAGCTAGTGACAACTTGAGCAATTCTGTACGCATGACATAGTAACCTACGTAGACATATTAACCTGCGTAGCAGTGCTAGCCAATCAAAGGTATTAGGATGTAAGAAAAACTCCAACCCTTGTGTTGCCTGCAGTAGTAGTGAAGTACAATCCAGATTCCTCAAAGACAAAAATAAACTAAAAGAATTCTTGTTAACTAAGAGCTACTATTCAATCAATGAATTAGACGACCCGTGTGGCGCAATGGTTACCATGCCGGATCGCCGCACCAAGGGTCCTGGGTTCGATTCCCAGCGAGGCGGAAATTTGAATGATGAGTTTGAATTTCTGTTCTCGATCTGGGTGTGAAAGTCCTTGTCTATGTTGTGTGTTGTCCATGGCACCCACGACACAGGGAATCCTAGTGTGGGGCTATGAGTGTGAAGCGTTATTTATTTATTATTATTATTTATAATGAATTTTTAAATGAAAATGACTTACAATCTCAGTAGCTACCTAATTATATTGTGAATTGACTGTGACATTAATTTATACCGAGTTATTTTTAACAGACTTAAAAAAAAGGAGGAGGTTCTCAATTCGACTGTTTCATTTTTTTTATGTTTGTTACCTCAGAACTTTGGACTGGGCGAACCGATTTTGATGATTCTTTTTTTAATCGAAAGCTGATGCCTGTCATGTGGTCCCACATAAATTTTATTGAGATCTGACAATAGAATCCATGAGAAAACTACATAAGTCGTAAATTTGTGTTAAGATGTGCGCGACAAATTGACGAATAACTCAATATCACGTCAACCGATTTCGATGATTCTTTTTTTAATAGAAAGCTGGTGCTTGTCATGTGGTCCCACATAAATTTGAACGAGATCTGACAAGTAGTTTTTGAGAATTTGAAGTCGGTTATTTTTTGTTAGTAAAATTTAGATTATCTTTGGGATTGTTAATATGAATTGGAATTTTATTTGCTTTTTTTACTGTTATTAATTTTAATTTATTTTGACATTTGATATTGTATACCTATAACAGGTAGGACATAGCGATCTCTATTGTACCTCACTATCAACTATAATATTGTACTTATGATCCACAATAAAATAACTTTGACTTTGACAATGAGACTCCTACGTGCAGTAAAGTGGTAATGGATTGAAACCAGTTAATTCAAAAGTGTGAATGAAATAGTTAATTACGCTCTTCTGGCACGTTGCCGCGATTCTGATTCTCGACTATCAATCTCCTATTATTTAATTGAAACTTCATCAAAGCATCTTTATATGCACCTTGTTCCGTGAATTCTAATTGAGACGAAGGAGTACCAAGTACTTAATTTAGATAATGATTGTTCAACCTTACTTAGGCGCTCCACCCACTGAAGACGCGTCCCGCCGCGGTGCGCAGAGCGACGGATAACACAACTGCGCGCGGGGCAATTTCCCGCGCGGTGCCGCGTCGGCAGTGTGTTGTGCTAGGCGTGATTTCTATATAAATTGACATAATTGCATACAATGGTAAAATCTGCCATCCCGCGCACCGCGACGGGGCGCGGTGCAGTGGGCGGAGCGCCTTAATAATAATTATAACTTCTATAATATAGAAACTTTTGTATGTAGATATTTCCATGGAAATAGTGGGATAGACCCGAATTTTTCACATTTCAAAGTTTTTTCTGTTGACGCCGAGTAAATTAAAATAGCTTATACTGATTCTGTACAGTACTGTGAAACTATACAACTCTAGCAAAAACACCGAGTCCGTAGTTGTATTTTTAACCGGCTTCAAAAAAGGATGAGGTATTCAATTCTACTGTATTTTTTTATGTTACCTCAGAACTTCCGACTGGGTGAACCGATTTTCATGATTCTTTTTTTAATCGAAAGCTGGCTTTAATATTTACTACTAGTGGCTACGTTGATATAAAATTGAATGTCACTCAATTTTCCTGGTAGCTGTAATGCAAATAATCCGCATAGGTACTGCTTATCGCTGGTTTAATGTTTCCTAGAATTGTGGGTAATCATTAATTCACGCTGGCACGCCGCCATCCACCGACCTGCTCGCCACAGATCCTCCGTCAGAATTTGATCGACACTGCGTTAACGTTAACGGCGTTCTCTTTGTTTGCAAACCACTTGTTTGTTTTAACGAATACGTGTGTTCGATATTGTCATTTACCTACTCGGGATCGGAATACTCGGGAATCGAGTATTAATGGTTTCGGATCCGGTTTTCTAAATTGGTGGTGGTGATCAATTCGATGGTGGACTGTATTTTTTTTAATGATTATAGAAATTTTTAGTGTCCCTTTCTGGACAATACACAGCAATCAACAAAATGTACCAATAAGGGAGTCCAGCAACCTTTTCCGTCACGTAACGTTCGGTCAGTCGGCACCGAGATGTTGTCCTGCGTTGCACCAGTTTGATTTCAACTTCACACAGTAGCTCATATAGTAGAAAGATTAAAGACTAAATTATCCAGAAAACGTAAAGGCGCAATCTGTATCATCAGTAAAAGTAGAAATTATTTATTTTTTCTATTAATTCTTATTATACGAGTTAAATTGTTGTTAAATTATTATAAAGTTACATTTATAGGTACATATTTTAAGAAAACAATTTTTGTTTAGTTAGTAAATTTAAACCTAAATTTCTAAAGATGCTCTACAAAGCTAAGGTCATTAACAATACTTTATAAATAAGTTTGTTTAACAACAATGTAAAATTTAATGATTGATGTGTTTAGAAAGTATTTGATAACGACATGAAAAAGCTTTTGTTTGTGCTTCATGGGCTGAGTGCTACTGTAGGTACCTACTCGTACTATTGGTGTATTGTCACTTAAATAATGGCAGCTTTTATAAAGTCGATTAACATTTTTCGGTTTCTTGCTTACAATATTAGGTAATTATAAGACTAGGTATAGTTTAGGTATGTAGTCTATGTAGTTATCCCTTGATTTCTATGAAATAAATATTATCAAGGGATATTATAGATAACAGCAGTGATAGCCTAGCGGTAGAACGTTGGTCTCCCGATCGAAGGGGCCCGAGTTCAAATCCTGGCACGCACCTCTAATTTTCAAATATTATGTGCGTATTACATGTTAATTATCACTTGCTTCGGTGAAGGAAAACATCGTAAGGAAACCTGCACACCGGAGAGTTCTCCATAAAAAAAGTTCTCGAAGGTGTGTGAAGTCTACCAATCCGCACTTGGCCAGCGTGGTAGACTATGGCCTAACCCTCACATTCTGAGAGGAGACCCCGAGCCCAGCAGTGGGACAATTATGGGTTGTTGCTTTGCTTTGCTTATAGATAACTAGCGCTCTGCTTGCAGCTTTCCCTGTGTTTTCCGAGAAAATAAGTATGTTTATGTCTTATTGCAAAATAATGATATGTCTTATACTTTATAATAATGTGTTATTAAATATTAATTTAATTTGAATATTTTCCAATATGATTAGGTACATCTTATATTCTGTGATATGGTGTTATTTTTTTAAGTCTTATTTCAAATTGATCCTCCTAATATTATAAATGTGTGCCGCGCGCAGAGCGCTATAGAATAAATACAGTGGAATAGTAAATTTGATAACATAATATATTATTATTATTTATTATTATATATTATTATTTACCTAACTTAATTTGTAAATGTAGTTTGATAAAACGAACATTATCTTTGCACGGCAGACTTCTAAATCATAAAGTGCTCCGATATGTTAACAAGTGTACTTACACTTAGTACTACACTTGAGCGGAAAGTTGGAGAGTTTGCTCCTATTCGAGTTGGACACCTAAGTAAGACCTTAAGTTTAAGTTATACTGCAGTTGCGTTAAATTTTCCATTCAATATTGAAGTGAATTTCAGGCGATTTTCTTTCTCAGTTTTGACTGCAAATAAAATGCATGAGCTTTCATTATGAAATTATTGAGTCTTTAACTAAATTAAGTTATTAAATAATTTAGTAGGTGTTATGTATAACCACTAAGGACACCGAAAAACAAAATATATTTTGAGATATGTTTAGATTTCCAGCGCCCGTTTTGTTTCGTTTCGAGAGCTCTCGACTTTTTAAACCGCGGATGTCGTCCGTTTTTACTCGCTTCATAATCTTCATCTACTTTCCCACGACATTAATATTATAAACAATAAATATTCACTTAAATATGCAAATTTATTCAGATATATTTTTTGGGATATTTTCTGTAATTATGTTACTATGATTTTGTTTTTTAATCCAGTTGTTTTCGAAGCAACAACTTACCGGTGACTCCGTTATTTATTACTTTGTACGATGACTAATTTTAAAATAGAGTAAACATACATAAACTGGTAGATACATAACCCAGGCTAGGTATCTATCAGGCTATCTACCTGGTCAGACTAAATTTTATAATATTTTATTTACACATTTATTTATTTATACTAACTTAACAAACATAACAGACTGAAATCCAAAGCGCTTGCCAAGTTTTCTGGGCATTCTTCTGCCATCCTGCGAAATGCAGCAAGTGGTGTACAAAATATGTCAATATTATCATCCCAAGTTAACTAATCCGATGAGTAAGGACATAGCTCTTATCAAATACCCTACACTTATACCCTACACTGCTCCATAGTAGCCACTTAAACTTATCGTATTACTGGCGCTAATAAAATACCATAAGTACAATATAACTCATCGTATCGCTACCAGCAGGTATCGTGTAACGTTACGCAATGCTTACTGTAGACGGTTTTGAACACGATATCCGACTCGGGTACTACCTATAACTTTTCTTGTAAGTTCTCAAGGTTTATTGTTGCTGCACTATTGTATTGTTATTGTATACATCGATATGTAGGTATAAACATAAACGGTCACACATAGCCCGGATTACAATTGCTATGTGTCTTGGGTTGTGGGTGGCATTTGTTTATCAGTGATCGAAGGGTGGCATGAATACTCACAACTGTACATATTTTTTCACAAACAACAAAAGGTAAGCCGGAATACGACTCAGAGTGGAGAGCTATCCAGGTGGATCCCACAGATAAATAATAATAATAATAGTAATAATGGTATACGATAAATTAATGAAAATATAAATTACATAAATGTCTCCCCTGGCCCGTAATTGGCCACTACGACACACGTAATATAACGACTCTTGAAGAGCAGATTCATTAGGTACTCTGGAGTCGTCCATGTTTATATAAATATTAATACGCAACATTTTGGTAAATAGATATGCGGAAATTACCCGTTCGGTAAACAGCGCGTCATGAGTTCCTTAAATTCTCGTTTGAATTTGAGGACGGAACGATTTCATGAATCCTTTAGTGACAAACGTATGAATATAACGATGGAATTTTCGCGCTTGTGTTACTTTGTGATCTAACGAGCTCTTGTTAAAGATAAGCATGCGTTATACTTATATGGAGGAAAAATGTCACGTAAATACGTATACCTACATCCAAGTATTCAGCCGGAGCTGTGAAGTCGTGTTAGTGATACTCCAGACACAATCAGGCATCAGCTGACTCAGTTATTCGTTTTGGCCATTTAAAAAGATCTATAGCGTTGATGGACAGTGGAAATACATGACTGAAACCGTGGTTGCAAAAAGTACATAATAAATTGTTAAGTAGCAAAATACCCCATTTCTTATTATGTTAAGTATTAAAATATTGCGTCGATAGTATCGGCACGAACAAAATCCGCCCTCAGAATTTTCTGTCATTAACTTTGTTTCTTCAAGGCTTTCACCAGGTCTTAAAAATTGTCCCGGAGATAGCTCCAGCCAGCTCCAGTAGCAATTTGAACAATCTCTTTTCATCCGGCCAATCAAAAGACGACGTCCACTATCGTAAAAAGCGCTAAGAGCAAAAATTCGTTTAGCTCAATGATATTATATGTATTAAAAAAGAGGTTTAGCTTCAAGAATTTACCTTTCGGCAATTAAAAAAGTTGGTCTCGCAAACGACGGTTTTAGACCGAAGCATGAAGGTTCTCGATTTCAGCGATTTAAAAATCTGTGATGGAATTCGTTCCTAGAGAATATTTTGACGAATAAAAAGATTCATATTTTGCTGATATTGATGATTTAGGTGCCTACTAGATGTAAAATGGTTATGATACTGAAGCGTCGAATATAATACTGTGATGGCTTGCCAAAGTTGTGGATGATCAACAGGTACAGGATGTAAGGCGATTCTTCTGTCTTTTAATCCTTGTAAGATCTGTCTGGCTAGCTAAGCTATCAAATTTTCTTGACTAACTTTTAAAGGCCTGAAGCTGTATCAAGTTGTTTAGTCGGTATTCGACATTTTAATAACGTTCTTGAACAGGTTTTTCTTCGTGTCTTCAAGTTTTGTAATAAGGCTACTTCTAAGCAATATTACATCCTCCTATTTTTAACAATTTTATAAGGTCTCCCGGTTTTTCTTTGATACCAATTGAAGAATCGTACGACTCCGTCAACGAGAGTGACGCTAGTTTGTGTAACGAATTCACGATCAATACAGAGACGGTGTTTACTTCCAAATCTGTCGCAGAATACTAAAATACGGACTTCCAAGTTGACGGCTTATGCTTTGTCAATTGTCTTGAATTTAAAAACCACCATAGTTAGGAGTTCTAAACGTTAGCTAAATAGAACAGATGGACATATAAATAAATTACAATTAGATAAACTATTTTAAAAACCGATAAAATAACACAAGGTTAAAATCATATAAAATAAAACTTCTGAAATATAACAACCAAATTATTGTTATGATCTCAGTATGATATAGGCCGCAACTTCGCATGCGTACTGTTTTTAGTCGACAACTGTTTTATGTGTAACTCCTTATTTCGTTTGTTTTACGCTTACACACTCATACCCTCACAGTAGGTTTTTACCTGTCGTGGGTGGCATGTTGTATGAACATATCACAATAACCCGAGTACAAATATTTATCTGTCACATAAATATCTGCCCCGGCCGGGAATCGACCCCGGGACTCCTCGCTTCCCAGGCAG
This sequence comes from Thymelicus sylvestris, assembly GCA_911387775.1. Classification (NCBI taxonomy): domain Eukaryota; kingdom Metazoa; phylum Arthropoda; class Insecta; order Lepidoptera; family Hesperiidae; genus Thymelicus; species Thymelicus sylvestris. The sequence continues at coordinate 12,929,038 of OU426893.1, forward strand.
GGTCCCAACCAACTAAGCTACAGGGTCGTCAAATTGTTTTGTAGATGCAAAATATATTTTGAAGTTACTGTAACCACAGAAGAAATAATATTACTTATCTGTAACTTCCCATACACCATGCCAATGTACCTACTCGTATTGATTGTCTCGTGATTTGTATTATTGCGTATTTCGTAATACGATTTAAGTTATTAACCGTCTATAGATAAATCTTTACAAAACAAAGCTTTACTGAAACATTCTCAAATCGCTAATGAAATATTAGAAAAAAAAAAGTTATTACTTCACAAAATACATCTCCACAACAACATTTCCACATGTTTTCGTTACTATTTAGATTCAATTTCCAAAAATACTTGGCTAGCATAGATTTAAATTACTGAACATAATACGAAAACCGTGGAATAAAATTAAATGTCAAGTTGAAGAGTATTTGTTCTACGATTTAGGTCAATAACTAGGTCGTTAAAGTAAATAAATCTAATTAGATTCGCCCAAAATCCAATAAAGTGTAGTACCTTCCCTAATTAGGGGTTGTTTGGTAATAATTTTAGACTCATACCTAATCGTTAGTAAGGTATTTGCCTTTTGGGAATACCAATTGAGGCTCGATTTTGGAATAATACCTACTGTCCATTATCCGTTGATGAGTTGATAGTGTTTTTGCCGTATTGGGACGGCTTAGAATACTTACTCCAATCCCACGACGGTGTCGTAAAAGACGAGTAAATCTCGTCGTTTTCCGGCTGGGGATTGCGATCCAGTTCTTTATCTCATTCTTCTCTGTGTTTTGGCCGACAACGCATCAGTGATACCTTTGGTGATGTCCAATTGTCCATAGGCGACGATAGCCACTTACCATCAGGTAGATTGTCATCTCGTTTGCCAGCTACTTGTGATAAGTACCTAATAAATAAATGATATATGATGATGATAATTAATAATATTAAACCGTTAATGTGCTTAACATCGAGAGACGCCCCCTGGTGTTGGAAGTGTGTCGGAAAATTTAAAATACCTAACCGTAAAATTTTGAGTCCGGAATTCCTTCATTTTCCACGGGATGCAATATCCACATACGGTCTCGGAAAAATCCGTCATGCGTCGCCTAATTAGTATCCCAGATAAAATTTAATATTGTTCTATTATGTATATTTGCCTCGAGAATCTTAGTTGCTCCAACGAAGTTAACCAACGCAGTGAATAATTTAATTCGCGTTGCTTTCCTCGCCTTGGTGTCTTTATAAGAAAATGGTATTTATTTGCTCACATTACTCCAGTCTACACTACAACACAGGAAGATAGACATTTTTTAAAGATATTGCAGAGCATTCTTTAGGTGTCTACGTTTGCACTACGAAGAATTTTCTTTGTTGTTGTACTGAATTAAACTTGAGGAAATTGAAGTTCTGTGGTGACAACTTTGCTCTGAGACCACTATTATTTCTTCTGTGCTAAGACATAATAAGAATTGACAAGTTTGGAGTATCTATCGAGTTTTAAGTCGGATTTATAGACTGGTTTCTTATCTGGATCATACATAAACCTGCATAATATTCAAAATGAATGTTTTCAAGTTCACCGGCAATATTATCAATTTTTTACGTCTTGTTATCATGTTGTTATTGGTAACAACATGTCATAATAATGGGGGACCAATCCCCAATGTAAATTATAGTTTTATTGGCGAAGAGATTAATTATACACTCGACATAAATACAGTCTTCAGTGTCTTTGTGTAACGACATTTAAGAATTAAGTAGTTCATTGGGGCAAGTACAATTTTCCTGTGACTTGCGCTAAATATTTAATCTAACTTTGTCTTGTATTCTCGGCACTCACTTTTTCTGTACAATAATTTTCGTGCGAAGTCGGAAGCGGTGCAATGAAAATTGTAATTTAAAAACCTTACCAAGTATAAAGAGAAAGTAAAAGGAGGTGGCCAATATTTACCCCGGAAATGGTTAAAATACGTTTTTTTGTACAAGGTTTTAGTCCTCTGAAAAGACATATTTTCCATTTATTATAACATAACTAGAATTTTAATTTTCTTCTGAACTCCGCCGTGAGTAGTTATAATAAATTAACAATAATAATAAGTTGTATTGTATACAAATATACTTTTACTACCTCCATTGCTATCACCCCGGTCACTCACATGCGCGCAAATGTTTGACATTTTTACGAATGTTTGCACATATGTGAAGAGCGGTCAGGCATGGGTTTGCATATGAGTATACAAGCCCAGTTCCGCTTTCTCCTACACTTTGTTCACGAATGTTCAATCTTGCTGTTGTTATTATGTTGTGGTCATTCAAATCCATTTTCAATACAGAAAATAAATGGTAGTACGATTAGACGCCACGAACCACGAAAAATTAGGAGATACATCACCTTTTTAGTCGTGTGCGCAACTGGTCGCACGAATGTGTGGGAGACTGACTACACGAAGGTTCGAGGTTCGCGCGCTTTGATGTGCGACAAAAAACCGACACAGCTTGGAAAACCCTGAATGCCTCCAAAACTTCGCATAATCATTCGCGAAGGTCGTCCCACACTTGTGGGTTCGCGTATTCGCGCGAATGTGAGTGACCGGCATCACTGGAGGTTGACAATTGGCTGACAGAAGTGCGAATGTCTACTATATTGTCATTTGCCAAAATAATATTTTTCAGTTTCATTTCTGCAAAATATTAATTGTATTTGATTTTTTGCCAATAGGTGCATTAATTGCGCGGTTGATATTGAGCGCATGGCACGTCACTCCATATCTTCCTTAGCAAGAAACCTGCAATCCATATTGGTAGAATGGATCACTGCAGTACAGGCAAAGATTTCTATACATACAACATCACTGAGTACAGGTATAGCATTTTTCTTTACTATTAACGGCCGGTCTCAATATTATACTGTCAGTGGAACTCTGGTACATATCAGAGATAAAAAGTAAACATTGATCTCCCGCTAACTGCCGTCTCACAAATCAAAAGTAAGCAAAAAAAAGTAAGATCATCGGGAGATAATATTTCAGTGACATTTCTGCCTCTGGTTTTTATGTCCCTCTGAAAATTTCGTTTTCGCATAACAATATATTTTTTTATACTTTTATACTTTTTTTATACTTTTTATCATAAAAAGGAACTCAGTGTTTTTGATAATAAACTTATTTCATTTTAATATTAAAATGATAATTTGTTCCAAATGTACTGTAAATTTCGCGGATGAATTAATAAAATAATGATATGTGTAACCTGGAACAATGCTTCACTAGTAACAAAACGCAGCATTTGACGACGATGACATGTTATTGTCATTTGACATTCGTTTATGTCGCTTGGTTACCCAAAATATAAACAACGTGTATTTTCTCATAATTTTAGTACTTAATATTAATTACTTTTATGAATAAACTAGGATTATATAATGAAACACATAGCTCAACAATTAACGTGAGTATAGACTTTATTTGTTAATAAAATAAAATATAATATTATGTTTAGTAAACAAAAATTTGTAGTAAGTAATTGTAAATTGTTGTAATTGTAGCAGTGATAGCCTAGCGGTTAGAACGTTGGTCTCCCGAACGAAGTGTTTATTCCCACTTGTCCGGGGCCCGAGTTCAAATCCTGGCACGCTAATTTTTAACCGACTTCAAAAAAGGAGGAGGTTCTCAATTCGACTGTATTTTTTTTTTTTTTTTTTTTTTTATGTTTGTTACCTCAGAACTTTGGACTGGGCGAACCGATTTTGATGATTCTTTTTGTAATCGAAAGCTGGTGGCTGTCATGTGGTCCCACATAAATTTTATTGTGATCTGACAATGGCATCCATGAGAAAATCACATAAGTCGTAAATTTGTGTTAAGATGTGCGCGACAAATTGACGAATAACTCAATATCACGCCAACTGATTTCGATGATTCTTTTTTTAATCGAAAGCAGGCGCTTGTCATGTGGTCTCACATAAATTTGAACGAGATCTGACAACTATGTAGTTTTTGAGACTTTGAAGTCGGTTATTTTTTGTTAGTAAAATTTAGATTATCAAATATTATGTGCGTATTAGAAGTTAATTATCACTAGCTTCGGTGAAGGAAAACAATGAACATCGCGAGGAAACCTGCACACCGGAGAGTTCTCCATAAAGTTCTTAAAGGTGTTTGAAGTCTACCAATCTGCACTTGGCCAGCGTGGTAGACTATGGCCTAATACCCCTTACATTGCGAGAGGAGATCCCGAGCCCAGCAATTATGGGTTGTTGCTTCTTTTTGCTTTTAAACAAAAAAATTGTTGCCAAATGTACTAAAGGAACTTTCTTTTCAGATGAAGTCCAGACCCTTCACAAAAGATGAAGTAACTTTCTTCATAAGGCCAAAATAGTAGCCAATAGCTATTGATGTAGCAGGGATACACCATTATTTCTGAAAAGGCGAAATGTTTGTGTTATAATTTCAAAATAAATCTAACTTAAAAAGCTTAGTGTTCTTGTTTTATTAAAATACCTACTTACCTAAAACTTTAAAGATAGGAATTGTTATCAATTCTCATTCACTGCCGTTTTTAACCGACTTCAAAAAAAGGAGGAGACTCTCAATTCGACTCTATTTTTTTATGTTTGTTACCTCAGAACTTTGGACTGGGCGAACCGATTTTGATGATTCTTTTTTTAATCGAAAGCTGGTGCTTGTCATGTGGTCCTACATTTTGAACGAGATCTGACAAGTAGTTTTTGAGTAACTTTGAAGTCGGTTATTTTTTGTTAGTAAAATTTAGATTATGGTTTATGTTTAATCTAAATCTAGGTAGTTATAAACAAAATTGGATTCACACAATTCAGTCATATATGTAGTCATAAATTTTATACGAGGACAATTTCGGCGATCTTGGTACCGTATTAAAAAGGCGGAATCAAATGTACAGGCTTCACAAAATTCATTATCGCTCTTCACTGATTAATAAATCCATGATGTTTTGATAAATTTTCTTTACAATATGAGATATCTACCAATTTTATCCGTCGAAATCGAGCGATGTGAAAGACTCCGATAGTTGGTCACTTCTATTACCGTCAGTTATCTGTCAAAGCGTTATTGAGACGCAAGTATTTATTTTTGTATGGACCAACATACCTACGGTATGACTTGGCCCTCCGAATGGTAGATCAATGTCATGGGTAGATATTTTCTATCCACCGAAGGTTATTGAGACGCAAAAATTGACAAATATGACAGATGACATACTAATGATAGCATTTTCTACATTTTTCTAACTGTTAGTACATTATTGAGACCGGCCGTAAGTAGTGCTTACTACGATTATGTTCACGCGGCAATGTACAATATTCCTATTTTTTTTGCAATAGGTACGTTTAGAAAATAAGTTCTATTTTATAATAGGCTCCTAACATTTTTTCTTTCAACTTTTAGGCAAAGGCTACTATACTGTAGATGAGTACATAAATGACAAAGACGCATGGAAATGACCAGCTCTGCAACCAGTTCTGTACAAGCTGTATATTTTTTTGTAATAAATATATCAATGTATTTTTATTTTTAAAAGATGTGTTGAGGAGATTTTTTACAGCTTTGTTTGTCCTCCATGACAAAGCACCTTTGCGAAAAGCTGGTTGATTAAAAAATTACGTGCATAAGTGTATCAATGATACCTAAACGAATAAATGATTTTGAATTTGAAAAAAAATTGAATGCATCACCTTATTTGCCTTATTTGGTACTACTGTTATATTTTATTCCTTAATTTTTACATATGTGTACCTAAATGTATATAATGAAACACTTAATAATATCAATATGCAGTTTTATTTATATTACGTTTGCTTGTGAATATTTACAGATAGGTAGGTGACAAGTTAATACGTATATTTTATTTAGTACTGCTGGTACATCTTTTTGTAGGAATAAGGTCATAAAGTCATAATTAAAGTAAAAGACATATATTAATTAATTATCCAAAAGATAAATAGTATTTATTTAATACAAAAATCGCTCTTTAAAACACTTTTTCACCATTACATATGTTTTGCAGAATGTCAAACTACAAATGCTAAAACTGCCCGTAAAAGGAGAATCCCGAGTTCTAGAGATTTTTATTGATAAAATTATCAAAGTAGATATTGTAAGCTTTAATTTAAGGTAAAAATAATATGTGTACATTATACTTCACAAATGGGGCAAATGCCCATACAGATGTTGGCCACCTCCTTTATGTATTTTTAAAGGAAAATGTAGCGAATATACCTAGTCTGGCCATAAATACTGTTACATAAAAACTTTTCTTTTTTTCAGCTTTTTAATTATTTTGAATTTGGAACACGTACCTATATTATTTTAAAAACTTCTTTCGATTTCGCGCCATTTCACATACTTTTTCGTGTTCATTATCAAATTAGGTACAATATGGAATGGGGTGTTAAAGAAAATAGGATTGCAGTGATCGCCTTGCACAAAGTGGGTATGGAGCCGTCGGTCATATTCCAGACACTTCAAAAGCTTGGTATCAGCCGCATGTTCGTATATCGTACAATCAACAGATACAACAACACTTCGTCTGTCGAAGACCAGAAAAGATCGGGGCGGCCGCGTGCTGTTAGAACTACAAAGGCTGTTAATGCTGTTAAAGCCAGAATTCGTCAAAATCCCATTAGGAAGCAAAAAATCTTATCGCGAGAAATGAAGATTTCCGCTAGGACTCTGTCGCGTATTATGAAACAAGACCTGAAGCTCGGTGCTTATCGTCGATATACAGGACATGCCCTAAATTAATCTTTACAATTAAAGAGAGTGGATCGATCAAAACGCCTTCTGTCGCGATACGCAGGTGAAAAGCACAGAAATATCCTCTTTACCGTTGAAAAAATTTTCAAGATTGAAGAACACTATAATAAGCAAAATGATAAAGTGTACGCTCACAGTTCTAAAGAAGCTGCTCAAGTGGTCGGAAAGGTACAACGTGGTCATCATCCTGCGTCAGTGATGGTTTGGTGGGGCGTGTCTTATCAAGGAGTCACAAAACTGCATTTTTGTGAAAAAGGAGTGAAAACTTCAGCCAAAGTGTATCAAGATACAGTCTTGGATCATGTTGTGAAACCTCTCAGCAAACTCTTTTTAAAAATATACCGTGGAATTTCCAACAGGACTCTGCAGCTGGTCACAAGGCACGAACTACCCAAGCCTGGCTTGAAACCAATGTTCCGGACTTTATAAGAGCTGAAGGCTGGCCCTCATCTAGCCCAGACCTCAACCCTTTAGACTTCAAATTATGGTCAGTTTTAGAGGACATGGCCTGCTCTAAACGACACGGCGACATTGAGTCTCTTAAAAAATCTTTGGAGCAAGCAGTGGCGAAATTTCCCTTGGAAACAGTGCGTAAATCAATAGATTCTTGGCCAAACAGATTAAAGGCCTGTATAAAAGCCAAAGGTGGCCATTTCGAATAGAATTTTTTTTTTTAATTTTTTGCTGAGACTTTAATAAATATGTAGGTGTAAATTTTATTAATATTACATTACTTCATTAAAAAAAAGCATTTTCATTTGTAACAGAATTTATGGCTGGACTAGTTAGATATAAGAACGACTTCGTTATTTACGCTGGGCTGTGATATCACGCGGTGATCCGTATCACACAATAGGTGAATGAACAATTATACTGTGGGAATGAAGACCCCCACCTTTTTTACTAAAACACCTTCTTACTTATTGTTTCTCATCGCGCCGGCATAACACGTTGTATATAATTCTTTGTAGTAAAAGACGCGGACGTTGCCGTTATCGCGCGTAAAATAAATAGAACATACATACATAATTTAAAAAATACCAACGCTTTAACCAATCCAATGAAAGAGTACGGTGATTTTGCTAAACAAAGTACACAAATACATACAATGGGAGAATTTGGAACACATGCGCTTCTATGAACACAGTTTTAATCCGTCATAGTAGATTCAAAAAATTGCATACACAGTGTTGCTTTTAGAATTTTTTTTATTTAATTCCTGTGCTTAATAAATTTATGCTACATTTGTGTAACAAACTCGGTTAATAAAATTTATCTTCATCGTAGATGAACAGGGAAGGATTAGTTATTAATGCGTCCTATATCCCAGGAGAAAGCTCTCATCCTTCTCTGAGCTAAGCTCAGCTTAATGCACTTCGGTTCGAACTTATAGTAATACGGAGTAGATTGATCAATTTTAGCTAGATCATAGAGGCTAGAGCTCTAGTTAACTGGACGCTTAGGTAATAAAAATAGTGCACTCACAATTAACGACGTCTAAAAATAGAACGGTCAACCATTCAGTACTCAATGCTCTGAGGCCATGTAGTTTTATTAAAGTTCATGGACTTATAGACTTCGATATTTTGTTTTGTTTTTCATTTTAACAGTCGACAGCCGTGATGGATTGATATTTTGTCGAATGTTTTTATTTTACTTCAATTTATTGATAAGCATGATTTTTTATTCTCGGCATACGTCTTATGTTTTAGGTAACCAATACATATTTCTGAAGTCAGTTATTGCACTTAACCAGCACATAGTTCTTCCAAAATGAATATCAGCAACTTCATTTTATTTTTATTTTAACACGGAACCCGATTCTTTCACATTTGAAACCCAAGGGCTTAGTTCAACAACATTATATCCGATCACATGACACATTGTGTCCCTATTATAACTATACTATTTTTGACCCACGACGAAAAAAAGGGGGGTGTTATAAGTTTGACGAGTGTGTGTAACTGTGTGTCTGTGTATCTGTGAATTTGCCATTTTACATAATTAAGGCAGTACTGCTAACTGCCAATGTCAGTAACGAGTGGTTGATTTGACTCGACATTCAAAAACTTCAAAGTTAATCAACATTAAATAATTAAGTAAAGGTATTTGTATACTTAACTTTAATTGTCCGTAAACTGACTTTCGCCCCAACTCAGAGTCACTCGGTTACTTAATCGCTCCTTAGTAATGAATCGCCATACAAGTTCTGTAATAAGGAGCGATTTAAGCAACCAGTGACTCTGAGTTGGGTCATTTCTTGAGATTGAATTTTTGTGATTCTGTACAAAGGAGTGATTTAAATAGCCGTGAAGTGACTCTAAGTTGGGGCGTTAGACGATCTGCCACTTTGCATTCTTCTCTATAATGAGTGAAACTGTAGTAGATACCTACTACTTACATGCATAACTGGGAAAACTATCCACCACCAAACCAAAACGTAAAAATCCTTTTAGGAATTTTCCCCAAACGACACAATTTTAAAATAGAAGCTTAATCTTATTAAATTTATACAAGATAAGAGAAATCTTTAGGAGAATTTAAATACATTAAGAATTTTATATGAACAAGATAGCAGAGATTTGTAAGAGGAGAATTTAAATAAATTTGAAACTCCTCGCATGCCCATGCATTCTGACTTGCACGTTGCAAGCTGAGTTGCACGTATCAAACCTCAGTTCTGCTTTATTCGAAACTCGTATTGCTTTTGTTAGTTTTGACTTAGTTTTACCACTGGAGAAATATTTCAGTTGCGAATAGTGGCGATGCTTTGTCTATGTTTATTTAATTCCAGGCACTGTATTCTGTACTTGAATCTCAAACTATGTACAGAGTAGGTCCCTGCAGATGTTTACAGTGAATACTACTGAACACATACGTAGAAGGTAAGAACTTTGAAAATTATAATACTTTTCTATTGGCTACTAAGTAAACTAACTCCTAACCTAACTCGAAAGAATGTTGAAAATTCGGAAAATAAACAACGACATTTACAGTTTGATATGAATACATGTAATATAATTAAAAATATACTTACAACATTGTACAATTCGTAAATTATGTGTTTCATTTTTATTGTATTTAATTATCGAAGAAAAATCTCCACCCTCCGTCCAATAAAGCGGCTTAGGGGAAGCCTTACATTTTACTCTTTCAACAGGAGTAAATCTACATGACAATTTCACATTAATGGACTACAAATTGTTAGCTGCTTCGATTATAAATACCACCCGTAATCTTACTATTTTACGACACAGTATTGCTTTCCAATCAATTACTGGGATCAAAAACAATGTTAAAATGCTCTATAAACTTTCAGTCCTCGAGGAGAATTTACGCTTACAGCTAAAAAATAATGAAAAGAACTATTAATAAAAGAGCAGGGCATTGTAGAAGCGCAAATAAGCAGGGCAGTGCAGGTGAATCTGGCAGACCCACTAACGAAATCCAAACAAAGCGATATGAAATGAAAACTGGCAATCAGGTCAACATTAACATACATGAAATTTTATGACGAAGTTTTCAAAAGACCAACGTTTTACGTTTGTATTTTTGTTGGACAGTTGAACTTGGGTAATGTTCGACTTTCAATTTACTTTTTATCGTGCGGAGGTTCAAACTTATCTGGGAATATAATTTTATCAATATTTTTTCTGTTCACATTTACAACTTTGATATCAGTTTCGGTTATTGTTATTCTTTTATAGTAATCCCTTTGTAATGGTGCCCTGGATTATGCTTCAGAACAAGCGTCTCTCAAATTTTTTAAGAAATAAGAGAAGGACTTGTAGTGTTTTTAATGTTATTTAGATTTAAATGATGCTCTGTACTTTGGACGTTGTTGAATGAAATGTATGACAAAAATAACTATACCTATATAACCATGTTACAGGGGTAATAAAGGCTAACATACACTTTAAACGTATGTGTAGCCAGTTATTAACCCATACAGCGAGTAAGCAGCTATTGTGAACTCCACCGCTAAACTCAAGCAAACTACCGAAAACTACATTAAGTAGTACAATATTGGATTTCAGGTCATGAAAATGTTAGTCACAATATTGGTCTTAATAACCAAGAGGAACATTATTGTGAGCAAGCCACTCCTACAACGATAGCTGAGTGTAGATGGAGACGAATTACTACAGTGTGACAAAAGGAACCTATCCGAAAATCTCAACTGTCAGTCAGTGTGCTAACAATGCTACGCCGAAAGCAACTTTCAGTGATGTGAATGCTTTATAGTAATGGCATTTTAAGCCAATAATTTCTGAACCGAAAACCTGAAGAAGCATCTCAAGACTAACAACCCATAGAAAGTATAAAACCAAAAAAAAAATGTATTTCAATATTTTATTCCACGACTCTAGAATTTCAATAAATATTTGTATCCACACCAAATTACAGCGTTCTAGCACTAAGGGTCTCGACGCTTTGTTTCGAACAGACGGACAGACGGACGGACATGACGAAACTCTAAGGGCAGGACCCTTATTGTACTTCGGAATCCTAAAAATATAAAATGGGTATAGACCAGCGCGTGGTATTGTGAGTGATGGAGAGAACTAAGCACCTTAGAGAGCAGTCAGAAGTTATATAACTTTTAGCAGCTGCTGTCAGTCAGTTTATTAGTGTAGCAAAGGTCAGGTCTCGGCAAAAGTCTTCGGGTGGTTTGTTATGGGCACTAAATGTTATTTAAATAACAGGTGAAGTACGAAGACCACATCTTCTTTAAACATTTAATTTTATTTGAGTTTCAATTCGTTAACCTAGTCACTCCTGCCATATTTTTGTCATGTTTCTCATTCCTCGTCCTTTGTATCCCTTTCAGCATATATTTAATACTCTTTTCGTCGTAACATAAGGATTCATCCTTCCTTATAATGAGCACTTTAGACCATTGTAAGAAAAGTCCCTGTCCTACAATTACGTCGCTAATGGCTTATAACGATTCCCATAAACGTGTTAAAATCTCACTATGTTTCTTAATATCTGCTCCGAAACTTTGAACCTTAAATACTTATATTCAGTGACAGTGATGCAATAAATCTTGTTAAACATAGCCGTCGGACCGATTTCGTGAGAGACTAACTTTGGCAATATTGGAACTATCGGCAACTAGTGCATTCAGCTGTTGTCCTTTCAAAGTGGAGCGGAGACTCGTGGATAAAGCGCTTGGATGGATCCGAAAGACGTATTGTACTGCTTAGACGTGGATAGAAAGATTCCCTCGCCTCACTGAATTAAACCTTTGCAGTTAAAGTGTACTTACATTTAGGTATAGGTATACCTATTTTTGGAAAGAATCTGTTGAAGTTTTGTTTAGATATTATTTATTTTACTCGACATTATTTTAATATGCTATACAATTAATATTCAAAAAATATGACACACGTTATGACGGATGATGATGGCAAAAGGAAACGAACAAAAACATTAAAGTTTTTTGTATTTATTAAATAATTTTTGGAGTGACATGTTAATTTAATATTAATGGAGAAGCGAACTCCAAAGGAAGCATATCTAATAGAAATAGCTTTAAAATTATTTCCTATATCGAGAATTGTGTGGGAACTTCGAATTGAATGAGATCATTGCCGAAATTGTTTTTGCGTCTCCCTCGGGTAATGTATAATTCATGTCCAAGGCCCGTCCGTTACTATCCAAAAAGGGTCTTAAATTGACCGTGAATCGACATTTGTCTTTCCTTTCGTAATATTGAATTGTAATATTGATATTCCGAATACAATTTAAAATTTAATGACAGGAGAATTTCATCTCTCTCTTCCATTTGTTACGTATTGATTGAACTTGGCCTATAAACTGGAATAAAGGTCCAACGTCTGATTCTTGGCTTCTGTTAAACTAAGTATTATTGAACGCAATTGCCGTTATATGTATTATGTTCATTTAGAAAAATACGTCCTCTTGGTAAAACTTACATTATAATCATATTACCTATATCATTCGAGTGCAAAACCTGATCCAAAATTTTTAATTTACATTCTCCGGTCGATTTTCTAAATCTATTGCCACGGTACACTTTTAAGGATTGCCAACCTACATAAACATGCAGATGGGTATGTATTTATTCAGCATTTCCATACAAAAAGGACTCCACAAACAATGTTTATAATGGCCAAACAACGGGCAACCTGTCGTTTGCTTTCCACTCAACGGAAACACACCTGATCTCTGGAGGGTCCACTAAACTCGCTCATAACACAGATAGGTACAATCAGGTACATGCAATAACTTTCATCTATATATATAAAATTGAAAAGCGACACACCGCTGATTAAACAAAAAATCTCAGAAACTGCCGAACCGATTAAGATGAAATTTGGCAAGGAGATAGTTTATGCTAAGGAGACGTCCACTAAGAACGGATTTTTGGAAATTCATCCCCTAAGGGGTACAAATAAGGGTTAGAAGAAACTTTCATACAAACCAACTTTCTTAGTTTTAGATTTATAAATTTGAAAATTTTTATGTAGGTTTATAGTAATAAACAAAAGTTAACTTTAATATATTTTTTTGGAAAATCATCCCTTAAAGGGTTAATTTACTGAATTGAACTTAGTAGGCAACTTCGTCATTTTTGAAGTTAAAAACATGAAAATTTACATATTAGCTCCAGACTAGAAACAAAATTTGAAAGTATTATGTTTTTTGGAAAATCATCCCCTAAAGGGTTAATTAAGAGTGCGAAAATTAGTATGGACACTTCGTCAGTTTTGAAGTACGAAGGGCGAAAATTTGTATATAAGCTTATAGTTAGACACAAAAAATAACTGTATCATTGTTTTCTCGAAATTTATCCCCTAAAAATAGGGGTTGGTAGTCAACTACATACAAATCAACTTCGCCAATTTTAGAGTTATAAATATGAAATTTTTTATGTAAGTTTATAGTAATAAACAAAAGTTAACTTAGATTTTATTTTTTTCGGAAAATCATCCCTTAAAGAGTTAATTTAGGGGAATGAACTTAGTAAGCAACTTCGTCATTTTTTAAGTTAAGAATGGACAGGGAGCAGGAGAGGGAGAAGGAGCAGAAGAGGGAGATAGAGAGGGACAGGGAGCGGGAGAGGGAGTGGGAGCGGGACAGAAATCGGGAGAGGGCGCGGGTGTGGGCGGGAGAGGGACTGGGAGCGATAGAGGAAGAGGGAGAGGGATATGAAGTGGGAGAAAGACCTCGAGCGGGAATGGGAGAGGGAGAGGGATATGTGGTGGGAGAAGGACCTCAAGCGGGAAAGGGACAGGGAGTGGGACAGGAAGAGGGAGAGCGAGGGGAGTGAGACAGGGAGCGGGAGAGGAAAAGGGACAGGGAGCGGGAGAGGAAGAGGGCAAGGGGAGAGAGGGAGATGGAGAGGGAGAGGGAGAGGGAAAAGAAAAAAAGTTAATGTTGTTTCCTATTCCAAATCCGCTCCCGGAGGAATAATTTGTGATTGTATCGTAAGTTTCAGTATGTAAATTCCTAAATATAAGTACTTCAATATAAATGAACCTGTTTTCAAAATTTTCTTTTGTAAGGGATAATAAATAATATGATAAGCATAATTTCCGCGTGCGAAGCTGCGGGCAACAGCTAGTTTGCTCATAAATATAACATAATGGCACATTATCTGTACCGTATAAAAGCAAAAAAAGCAACAACCCATAATTGTCCCACTGCTGGGCTCGGGGTCTCCTCTCACAGTGTGAGGGGTATTAGGCCATAGTCTACCACGCTGGCCAAGTGCGGATTGGTAGACTTCACACACCTTTGAGAACTTTATGGAGAACTCTCCGGTGTGCAGGTTTCCTCACGATGTTTTCCTTCACCGAAGCAAGTGATAATTAACTTATAATACGCACATAATATTTGAAAATTAGAGGTGCGTGCCAGGATTTGAACTCGGGCCCCTTCGTTCGGGAGACCAACGTTCTAACCACTAGGCTATCACTGCTATATCTGTACCGTATACTACATAATATTAAACAAAGTCTTTATGTGTTTAAAAGCCATGAATTCAAAGATTATGACGCAAATGATTAAGTTTGAAGCCGGTAGATAAAGAGGTCTACTAGGAAGATTGCAGTATTACGCATAACGCCTTATGAAATTAGTAACAATTTTTCGAAGACATTTACTGTTTTTAAACAAACATGTTACTCGAACTGAAACGATTGCGGGCTAACTAGTAAAAATCAAAGAAATGAGAAATACTGAAGATATACCAATACTTCTGCGAAAGGCTAAACTAAACAAGGCATTTTTTTAAACGCTACCACTAGGATTCCGTGTCGAGGGTGCCATAGACAACACATAAAAAAAAGTCCACACACCCAAACTCATCATTCAAATTTCCTCGCTGGGAATCGAACCCAAAATCCTTGGCGGTCCGGCATGATAACCATTACGTCAAAAATAAAACTAAAGTTCAATTTTCTTGTTACAGAGAACACATTCACAGTGGTGGTGGAGAAAGACGGCAGAGGCCTGGGGATGTCGGTGTGCGGCGGCGGAGGGCTGGTCCGGATACGAAGGCTGTACCCTCCGCAGCCGGCCTGGCGGACAGGCCGGTTGGCCCCGAGAGACCTCCTGCTCTCGGCTAATGGCGTGCCCTTAGCTGGTCTTAGTACTTATGTAAGTCTTTTTTATACCGTGAAATACTGACGAAAAAGCAGACAGGCCACCTCATGATATGGAAATGAGCAATACCAGAGGAATCGCCAATGCAACGCCGGCCCTGATGTATAACTCGCTTTACACCTTTTTTGAAGAACCCCATGCGCTTAGGGAATACCTCAGAAGGAAGCTCATTCCACGGATATTCAATATTATTTTATAAGAATTCAGAAAATTCAGATAGGGAATATGTTATAGGAATGTTTTTTTTTCTGAAACTAAATTTTAATGGACTAATTTTTTAACTAATTTGAAGTAATAACATCAAGGCATCAAAATTGGAATATAATGTTCAAGGTTATGGCAAAGGTACAGGGTGGGAAGAAGAACTAAGAAGTCCGTCATTTTTAGGGTTTTGAATCAGGGATCGAGGTCGATTTCGTGCAACTGATGTGTACTTTTTTACATGAAATTAACTAATGTTAGGTAATGTAAGGAAGTAATGTAAGCTACAATATCGTATTAGTATTCGAAAAACGATTTCTGGTTCCACTGCCGTAAATTTTGCGTACGAACCAATGCCATTTTTTTACAAATCGTGATCGAGATACTAAAAAGGTTGTAAGAAATTTACGTCCAGCTGTAATGTAAGAGAATATAAATGTTTGGCTGGTTAAAAAAATTTAAAATGTTGGCGTAACACTCCCTACATACCGACTCGGTAAGCGTAAAAACTTTTATGAAATCGCCAACACGGTTTGCTACGAGTCCGCAAAACGTAATAAACTGAGAAATGTCCGCGCCAAGTTATATATAATGCTGTTCCGGTCGCACTCTTGAACTGTGTTGCCATGCTGGGCACATTCTGCACATTTGCGGTTTTATAATTTTAAAATATACTCCCAAGTACGAAGATAGTAGCCACCTCGCATTTTTAAATTTCCTGAAACTTAAATAAATTCATTGATATTATCTTAATGCAAAAACATGGCAAAAACGAATTATACACTAATAAAGACATAGTCACTGCGTGATAAAACCCCTTTCTAATAATAAAGA
The DNA here is from genome assembly GCA_911387775.1 of Thymelicus sylvestris. NCBI lineage: Eukaryota > Metazoa > Arthropoda > Insecta > Lepidoptera > Hesperiidae > Thymelicus > Thymelicus sylvestris. Next base: position 12,945,503 of record OU426893.1, read on the forward strand.
TGAAAAAAGACACTAATAACTATCCGTCTATGTCAAAAGTCATCTGTCATCCTGTCAAAAGTTTCTCTGCGCCACCACAATTTAGCCGTGACCACGATCATGGAACTGGGTCAAAATATCGGTGGTCAAAATACCTATATACCTGAGTACCCGTATTATAGTTAAATTAGTTTAAGCACATTCGGTCCATTCATGAAGTCGATTTTCGACTTTTCCATACAAAACTTTTAGCTTAGTAGCACAAGCCGATTATCCGCTAGTGTTTGTAGTCCAGTCATTATATACATTTGAAAATACATGTGAATCGGAGAAAGCTTAATTTTGGATATTACGTAGGAGAGGCCTAGAAAAGCTTAACTTGAAATTGTCGACCAAGATGTTCTGTGTGCATTTTCCGGGTTAAATTCAGTTTTACCCTTATAGTTTTGTCATGTCCGTCCGTTTATATTGAAGTATTTATATTTAGGAATTTACATACTGAAACTTGCGATACAATCACAGATCATTCCTCCGGGAGGGGGTTTGGAATAGTAAACAACATTAACAATTTTTTTTCTTTTCCCTCTCCCTCTCCATCTCCCTCTCTCCCCTTGCCCTCTTCCTCTCCCGCTCCCTGTCTCACTTCCCCTCGCTCTCCCTCTTCCTGTCCCACTCCCTCTCCCGCTCGAGGTCCTTCTCCCACCACATATCCCTCTCCCTCTCCCTTTCCACCTCGAGGTCCTTCTCCCACTTCATATCCCTCTCTCTCTTCCTCTATCACTCCCAGTCCCTCTCCCGCCCGCACCCGCGCCCTCTCCCGATTTCTGTCCCGCTTCCACTCCCTCTTCCGCTCCCTGTCCCTCTCTATCTTCCTCTTCTGCTCCTGCTCCCTGTCCATTTTTAACTTAAAAAATGACGAAGTTGCTTACTAATTTCATTCCCCTAAATTAACTCTTTCAGGGATGATTTTCCAAAAAACCGTGTTAAAATTAACTTTTGTTCACAACTATAAACTTACATAAAAATTTTCATATTTATAAGTCTAAAACTGACGAAGTTGATTTATACGTAAATGGCTTCCAACCCCTATTTTTAGGGGATGAATTTCGAGAAAACAGTGATACAGTTATTTTTTGTGTCTAACTATAAGCTTATATACAAAATTTCACCCTTCTTCCTTTAAAAATGACGAAGTTGCGTACTAAATTAAATCCACTAAATTAACCCTTTAAGGGATGATTTTCCGAAAAAAATTATCAAAGTTTACTTTCGTTTATGGCTATAAACTTACATAAAAAATTTCACATTTATAACTCTTAAACTGGCGAAGTTGATTTGTATGTAGTTGACTACCAACCCCTATTTTTAGGGGATGAATTTCGAGAAAACCGTGATACAGTTATTTTTTGTGTCTAACTATAAGCTTATATACAAATTTTCACTCTTCTTACTTCAAAACTGACGAAGTTGTCATACTAACTTTTGCACTCTTAATTAACCCTTTAGGGGATGATTTTCCAAGAAAACATAATACTTACAAATTTTGTTTTTAGTCTGGAGCTAATATGTAAATTTTCATGTGTTTTTAACTTCAAAAATGACGAAGTTGCCTACTAAGTTCCATTCAGTAAATTAACCCTTTAAGGGTGTTTAAGGGATGATTTTCCAAAAAAATGTATTAAAGTTAACTTTTGTTTATTACTATAAACTTACATAAAAAAATTCAAATTTATAAATCTAAAACTAACAAAGTTGGTTTGTATGAAAGTGTCTTCTGTCCCTTATTTGTACCCCTTAGGGGATGAATTTCCAAAAATCCGTTCTTAGTGGACGTCTCCTTAGCATTAACTATCTCCCTGCCAAATTTCATCTTAATCGGTTCGGCAGTTTCTGAGATTTTTTGTTTAATCAGCGGTGTGTCGCTTTTCAATTTTATATATATAGATTATTGGTAAACCCTCACACCTGACACATTTTTAATAAGTTTCCTTATCTTATAACGCAATGATTTATATTTAAACACTGTTAAAAATCGTATACATACCTATTGTAATCAGTAATAGAAGAACACTGACCAATGATATTATAAATAAATAAAGAAAGGAAATACATTTATTTCGTAAAAAAACGCCTTTTTACAAGATGTATTAGATTTTGATAACGCATGACGGACGTCTGAGCAACAAAAACCAATTAATTTTATTTATCTGTCACATAAATGTCCATCAAACCCAAGAGTCTTCCTTTGGCATCCAAGACTGGGGTCTTTGGCCTACAAATTAAATTTAAGGTAACAGTTGTATCTTTCTTCTAATACCACATAGCAGACCGACTCTACCACTTGGCACTAAATGTGGGTTTCAGAGAGAATGTTCAAGTTAAATCTACTACCATTTAAATTGAAATATAAATTTAAAGTCCCAAGAGGCCGAATATCGTTTCGCAGTCCGCTTGCGCCAGTATTTTGTTTTTGACATATTTCTCTGTGCATCTGCTTAAAATAAGGAGCTTATGTGGAAATGAGTATGGTACTTTTGCAAGGACACTATTCCTTCAAACGATAGTGACTTTGATTGCATTGATATTTATTACGTACAGATAAAGGTGTGAAATAATCTTCCCTAATACTCAAAAGCGAAACTAATATAAATATGAAGTCAACTACGATTAGATTATCTGACTTGCCTATTTCTTCATTAATTGAAATTACCTATACTTCCTTCGACAGCATTTCGTCTCTATTCGCTCCCTTATAATTAAAACCTAAAATAAAGTCCCTTGAATCCTTTAAAAATCAGGTAAATTTATTCTACCTTGGTAGTCTTAACAACAACCGTTAATTTGAAATATTTCTTTTAAACTTAAATTCCTAATCTTGTATATTATATTAATATTTGTATTTATTCCTTGTACGTGTAGGTATAATATTATGTAATTATTACTTATGTAGTTTATCTTATTTATTTTATTGTCTGTGCACCCTACCCTTTTCACATTGATCTTTATGTCCTCTGCCCAAAGGTTGTCTGGAAGAGATCGCTCTATAGCGATAAGACCGCCTTTTGTACTACATGTTATTTCTTTTATGTCCTAATGTATTAATTTATTTGGTGTGTACAATAAAGAGTATTCTATTCTATTCTATTCTAAAAAAAAACATTTAAATATATTGTATATCTAATGAATTAAAAATCTTGATAAAAAATATTGATCGAACTGATGTAAGCCGTTAAGAAATTCCCTGGACTGCCATCCGTGTCTATCCGTCTCTCTTTTTTTACTTGGAGATATTGATAACTTTGCTAAAGTCTGAAAAAACTGCCGCAGTAAACCAAATGACTAAATGAACAATATGACAGCTCTTTTATTTTATATCATCAGAGTTTGCCGCAGGGCAGTGTCGAGGACAGACCCGCACACAATTTAATAACAGCAACGTCATCACAGATTGGACTCAATTCGATTATTAAGCGGACTATAGGGTCGCTCTCAATTAATAGAGCAAGCGATATAACGCAATGAACATATCGAGGCACATACATCGTCCGCCATTTATGGTCAAATTTATATCCATTTGGACGCTGCAGTTTATGGTTAACGATCAACTATCACACTAAATTGATTGTTGCTTTTCAAGTCTTCAGATTTATCTTCTGATTGTTATAAACAACTAGAGCTAACGCCAAATTTTGTCGAAAATAGATCAATTTTATGGTGTGATTTTACTCTTTTTTTTCTTTTTCTCAAGTCCTTATTTTAAAGGTTCTGTTTCTGTTGAAGAAAAATGTGTTGAGTTTGAATAGAGTGTTCCACAATAAAGTTGACAGTAAAGTTTCTTATTTTCTTCGTACGTACTAATATGTAGCTACTGTAGCGTGACTATGGCTATAAGAGACATTAAAGGATGTGATGTATGCCGCATACAGTATGCGTCATTATATATGTAGATATTGCGGATGATTTTTTCTTTTCTCTGGCATCAAGCGACCGAAATACCAATGCGAACGAAATTACAGTTTTACGACCGATCATTAGCTCAATCCTATTCCATTTTCCATTTCACTAAACTTAATGCACTGCTATTAGCAAAATTAATACAGGCGTTTAAAATAACTAATTGCTGGCAAATTAATAAAATGTTTGGTCACATTAACGTCACACCAAATTAAAATAGTATACATTTATGTCGCTATTCATCAGGAACAAATTGCATAATTCGTATTACTATATAAATTATCGCTTATGTTTTAGTGGCAAAAATAATCTTGATCAAGTGTGCTATTAAAGGAACCGCTAAATATTGATAAGAGGGCGACATTTCTGTTTATTTGCGGTGTTCTATGAAAACAATATCTATTGTGCAAATAAATTATTTCGGGGTCATGATTGCCCAACACGCCTCAGCAGAACAATTATCTAGACAGAAATAATGCGGCAGTTATTGTCTTTCCACAAAAAATAATGTGGCCTACTTAACAGACACTGGAGACAGACATTTAACTATATGAGTATTGTACTCGTATTTATGAAAGCTTTTGCTGGTATAAATTATAATTGTGTAGAAATTATTTCAAGTGACGAGGATTATACCACTGCTTCTGTCTTGCAGGTAAACGTTATTATCCCATTTGCAGGAATATTGTGTACGTAGTTTCTACTAGTATAAACCAGGTCGACAGTAATGAAGTAATACAGTGAGGTGGAAAATGTTCTGCCGTATTACACTGTTTAATTAGAATATAATAGTCGCTAATGAGTATTGTTTTCACGATAATGATTCATAATTCGTTTAGAAGATTGGTTACGGGACTAAAATGAAGGGCTTAACTGCTGACATTAGTTTTCAGTAAATAAAAAGAAATTATCGTTTTTTTTAATATTTTTCTACCTTACATTATGTACATGCCATACAGGGTCTTAGTGCTAAAAGCATCATATATAATGAATGATAACAGAGAGTCAAATCTGTCCCTATTTTTTTTCTTAGAAATCGGAATTTCGGAAGTATCATCAAATAGGTCTAGTCTTCTATGTATATTTTATTATGTAAGTGCATGCAAGAACCAATTAGACCCTAGCCATTAATTCATGTCTGAAACAAGATTAATCTATTACTATGGTATGTACATGTCGATAATCCGATATAGTTCTTGTTACCCTAATTGCTTATATTAATGGATTATCACATACATCATGCAGAGCTATTACCGACGCTTCCTTCAGATAATTATAGATAGTTTAGTCTGGCTACGTCGATGTTTCATTATGTTAACACTAACATTATGATTGAAGTAAAATATTAAAATATTGGATGCGTTTATATTTATCACTATTATAGGTAAACGTTTCCGATTTGAATCGTAGCCAAATCATTTATTTGGTAGATAAATGTTTGTTTTCTGGTTTTGTTTTGAGCGTCTCAAATAATTATTTTATTAATGTACTTGATAATAAGAAATAGAATATTGCATGACTTGACTACAACGTTACTACGGACTCTCACAGATTACCATAAAAAATGTGACACATTCAGATCGCATCAATTTAGGGCTAACAACTTCCCTTTATTCTCAGGAAGCACTAGAAGTACTTCGCACGGCGGCGGCGAGGGTCGAGCTTCGGGTGTGCCGCCCCCCCGCGGGTGCGTTGGAGAGCGTGACGCCCCCCGACCCGCCGACACCGCCCGCGCGCACGCCGCATCCACCGCACTTACCGCTCGATCCGCTCAACTGCCATCCTTTGCATGCAAGGTAAAATAAATTGTAATTGAAAAAGAAGAAGAAATTATAAGAATACTAAGGTGATTAATTCAGTATTGAACTAAGTAACTTTTGTAAGCTACGCTCTAGTATTCGCGTGAGGATGCCGTCGAAGCAATGAATATATTATTTTCCCATTTCTTATTTTAAAATTAATAAGAAATGTTTTTTGATTCTTTTGAGAGTTTTAAAAACAAGAAAGAGGGATAATAATATAAAGCGTATATAACCCAGGTTATCCCAAACGACGAGCAGTGCGACCACGTCGTCGTCAGAGGGGCGGGGGCGCCGCGACGCCAGCCCGGAGCCCGAGCAGCGCCCCGACGCGCGCCCCGACTTGCACCTGCCCGATCTCGACCGAAACCTACCTGTCTACGACATACAATATGGGGTAAAATTAACTTGACTTTTTTTGTGACAGTATTAATTTGTTAGTATCAAAATGTTACGAAGGGCCCTTATTTAAAAACGGATCTCAAGATTTAAGTTTGAGATGAAAAAATATGTTGAATCGTAAGAAAAATTTTACAATTGTGAAATCTGAGGTCACGCTGTTGAGCCAAGATCGATTTATTTATATCTACAGGCATAAGTGGAAGTAAAATTCAGGACGGTAAGCGCACCAACAAAGTCGATGCATACGTAACGTGGACGGGGACGGGACGTGGACAGGGCATAAATATAGGTACGTGCGTGCCCCGTTCTCGTCCCGTGTGTGCCTCCGTGGCGTATGCGCTATCGTTTACATTTTCTATGAAACGATGTTTCCAAAACTTCACGTCCCGTCCAGTACACGTTACGTATGCATTGATCTTTAATTAAACCATCTTCGCTCTTTATCTTCATCTCATATTCTACATACTGTTTATCAACCTATAATGTGTTACATATACATCTGTTCAGAATATAAAAAACCCTTTTGTCCCCTACACAAAAAAAAATTCTCACATTACACAATAAATGCTAAACTATGAATATAATAGGTCTCCGTATAATTTGCGTGTAAAATGCATAATTGTACCTGATGTACAATATTCTCAAATAAACGTGCAATTTTATTTATCCCGGCAGAGATTAACACTGAGTGCTCGTCGGCTTTGCTCCAAGCACCATTGTTCCTTTTATTTTTACGGCTTTACTTTTAAAGGCTCGCTTTAAAATGCACTACGACAACGTCCCTATAGCCGTCATTGTAGGTGCTAAACAGAAACTGTTTATTTGTTGTGCAATGAAATAAAAGGGTTTACAATACTGTTTCTATGCATTTCACTTTTTATTCAATGGAGGCAAAGTATACAATTTATTTGTTTAAGTGTCACTACATAAAACTTGAGTGTCTTTGTTGTTTTTTTACATTTGATAACAAACAGAAATCTTCAAGGATCACTCGTGTGTTTGTCTGACTGTCTGTCTGTCAAGAAAAAGATAACCAAGTGACTCGGTTCAAATATCCACGAATTATTTATCTACACGTAGATGACAAAACAACGCCAATAATAACTAATTGATTTGATTTTAAATATGTATAACAAATATATTCTTGAAGCTATATAGCTATTATAAAAGTTAGCTATAAAAAATAAGACTAAAATCAAAAATATTTGTTATTGAAAGCTTGTAAAGGATCTTTATAATTCACCTTTAATTATTTTCACAAAATGAGCCAACCGTGATTTACAGGGAAGAATCTGCCATAATGTCTTCCTTAGTGATTAATTGCTAAGATAATTACTTTTTAAAATATTAAGCAGTATTAAAGAACTTCCCTCATTTCGCAGCACTCATAAATCTATTAAACTTTTAATGTTTCGTGATAAATTTTATAGTCTGTTATTACTCTTACTCTTAAGTAAGACCATTGTTTAAAATCGTTCAAAGTTCACAGTTTACAATTAATGTTTTCAGGTTGATTACCTAAGTTTTTCCTGCTTTCAAACATTTATTTAAAGGACTGCAGAACACAGCTACTTATAATAATGATAAACTCGTTTGCTTTTAATCTTGTAGAAACTTTAAAAGACTTGTTGTGATTGGAGACACTTGGGCTACAATACAACCCATTGCTATTTTACCAAGCCTTCCTTATAAGTTATACAGTCCTTCAATAATGTTTGGAACATGCAGATTAATATCTAGTTCTAATGTCACCTGACCGACAAGGTTTAGCGATTGCTGGTTAGCGTAATCGCAACAATCACAACTGAATCTCCTTCACCGGTAACCTAACTTTAGACCTTCTTCAAGTCGGTCAATCATTTAAAATGTATTTTACAAAGAGAATATCGCCCGTATTGTAGCGGCCCAATCCCATGACAGGTATTTTAGGGTGTCGTAAGAAGCGACAGAAGCCAGCCCGCTTGATGTAGGTAAGGCTTCAAATAAGGAGAATGTTATGAACATTATTATTATCAAGTCATTAACTTATTATTATTTTTGTATTTTTATCTTTCCATGTACCAAATAATAACCCTCATACAATTTCATCGAACTCGTATTATTGAAATTAAATTGTCAACCATTACGATTACCTGCGTAACCAACACTTGACAGTTGGTATACTGTTTGCGGTTTTAAGTGATTTGTTGGTAGATATCCATTAATAAAGCTTTATTTTCACGCTCCCAGGATGATGGATCGGTGGTGAGTAAATTATCTAGATAGCTTTTATTTGAAAAAAATATTACCTACCTCAACGAAATTCCATTAAGTGGCGAGATTGTCACAATGTGCGACTCATTTCAATTCGGTTGAAAAACTGAGACGTAAAGCAATTAATAATGATTTTAATATTCTACTGTGCAAAAGATAATAAGAGATAGTTTTGTTGAAATTATATCTATCTTAAGTAGATCAATTTCGAAGAAATTTGAACTTGTAATCGTGGTCAGATTTAACTATTTAGTTCGTGCTTACTGCGACTGAATTAAAATCTCAAATTTTTTTTAATCATCTTGACATCCACAGAACATCTATTAATTAGATGATCTAAATATTAGATGTTCTGTGTTGACATCCATTTGGACAAAAATAACCAACTGTATAATTTGTACTCAATTAATTACTCTATCCATTTACCTAATAAATTGTATAATAATTATGTAATTTAATATCACTTTATTTCTGAAAATGAATTTTTGTGTTCTAATTGATAACTTAATTTTTACATTAGGGTCAATACTAATTGTATTTTGTATTGTATTAGTCAATACGACAGCGGTATTAAAGAATCTGGAATCTGGGTTATGCAGTCAAAATCACGCTCATTCTGCTCATGATTAAAAGCCGTAATTCAGATTCGTTAAAATAATTTCATATTGTCTCGAAATGAAAGAGATAATTCAATTCACATTCGAAACTGAGAACAATAGACCTGAAATGTATTTCCATCTCTTGTGCTATTTTAATATCAAATATTGTATTCATTGTTTCACACGTTTTAATACTGTACACAGTTACAACATGATTAATAACAATGTTTAAAACTCGGTTTGTACTTTGTATCGACATTTAGAAGGTTTTCTCTTGTACCACCAATAGATAAGACCAACATTTTCACTGTTTTAAAATATAGATCATGGGGACCTATAAATAGCCGTTGCCGTACAAAAGTTCAGGAACCTCGGGGAAATCCGGACAGATATCAGCATGTTCTATTGTAACGGAATATTGTTACGATTTCAGGAGTTCGACATAGTGATGACGAAAGTGAACGGTTCCCTTGGGTTTACGCTTCGGAAGGAAGATCACAGCGCACTGGGGCACTACGTGCGAGCGTTGGTCCGGGAGCCGGCCCTGAGCGACGGGAGGATACAGCCCGGCGACCGGATTGTTGCGGTAAGCTCATGGTCTCCTGGTACCATGAACAACCTAACCTAACCATTAGGGGATTCATTTATGTATTTCTCATACACAAATAATATTGATAAATTAATTGCTTGCGTAATCATCAAAGCTAAAGTTTTTACTATGCACCAGAGAGATAAATAATTAACTACAGTGAAGAAAAATCACAACTTTAGACTTTTGAGAGGCGTGTAGGTATACTAGGTATACATTTTCTCATAAAACGGCCTTAAACAAATTTTAGGCGTGGAATACACAAAAGAGAAGAAAGGAACGATTTTTTTAATTATAATTTTATCTTCAAAAGTAATATTCCTAGTAAGGTTTATCGTATAATTATGTGCAACGAAAACCATTGTAACTACCTAATTTACGAGAAAGATTTGCAAGCTTACTGCGAGAGCATGGCCAGTTCAGCTTCAGACAAAATTAAACATTTGGATTCGCAAGTAAACAAATTACATTCAAGATGAATCAACATACGACACGTGCTCTGTTCCACGTAACATCAATTTATCACGCGAGCGCATTAGATCCGAATCCGAACGCAAATGGATTGGGTCATTAACCTTAGAATGCAAACCACTGATCACTATTACATGGAATTGGAGATAATAACAATTGATAATTTTATTGTCTGACCACGATACAATATGACCATGGGGGATTTTAGAAATAAACGGTGAACTGGGGTTTTTCCCGATGGCATCGCGTCGGTCATGGTCCTGGATGTCACAAGTTGGTGGTTTATTTACAAACAGAGCGCCAGTTAGTAGGTCTTCGTCTTATTTTTGTCTTATTTAATTTTGTTAGCTCTCTTCTTACTACGAGACCATGTCATCAACGATAAAATAGCGCAAATCGATGCGAATATCAAAACATAAAAATTATTCAATTTGAATAACACTGTTGAATAACGTTTTAAGGCTGACATTACAAAAAAGATACCTATGATTATAAAAATGTGTTTCTGTTATTAACAGTCTTTTAATCTAATTTTAATAACCATTGTAATTAAGACCGCGCGCACAGGTGAATGACACGCCAATGTCAAACATGTCGCACGCGGAAGCCGTTGCGTTCCTCCGCGCGTGCGGCTCGGAAGTGCGGCTCCGGCTGTACCGCGACCACGCGGCCACTCCGCTGTCGCCCATGTCGCCCAAGGAGGAGGGACCCACTGACTCCGACACGCCGCTGAATAGGCCCAAGCCGCCGTTACGGTTTGTCTACTTACTTTTAGACATAGGTTTGCAAGACTACAATTCGCAGTATCCCGCTGCACTCGTTGATATAAAGTGCGAGCAGGTCGAAGCATATTGCGCGCTCACTCGCATTTATGTCTTAAATCTAAGTTCGAGTGATCGCGAATTGCGTAGAAGCATAATGCAACGAGTGCAGCGAGATACTGCGACTACTATAAGGTACAAGACTTTGATATGTCTGCTCTCCTGATATATAAAGACTTAACTATCTTAACATACAGTCTTTGAATAGGCCCAAGCCGCCGTTACGATTCGTTGTCTACTTACCTACTTTGAAGGTTTACAGTCTAGGTTTGCCATGACAAAACTAAGGTCTCCTGATATTTTAAGACGTCATACAGTCTTATTAAATCTCACAAAAACACAATTAGTATTGTTAAACGCGTCCTTCAAATTCCATTCCTTCATGATATTTTACGATACATTTCAACATTTTTAATAATAAATTTATCATACGCAGACCTGAAGCGGTGTCCATGCTATGCGACCTAGCAGCACGACGGCTGACACCGGACGCGACGGACGGCGCGCGCTCGCCCTGCCTCTCCCCGCGCAAGTACAGGAAGCTTACCAAGGATAACAACCATTACGAGACCCCTGGTAAACACGCCTTTACTTCCCTTTAACTCTGGTAAACACGCCTTTACTTCCCTTCGACTTTTCAGTTTTCTTTTGGTAAAATCGATAGGCGATCTCGTGTAAACCTTTTACCTGATTTAAGGCGATTAATGTTTTTCTTATTCCACTGTTGGACCACTAGTTTGAACAGTTATCAAGTTTTTGATAAGCTATTTTAAATTATTATGCTAATTTCTCTTTCAAAGGTTCTTACAACTATTCGATTCTTATATCGTCCCAGATATTTGGATCGATTCTTGGGGCTTAAGTGACATGAGAAGATGTATCATATCAGATATATTATGTGACATAAATATGCCTTCTTCTAGCAGGTGATATCTATTAAATTTATAAATAAAATATCAGGGATCGCCAATTGGTCTGTATCCACAGCCTCCACAGGGCTTGCATAAATTTTGTGAACGAACTGACGTAATCAGCCGCGGTTACTAAAGCCAGCAGCACTATTTACACGACCGATCCAAATTAATATAATATGTTTACACACGGGACATTATGAAGTGAGTAAACTACCAAATGAAGGTAATTTTAAATTTTAACGATATGTTTTATTTATCATTTTAATTTGTTATGAAATAATTTTCAGTCGATGACAAATTGTTTATTTTAATAGCGTTTGTAAATACGCTGTACAATATACAATTTGGCTACAATAGAGAATTGCGTCACAGAGTAGGTAAGTTACAGGAGTTGAGGCTCACCAGACCTCAATATTACGTCCTCACACACACCCACACACACGTGCACTAAGCGAGTAGGTGTTTCACACAGATCCACCAAACGTTCCGTTTGACGCGAACGCTAAACATTCCGAACCGGAGCGCCCGAGCGTGAGCGACCACCGCTCGGAGCCCCGACGCAGCCCTACAGCCTCGCCCACTAGTAGGAAACAAAAGCTGAGCCTGACAGGTGAGCTTGTCGGCTCTCACTATCGTATTGCCTTCTCACTGCGACTGGAGAATTGTCAAGTTACCACTTACCATCACTTCGACCCCTTTCGTTCAAATTATTTATTCCGTATTCTATTTTCCATGAAAATAAGCCCAAGCCTGTAACATACAAAACCGAATCGACAATGTGACAAATTGATAATATGACAAATTGACCAAATGACATAATATTATCTTGCTCGTCTACTGCTCATAACAGGGCAGATATTTGTTTAATTGTAACACTGTTCCATACGGGCATCCTACTAATAAATTAAAAAATTACTAATAAATTAAAAAAACACCTGCTATTTCAACCACAGATATAGCAAAAAGACAAAAACTGACAAATTCTTCAGTCGAAATCTAGTTGCACTTTACCATCCGAAGCAAATTGACGGCATCTCGGACTTAAGCACCGTATCCCCTAAACACCAGAGTGCCATAGATTTATACATCCTGATCACACTGCCTCAAAACTTCAGCAGTGACGTCACTTTACGCTTTCAACTTAGATTTCTGATACCCATACTCGTATCAGTATTGCAATCATTTAATCTTGTAGTTCGATAAACACTAGGCAATGCTTGAGTATTGCATAAACTGCATTATACCTGTACAAAAAATTGGTGTTTAGATAGTCTGTTGACCTTTTGAATCTGTGTTTATAAATAATAACTAGGTATAAGAAAAAGAGAAAGAAGAATAATTAAAGAACAAAAAATTACTTCAAAACATAGAATTACTATTACTAGCGTATTTCAAAAGTCGTTTTTAAAGTCATTTGGCATAAAATTTAATGAAATTTGGAAACACTTAATTCAACACTTTAACATTTTCCTTTAGTGTAAATATTATCCGAAACAAAATTTACTGCTTCGGTATACCATTGTTTACTATGCCCCATTAAGGCCCTCTTCTTCCAACGAAGTAGGTATTTCTGACGTTCCGAGACCGGCTGAATTAAATACCGCTAACGCGCCGAGAGCCTGAACTCGTATGATCCCGGTGACTGACCACAGTACAGTAGGAGCACGGCACTACTTTTATCGTACAAATTTAAATTATTTTATAAGTACATTTATGTGAAAGATAAATATTTGTACTCGTGTCATGGCTGTTATTGTGATGTGTTATACTTATGTGTAGTCCATGCCACCCGCGACACAGGTAAATACTTGTAACCTACTGCGGGGATATGAGTGTGGAAGGGTTTTATTATTATTATTATTAGTAACCGTTAGTGGCTCTGAGTTGGGGTGTAAGTATACTTTATTTTGATTTATTAACTGGAATTTTAGGTGCTTTAAAATAAGAGTGATGATAATTTTAGCTTATTTTTGTTTTTATTATTTTTTATGTATCTTTAGGTATTTTATTTTAAATTATTCTTATACTTTTTATCATTCTCAATATACTTGTAAAATGTCTTATCCAAAGGCTTTGAACATTTTTGTACGGAACCTGGCATACCTACAAGTCCGCCATTTTGAAAATAAAAACTCGTTTCGATTTTGAAGTTGGTTATTTTTTGTTTGTATTTAGATGATATTAAATTTAGTCAATTTTGTATGTACCTACTTATGTGTGGGTGAACCGATTTTGATGATTCTTTTTTTGGTCGAAAGCTGGTGCTTATCATGTTGTTCCACATAAATTTGAGCGAGATTTGACAAGTAGTTTTTGAGTTATTTTGAAGTTGGTTATTTTTTGTTAGTATTCAGATGATATTAGTCAATTTTGTACGTAAGTACCTACTTATATGTGGGTCAACCGATTTTGATGATTATTTTTTTGGTCGAAAGCTGGTGCTTATCATGTGGTTCCACATAGATTTGAGCGAGATCTGACACATAATTTGCAAGTTATTTTGAACTTGGTTGTTTTTTGTTAGTATTCAGATATTAGTCAATTTTGTATGTGGGTGATTCTTAAAAAGGGAGGATAAAACGTGTCCAGTCCAAATACTTCTTCGTAATACAACCATAATCAATAGCAATAAGGTTTTAAGATACTTTAACTATCGGCACAACTATTTACACACCAAAAAAGAATATTAAATATAGTATAATTTGAAATTTAAGCCAAAATCTGCCTCAAACGTCATTATCTCGCATGTCCTATATGACTGCACGTGGATATTTCATCTATTAAAAAAATCAAACAAACCGAAACATTTTATTTGTAAATGCAAAATCGTCCTCAAATGATCAAAGTTTCTAATGACCGTACAATATAGACATTTCATTCATTCTAATATAGGAAACCAATACGACGTATAGTTTGTTTAAAAAAAAAATCATTATCCGCAGCAAGGATTGATTCGAATTATTCTCTGTGGTTTTCCAATTCATGTTGAGTTTGAAGTATGCGGTACGCTTCTCGTACCTCCCCTAGTCGAGCTGCACGCTTTGAACGGACTGGACGTATCGTATTTGTCGACCAGGTAAGCTTACATTTCGTTCTTACAAATTTGTTATGAAAGAAATCATTACACTTTTGCCGTCTGTTGTTGCAATTAATTGTCACATCAACCACATTGTGTGCTATTATTATGTATTGAAAGTGAACTTATTTATATCCATGTGTTTTAAAGCAGAATTTATTCGGTTTTGACAAGTTACAACCTGTTTTCTTCAATTCGTCATTTTCATCATCATCATTAGCTTCAAAATGTGTGACTAGTTCTGAAAAAACAAGAAGAAACGACGCGCCCTACATTTGAGCCTATTGTATTAGAAGATGCAAAAGAGTCAAAAGACAAGATAGAGGGACAGACCAAGATAGAAAAGTTGCGTGATCCATTACGTGATCAATTTTCTCCTGCTATGAAAGCGGTGGTAAGAAGGATACGCTATAATCAGTATAAGAAGAGGTGTGTGTTGATAAATACTATTAATAAATATAAAAACAAAATTGAAAGCCAAAAAAAAAACATACTACGATTAAATAAAAAACTTCAAGTGCAAGAAAATACTAACAAACATAGTCAAACAAACATCTCCAAGTTCGTAAAACAAGGTAAAACTAAATTATCATCTTTATGCATAATAGCAGATCACGTAGAAGAAGTTCATAAATATAATGATGATTCTAATAGTTCAATAAGTGCTGGTAAAAAAGAGCTTGTGACGAAAAATAAAGTTTAGATGCAGAAACGGTATCTGAATGCTCCACTAAAGATACTTCATCAAAAATTTCTTAATGCCATTAGCATTAAAAGTTTTTAATGAAAGATTTAAGATTTGATGATAAATGTTCCATCCATCCATCCATCAGCCTTTTGAGGTCCACTGCTGGACATAGGCCTCCCCTAATCTACGCCACTCAGACCGGTTCTGAGCCTTCTGAATCCAGCGGATACCCGCTGTCTTCTTCAGGTCGTCTGTCCACCTGGTCGGGGGGCGTCCTGTGCTCCTTTTACCGAGGCGTGGTCTCCATTCGAGGACCTTTCTTCCCCAACGGTTATCGGTCCTTCAAACTATGTGGCCAGCCCATTGCCACTTCAGCCTGCTAATTCTCTGAGCTATGTCGGTCACCCTCGTTCGTCTACGGTATTCATCATTTCTGATTCGATCGCGTAGAGAAATACCGAGCATAGCTCGTTCCATAGCCCGCTGGGCGACTCTAAGCTTATGCATCAGGCCAATAGTGAAGCACCACGTCTCGGATCCGTATGTCATCACTGGCAACACACACTGCTCGAACACCTTCGACTTCAGGCGCTGAGGTAACTTTTTGGACGACAAGATACGACGTAGTTTCCCGAACGCAGCCCATCCGAGTTGGATTCTACGAGTGACTTCTTTCTCGAAGTTGGACTTACCCATTTGGATCACTTGTCCCAGGTAAATGTACTCGTCTACAACTTCGAGAGCAGCGCCGTCAACAACAACCGGTACGGGTGTGACATGGACATTCGACATGATTTTCGTCTTGTCCACGTTCATCTTAAGACCCACCCGTTGTGAAGCGCTGTTCAAGTCCCCGAGCATTGTACCAAGTTCCTCCAGGGATCCCGCCAAGAGGACTATATCATCGGCATATCGCAGGTGTGTGATGTGTTTGCCATTTATGTTTATGCCACGTCGTTTCCACTCCATCAGCTTGAACACGTCTTCCAAACGCAGCGGTGAACAGTTTTGGGGTTATGACGTCCCCTTGCCTGACACCTCACTGCAGTTGGATGGGGTTCGTTGCTGTGCTGTGTACTCTGACGGTCATGGTGGCTGATGTGTATAAACATTTCAACACCTCGATATACCGGTAGTCCATCCGGCACCGCTGAAGAGAATTTAGTACTGCCCAGGTCTCAATAGAATCAAAGGCTTTCTCATAGTCCACATAGGCAACACATAGCGGCAGATTGTACTCCTCGGTCTTCTGTATAATCTGCCGCAATGTTTGTATGTGGTCATATATGTTGTGTTTTAAATAGAAAATTAATAGTATATTACTTAATATTAATCATCTAAAATTTATATTATTTTACATAATATGTTATATACGTTCCATCTGTGATTTTATGATTAAAATATGGTGTTGATTATTAATTGAGTTGTTTTATTTCATTATTTATGTAACTTTTAATTTATTTTTTTCATTATTCGTATCAGTCGTCATTTTTCCTCAGCACAAAATCATTAACTTCCACACGTTGTCATTATCTTCATCAGTATTTTGTTTTTAATCGGATTTATCTCAGAAAATATTAACTTCACAATGGTGCCTCTTTTATCAATTTCACTTATATCAATCAAGAAATCATTCTGGCATAAAATAATTGTTGTGCCACAAGGTTTAATTTTTTTCGATAAAATCTTCAAAAATATATTCCGGAATAAGAATCACCCATGTAAGTACCTACTTATTTGTGGGTCAACCGATTTTGATGATTCTTTTTTTGGTTGAAAGCTGGTGCTTATCATGTGGTTCCACATAAATTTGAGCGAGATCTGACAAGTAGTTTTTGATTTATTTTGAAGTTGGTTATTTTTTGTTAATATTTAGACGATATTAAATTTAGTCAAATTTGTATGTAAGTACTACTTATTTGTGGGTGAACCGATTTTGATGATTCTTTTTTGGTCGAAAGCTGGTGCTTATCATGTGGTTCCACATAAATTTGAGCGAGATCTGACAAGTAGTTTTTGAGTTATTTGGAAGTTGGTTATTTTTTGTTAGTATTCAGATGATATTAGTCAATTTCGTATGTAAGTACCTACTTATTTGTGGGTCAACCGATTTTGATGATTTTTTTTTGGTCGAAAGCTGGTGCTTATCATGTGGTTCCACATAAATTTGAGCGAGACCTGACAAGTAGTTTTTGAGTTATTTTGAAGTTGGTTATTTTTTGTTAGTATTTAGATGATATTAAATTTAGTCAATTTTGTATGTAAGTACCTACTTATTTGTGAGTCAACCGATTTTGATGATTCTTTTTTTGGTCGAAGGCTGGTGCTTATCATGTGGTTCCACAAAAATTTGAGCGAGATTTGACAAGTAGTTTTTGAGTTATTTTGAAGTTGGTTATTTTTTGTTAGTATTTAGACGATATTAAATTTAGTCAATTTTGTATGTAAGTACCTACTTATTTGTGGGTGAACCGATTTTCATGATTCTTTTTTTGGTCGAAAGCTGGTGCTTATCATGTGGTTCCACAAAAATTTGAGCGAGATTTGACAAGTAGTTTTTGAGTTATTTTGAAGTTGGTTATTTTTTGTTAGTATTTAGACGATATTAAATTTAGTCAATTTTGTATGTAAGTACCTACTTATTTGTGGGTGAACCGATTTTCATGATTCTTTTTTTGGTTGAAAGCTGGTAGTGCTTATCATGTGGTTCCACATAAATTTGAGCGAGATCTGACAAGTAGTTTTTGATTTATTTTGAAGTTGGTTATTTTTTGTTAATATTTAGACGATATTAAATTTAGTCAAATTTGTATGTAAGTACTACTTATTTGTGGGTGAACCGATTTTGATGATTCTTTTTTGGTCGAAAGCTGGTGCTTATCATGTGGTTCCACATAAAATTGAGCGAGATCTGACAAGTAGTTTTTGAGTTATTTGGAAGTTGGTTATTTTTTGTTAGTATTCAGATGATATTAGTCAATTTCGTATGTAAGTACCTACTTATTTGTGAGTCAACCGATTTTAATGATTCATTTTTTGGTCGAAGGCTGGTGCTTATCATGTGGTTCCACATAAATTTGAGCGAGATTTGAGACGTAGTTTTTGAGTTATTTTGAATTTGGTTATTTTTTGTAAGTATTCAGATGATTTTAGTAAATTTTGTATGTAAGTACCTACTTATTTGTGAGTCAACCGATTTTGATGATTCTTTTTTTGGTCGAAGGCTGGTGCTTATCATGTGGTTCCACATAAATTTGAGCGAGATCTGACAAGTAGTTTTTGAGTTATTTTCAAGTTGGTTAGTATTTAGACGATATTAAATTTAGTCAATTTTGTATGTAAGTACCTACTTATTTGTGGGTGAACTGATTTTGATGATTCTTTTTATCTTTTCTTATCATGTGGTTCCACATAAATTTGAGCGAGATTTGACAAGTAGTTTTTGAGTTATTTTGAAGTTGGTTATTTTTTGTTAGTATTTAGACGATATTAAATTTAGTCAATTTTGTATGTAAGTACCTACTTATTTGTGGGTGAACCGATTTTCATGATTCTTTTTTGGTCGAAAGCTGGTGCTTATCATGTGGTTCCACATAAATTTGAGCGAGATCTGACAAGTAGTTTTTGAGTTATTTGGAAGTTGGTTATTTTTTGTTAGTATTCAGATGATATTAGTCAATTTCGTATGTAAGTACCTACTTATTTGTGGGTCAACCGATTTTGATGATTTTTTTTTGGTCGAAAGCTGGTGCTTATCATGTGGTTCCACATAAATTTGAGCGAGACCTGACAAGTAGTTTTTGAGTTATTTTGAAGTTGGTTATTTTTTGTTAGTATTTAGATGATATTAAATTTAGTCAATTTCGTATGTAAGTACCTACTTATTTGTGAGTCAACCGATTTTGATGATTCTTTTTTTGGTCGAAGGCTGGTGCTTATCATGTGGTTCCACATAAATTTGAGCGAGATCTGACAAGTAGTTTTTGAGTTATTTTCAAGTTGGTTAGTATTTAGACGATATTAAATTTAGTCAATTTTGTATGTAAGTACCTACTTATTTGTGGGTGAACTGATTTTGATGATTCTTTTTATCTTTTCTTATCATGTGGTTCCACATAAATTTGAGCGAGATTTGACAAGTAGTTTTTGAGTTATTTTGAAGTTGGTTATTTTTTGTTAGTATTTAGACGATATTAAATTTAGTCAATTTTGTATGTAAGTACCTACTTATTTGTGGGTGAACCGATTTTCATGATTCTTTTTTTGGTCGAAAGCTGGTGCTTATCATGTGGTTCCACAAAAATTTGAGCGAGATTTGACAAGTAGTTTTTGAGTTATTTTGAAGTTGGTTATTTTTTGTTAGTATTTAGACGATATTAAATTTAGTCAATTTTGTATGTAAGTACCTACTTATTTGTGGGTGAACCGATTTTCATGATTCTTTTTTTGGTTGAAAGCTGGTAGTGCTTATCATGTGGTTCCACATAAATTTGAGCGAGATCTGACAAGTAGTTTTTGATTTATTTTGAAGTTGGTTATTTTTTGTTAATATTTAGACGATATTAAATTTAGTCAAATTTGTATGTAAGTACTACTTATTTGTGGGTGAACCGATTTTGATGATTCTTTTTTGGTCGAAAGCTGGTGCTTATCATGTGGTTCCACATAAAATTGAGCGAGATCTGACAAGTAGTTTTTGAGTTATTTGGAAGTTGGTTATTTTTTGTTAGTATTCAGATGATATTAGTCAATTTCGTATGTAAGTACCTACTTATTTGTGAGTCAACCGATTTTAATGATTCATTTTTTGGTCGAAGGCTGGTGCTTATCATGTGGTTCCACATAAATTTGAGCGAGATTTGAGACGTAGTTTTTGAGTTATTTTGAATTTGGTTATTTTTTGTAAGTATTCAGATGATTTTAGTAAATTTTGTATGTAAGTACCTACTTATTTGTGAGTCAACCGATTTTGATGATTCTTTTTTTGGTCGAAGGCTGGTGCTTATCATGTGGTTCCACATAAATTTGAGCGAGATCTGACAAGTAGTTTTTGAGTTATTTTCAAGTTGGTTAGTATTTAGACGATATTAAATTTAGTCAATTTTGTATGTAAGTACCTACTTATTTGTGGGTGAACTGATTTTGATGATTCTTTTTATCTTTTCTTATCATGTGGTTCCACATAAATTTGAGCGAGATTTGACAAGTAGTTTTTGAGTTATTTTGAAGTTGGTTATTTTTTGTTAGTATTTAGACGATATTAAATTTAGTCAATTTTGTATGTAAGTACCTACTTATTTGTGGGTGAACCGATTTTCATGATTCTTTTTTTGGTCGAAAGCTGGTGCTTATCATGTGGTTCCACAAAAATTTGAGCGAGATTTGACAAGTAGTTTTTGAGTTATTTTGAAGTTGGTTATTTTTTGTTAGTATTTAGACGATATTAAATTTAGTCAATTTTGTATGTAAGTACCTACTTATTTGTGGGTGAACCGATTTTCATGATTCTTTTTTTGGTTGAAAGCTGGTAGTGCTTATCATGTGGTTCCACATAAATTTGAGCGAGATCTGACAAGTAGTTTTTGATTTATTTTGAAGTTGGTTATTTTTTGTTAATATTTAGACGATATTAAATTTAGTCAAATTTGTATGTAAGTACTACTTATTTGTGGGTGAACCGATTTTGATGATTCTTTTTTGGTCGAAAGCTGGTGCTTATCATGTGGTTCCACATAAAATTGAGCGAGATCTGACAAGTAGTTTTTGAGTTATTTGGAAGTTGGTTATTTTTTGTTAGTATTCAGATGATATTAGTCAATTTCGTATGTAAGTACCTACTTATTTGTGAGTCAACCGATTTTAATGATTCGTTTTTTGGTCGAAGGCTGGTGCTTATCATGTGGTTCCACATAAATTTGAGCGAGATTTGAGACGTAGTTTTTGAGTTATTTTGAATTTGGTTATTTTTTGTAAGTATTCAGATGATTTTAGTAAATTTTGTATGTAAGTACCTACTTATTTGTGGGTCAACCGATTTTGATGATTTTTTTTTGGTCGAAAGCTGGTGCTTATCATGTGGTTCCACATAAATTTGAGCGAGATCTGACAAGTAGTTTTTGAGTTATTTTGAAGTTGGTTATTTTTTGTTAGTATTTAGATGATATTAAATTTAGTCAATTTTGTATGTAAGTACCTAATTATTTGTGAGTCAACCGATTTTGATGATTCTTTTTTTGGTCGAAGGCTGGTGCTTATCATGTGGTTCCACATAAATTTGAGCGAGATCTGACAAGTAGTTTTTGATTTATTTTGAAGTTGGTTATTTTTTGTTAATATTTAGACGATATTAAATTTAGTCAAATTTGTATGTAAGTACTACTTATTTGTGGGTGAACCGATTTTGATGATTCTTTTTTGGTCGAAAGCTGGTGCTTATCATGTGGTTCCACATAAATTTGAGCGAGATCTGACAAGTAGTTTTTGAGTTATTTGGAAGTTGGTTATTTTTTGTTAGTATTCAGATGATATTAGTCAATTTCGTATGTAAGTACCTACTTATTTGTGGGTCAACCGATTTTGATGATTTTTTTTTTGGTCGAAAGCTGGTGCTTATCATGTGGTTCCACATAAATTTGAGCGAGATCTGACAAGTAGTTTTTGAGTTATTTTCAAGTTGGTTAGTATTTAGACGATATTAAATTTAGTCAATTTTGTATGTAAGTACCTACTTATTTGTGGGTGAACTGATTTTGATGATTCTTTTTATCTTTTCTTATCATGTGGTTCCACATAAATTTGAGCGAGATTTGACAAGTAGTTTTTGAGTTATTTTGAAGTTGGTTATTTTTTGTTAGTATTTAGACGATATTAAATTTAGTCAATTTTGTATGTAAGTACCTACTTATTTGTGGGTGAACCGATTTTCATGATTCTTTTTTTGGTCGAAAGCTGGTGCTTATCATGTGGTTCCAAAAAAATTTGAGCGAGATTTGACAAGTAGTTTTTGAGTTATTTTGAAGTTGGTTATTTTTTGTTAGTATTTAGACGATATTAAATTTAGTCAATTTTGTATGTAAGTACCTACTTATTTGTGGGTGAACCGATTTTCATGATTCTTTTTTTGGTTGAAAGCTGGTAGTGCTTATCATGTGGTTCCACATAAATTTGAGCGAGATCTGACAAGTAGTTTTTGATTTATTTTGAAGTTGGTTATTTTTTGTTAATATTTAGACGATATTAAATTTAGTCAAATTTGTATGTAAGTACTACTTATTTGTGGGTGAACCGATTTTGATGATTCTTTTTTGGTCGAAAGCTGGTGCTTATCATGTGGTTCCACATAAAATTGAGCGAGATCTGACAAGTAGTTTTTGAGTTATTTGGAAGTTGGTTATTTTTTGTTAGTATTCAGATGATATTAGTCAATTTCGTATGTAAGTACCTACTTATTTGTGAGTCAACCGATTTTAATGATTCTTTTTTTGGTCGAAGGCTGGTGCTTATCATGTGGTTTCACATAAATTTGAGCGAGATTTGACACGTAGTTTTTGAGTTATTTTGAATTTGGTTATTTTTTGTAAGTATTCAGATGATTTTAGTAAATTTTGTATGTAAGTACCTACTTATTTGTGGGTCAACCGATTTTGATGATTTTTTTTTTGGTCGAAAGCTGGTGCTTATCATGTGGTTCCACATAAATTTGAGCGAGATCTGACAAATAGTTTTTGAGTTATTTTGAAGTTGGTTATTTTTTGTTAGTATTTAGATGATATTAAATTTAGTCAATTTTGTATGTAAGTACCTACTTATTTGTGAGTCAACCGATTTTGATGATTCTTTTTTTGGTCGAAGGCTGGTGCTTATCATGTGGTTCCACATAAATTTGAGCGAGATCTGACAAGTAGTTTTTGAGTTATTTTGAAGTTGGTTAGTATTCAGACGATATTAAATTTTGTCAATTTTGTATGTAAGTACCTACTTATTTGTGGGTGAACCGATTTTGATGATTCTTTTTTGGTCGAAAGCTGGTGCTTATCATGTGGTTCCACAAAAATTTGAGCGAGATCTGACAAGTAGTTTTTGAGTTATTTTGAAGTTGGTTATTTTTTGTTAGTATTTAGATGATATTAAATTTAGTCAATTTTGTATGTAAGTACCTACTTATTTGTGAGTCAACCGATTTTGATGATTCTTTTTTTGGTCGAAGGCTGGTGCTTATCATGTGGTTCCACATAAATTAGAGCGAGATCTGACAAGTAGTTTTTGAGTTATTTTGAAGTTGGTTATTTTTTGTTGGTATTTAGATGATATTAAATTTAGTCAATTTTGTATGTAAGTACCTACTTATTTGTGAGTCAACCGATTTTGATGATTCTTTTTTTGGTCGAAGGCTGGTGCTTATCATGTGGTTCCACATAAATTTGAGCGAGATCTGACAAGTAGTTTTTGAGTTATTTTGAAGTTGGTTAGTATTTAGACGATATTAAATTTTGTCAATTTTGTATGTAAGTACCTACTTATTTGTGGGTGAACCGATTTTGATGATTCTTTTTTGGTCGAAAGCTGGTGCTTATCATGTGGTTCCACATAAATTTGAGCGAGATCTGACAAGTAGTTTTTGAGTTATTTTGAAGTTGGTTATTTTTTGTTAGTATTTAGATGATATTAAATTTAGTCAATTTTGTATGTAAGTACCTACTTATTTGTGAGCCAACCGATTTTGATGATTCTTTTTTTGGTCGAAGGCTGGTGCTTATCATGTGGTTCCACATAAATTAGAGCGAGATCTGACAAGTAGTTTTTGAGTTATTTTGAAGTTGGTTAGTATTTAGACGATATTAAATTTAGTCAATTTTGTATGTAAGTACCTACTTATTTGTGGGTGAACCGATTTTGATGATTCTTTTTTGGTCGAAAGCTGGTGCTTATCATGTGGTTCCACATAAATTTGAGCGAGATTTGACAAGTAGTTTTTGAGTTATTTTGAAGTTGGTTATTTTTTGTTAGTATTCAGATGATATGAGTCAATTTCGTATGTAAGTACCTACTTATTTGTGGGTCATCCGATTTTGATGATTCTTTTTTTGGTCGAAAGCTGGTGCTTATCATTATTGTGGTTCCACATAAATTTGAGCGAAATCTGACAAGTAGTTTTTGAGTTATTTTGAAGTTGGTTATTTTTTGTTAGTATTCAGATGATATTAGTCAATTTTGTATGTAAGTACCTACTTATTTGTGAGTCAACCGATTTTGATGATTCTTTTTTTGGTCGAAGGCTGGTGCTTATCATGTGGTTCCACATAAATTAGAGCGAGATCTGACAAGTAGTTTTTGAGTTATTTTGAAGTTGGTTAGTATTTAGACGATATTAAATTTTGTCAATTTTGTATGTAAGTACCTACTTATTTGTGGGTCAACCGATTTTGATGATTCTTTTTTTGGTTGAAAGCTGGTGCTTATCATGTGGTTCCACATAAATTTGAGCGAGATCTGACAAGTAGTTTTTGATTTATTTTGAAGTTGGTTATTTTTTGTTAATATTTAGACGATATTAAATTTAGTCAAATTTGTATGTAAGTACTACTTATTTGTGGGTGAACCGATTTTGATGATTCTTTTTTGGTCGAAAGCTGGTGCTTATCATGTGGTTCCACATAAATTTGAGCGAGATCTGACAAGTAGTTTTTGAGTTATTTGGAAGTTGGTTATTTTTTGTTAGTATTCAGATGATATTAGTCAATTTCGTATGTAAGTACCTACTTATTTGTGGGTCAACCGATTTTGATGATTTTTTTTTGGTCGAAAGCTGGTGCTTATCATGTGGTTCCACATAAATTTGAGCGAGACCTGACAAGTAGTTTTTGAGTTATTTTGAAGTTGGTTATTTTTTGTTAGTATTTAGATGATATTAAATTTAGTCAATTTTGTATGTAAGTACCTACTTATTTGTGAGTCAACCGATTTTGATGATTCTTTTTTTGGTCGAAGGCTGGTGCTTATCATGTGGTTCCACAAAAATTTGAGCGAGATTTGACAAGTAGTTTTTGAGTTATTTTGAAGTTGGTTATTTTTTGTTAGTATTTAGACGATATTAAATTTAGTCAATTTTGTATGTAAGTACCTACTTATTTGTGGGTGAACCGATTTTCATGATTCTTTTTTTGGTCGAAAGCTGGTGCTTATCATGTGGTTCCACAAAAATTTGAGCGAGATTTGACAAGTAGTTTTTGAGTTATTTTGAAGTTGGTTATTTTTTGTTAGTATTTAGACGATATTAAATTTAGTCAATTTTGTATGTAAGTACCTACTTATTTGTGGGTGAACCGATTTTCATGATTCTTTTTTTGGTTGAAAGCTGGTAGTGCTTATCATGTGGTTCCACATAAATTTGAGCGAGATCTGACAAGTAGTTTTTGATTTATTTTGAAGTTGGTTATTTTTTGTTAATATTTAGACGATATTAAATTTAGTCAAATTTGTATGTAAGTACTACTTATTTGTGGGTGAACCGATTTTGATGATTCTTTTTTGGTCGAAAGCTGGTGCTTATCATGTGGTTCCACATAAAATTGAGCGAGATCTGACAAGTAGTTTTTGAGTTATTTGGAAGTTGGTTATTTTTTGTTAGTATTCAGATGATATTAGTCAATTTCGTATGTAAGTACCTACTTATTTGTGAGTCAACCGATTTTAATGATTCATTTTTTGGTCGAAGGCTGGTGCTTATCATGTGGTTCCACATAAATTTGAGCGAGATTTGAGACGTAGTTTTTGAGTTATTTTGAATTTGGTTATTTTTTGTAAGTATTCAGATGATTTTAGTAAATTTTGTATGTAAGTACCTACTTATTTGTGAGTCAACCGATTTTGATGATTCTTTTTTTGGTCGAAGGCTGGTGCTTATCATGTGGTTCCACATAAATTTGAGCGAGATCTGACAAGTAGTTTTTGAGTTATTTTCAAGTTGGTTAGTATTTAGACGATATTAAATTTAGTCAATTTTGTATGTAAGTACCTACTTATTTGTGGGTGAACTGATTTTGATGATTCTTTTTATCTTTTCTTATCATGTGGTTCCACATAAATTTGAGCGAGATTTGACAAGTAGTTTTTGAGTTATTTTGAAGTTGGTTATTTTTTGTTAGTATTTAGACGATATTAAATTTAGTCAATTTTGTATGTAAGTACCTACTTATTTGTGGGTGAACCGATTTTCATGATTCTTTTTTGGTCGAAAGCTGGTGCTTATCATGTGGTTCCACATAAATTTGAGCGAGATCTGACAAGTAGTTTTTGAGTTATTTGGAAGTTGGTTATTTTTTGTTAGTATTCAGATGATATTAGTCAATTTCGTATGTAAGTACCTACTTATTTGTGGGTCAACCGATTTTGATGATTTTTTTTTGGTCGAAAGCTGGTGCTTATCATGTGGTTCCACATAAATTTGAGCGAGACCTGACAAGTAGTTTTTGAGTTATTTTGAAGTTGGTTATTTTTTGTTAGTATTTAGATGATATTAAATTTAGTCAATTTCGTATGTAAGTACCTACTTATTTGTGAGTCAACCGATTTTGATGATTCTTTTTTTGGTCGAAGGCTGGTGCTTATCATGTGGTTCCACATAAATTTGAGCGAGATCTGACAAGTAGTTTTTGAGTTATTTTCAAGTTGGTTAGTATTTAGACGATATTAAATTTAGTCAATTTTGTATGTAAGTACCTACTTATTTGTGGGTGAACTGATTTTGATGATTCTTTTTATCTTTTCTTATCATGTGGTTCCACATAAATTTGAGCGAGATTTGACAAGTAGTTTTTGAGTTATTTTGAAGTTGGTTATTTTTTGTTAGTATTTAGACGATATTAAATTTAGTCAATTTTGTATGTAAGTACCTACTTATTTGTGGGTGAACCGATTTTCATGATTCTTTTTTTGGTCGAAAGCTGGTGCTTATCATGTGGTTCCACAAAAATTTGAGCGAGATTTGACAAGTAGTTTTTGAGTTATTTTGAAGTTGGTTATTTTTTGTTAGTATTTAGACGATATTAAATTTAGTCAATTTTGTATGTAAGTACCTACTTATTTGTGGGTGAACCGATTTTCATGATTCTTTTTTTGGTTGAAAGCTGGTAGTGCTTATCATGTGGTTCCACATAAATTTGAGTGAGATCTGACAAGTAGTTTTTGATTTATTTTGAAGTTGGTTATTTTTTGTTAATATTTAGACGATATTAAATTTAGTCAAATTTGTATGTAAGTACTACTTATTTGTGGGTGAACCGATTTTGATGATTCTTTTTTGGTCGAAAGCTGGTGCTTATCATGTGGTTCCACATAAAATTGAGCGAGATCTGACAAGTAGTTTTTGAGTTATTTGGAAGTTGGTTATTTTTTGTTAGTATTCAGATGATATTAGTCAATTTCGTATGTAAGTACCTACTTATTTGTGAGTCAACCGATTTTAATGATTCATTTTTTGGTCGAAGGCTGGTGCTTATCATGTGGTTCCACATAAATTTGAGCGAGATTTGAGACGTAGTTTTTGAGTTATTTTGAATTTGGTTATTTTTTGTAAGTATTCAGATGATTTTAGTAAATTTTGTATGTAAGTACCTACTTATTTGTGAGTCAACCGATTTTGATGATTCTTTTTTTGGTCGAAGGCTGGTGCTTATCATGTGGTTCCACATAAATTTGAGCGAGATCTGACAAGTAGTTTTTGAGTTATTTTCAAGTTGGTTAGTATTTAGACGATATTAAATTTAGTCAATTTTGTATGTAAGTACCTACTTATTTGTGGGTGAACTGATTTTGATGATTCTTTTTATCTTTTCTTATCATGTGGTTCCACATAAATTTGAGCGAGATTTGACAAGTAGTTTTTGAGTTATTTTGAAGTTGGTTATTTTTTGTTAGTATTTAGACGATATTAAATTTAGTCAATTTTGTATGTAAGTACCTTCTTATTTGTGGGTGAACCGATTTTCATGATTCTTTTTTTGGTCGAAAGCTGGTGCTTATCATGTGGTTCCACAAAAATTTGAGCGAGATTTGACAAGTAGTTTTTGAGTTATTTTGAAGTTGGTTATTTTTTGTTAGTATTTAGACGATATTAAATTTAGTCAATTTTGTATGTAAGTACCTACTTATTTGTGGGTGAACCGATTTTCATGATTCTTTTTTTGGTTGAAAGCTGGTAGTGCTTATCATGTGGTTCCACATAAATTTGAGCGAGATCTGACAAGTAGTTTTTGATTTATTTTGAAGTTGGTTATTTTTTGTTAATATTTAGACGATATTAAATTTAGTCAAATTTGTATGTAAGTACTACTTATTTGTGGGTGAACCGATTTTGATGATTCTTTTTTGGTCGAAAGCTGGTGCTTATCATGTGGTTCCACATAAAATTGAGCGAGATCTGACAAGTAGTTTTTGAGTTATTTGGAAGTTGGTTATTTTTTGTTAGTATTCAGATGATATTAGTCAATTTCGTATGTAAGTACCTACTTATTTGTGAGTCAACCGATTTTAATGATTCGTTTTTTGGTCGAAGGCTGGTGCTTATCATGTGGTTCCACATAAATTTGAGCGAGATTTGAGACGTAGTTTTTGAGTTATTTTGAATTTGGTTATTTTTTGTAAGTATTCAGATGATTTTAGTAAATTTTGTATGTAAGTACCTACTTATTTGTGGGTCAACCGATTTTGATGATTTTTTTTTTGGTCGAAAGCTGGTGCTTATCATGTGGTTCCACATAAATTTGAGCGAGATCTGACAAGTAGTTTTTGAGTTATTTTGAAGTTGGTTATTTTTTGTTAGTATTTAGATGATATTAAATTTAGTCAATTTTGTATGTAAGTACCTAATTATTTGTGAGTCAACCGATTTTGATGATTCTTTTTTTGGTCGAAGGCTGGTGCTTATCATGTGGTTCCACATAAATTTGAGCGAGATCTGACAAGTAGTTTTTGATTTATTTTGAAGTTGGTTATTTTTTGTTAATATTTAGACGATATTAAATTTAGTCAAATTTGTATGTAAGTACTACTTATTTGTGGGTGAACCGATTTTGATGATTCTTTTTTGGTCGAAAGCTGGTGCTTATCATGTGGTTCCACATAAATTTGAGCGAGATCTGACAAGTAGTTTTTGAGTTATTTGGAAGTTGGTTATTTTTTGTTAGTATTCAGATGATATTAGTCAATTTCGTATGTAAGTACCTACTTATTTGTGGGTCAACCGATTTTGATGATTTTTTTTTTGGTCGAAAGCTGGTGCTTATCATGTGGTTCCACATAAATTTGAGCGAGATCTGACAAGTAGTTTTTGAGTTATTTTCAAGTTGGTTAGTATTTAGACGATATTAAATTTAGTCAATTTTGTATGTAAGTACCTACTTATTTGTGGGTGAACTGATTTTGATGATTCTTTTTATCTTTTCTTATCATGTGGTTCCACATAAATTTGAGCGAGATTTGACGAGTAGTTTTTGAGTTATTTTGAAGTTGGTTATTTTTTGTTAGTATTTAGACGATATTAAATTTAGTCAATTTTGTATGTAAGTACCTACTTATTTGTGGGTGAACCGATTTTCATGATTCTTTTTTTGGTCGAAAGCTGGTGCTTATCATGTGGTTCCACAAAAATTTGAGCGAGATTTGACAAGTAGTTTTTGAGTTATTTTGAAGTTGGTTATTTTTTGTTAGTATTTAGACGATATTAAATTTAGTCAATTTTGTATGTAAGTACCTACTTATTTGTGGGTGAACCGATTTTCATGATTCTTTTTTTGGTTGAAAGCTGGTAGTGCTTATCATGTGGTTCCACATAAATTTGAGCGAGATCTGACAAGTAGTTTTTGATTTATTTTGAAGTTGGTTATTTTTTGTTAATATTTAGACGATATTAAATTTAGTCAAATTTGTATGTAAGTACTACTTATTTGTGGGTGAACCGATTTTGATGATTCTTTTTTGGTCGAAAGCTGGTGCTTATCATGTGGTTCCACATAAAATTGAGCGAGATCTGACAAGTAGTTTTTGAGTTATTTGGAAGTTGGTTATTTTTTGTTAGTATTCAGATGATATTAGTCAATTTCGTATGTAAGTACCTACTTATTTGTGAGTCAACCGATTTTAATGATTCTTTTTTTGGTCGAAGGCTGGTGCTTATCATGTGGTTTCACATAAATTTGAGCGAGATTTGACACGTAGTTTTTGAGTTATTTTGAATTTGGTTATTTTTTGTAAGTATTCAGATGATTTTAGTAAATTTTGTATGTAAGTACCTACTTATTTGTGGGTCAACCGATTTTGATGATTTTTTTTTTGGTCGAAAGCTGGTGCTTATCATGTGGTTCCACATAAATTTGAGCGAGATCTGACAAATAGTTTTTGAGTTATTTTGAAGTTGGTTATTTTTTGTTAGTATTTAGATGATATTAAATTTAGTCAATTTTGTATGTAAGTACCTACTTATTTGTGAGTCAACCGATTTTGATGATTCTTTTTTTGGTCGAAGGCTGGTGCTTATCATGTGGTTCCACATAAATTTGAGCGAGATCTGACAAGTAGTTTTTGAGTTATTTTGAAGTTGGTTAGTATTCAGACGATATTAAATTTTGTCAATTTTGTATGTAAGTACCTACTTATTTGTGGGTGAACCGATTTTGATGATTCTTTTTTGGTCGAAAGCTGGTGCTTATCATGTGGTTCCACAAAAATTTGAGCGAGATCTGACAAGTAGTTTTTGAGTTATTTTGAAGTTGGTTATTTTTTGTTAGTATTTAGATGATATTAAATTTAGTCAATTTTGTATGTAAGTACCTACTTATTTGTGAGTCAACCGATTTTGATGATTCTTTTTTTGGTCGAAGGCTGGTGCTTATCATGTGGTTCCACATAAATTAGAGCGAGATCTGACAAGTAGTTTTTGAGTTATTTTGAAGTTGGTTATTTTTTGTTGGTATTTAGATGATATTAAATTTAGTCAATTTTGTATGTAAGTACCTACTTATTTGTGAGTCAACCGATTTTGATGATTCTTTTTTTGGTCGAAGGCTGGTGCTTATCATGTGGTTCCACATAAATTTGAGCGAGATCTGACAAGTAGTTTTTGAGTTATTTTGAAGTTGGTTAGTATTTAGACGATATTAAATTTTGTCAATTTTGTATGTAAGTACCTACTTATTTGTGGGTGAACCGATTTTGATGATTCTTTTTTGGTCGAAAGCTGGTGCTTATCATGTGGTTCCACATAAATTTGAGCGAGATCTGACAAGTAGTTTTTGAGTTATTTTGAAGTTGGTTATTTTTTGTTAGTATTTAGATGATATTAAATTTAGTCAATTTTGTATGTAAGTACCTACTTATTTGTGAGCCAACCGATTTTGATGATTCTTTTTTTGGTCGAAGGCTGGTGCTTATCATGTGGTTCCACATAAATTAGAGCGAGATCTGACAAGTAGTTTTTGAGTTATTTTGAAGTTGGTTAGTATTTAGACGATATTAAATTTAGTCAATTTTGTATGTAAGTACCTACTTATTTGTGGGTGAACCGATTTTGATGATTCTTTTTTGGTCGAAAGCTGGTGCTTATCATGTGGTTCCACATAAATTTGAGCGAGATTTGACAAGTAGTTTTTGAGTTATTTTGAAGTTGGTTATTTTTTGTTAGTATTCAGATGATATGAGTCAATTTCGTATGTAAGTACCTACTTATTTGTGGGTCATCCGATTTTGATGATTCTTTTTTTGGTCGAAAGCTGGTGCTTATCATTATTGTGGTTCCACATAAATTTGAGCGAAATCTGACAAGTAGTTTTTGAGTTATTTTGAAGTTGGTTATTTTTTGTTAGTATTCAGATGATATTAGTCAATTTCGTATGTAAGTACCTACTTATTTGTGAGTCAGCCGATTTTAATGATTCTTTTTTCGGTCGAAAGCTGGTACTTATCATTATTGTGGTTCCACATAAATTTGAGCGAAATCTGACAAGTAGTTTTTGAGTTATTTTGAAGTTGGTTATTTTTTGTTAGTATTCAGATGATGAAAAAAGCAGTGATAGCCTAGCGGTAGAACGTTGGTCTCCCGAACGAAGGGGCCCGAGTACAAATCCTGGCACGCACCTCTAATTTTCAAATATTATGTGCGTATTACATGTTAATTATCACTTACTTCGGTGAAGGAAAACATCGTGAGGAAACCTGCACACCGGAAAGTTCTCCATAAAAGTTCTCGAAGGTGTGTGAAGTCTACCAATCCGCACTTGGCCAGCGTGGTAGACTATGGCCTAACCCTCACATTATGAGAGGAGACCCCGAGCCCAGCAGTGGGACAATTATGGGTTGTTGCTTTGCTTTTTGCTTTTATTCAGATGATATTAGTCAATTTTTTATGTAAGTACCTACTTATTTGTGGGTCAACCGATTTTGATGATTCTTTTTTTGGTCGAAAGCTGGTGCTTATCATGTGGTTCCACATAGATTTGAGCGAGATCTGACAAATAATTTTCAAGTTATTTTGAACTTGGTTGTTTTTTGTTAGTATTCAGATATTAGTCAATTTTGTATGTAAGTACCTACTTATTTGTGGGTCAACCGATTTTGATGATTCTTTTTTTGGTCGAAAGCTGGTGCTTATCATGTTGTTCCACATAAATTTGAGCGAGATTTGACAAGTAGTTTTTGAGTTATTTTGAAGTTGGTTATTTTTTGTTAGTATTCAGATGATATTAGTCAATTTTGTATGTAAATACCTACTTATATGTGGGTCAACCGATTTTGATGATTATTTTTTTGGTCGAAAGCTGGTGCTTAACATGTGGATCCACATAGATTTGAGCGAGATCTGACAATTAATTTTCAAGTTATTTTGAAGTTGGTTATTTTTTGTTAGTTTTTGTTTTTCGAACAAAAAAAGAATCATCAAAATCGGTTCACCCACATATAAGTAGGTACTTACATACAAAATTGTCTAATATCATCTAAATACTAACAAAAAATAACCAACTTCAAAATAACTCGAAAACTACTTGTCAGATCTCGCTCAAATTTATGTGGAACCACATGATACGCACCAGCTTTCTATCAAAAAAAGAATCATCAAAATCGGTTCACCCACAAATAAGTAGGTACTTACATACAAAATTGACTAATATCATCTAAATACTAACAAAAATTATCCAACTTCAAAATCAAAACGAGTTTTTATTTTCAAAATGGCGGACTTGTAGGTTGTATGCCAGGTTCCGTACAAAAATGTTCAAACCCTTTGGATAAGATATTTTACAAGTATGTTGAGAATGATAAAAAGTATAAGAATAATTTAATATTAAAATAAAATACCTAAAGATACGTAATAAATAAATTAAAATGTTTGCAATTCACACGTGTTAGAAGTGAAACCTTGAAAAATTTTGTTTTCAAGATAATGAGACGAATGTAAAATTTCGGGAAGATGATAATTGTAGGTTTTACTACTCCACTCCACTTCACTCCACTCCACTCCACAAATTTTGACTTTTGACTTTTTTTGACTTTTTTTGACTTTTGACTTTTTTTTACTGTTTTGACTTTTTTGACTTTTTCACTTTTTTTTTGACTTTTTTGACGTTTTTGATGTTTTTGACTTTTTTGACATTTTTGACTTTGACTTTTGACTTTTTTTACTGTTTTGACTTTTTCACTTTTTTTTTTACTTTTTTGACTTTTTTGACGTTTTTGACTTTTTTGACGTTTTTGACTTTTTTGACATTTTTGACTTTTGACTTTGACTTTGACTTTTTTTAGTTTTGACTTTTTTGACTTTTGACTTTTTTTGACTTTTTTGACTTTTTTGACGTTTTTGACTTTTTTGACGTTTTTGACATTTTTGACTTTTTTTACTTTTGACTGACTTTTTTTACTGTTTTGACTTTTTTGACTTTTTTTTACTTTTTTGACTTTTTGACTTTTTTTGACTTTTTTGACTTTTTGACTGACTTTTTTGACTTTTTGACTTTTGACTTTTTTGACTTTTTTGACTTTTGTTTGACTTTTGACTTCACTTGACTTGACTTCAACTCAAGTCAAGTCAGTCTCCACTCATCTTTAGTCTCCACCGACAGTTTCGCTTCATAAAATTTTAAGTCACCCCCGTACTAAAGAAGTTTTCACTTCAATAAAAACAAAAATAAGCTAAAAATATCATCACTTATTTTATAGCACCTAAAATTCCAGTTAATAAATCAAAATAAAGTATACTTACACCCCAACTCAGAGCCACTAACGGTTACTAATAATAATAATAATAATAAAACCCTTCCACACTCATATCCCCGCAATAGGTTACAAGTATTTACACGTGTCGCGGGTGGCATGGACTACACATATAACATGGTCATGGAAATTATAGTAATGTCTTATTTGTACTCCAGTCTCCACTCAACTCCAGTCTCCACTCAACTCCAGTCTCCACTCAACTCCACTCAACTCCCCTCAACTCCACTCAACTCCCCTCAACTCATTCGTTTTATTGAATTTCAAATCATCCCCGTACTAAACAAAGTTTTCACTTCAAAAAACAATATAATAATAATCATTTTTTCAAAACGATTTTCCATTTATTTCATAACACGCCTAAAAAAGTAGGTATAACTTCAACAAAGAAAACTGGCTCTCAAGCTCCCAGCCGTCACGACGAGTCGTTTGGCGGCTGACACATGCTCAAGGGTGGTAGCTATCCATGCGAACCCCATGGAGAAATAATAATAGTAATAATGGTATTAATTAATATTTAAAATCAATATTACCAATATTATCCCTCGAGGAGCCCTACCACCAGCGGGCCGGATTTAGTCGCCTTTTACGACACCCATCCGGCTTGGGATTGGGGTTAGTATTCTAAGCCGCCCTAATACGGCAAGAATAATTGTGTAATTAGGACTTGACTTATACCAATACCTAATTACTATAAACAGTAACTAAAGTTTAAAAACGAACAATTTTTATTATTTCAAATTACAGCAGTGTGGATACTTTGGACTGGGTAATATAAGTCCAGAAGGCGCGCGCGCCAAATTCGAAATTAAAATAAGTGTCGGAACTTCGACGTCGTGCGGCTGCGATACGGATCAACACAGGTCCTACCTCGAAGGCGACTGGCGCGAGAGTAAAATTGAGTAAATGAACGCGTCGGGCGTTTCGTAGCTAGTGGAAAGGGAAAAAATTGGAATTGAAAGGGATGTTTTTCAAAATTTCATATTATGATGCGATAACAATATTGGTATCTATAGGACCTATACTGTGGTATATTTTTTATTATCTGGAAGCGATTAAAACGCGAATAAAACGCCATTTTTATGCCAGATTAGACCCAACTTTGTGATTTATTTCTATCTAATGAAGTAACGACTATCGTGTATCAAGTTTGATAAAAAGAAAGAACAAAGACTGTAAAATAACATATATTTTTTTTAGAATTGTATTATGTACCATTTATGAGCAAAACACCTTCAAAAATACCATTTTTGGGATAAGACCCCCTTAATTACTATAGAGAAAGTTAAATTCTGAGTGTAAATAAAACACTATGTTCTATTGAACTTTCATAACACATTCGACATAGAAAGTGCTGGATGGTAAACTACGGTGAAACAAAACTGTTATAAATAACATCTCATTGAAGTTTGTACCCTACACTTTCTAACAGACATGTATTGTTATTTCACACGCTAACACTACATTAGGTAGGCTTGTGATTCATACTTCAATGTAGGTTTTCAAGTCATTGGTTTTACTAGATTTTATATTGTTTTAATAAGTCATTTCAGCAGGTAGGTATAACCAATAATATTAGTATATCATAATAATTAATCAAGGAACAGTTATTAAGTACTTAGAAAGAAAGATCTTGGATATCAATGCGGTACATAAATTCCTTATTATACATCCTAATAATGACTAAGATTTAATTCTACTAAAATCTAAGCTGTGGTACGTCGTACTTTGTTACGCACTTCATTATAAACGCGGTTACGAAGTTTCAAACATGCGGCCATGTGAGCATAATTCCCTTAACTTGCACGAAACCCTTCGGGCAAAATGCCGCTCACCAACTCATCTTCTACACAGTCGGTAACTAACGTAGGTAGCTCCAAAGTTATTACACGTAGAAACTTTTAACACATTTTGTAACACAAATAACTAGTCTAGAAGCAATCTAGAAGACGTTGTTTAATAAATTTTGGTTGTTAATTATATAATTAGTTTAATTACACTAACTTGACTGAAACCTAACGTATGGCATTACCTATATCTAGCTACAACATAATATAATTCCTGCCTGCCTTAAATATAATTCCATCCACTGATGTTGTAAATATGATCTCAATGTCAATCAATTTCAGCCAACAGCCAAGTACAAAATGCCACGAAAAATAAAGCTTTACTCCATCTGTTCTGCGTACTTTAATATTTCTTTTCTAATTGACCTGACATTACCAGTGCCACCTCACGGCTACGAGCTAAACAACTTGGACAACGAGGCGTTGGACGCACCAAACGTGTACCAGGAGGACATAACTCGTCAGAAGTACGAGCCAGTATTTCCCGCGGACTCTGACGAGCCTGTCTCGATGCCCGCGGAGCTATCGAGTGACGAGGCTCGCTTCAAACATACCAATCCCGCCTACCAGAGCGCTGTCCTCCATACGTCATCTAGTGAAGTTACCACGGATGGACTTAAGGATGATGGTGAGTTTTATATAGGCATTACTATGGTAACTAACAAGCAGTGATAGCCTAGCGGTTAGAACGTTGGTCTCCCGAACGAAGGGGCCCGAGTTCAAATCCTGGCACGCACCTCTAATTTTCAAATATTATGTGCGTATTAGAAGTTAATTATCACTTGCTTCGGTGAAGGAAAACATCGTGAGGAAACCTGCACACCGGAGAGTTCTCCATAAAGTTCTCAAAGGTGTGTGAAGTCTACCAATCCGCACTTGGCCAGCGTGGTAGACTATGGCCTAATACCCCTCACATTGTGAGAGGAGACCCCGAGCCCAGCAGTGGGACAATTATGGGTTGTTGCTTTGCTTTTGCTTTGCTTTTATGGTAACTAATTTAATCCAATAAAAATGATAAATGGTACAAACTGAAAAAAGCTACAAAAGGTCTCTTATAAATAAATAAATAACGCTTCACACTCATAGCCCCACACTAGATTCTCTGTGACGTGGGTGCCATGGACAACACACAAAGGCGAGAAAATATTGTTAAGTTAATAGTATAAAATAAAATACCGCCTATGACCTAAACTACGAGTATCTTATTGCTTTTCTGATTCAATTCTACATAAATATGAGAGATAGAGGCAGTTTGTTTGCACTTATTCTCGAAGTATCACTACTACTGAATTGTTCCATAGGTAACTTAAAAAAATGGAAAGGTGTCGCGTTGTCACCAGATAACGAGCGCAAAGCGAAGACCGAAGCCCCGCCGAAGCCCCCCAAGCCAATGGAGGTGGAGCCCGAGCAGAAGGAGAATGTCGAACCTTCGCCCACTGAAGATACCAGCTTGGAACCCACGGTAACCTTAACCTCTCTTTGCTTTAAGTTTAACAGCCGAATGCAAAGACTAGATCTCTAAACTGCATAGTCTAAACCTGTACTTCACTATGTCCTCCAATATGATTTTTTCCTCTCCAATTCAGCAACCGAAACACGTAAAAAAATCATCCCAGTCTATTTTTAGCTAGCGGGTAGAATACTATGGAAAGACCCCAGTGATCACCAACAAACAGGAGGAAGCTGGTGACATAACCCTGTCCATTGTTGGTTTGGACTATGTCAGTATGAGTAGTGTCGTAAGCATTTCAAAGCCATCAACCATTGTATTCGCGATGCGTCGCGCCGATTCGTGATAGTTCGCAAACGTAGAACCTTCAATTTGTTTCCATATTAATCAAAATTCAGTTCTGATGATGAGATCTATGAGTTATAGATAACTCCATTTTTTTATTTGAAGATTATTTGAAGAGTCTTCCTTTTTTCAGCGACTTCAAAAAAAAGAGGAAGTATTCAATTCGACTGTATTTGTTACCTCAGAACTTTCGACTTGGTGAACTAATTCTGATGATTCTTTTTTTAATCGAAAGCTGGTGCTTGTCATGTGGTCCCACTTAAAGAGCTAGATCTGACCAGTAGTTTTGAGTTATTTATAAGTCGGTTAATGTTTTTCTTGGTAAAATTCAGATTATTTTTTGCTGAAATATTGACTAAAGTATCAAAATCAATAATCGCCGTACACCGTGAACAGATAGTAACAGTGGAGCTGAACCGCGGCTGGAACAGCCGGCTGGGGTTCAGCGTGCAGAGCCACCCCGACTCCGGCCAGAGCTACATCTCGGCCGTGTACTGCCACAGCGTCGCCGCGAGGGACGGCCGCCTGCGGCCCGGGGACGTCATACTGCAGGTTGGTTTATCAGTTTATCTATACTAATATTATAAAGCTGAAAAGTTTGTTTCGCTGAACGCGTTAATCTCAGGAACTACTGGTTCGAATTGAAAAATTATTTTGGTGTTTTATAGTCCATTTATCGAGGAAGGCTATAGGCTATATTATTATAACATCATATATTTTTATAGTTAGTTTTATCCACAAATTAACGCGGGTAAAACCGCGGTGCACAGCTAGTTATTATATAAATCTGTAAGAAATAAAACATTAAACTTGAACGTGCATTTTCATTCTGATCTTACACTACGAAAACAAATCAATATTTTATCGAAAAACTTAACCTAAATTTTATTATAGATTTTTTTTTTTTTAACAACAATATTTTTACTATAATTTTACTGTATTAAACTAAGTTATTTTTTACTTCCTACTTAGTAAGAACCCTTGTTATGTTAAGAGTAAAACACTCAGCAAAACACAAAGAGTTCGGTATGCGGCGCATACCAAAAATTAAAAAGATAGGTACTTCAAAATAAACTATCATAAATTTTAGTAAATTATGAAGACTTCTTCCAGAAACATTTTATAATAATTACTATAAAAATCCATAGCTGCATAGCGTCTTAAATAAAAATACCTTTCTTATTTTTCAGGTGAACGATGAAAACGTGACTTCAATGAAAACTCCAGAAGTCATCGATTTACTGCGGATATTACGAGGATCTATTTGTATCACAGTCCTACGTCCCCCGGTCAAGTGAACACCATTGTCACTCATGGTATCAAGTTTATATATACTGTTTGAAATGTTAACGCCCAAAGAACTTATGGGGAAAAGTCGAACTACGGAGCAAGCAATCGCAAACGAAACAGCAAAAACACCGCTCGAAACGTTATGAAATGTAAGATATTTTGCAATGAACTGCTGCGGAATTTAAGTCATATTCTGAAACTGAACGTCGACTGGGGAACGTAAGTCACCTTCTGAAACTGAGCGCCCACTGAGAAATTTAAGTCACATTGTAAAGCTAAGCATTGGCTGAAGTATTCAATCATATTATATTCCGAAAATAAGTATTAGTTGTGACGTTCAAATCATTATGAGGTTGAGCGTCTATCAAATAATGGAAGTCACATTTCGGAACTATAAATCAAACATAACTGAGCATTTTCTGAGCAATATTTGAACTCAATGAAATACATCCCGGAATAAAATCTAATAACATTGTAATATGTATATGCAATTATAATATTAATTTTGTACGCAATTATTCTCCCTGATTCGTTTAAAAATGTACCTATATATTTACTGGTGGGTCAATACAGTCTATGTTTAATAATATGTAAATTCTATAATAATATGATGTTGAGTCCGATTTGAAAATTAAAATTGAAGCCAATAATTAAGGCAATTGAAACACAAATAAATAAATTGTTACTTGTTATATTTTATTACAGTGTTATTTACTTACTACGACTGGACAGTTTATAAAAACGGTAGTTTGATTGCATTATCCATGTGTTTACGATAAATTTGTATACAATGGTACTTAGAATTAATACATTTAACGATTGGTCTATAACTTAGAATATATTATGATACAATATAATCATTTTTTATACATTCAAAATATTTCTCAGTCTTTGTTTTCAATAACAATATCATTAAACAAGCGCAAATCCACGCGCAAATTATTCAAAGTACGTAATTTTAACTTATATGTATCTGGTCTAGCTAACGATCTCTTAGGAATCTCATAAAATAATAAGAATAAAAAATATTAAAAAGTCGAAGACTCAAATAATAATTAGAATTTTAATGTTTTGTATTATCCTAGACCAATGTGACGCAACGAATGTCTAAAGGAAACAATGTATATCTCCGTAATATATAATGAACATTATCTTATTCAGTTTTCTGTATCATTAATACGATAAATACCGTACATTATTCTATAAGAATAAAAATTAAGTGGCAAGGTTATTTCTAAAGGCGTAGCTAGCATTCCACGCTAAGGTAAATATTTATAATAATGGACTTGAAATTAAACTAAGTAAAACAATGACAAATTACAAATTGTCAATAAATAACATGGTAGAAATCTTAACAATATTAATGACATAAATTAAAATATATAAACTATTTAAGCTATTCATGAAAAGTACACCGTCGCAGATTTTAATCAAAAGAATTCTTAAATAATTATAGGGAGCCCTAAAACTCTATAGCCAATAATCATACATGCTTTATACTTGAATATTTTTAAACCTACCCTTAACTGTATATACACCACAATCACTTAAAAACATTGCAACTATCGCAGAAAACTCACTTAAATTTAATTATTAATAAGAGGAGAAACACAAAGTTAAATCTATGAATTCCTACATTACTTTAAGGTAGATGAAATTATATACCGGTTGGGATAAGGAGAAATTAATAATATCTACTTAATTAAATTTCTAGTCAAATTTAAATTTTAATTGAATGAATCACGGTTAGTTCTTCATTGTTAACTAAAGTATCATGTAAGGAGTAGCCTTGGTGGTAATGAACGTCAGATAGATTAGTCTGACATTAAAATGTATTATAATGTAATTAATATTTCATCTTTATTTCCCTAAGCTACGTATTGTTATCAAATGACAGCATTTTATCAACAAATCGATTTGAAATCTATTTTAATATACAAGGTAGGTGTAAGGTCCTAGGTAAATCTAATGTACTCGTAGCTAAACACACTACAGATAATCACTACGAAACAAAACAACTGATATTCTAAAATTATTGTGATGGATTTGTGTTAGTAGATATTTACTGTTTAACATAAATTCTAAATATATAATAAATTGGATATTCGAGTAAACCTATTAATATAAAAATAAATAATATAAAGGTACTTATATATAGGTGCAGTTAGGTTGAAAACAGAATTTAGATTGAACTAGTTGATTAGATTATGAACGGTAAACTTCAACAATAATAACACAGACACGTGTTTTTAACGGAGTCATTTATATAAAAAAACCTTTAAAAAGTAAATACTAGGTATAGTAACAAGCATACCTGTTAAATATTAAATTTGTACTCAAACAAAAACACATAATTTTATTATCCAGCTCAATAAAACATTTTTTTAAGTTACATATACATAGTTTCGCTCAATAATTTTAAACAGCAAAGATACTTATTATTTTTGAGCTAAAGGTGAAACTGCACAGGTACTGCAAATTATTGTACTTTATTAAAAATTATAACACTGAAACAATTAATTGTTCTTTACGAAGTACACCTATGAAACTAATTCTAATAAAATTATTGTTCAGTGAACAATTCGTTATAGTCTATTCATTCTAGATTTAGATGTATAGGCGAAACGGCAATATTTTATGAAACTGCTGCTAGGTTGTACCTAGAGGCCAGTACATTAAAAAAAACAAATATCCTCCTCCCTCCCCCGTCCGCATCCCCCCTCCTCAGTCTTCCTTTAAAAGTGTCCCATTCAATCATCAAAATCAAAAATCATCCAAAATCTGAGCTTAGCAAAAATTTTAGATTTAATAGGCAGAAAATATTTTGTAAAAAATCTAGAATGAAAGGACTATTATGCGAATTCTACAATCCAGCAAATAATCTATGAACAATAAATTGAACAATTGAATTTCAAACATATTATTATTGAAATTTACCAGCTGTGAATTTTTATGTACAGTTAATTAATTATCACGATGATAACATATTATTAAGCCTTATACTTCCCACTATTTAATAAGATAAATAAACGGAAGATGGTATTATATTATACTTGTGTATTTTTATGACGCATAAGTTTTGTTGTTCTAATGAAAATACATGTATTTTATTTTTATGTCCTTCTTACAGGACAGTCACCCAAGAATCTAATAACAACCCTTTTAATTAATGCGAATTATTCAAAGCAGTATTTTTATGATCTCGTGTAAATATACAGTATTATAATAAAGCGGTTGTTGAAATAGTATTTCCGTTTTCTGCAGATTGTCATGAATAATCCCAAAATATGTATTTTTTCAAATCAAATACATATTAAGTTTTATCCTCACTATCTGATTGATGCATGTATTTTTGTTAGAAAATTGATATCAAGATATTATTTTGAATGGTGCTCAAATAAAAGTATGGATAGCTGGTTGTATTGTAACATAGGTTATGCATCGCTTGCTAGTCTGTCACATGCCTTATGTCTGGACTGTAGCCGTTACCTTAATGTGGAAATTATTTTTATGGAAATGTCAGTCATAGAAAATCAAATGATATGTATCATAAACCCTATGAAATAAAAGATAAATATAAAATAATAATTCCGTGTTTCATTACTTTACATTTTTTATGTTCGTACAAAGATGGTTGCCAACTGTTTCGCTTGTTACATAATGTGCCTTTGTTAATTTTTCTTGTTCACTCCTATATTTATTGGTAAAAATCGCATATATGCTTTTGAGATAATCATGTTAATATCACACAGTCAGTGACTTCGTAGGTGTACATAAACTTATCTGTTTACTAGGCTTACCACAGTTATTTTAATAGTTTTATGGTATCATCTAGTACCATTATGTCTTCTGTGGTATTAATAAACCTATCAGAGAATACAAATGGTAACATCATATCTGCAACTATGTGGCAAAGAAAATTACGTAACAATATTATTTATAGTTTATCATCTCAATCTATCCAGACAGTAATACTACTCGTGTTCACTAACGATGCGTTGCTGGTCAATAAACAACATGAAACGTCAGCCACGGCTTGGGAACAACATGAAAATCTAACCCAGAACCCCTGCTTGGTAGTAAAAGTCACAACCCATAATTGTCCTGTAACAACTGCTGGAATCGGGTCTCCTCTCACAATCAAACGGGTACAGGTCATAGGCTACCACGCTGGCCAAATGCAGATTGGTTGGACTGGTGGTGCTTGGCAGAGTCGCTACCAAATGAGCTCCAAAAACTAATCGAAAACATCAATTTTAATGTTTGTGAAAATGAAGCCGCAATTAATTGCAACAGTATAAGAGCTAAAAACTAAAGTGTCAATTGGTCGCGGTGTTGTAACACGAGTTACGTAGTGTTGCACAGACCACAGAGTAACTCCGTGCGGCGTGCGTGCGATGGCCAGCATGGCCGCGACCAATTGCCGGAACGGTACGCAACTAGACCAGACCAGACACGAGCCACGACGCACGCATATTCGTTCACGTATGCAAATTATTTTGAAAATATTACGTTGTTAGAAAATAGCCCCCTTTAGACTACGCCAACCTCATCAGAGTCCATCTTTTTTTCGAATGGACAGTTGTTGTAAAAGATTTTTCTATATGAAAAAAAAATCAGTGAGGTGTAAGTAAGATGAAAGAGTATGAGCAATAAAGTGTAAGATAAATGAGGTGAAACTAATCAATTCTCGGATGTACGCTCACATATTACATAAGCACTTCCTGTTGTTTTTACATGCATCGCTTATTTTGTGCCTACTCCCAGTAACTAATATAAGACTTGAATATATTACCTACTACCTCTTTAGGTACCTACTCTAAACTGAATTTTCGCAAATTGATTCCTAAATCGAAAACTACTTGTCATACACCTGTTATATTCAATGACTAATTTAAAAATTAAACTACCTATCCA
The DNA here is from genome assembly GCA_911387775.1 of Thymelicus sylvestris. Taxonomy (NCBI): domain Eukaryota; kingdom Metazoa; phylum Arthropoda; class Insecta; order Lepidoptera; family Hesperiidae; genus Thymelicus; species Thymelicus sylvestris. The sequence continues at coordinate 12,990,154 of OU426893.1, forward strand.
CACCCAGTAGGAATAATATTTTCAAGTTTTTTTTACCACTTAATCGGCATATTAAATACCCATGCAAAATTACGCTTTGAATACAGAACCCAAAAAAGTGGAAAGTGTTATACCCACCATGTGTTCTTCCTCTACCGATCCTACTTCTGATTTTACGGACTTTCTGCTCTTTCGCATATTTCGGACATAGACTTGTACAGTCACCTGCAGAGAAAAGTAACCCATCTGTTTACAACGCAACAGGCAACGGAAACGTTGCTATATAACAGATGGGTTACTTTTCTCTGCAGGTGACTGTACATGTACAGTATATCGCTTAAAACGGTATGAAACACAGTTTAATAACTGACAATATAATAAAATTAATTTAAATGGGCATTTAAATCAACTTTCCAACGTCTTCAAACGGCTTACCGTTGAAACAATATAACAAACTTAAAACAAAATAAAGAGAGCAACTACTTAGTTACAGTTATCAACGAAGTAAAAGGCAATTAATTTGTTATTTAATCTATGGTCTGGCATATGGTCGTTCCGGTCAGCAGTCGGACAGTCGGAGTCAGTGGGAGTCCACCTCGTAGACATGCTTGGGTGAGCCGCGACCGTTCCAATTCTAATTAGCGCAACGCAAACGTCTCATCGTCTTACATTTTTTTACCTTCTATCAGGTGTATTTGTAGGCTTTAGTCCCTCCATGCTAAAGCCAAGCTCGTAGTTTAGCCGTATCGGGGCGGCTTAGATTTTTAAATTTATACTTCTTTAGGCGCGTTATCAAATAAATGGAAAATATGATGAGAGTGAAATTTTAAGATTTGTAACACGTCCGTGTTGACACAAAAACGCCGGTCACGAAAAATCGCACCCGCGTTTGTAAAAACGCTTGTTTTAAAAAAATTATTATAATTATTATATTGTTAGAATATTGTTTTTGAATGTTGTTTTTTTTTAATATTATTTTTTGAGTATTGTTTTTTTGAATATTGTTTTTTTATATATACCTATTGGTATATAAGTTAAACAGTTAGGTAGGTACTTAAAACAAAAAAATGACGAAAGGAACCTAAAATCATTTTTGAATACCTTTATTCTGATTCCCCATTCAATAGGTTTTGAGAAAAAAAAATTAAAGACACAATATGGCGCCAAAAATCAACCATTTTCTTCAATTTTGATATACCCAGTGTCAATCTCACAATTATTAAAATCTAAAGGCACCTCTCAAGCTGAAATCGATCAAGCCGTTTAAGCTACACAGCGTGGCAAAGAAATATACATACATACATACACTCTAAAAACATAACCAAAACTACGGCTTTTTAAAAATTAGTATTGATAAAACTACGTAGACGAAGCTGCGAGGACAACTAATAGAGCCGAAGTTCGTGGACAGAAGGCTTAACTTAGTAAGTTACGCGACTCTACAAACTCTACACTGTATAGGCTCTACGGCTCTACCAAAGTACCGAGTACCGATAGAGTAGGCAGTTGCAACCAGCCCGCCAGCCGCGCCACCGCGTCGGCGCTCTATCGGCCGGAAAACGGAAGTGCAGTGAGTGACTCTACCGATTCTGCCTATAATACCATAATTCGGCTCAAATTACTGTTTTGTGGGACGGTGTTTTTTTAGCAAGGACATGTTGGGAGTTCACGAGTGAGTATGTTTATTTTTAAAACTTTAATATTTATTTGTGTTAAGTATGTCACACTTTTTTTAAAATCAATTTTCAATTTGGAATTCAATTTATAAAAACCGGTAGATCGGAAGTAAACTGGCTCAAGTAAGGTTCAATATTTCAGGTATCTAGAAGTAGGTGCTATATTTATTATATTACATATTTTCCTCTTTTTTTTGTTTATTCTCCTTTTTTTTTTAAATGTAGACAAGTATTTCATGTAAATTTTCTCATTTAGTATGGAAATTGGATAAATAAGTAGACACATTCCGTTTAATATTTTTTAACCTACATACTTTTTATTGGTACCTACTCGTATATACTTTCATTTCTATTGCCTTTTTAATATGAATTTTAGTCTTTTAACCATGCCTTCGGAAGAATTTCCATCAAATTCATATCACCGCAATATCTTTACGAAAATAAGACAACTTAACAGCGAAAATATGAATTTCCCTATCCCGGGGGAAATTTGAAAAATCCGGCCTTATGTTGTAAGCTTGTAACATTATAAAGAAAACATAATAAGTGCAAAATTTCATCAGCTGTGTCTGCAGTTGTTAGTAAATCCGGCACAGGACTATCATTATTATCTCGTTTACTTCAATGACTGTAATTTATTTCTGAATATTAATGTTATTTTAGAGTCTGTTAAAAGTAGAGAAAGTAGGTATATGCGTGTAAAATAAAATCCAATGGGCGTCGAAATCTATAAAATGTAAGATATTTTAAATCACTAAAATTACAAGATAGACAATATGGTAATTTAACGATATATTAATGTATCAACGTTCTCAAAGGTTAATACAAGCTCAGACTACGACTTTCACTGCTAATTTCTAAAAATGTTTATGTTGTTTTTATGACATGCATAGTGAGTTGAATCTACTCATTCGTTGTAACGAGACTCGAAATACCTAAAATTCGTATACCTGGTTATTCGAACAATAGTTTTCCGATGTAACATTACATTAAAATGACGACACACAAACATGATTCAGAATAACGTTTTTTTGATGAATCTGTTTTTGAAGAAACGTTACATCTGTTTAATTATTCGGTAAATTCAATTCGAAATAATGTTTTTCGAATGGGAAAATGTTTTTCGACGATTCAACTTCGATGCAAAATTAAGTACATAGAAATTATCGCCATTCGAAAAAAAAACATTTTTTCGGTGGTTTACAATATTCAAAACTACTAGTTGCGTACAGAAATTACCTACTCGCAAGAGTAATATCTGCCGGTAAAAATCAAACCCGGGACCTGTCATTTGGCCGGATCACTAACATAACTTGAAGGTAAGTGCTTTAATATTAATATATAAATTACGTGTCACGTTGTTTGTCCGCGATGGACTCTTAAACTGCTTAACCGATTTTAATCAAATTTGCACACCGTGTGCAGTTTGATCCAACTTGAAAGATAGGATAGCTTACATCTCAAAATAATAATAAAAACTTTTGACAGAACGAAGTCTGTCCGGGCAGCTAGTATTACTATAGAATAGATGAATATTATGTTAATTACGAAGACGCATTACAATAACCAGCTAGGTAGCCACCGCACAGGCTAGGAATTGTTACTGCTATCAGTTTTTTAATGTAGAAAAAATCAAAAAGTCAGTAGTATTCACATTATCATAGTACAGTATACTGTACATACAGGGTGGAAAAAAATAGGCGGTAGTTGGAGGAAAACTCAAATTAAAGACCAAAAAGGGAGGAAAAGTACCCTGAGTATTGATAATAGCAAATTTTAGTGAAATGAAACATTCCTTTATTTTCAAAACTAAGAAAAACTGCATTCAAAGATTTTTGAAAATTCACCTGCTTCAGACGGGAATCGAACCGGTAAAATATGAAAAAAGACATCCTGTATTTTTATGATGCCAACCGAAAGGGTCACTCATAATGATCAATTTCTGTTTACCAAGATAGTATCTTAAATTAAGGGAAACCAAGGAAAATTTGTTAGTTGAAAAATTTTTCTTGTAAAGTTCCTACTTACTATCAAAAGTAAATAGTCCACTTGTTTTTAACTGCTTGAATTGCTCAAAATAGGACCCATTTTTCCACCCTGTATAGCATCCTAGGTCCTCCTTTATACTGGAATTATTGATGTTAAATCATATCATAATTAATCATAATTAATCCTGATAGATACTTGGAAAATATTTGAAAAAGTGTTAATGAAGGTATTTATTAACGCAGTATTTTTGTCTAATTGTCTGTGCGTGTAATCCCGCTAATCTCAGAAATGGCTCCTCTATTTTGGATGTAGTTTGTCACTCACGTACCTATATCAATCGATTCATAAATAAACAAAATATAATGTCTGTCAATTTAAAAAAGGCATTAAGGTATAGATTTCCCGAAACGAAACGAAGCGAGGGCGGTGACTAGTGAAAAAATAAATTTCAATTTAAACATCTGACTCTAGGCTAATGACTTGCTCTATTCGGTTACTGGTGAACAAATCAACGCGGGAATTAGATCGTAGCAGATCATCGGTTATGGGTCAGCTGATTTTATCGCCGTAAAAATTGCTTATGGCTTATCGCTGAAGAAAGTACAATAACCCTTGTTCTTGATTTTGGTAAGTAAGGTTTAATACCACATGAATATACACACAGATTAATATATCTTCATCACAAGTTGGTGGAATTCCATCATGATCGCCAATGTAGGTTGAAATAATTCAGACACCTTCGAGAATAGCATAGATTCTATAGAGAATTCCTAGGTTTCCTCACTATATTTCACTCATCAAAGCAAGTGATCGCACGTAACTTTTCGAACTTTAGGGTGCGTGCCGAAATTAAACAAAAGTAGCCCGGGAGATAGAGTCGCTATGTTCAAACCAAGTTTAATGGTCCAGTAACAAGACTGTCATTTGAATTATAAAACTGTCGCTTATAATGATGGTTCCCAGTGCTTTCTATCACAATCTGGGCTTTCACCTAAATCCTCAGGAATAAGATGGTAGATATGTCACCAACCTCAAAAAACACCAGATTATCATATTTAAGGCTCGTCACCAACGACAATTTGTAAAAACAAACAAAAACTTTAAGCTGAAAAAAGCTCATTCTTTTAATATCATCTAATTCTATTTATGATAACGTGAGATCTGTATTAAAAAGCGTAAATTTACGGTTCATCTCTACAATAAATTATCTTTAATGCTTATGCATATCTCCTTCAACTACTTTCATTTTATATAAATAAAGAGAGCATTAGCATAGTAGGTAATATAACAATTGAATGATAGCACTTTAAGAATTCCCATCATTTTATTGTTAGGCAAACCATTACTTAATCCGTGAAGCTTAATTCAATTTCATGTGAATTTGGTTAAGGTAAGTCAGGCTGATAGTTAATTTACTTTACCTCTTATTAAATTACTTTTGAATAGGATTAAATTGGTTTCACGGAGAGTAGATAGATAGTTAGGTGACGGACGTTATTTCAATTATTTATTTGATGTGTCAATAATGATAATCACACTAAAATACAATAATTTTATAGTTTATTGCCTAACATGGGATACAACATAGCTGTAATTTTTAGAAAGTTATTTTTTAAAGTTTATTCAAATGTAAACATGTTTTATTACATTATAATGAGATCAACCAAAGTGTGTAGATTATTATCGTTAACAGAGATGTCAGAGGCCTTAACCGATATGATAACCGACCTAGGTTTACTAGTATCCACTTCACCAAACCTATCCAGGACCAGGACTCCTCAATGGCAATAAAATATCTGTACCTACCCTATGGTTACTATGATATTTACAGATTTCTCCTGCAGGTAAGCAAAGAGAGATGTGTAAGGATTAATGTACCTACCTATACTTACTGTAGGTACACATCTTTCACAAGGAAAGATACAAAGAGAAACTAATTGAGAGGTACCTGTACAACTTTATGATAGAGCTATCGCAGTTAAGAACGGGCCATAAAGCATTACGAACCTACGTTACCTTTCTTCAATGGCTGTTGAAATAGTAGCTATTAATTTATTGGCCGTTAGCACCTCCGTAGATTTAGGTACTTTAATCTACTGAAGCCAAATTACACAATTTATTTATCTTAACTTTATACGTGACATGAAAATAATCCACACCGATGGTAAGTAACATAGCAATGAAGTCCAATATGGAAAGCGCATTAACGCCCCAACTCAGAGTCACTAACAGTTACTTAAACCGCTCCATAGTACAGAATTTGTATGGTGATTTTTTACTTAGGAGCGATGAAAAAAGATGAAAGAAAGAGGATGTTTTTGGGTTGACAATTAGGTACTTAACGTCTTCACCAAGATATCCATTGAGGACCACTTCGCCCATTCGATCACTAATGTTCTGTTATTAGTGATCGAAGTTCAAGACCCATATATTATTAAGTATGTCTTGGAGTGCATTGTTCATAAAATAATTGTTCTATCCACACATGCTTCCAAAGAGCAATAGCAGCTTCACAGCAAGTGCTTGGAGATAGTGTCTCCAGTGGACTCACATTCTACCATCTCTTTGTTATCCATTCCCATGAGCCTAAGGTCGAGGTCGATTTAGAGAATCGAGAAAAATATCGATCTCACAAGTCTTTTTGTTAAATTGGAAATCGTGTGAAACGTTTACTTACAGTTAGGGTATCTGTTCCGTATCTATGTGTGAAATTCACAACAGATGTTATGTTTAAATTGTATCGGTTGTTATCTCTCAATTATATCGCTGTTTAATTAAAATCTGCTTCTGTTACAAAGTAGTTTTTTCGCTGTTTACTTGATTAGATTTCCTCCTCTATTAAGTTTACTATTTCTTTAAGTTCTTTCGATTAGGTAAGTTACGTGTGATATGAGCCTTTAGACCATCATTTCGATAAAATAATACCTCATAACCAAGTAAGTTGGATTACCATGTAGCAAGAGTAGCAATTGCTACGGGCCCCGCGCGAAAGGGGGTTCCGCATATTTAAACCCACTCATTTTTGAGCGTATTTTTTTGTGTGAAACTTATTAAGATGTGGTATATTGAATTAACTTGATGTCACAAAAACGTGAAACGTTACAACTTTTTCTACTAAGACAATCCACTTCAGACACTCAGTAACCGACTATTTCCTTGGCGTAAATAAAACACCGAATTTCATACGGTAAACGCACAAGTTCTACAAAAATTGTACTCCTTTGTATTAAGGTTGTAACAATAAAAGATAAATAAATAAGTTACTACAGCTTTAACTACCCATGATATAAAAACTAACACGTTATTTTATGCTTCATGAAACACAGCCTTCTCTTGCGCAATCAGCGAGTCAATAACCAGACAAAGTAACAATAGATAAGTAAAATAAATTCTATTGTCTTTAAAAACGAAAGTTACGGAGAAAAGCAGATCGGTAACAAGAGGTTTATGATTTACGATGGAAAGGAGTCCAGAAGGGACCATAAATTATTATATTTACTTTAGTAACTGTTAAAAAAGTTAAAAAAATATCAGTAGAAAATTTTTTTTTGTGTATATTGTGAACGACTGGTTCATTTAAATTGTTTGCTGGTTTTGCACCAAGTTGGGTGGTCTGTGACGGTACCACATCGCAGATCGCAGCACAGTCAATGCGCGGATACCTACCTATATCTTGAAATACTTCAAAAATAATTATACAATAATTAATATAGCACAGACAGTATTTTTTCTAAATAGATTCTCAGCAGTTAAGCACGATTGACAACAGCAATGTAATATTACTTGTTTCTTTACAAACCGCAGGCGATAACCACAATACAAGGCAAAAAGTGTACGTTGATATTTAAGAGCATCTATAATTTCCATCAGGATCAAATCATAAATAGAAAAATACTTAAAAATGCAATTTAATTTATGTGGGAACTGAAACTTTATCCCAAAATTGGCAAACTTTAACTACTTAGCAATATGTTGTAAATTACACTTTTTTTAATCAACTGTTTAATTTACTGTTAGCTAGTCCAGTTAATTAAGATTAGAGTCCAAATATAACGAAACAGGTATAGTAAAATTGTTTATTTAACTCATTTAAATCGAGACCCCTAGTGCTAGAAAGCTGTAATTTGGCATGGATAATACATATTTATTAAAACTCCAGAATCGTAGAATTATAAAAGGTTTTCCGAAAATATTATGGGTCTTTGAGACTATTTTTATTTTATTGTTTGCGAAATATTGTTAGAGTCAAGTGGGGGGACCCCTGTTGGCTAAAGTTAGAGTTAAACAAGTGAAAAAAAATGTCAAAAATAGGTCATGTGATGAATTTACAAGGAAAACTATCACGGCTACCATAAGTAGTTAGTGAGTAATAGTCGATAAACATACTACTTCGGTTGTTAATGTAGGTTACATTGCACGTGGCCTGACATGCACTTGACTGGTTTTTAGACAAGTTTTAGTTAGTAAACAAACTTACAGTCTCATTTTATTTTTATTTGATATTAAAAATAAGGCACACAAAAAAAATACACGTTTATTTTTACCATATTTTTTTATATAAATTGAATTTATTTTTCCATGAAAATAATTATTAATTTACTTGTTTACCAAATAAGTATCGTCTGAACAGACAATAGTCAGTAGGGCATCCACCGCAGTCCGCAAGCATCGCAGGCCTGCGCAGGCGCAGGTGAGCGGCGCACCGAGCGTGTCGGCGCGTCCGAGCGTGCCGGGAACCGGACTCATCCCGCGGCGTATCCGGTGTCGCGGACGGCGTGGTCGCCCCACGGATATCTTGCGAACAGTGTGCCTTGGTTGTTCGACTTTTACGTGCTTTTACAACATACAGCACTTGTTTGGAACGTAAACAAAATTTTGACTTGAAAGCCAGTTCCTTCTTTTTCTTCTCTCCTTGTTGGCCGGTAACGTATCAGTGATGCCTTTGGTATTGCTGATGTCCATGGGCGACGATAGCCACTTACCATCAGGTGGATCGTCAGCTCGCTTGTCAGTTATTACCATAAAAAAGCACATTGTTGAGCCAATAAGTTTTGTGTTATGAGCGGCTCGAAGGACCAAAATGTAAGCTAAGAACATACGTCAGGATAATTAAAACGGAATGGAAATCTTTCTTTCTATATTCTTTAATTCGTTCAAAAAAATCCATGAGTTGGGTGTTGATAGTGTCCATGAAAGACGATTACCACTTAACATCTGGCAACTTGTCTACTCGCTTGTTAGTTATTTACACAAAAAAAAAACATTTGATAGGAAAGCACAATTTCTCCTATGCGATGGCCGGCTCGAAGGACCAAAAAGTACAGTAATATATCTAGATCCTTTCATATTTATTACGCTAAGTAATTCGTACTTAATGTATGCAAAACAATATAAATGAATAAAAATGCTCGAATCGAGTTGCAAAAATAATACCTATACTAACAGGTACAACCTGATGACCTAAATAAGTGTAATTAGAAAAGTTCCGCATCTTGTTCTTTAGAAACCCGCTCGCGTGCCTGTCATGTTGTAAGCCAAGAGCTACAAGAGCCTAAGCTACAGAATGCGAGAAAATAAATTAATAATCACCTCACACGAATTACGTCAAAAATTTAAGTAATAAAAGTTCTTACAAACACCTCATTGCAAAAATATACATATGTACTTCATATAAGAGTTATTATTAATAAAAAAATACGAGTAGGTAGGTATATACCATAATAAACGTCAAAAATTAAGTTAATTCCGTACTAGATCAATATGTAATACAAGTACCTGGCCAAATTATTAGGGACACTATTCAAAACATGTTCTGCTTTTACTACGTTTTTTAAACATATAACTTTTTAAACATCCCGGATGTATTTATAATTACATATGTATATGAAAATGTTTTTAGATATTCAAAACTATAAGATTTTTATTCCAAATTATTAATTTTATTTATTATACTTACCACTGTGAAATGCTCCTTAGTAATTACTATTCTTACTAATCATTTGATCATTTGTATTTGAAGAAAGAGGAACAAATTAATAGGTGTCTACGTCAGTGATATCCAAAATATAATCTAGTACCTACTCATATCTAATGTACCTACGCCACAATTTTTGTCAAAATAAATTATATACCTACATTATTAAATTACACTTTAGGTACACGTACAACATCCTATATCTACTGGAAAATTTTTGTTGAAATACATTTTTTAAATCACACGTTTATACGAAATAAGTAATTCATTCCAAAAACAAACTTTCAGAAATCGTTTTACCGAGCGAACTTTGTTTCAAGTTTCGTTTGAAACGATTGCTACAAAACGCTTACCGCAGTCGCACTTGCAATAGTCGATGTTCTATAAACAGGAAGTAGCCCTATAATTAACTGTAATTGCGAAGACCCAGATACTTTCGCGTAAAAAGCGGCTCACCTGGCAGCTCTGCATCTCCGGATTAGGTACTTGTATCCATTGTTATTGACGGCACGGCACAATTTTTAAAATAAAATTGATTTTTTACATTCAAAAGAATAGTTATGTAGACTGAATTAATTTAATCGTCGTAGCGTATCGTAATCATTGTAGCTAATGGAATACCTCATTCATATTTCACAATTTGCATGGCTATCCATAATATAAAGGGTACGCACATTTTGTACAAACAGTAACGTGCGAGATTATATTATTATTATTATAAATTTATATTAATAGAATTATGAACACATTGATGATTGAAGACCTGTGGTCAAACTTTTATTTCTCAAATTCCTCGCCCAAAATTAAATCTAGTTTCCTTCTTTTCAAAAGGAGTGCCAATATTTCAAGAGAGTCGTAGTTCCGGCTATTGGCTAACTAAGCGAAAAAAAATATAATCGAATCCCCGATACATTATAGAGTACTTTGTACGTACCTTCTCCAGTTATCAATGTCATAAAATGCAAATCTGTAAGCTGTAACACAGAGGAAGAAGGAAAATATAGTTTGATTACTTTTATAATGAATATCACATGCCATAAGGTGATACGTAATACAGTCATATTACGTGATTGATCGAAGATCAACTTATAGGTAGTAGGTACTAATAAAATAATTTCCGTATAACTCACGTTAAAAAAGTCAAAGAAAATCAGAAGCATGAGAATGGAAACATGCTGTATCGACACTTTTTTGTGTTGCAAACAACAATTGTTTATTTTGAAAGCTAAAACAAATCACCCATTTGATTGTAATCATCTGTTACGAAATTTATCATTAAAGAGAGATTTAGAGGATAAATGAATTTCTGAAACGAAACTGTTGATGATACAGTTTGCCTCAAGAAGATTACTATAATTTAAATCTCTAGCTTTCATTGAGCGTAAGTGTAGAGGCCTAGTCGTTAAAGCACTTATGTATTAGGTTTAACCTACAAAAAAGAAGTTTCCCTTTAAAACCTACATCGTCGATTTCTCGTCTTCTTCTTCGTCCAAAGGTTGGCTGGTAAAGAATGCTCTTAGCACTTATTTATTTATTTTTTATTTTATTTTATTTGTACCAACGTCCAATTTTATTTGTAACAAGTCCTCGTTTTAAATAACAGTCTTTGAAAAACAAGCAGACGTGACACTTGCTGACTGGGTCCGTGTCAGGGGCGTAGCTACCGCCGTATCAGCTGTATAAATTATACGGGGCCCTCAGCGTATAGGGGCCCCCACTAACACTCCCAAAAAAAAAGCTTGCCAGCGGCCTACGACCGCTACACAGTTGGCACTTTTTTTATACTAAACAGTTGACGTTGAGGGGCCCCACAACAAATATAGATATGGGTCCTCCTTAGGGCTAACTACGCCAACTCCGTGTCCGTAACAACAATATACCAAACATGCGTTGCCGCCGTTACCGGCCAACAAGGAAACGGAGAGCCGGGGAACCCTTTTTTACTGTCCCTCCAAAACTGTAACTAAAACGTATTTTATGGTTAATTCTAAAAGGAGGATAGGCAGGTAGAGTCATGGGCGTAGCCAGGGAGGGGGTTTTGGGGGTTCAAACCCCCCCCCGAAAAGTTAAGGACTGATATGTTTATGTGCAAATAAACCCTTAAAAATCATTTTTCTAGATGTCATTCCGAATCGAATGAGTTATCGCACATATTTTTAGGCGCTTTATTTCTATTAAACACGTTTTTGAACTTTTTGACTAAACTAAAAACAGATGGCAATACATACGTCGTGAGAAAAAATAAAGTCTCAATTTTCTTTAGGGTTATTTTATGTACTTTTAGTCGTTGTATTTTCTTGAACACCCCCCTCCCCCCCCCGCGCCGGAACTTGAACCCCCCCCCCCCCCCCCCCGAAACTAAAACCTGGCTACGCCCGTGGGTAGAGTCCTACCATGCACTACTCGCATTAAATTTGTTATTACCATGGCTCCTGTCCCTCATTATTTTCTGTGCATACTACTACTTAGGTACCTCATTACTTGTATCCAAAAAAGTGCTTAATAATTATTACGCTTTAGGTTATTTCAAGTCATTTTCTATCTGTGTGCAAAATTTTATGAAAATCCGTTTAGTATTTTTTCCGTGAAAGAGTAACAAATATCCTAATGGTGGTCACTCACGGTCATTCCATCGCGTCATTTTTGGAGCCACGCCAAACGACATATGTCAAAATGGCGCGATTGGACATACAAATTTTTTAAATCACGCCATCAGTTTTTCACATTCACGATCAAATTTTGGCTGTATACCACGCCATTTGACGCGATGGACTGACCGTGAGTGGCCACCATTACATTACATTGCCACAAACAAACATGAAATGAGTAAGAAGTAGGAATAGCTTAAAGGGTAGGTAAATACTTATTATCTTGGAAAACGTGAATAAAGCCGCGGTAGAGCGCTAAGTTATAAATAAATACCTATAAATTAATTTTATTCCGTATTAAAAAACCGTATTTTCATGTGGAAAAATTGTTGTGACGTTGACAATGAGATTATCCTCAATCGGCACTTATAATAAACGATTGTGTTACAGGATTACTTAATTTAGCTATACCTAATGGGATTTCGTAAAGAAATGGGACAGTGACCGATTGACTTAAACTAATCATAGGCTTACCAAAGTTTTCGATAGGTACTAGGACGTAATGGTAATAGACTAGTTGTTTGAACATCGGACGTCGAAGAGGCTGGGTTCGAATTCAGCTCGCACCTGTAACTTTCGAAGTGCGCGTGTGTGTGCTTAATCCTCGGTAAAGGAAAACTAAGTAGTAACATACTAACATACTAATTACCCATTGTCATACAGAAAGGAGACCTGTGCCCAAAAGTGGGAATTTATGGATCGTGAATACCGCGATGACGGTATTATAACAATTATTAATAGGTAAGGACATAATTTTTGATGCTACTTTTCAGATCTACGTGGACATATAAAATTTAAGTTAGTAAACTCCTAAGTGAGATAAAATTTCCACAGTCTCTATGTGATTCGATTAGACAATGTTCCGAAGCCAACATCCGTTGTTGTAACTTTTATCATGAGCGGGTGCAATAACTATTACAGTTTGTGTGTTACGAGCAACGATCACGCGATTCCTCAGATTATTGCATAGTATACGTTCTCACAATGAATTCAGATTCGCTGATTTGTAACTTGATTTGTTATTTCGTTCAAAATTGCCTTGGGTAAGATGTGTTTGGACTTTAGGAATACATATAAAAAAATCACCAAATTAAAAAAAAACTGAGCCACCCACAGAGAGTATCCTTAGGACGTTTGCAACCTCTATTTTACCATCCATGACGTCATTCCCGCTTAACATCAGGTAGTTTTGTAGTCAAAGTAAGCTTATTTTGTATAAATAATCTGAATTTTACCAAGAATAATTACTTTTTAACAAAAAATAAAACCAACGAAAAAAAAAACTGAAAAGCAAAAAATAAAATAAACCATTTAGTATTATAAATTAAGATCCGAAATTAACAATAAATAAATAATTTTGAGATCGTGCCAAACAAACAACCAAAATTAATTACATAAAATTCATAATACTAAGAGGGCAGCGGCATGCGATGCACACGGCAGCAGCAGCGCGGCGCACATCTTTTCGCCGTTTGTTTTTTCATTGGTTTGGCACCGCCTCAAAATTATTTATTTATTGTTAATTTCGGATCTTAATTTATAATACTAAATGGTTTATTTAATTTTTTGCTTTTCAGTTTTTTTTTCGTTGGTTTTATTTTTTGTTAAAAAGTAATTATTTTTTAATTTTTAGTTGCTATAATACTTATAATTAATAATAAATTATTGATTTTATGAATTATAGATTCAGTTACCAGGTAAAAATTTAGTAGATGAAATATCAATCATCCTCTATTTTCTTACCTATAGGGGTAAAATTTTGTTTCGAAATTTCAACAACAGTAACCTCAAGGTATACACTATTCAATAAAAAAAGAATCATCGAAATCGGATCCTCCAGTACAAAGTTATTGGGGTTAACATGTAAAAATTCCGGGTAAAAACGGGTGAATAATCAATCATTCCCTATTTTCGTACCTTTAGGGTGGGAATAAAATTTTCAAAAAAATATGGGACCAACTTCAGGACATACCCTATCCAATAAAAAAAGAATCATCCAAATCGGACCACCCTGTGCCGATTTCTGCGTGATCATACATAAAAAAAAAATATATATACGTGTCGAATTGAGAACCTCCTCCTTTTTTTTTCGTCGGTTAAAAAAATAACAGACTTCACAATAACTCAAAAGCTACTAGTCATATCTAGTTCAAATTTAAGTGGGACCACATGACAAGCACCAGCTTTCGATTAAAAAAAGAATCATCAAAATCGGTTCACCCAGTCGAAAATTCTAAAATAAGAAACATAAAAAACAGTCGAATTGATACCTCCTGCTTTTTTGAAGTCGGTTAAAAAATAGGGTTAGCTACTTCTTCCTTTTCGCAAACATGGTCTTCACGGCTGAACCTTTCTAAGCTCGCCCGCTCACTCAATCTACATAAAGCTGTGGTAACTATAAAGATACGGTTGTTTGTAGTTTCAAAACTTTGCCACAAAAAACGGTCATTTCAAAAGTAACGTAAATAGTATTTGTAAATAAAACATAAGCAGAAGGAACCCTCGTAAAAGCACTAGTGCGTGACCTGACCACGAAGCGCAATACATAGTTAGTAGATATACCTACTACTAACTTGCAGTGCACATGTTTTGCAAGCAGAATGCATGTTTTCGATTCACTCATGGCGCATCCACAGCGGCTTCAATTTGTGGAGCAACGTTTCCCATGAATTATTTCTAAAGGTGGTCACTCACGGTCATTACATCGCGTCAAATGGCGTGATATACAGCCAAAATTTGATCGTGAATGTGAAAAACTGATGGCGTGATAAAAAAATCTGTATGTCAAATCGCGCCATTTTGATATATGTCATTTGGCGTGGCTCCAAAAATGACGCGATGGACTGACCGTGAGTGTCCACCATAAGAAACATCTGATTACAAAAAATTATTTGTTAGGCCGGTACCTCACCGGGACGCCAAGGCGACGTCGCCGGCCACGTATCCAAACAGTTTATATTGAAATGTATGGCGGATACCTCACCTGGCGACGCTGTGGCAACGTAGTAAATTTGGAAGCGTCGCCATGACTGCCAGCGCGCTATGTGGAGTCTGGAGACTGTGGCGAGCTGGCGACGTCGCCAGTAAAATGTACACGTGTAAGTTGCACCTCCCTCACTGAGTAGCCAACCGGCCGCCATTTCAGGCGCTCGGTCAACTTATATATGGAAAAATTAGTATCGATACAGAAAAATTTATTGTGAAAATTCAAAATTGTCCGTGTTTGTGGGGTAGTGCATAGGATATTATCTAAAAATTCTTAATATAAATTAAAAAAAAGACCACATCGGCTTCGATCTGATAAAAAACGATGAATCCAAAGTTTCTTCTTTTTTTTCTTTTCTTGTCGTATTTTTCAGCGACTTACGTAACAAATCAGCGCGATCTCTTCTACGTTAATTCCTGACATTATAAAATCGAACTGACTGAAGAGAAGCCATGGCTACTCTTTTGGCTACCTTCGGACGCCAACGGTAGCCATGGCAACTACGCCGGCGACGTCGCCATGGCGTCCCGGTGAGGTAGGGCACTTACAACTCATTTAAATACACATTGTTCGAATTTTTGATACAGTCTACAGGCTACACGTAGAGGTAACAATCGATAACATATTGTTATAGAAGTTGAAAGTTTATTCACATTTTTATTTTTAAGTAAGGGGGCGTCCATAAATTACGTGAGCTGTTTAAGGGGGGGAGAGGGTCTCGGCAAATATCACGCTATTTTTTTTCTGATTGAAACAAAAAAAAATTATACTATTTTAGTCCATTTAAGCATGTGCAATTTGGTGTACCTACATGCTTAATATTAAATCTTTAAGAGTAGATATTCTTTTTTTAATCACAGTAGTTACGATTCAAGTATTCTATTGTTAAATTTTTATTACACTTATAATTATTAAACTCTCAGCAATACTGATTATGTACTAGTCTTAACTAGTCGTAAATAAAAGCACGAAGCATTTTTTTTTCTTTTTATAATAACAATCCAACGCGTTTACGTAAGAAACCCACATTTTGAAAAATCTCTCGTGAGATTGGGGGATGAGGGAGGGGGTTGAATAAAATCTCACGACATCTCACCAGGGGGCAGGGAGGGACAGAAAATTTAAAAAAAACACCTCACGTAATTTATGGACGGCCCCTAAGTGACACGAAAATTTTCGAGTCCTTTTAATCTGTATACACTTTTATTATAGTGAAGCCAAGCTACTTACCATCCACTAATAACATGAATTACCATAAGCGGAAAGGCATTGACCCTATAGAACAGACGGAGATGTAAACTATTTATAGAACACTGAAAAAAATAGAATAATTTACTTCAGCCAGCGTCATTACGAAAATCATTACCCCGCACCGAGTTATCACACATGTCATCACATTAGGCGATCTCAAAGCGGCAGTGGGGCGTGAGGCGAGTAACGGAGGGTGGCGCTTTCTCTCGTTTCGGTGCACTCCTTTCGGGAGTACCTGCTGACTCCGTCACGCATGGAGCACCTGCCTACATGCTTAATTTGTACAGAATAACACTTTCATCGTATGTGGAACGGACAACCTCAAAAATTTTGGGATTTGGTCATTATTACAATATTATCATCTTCGTTGATACGTGCTTGTATCTCGTTAAATATTCATTTGGGTCAACGCCTAACTGCTCGATCACTAAGCTCCAATCTCATGTAAAATCGAAAAACCCACCATCCTTGTTCTGGACGTTTTCCCTCATCAAAATCAATGATAATTAACAACAAACTAATACAAGCTTTCAAAAAATTAAGGTACAAGCAACATTTTATCCTTGGTCCTTCGAGCAGGAAAACTACTTACTAACCACTAGATAACAATATTTCAGCTACCAATATAGGCTACTACGTAGAAACCCAACTTCCAGCGTCTTGATACTAGGAGAAGCATCCTTTACATAAATTATGTTATAAGTACTGCCTATACTCCATCTGCTTACAGAGTCCATCCCACTTCTGATTTCACACGGGTAATATCCATCTGATAATTTGATGACGATCTCTGTCACAGGTGATAACGACCGAATATCAAAGGTCATTCTCCTGCAGGCTGGTCCCAGCATTCAGCGGCCTTCGCACCCGTTTCGCTGTTTGCACCTTTTGTTTCAATCGATGTGTCATACCACAGGGTCATGTCATAGCACAATCCTATAATTATAAAGATCCTAGTAATTGATAGATTATAATTATCTACAGCTACACTAATATAGAATGCAACTCAGAAACAAAATGCAGGTAAAATGGAAAATATATGGAATTCCTTGGGTAAAATATTTTGATTGTGATTTACGTTCTAAATTTTAATCTTTAGTGTCTTATGTATCAGAATTTCCATGGTTTAATAAGTTAATCTTAATACAATATATTTTATTTTAATTCGTTTTGCTTGGCGTTCCATTCATTGTCATGAGAACTGGTAAGTGTCAACCCTGCATAGGTCGCAGGTTTGCCGCCAAAATTTACGTCAGCGTCAACGACACCTCACGTTACACACATCCGGTGGCACGAGGTCAATTTTTAATTGTTTTATGTAATGGACGTTATTGTTTTGAAAGCCGAAGCGTGCGAAAGTACCGCTTCAATGCAACAAGTTGATGTTACGTGAAATTTAGAGCTCATTGCAAATTGCTTACCACTTGGGAATTTTTTACTTTAGAAATTTAAATAATAATTATAAACCTCAACTGAAACTACTACTCAGTAGCTAATCTAAAGTTACACAGAGTTAAGATACTAGATAGGGACGGTTAACTAATACTTAGTTTGTAAGCCTTTAACACGCACTGGTTCCCGCGACTGGATGACCCAGTGAGACAAGATTCTGTTTCTGCCTTCATCAAATATAAAGTTGTTAACGATTTCTTTTTTTATCACCGCTGTAGATCATTATTTTCATCGTAGGTGAATAAAATAGTAATATAATATAATAAAATAGTAATATGAATATGTAAACAGCTATAACTGGACCCACACGCACGCATCGCAGAACTTGAAAGTTATTGACATAAATTAGCATAAAAAGCGAGTTTTAATTTTATGATAATATCGAATAAATAATCGATATTTATTAGATATTTAATCTCGACCGCCTACCTATAGGTAGTACCGACAAATACTTAACTAATAATTTAATATTAACACTGTTATTAAAACTCTTAATTACGAGTACAATGTACGAGACCCGCATTACACGACTCGCTAACTCTTACTCGAGAGTGAAACTCTAGTAATGAGTTAACAGCGATTACTTATTATCAGACGAAAGTCTCACAACACGTGCTAATCGCGTAATGTATATGAAAATCAAGGATATTCTCCACCTTTCACATTCACGACATCGATGTAACATTGTCACCTGTCTATTGTTGCAGATGATCGCGAACTCGGCAAAAGGAAATTAGTTCATTCGCACTGTGTCAACACTTTCACCGGTAGTGCACGAAGACTGAGTCTTCCCACGGAGAAACCGTGAGAAGAAAAGTTCCGGGAAAATGCTCCTCATTGTAACAAGAACCAACAAAGTCCAATGTACCAGGTGAAGACGCACCATGAACGCAATGCGTTCCTCAATAAAGTTCCCGCCTCCAGTACGGTTAAAACGGATCCAACACAGATGCATCCAATTGCTTTGCTTTCTCACATGTTTACAAATTGCCATTGCCAACAGACCGCCTCGATTTCTCATAGACGGCAGATCGGAAATAGTTGTAAGATTAAAGGAAGGCCCTGATACACAAGTGGGTAAGGTCATAAAACTTCTCTAGCATTACGTATCTATTTAATCACTGCCATCTGAAATCGTCACTAGATTGGACTAGCTAATTCAATAAAAAACCCGTAGGTACCTATCGGCTTAATTTCGCAATGGGCTTATAAAATGACGACCCGTGTGGCGCTATGGTTACCATGCCGGATCGCCGAACCGAGGGTCCTGGGTTCGATTCCCAGCGAGGCGGAAATTTGAATGATGTGTTTGAATTTCTGTTCTCGGTCTGGGTGTGAATGTCCTTGTCTATGTTGTGTGTTGTCCCTGGCACCCACGACACAGGGAATCCTAGTGTGGGGCTATGAGTGTGAAGCGTTATTATTATTATTAAAATCGTAGATCCGGGGCTGCTGTGCTCATTTTTGGCATCCGACTGACCTAATGGTAAGAGGTGAAAAGCTTCAGAAAGCAGAATTTAGAGGCTGGATGAAATCAGAAAATGACCAAGTTTTGTGACTGCCTTGAGATCTCCAACAGTGGATAGATGAATAGAATTCAAAGGATTAAGAAATTTGTCATTGATTGTCATCTACGTGAATTTGGCATAAAAACTATAATTGTATCCGTGCTCTTAATCTTTGTAAAATAGACTAGACTACTTTCAAAGTAATGTGGAAGCCATCATGTGTACGATGTCCGGAAATTGTTTTCGGGGGAAGCGGTGTTTCCACGACAACAGACACCCAACAAAGGGAAGCCCTACCGATTGTTGCGCCTGGTATTGAAGGGGATAACGCAACGATTAGTCACCGTATTCCATACTTGGGCTATAATTAGATTTCCGCCTTTTTAATACCTTTACTGCGATTTTCTTCCCTTTCAAACAATGATGTATGATTTCAGGAAGCCTTATTTACCGACTTAGGGGCATCGACCCCGATGGAGATACGCTTATTTTTGGTATCAAGGATAAAGTCGGAAGTGATATACTAAGACTAGAGGCCATTTCGTCCAACGAAGCTAATATTTATTTAGTTAAAGAATTAGATAGAGAGGTACGTACTGAGAAACTGAGAAGTGATTTTAATTAAGATATATCTAATGTAAGGTAGGTACTATTGCATTTATGATGTTAATCCTGTTATAATAAAGACTGAAAATTTAATTTTGATTATTATTCGTTCTTAATAATATTTACGTATACCTATTATGTAGGTAGTACGTATTATAGACGTAGGTAGCTAGTACCTACCCTGGCCCTTTATTATAGAATTATAGCAAGTTTACAACATATATAATATTTTTTTATGCAAACGTAGTTGCTGGGCCATAATCATTATTTAGTAGCATAGTAATAAAATTAAATATAGGTACCTAACGGTCCATCAGCGAAGTAACGATCGTTTTAAGTATTAATTATGCAAGTTAAGCATTTTTATTGATGTCAATTTCGCAGTTAATTTTAGTTAGAAACTGTATGTTATCAATGAATAACTACCTAACAAGAGTAACAAGCTAAAAAGTTTAGTATAAAAATGTATTGAATTAAAAAAATAAGAAACAAATTATATCAGCAGAAGGAATCTATCTAGAAATAGAATAGAAATTCTACTTATTATTTGAATTGTACTCAAGCTAAATTAATTAAGAGGTTTTTTTAATTCACTTCTAAAGTTTAAATTTTGATTTTAGGTCCGCGATGAATACTCCTTTGTCCTAACGCTGACTGACGGTCATTTGGGGGAAGGGAATTTCATCACCCAAAGCTTTTTGCTGTTAGTGGAGGACGTGAACGACAACGAACCCGTTTTCAAGCCCTACCCCACCGCCATTACTGTAAGAGAAGACGCTCCGCCCGGTGTACTGCTGACTGTTGAAGCGACAGATCTTGATGAAGGGGCCTATGGTCAGGTAATTACTTCTTTGAAATAAGTATTTAGTAGGAAAAGCTTCGAGATAAATTGGTTACGTTATGTAGAATCACGTCCACCAATCCGCACTGGAGTAGCGTGGTGGAGTATGCTCTAGGCCTCCTCAAGAGGAGAGACCCGTGCCCAGTAGTGGGCCATTAATGGGTTGAAGCCATGTAGAATCATATATCCGTAACCGAATTATTCGACCCGACAAATGAGTTAATGATTCACATAATGGTAAGTGGTTAATGCCACTTGGTAAACTGCTTGCGGTGCATCGTTCTGTATTACGGACAAAGATACAGCGAATGGTTCCTTCTCGTGGAGGTTCCTGGTAATGAGTTCTGTATCGTCCTGGTTAGTCCTGATAGTGCCCAATCTGCTCATGGCCGTTGGTAGGGTATATTTGATTCTAGCTTTAATTTAAAACCCACCTGACAAGTTACAACCTAGAATCCCCCGTAGAATCTAAAATTGGTGAACTTAGTCATTGGTAGGTTCATGCTTTTTGTAGCTATAGTCCACGAATTTACCATCAGGTGGCATGTGGTTGGCTGGTTTGTCGGCTTTTTACACGCTTTATTACATAAAAAATTTCAATTGGTAGACATCAGTGAACGTTAGTATATTAGTTCATTGGTAGACATCAAAAGCAGGTCAAGTTTCGATTTGCATGTTTCTGAACGACATGAGTAATGTCATTGACAATAATTGTCAATAATAAACTCAAATTCTTGTCAATGTCACAACTGTCATCAGAAACTGTTTGTAGTGTTTGTGATTTGTGATTGTCTGATTGATTGTTATCAATAAAATTACCTTTAAAATAAAATTACCTTTAAATTCCAGGTGTTATACCACTTACAAGAGCTAGATGGAGACACGAAGAGTTTTGGAGTGCAAACCGTAAACGGCAAAGGTGTAATTCGACTCACAAACCGTTTGGATTATGAACGCAAGTCCCTATACCAATTACGAGTGCTAGCTGTAGACCGGGCTAACCAGGGTAGAGTGAACACTGGTACCGCTGCTATCCTGGTGAAGGTTCAGGACGTTGAAGACCAGCCTCCTGAGTTCATCGTTGCGAGCCCCGTGACTAGGATAAGCGAGGATGCTGCTGTTGGGACTTCTGTTTTACAAGGTATTGTGTTAAGCTTTTGGTAAAAATTTAGAATGCGGTAGCAGGAGGAGGGGGAGGGGAGGGAGGGTTGTTTGCTGATTACAACGGTACCACTCGCAACTCTCGGCGACGCACCGTTTCCGAGAAAATTGAAAAAAACTTTCATAACCTTAGTACCAAAATTTAGAATCCGGTAGCAAGTGGGGGAAGGGGAGGGGGTGGAGGAGAAGGGAGGGGTGATTGCTGATTACAACGGTACCACTCGCAACTCTCAGCGACGCACCGTTTCCGAGAAAATTGAGAAAAACTAACCTAACCTCAAAATTCTAAAATAATAATCAGACAGCTTCATGGCCTCTTTTCTTGCCGCACAACGATATTATGATTATTCAATTATGTCACAAAACTACACTTCGTCATAAATGTCGACGGGACCCCGCTTCGCGGGGTCCCTATTTCCGCGTAAAAAAAATCATACGAACCTAACCTAACCTACCCCATTTTGTTTTGGATTCCTGTAGCTTTTTTCATTCTGGGGGGCTTCGCCACCAAGCCCCTTATGGGGCTTCGCCCCTTCCCAGGGGGCTCCGCCCCTCGCGCTCCCTGGCATGGGGGGCTTCGCCCCCGTAATACCTCCCACCGTTCCTCTGTTTACGCCAATGTATACATGAAGTACTTATGTTTGGGACCGATTTGACAGTTTAAGCACAGAACTTATTTCATAGGTCGGAAGACATTTGGCACTGATTTGACAGTTTAAGCATAGATTTTTGACATAACTGGGACTTATTTGACAGCTCTGAATTGTCAAAAAGACATTTCTGGCGTTCTAAATCATGTTAAGTATCGTATTTTGGTACTAAGGTTATGAAAGTTTTTTTCAATTTTCTCGAAAACGGTGTGTCGCCGAGAGTTGCGAGTGGTACCGTTGTAATCGGCTGATGAACCTCTATAAGCTTCAACCATTCTCATGTACGAACTCCTGCTACCGGATTCTAAATCCAACCCAAGCTTTTTACTTCATAACTACATACCTATAGCCACTGATTAAAAATAGCACACCTGAGGGCTTTAAAGCCTGCATGCTGTAAGTAATATCTAAAATATGGGAACAATCATTTAATAAGTTAATTTATTTGTATGCTGGTAGCATTGATTACAATCAAAGGATGATTGCTTTGCCAGTCAAGTTCCCTTCTCTATTTCTCTTTTACTAGTGGATACCTGGCATGTTTCACTTCTCTAAAAATGTTTGTATTTGGGACACATCGGTTGGCAGGACACTTATACAAATCTTTTTGTGTTTTATATAGATAAGTTTCATCTACTTCATCTTCTTAGCTTCTCATACACTGGGTTAACTGAATAATTCATTGAAATACTTAATTGCAGTGGTGTGTTATTTTTTTACAATAGTAACTTATTGTTTGTTAAGATTTGTACCATTTTGTACAATGCCATTTACATATAAAGCATGCTTTTCCTATCTACAACTACTAATAATCTCTATTTCTCTAGTGCGAGCTATTGATGGTGACAAAGGCATCAACAACCGCATCTCCTACAGTATCATATCTGGTGGAGAAGAACACTTCGACATTGACATCAGCTCAGGGGTTGTGTATACTGTTAATCCATTGGATAGAGAGGACCCTAATAACAGCAATGGAGCCTATATCTTGGAAATATTGGTAAGAGTTCCTGTCATCATTGAGTATTCTCTCTTCTTTTGGTGTAGTAAGAGAAGGCTCAGTGATACCTTAATTCAAATGGTTTGTGTATGATTGGCTATCACCCTCCTTCCAAAAATCAATTCTAAAGTTATTATTATATCTTAGCATGCTGGAAAGCAAGTTAAGCAAGATGTACCATTTCCTCTCTACCACAATGATTTTGTAAAGAAAAAAAAAGATTTTAAATAGACAGAAACATATTTAAATCTAAACATAAGTTGCATAAGTTGTGTAATTTACATGTGATGGATTTGCCATTTGCTACTCAATTGACATAATAAATAGTGCTTTTTATTTATTATTTTTTATTAATTTGTTGTAAATCTTTACACAGGCGACAGAAGAATCCCATGTGGTGTCTCCATTGCCCAGTGCTACTACAGAGGTGACAATCATAGTGACTGATGTTAATGATGAAACACCAAGGTTTCGCAGTGAGAAGTATGTAGGAGAGGTTTTGGAAAATTCTCAACAGAACACACCTATTACATTCATGCAGGATGCTATTCCAGAAGTGTTTGACTATGATCAGGTATTTATAAAAATTATACCATCACTACCTGTCTATAGTCATGAAGTCATTAAATAGACTGGAATGTCATGTATATCTAATAAATACCTCAGATACTCGTATTACATCAAATAACAATTGTTATCTGTTAAAACTTAAATTTATAAATGTTTAATTAAATTTAATAAATAATAAAATTAAATTTATAAATGTTTTAATTTAATTTATTACATTTATATTTATAAATTCAATTTTAAATTTCATAAAAAAAATCAATTAAAAATTGAATTTTAAATTTTTAATATAATTATATTTATAAATTAATTTTTTTGTGATGCTATATTTTTATTCCCACTTATTAAATTAAAATACTTTTTACTCTTGTTCCAGGGCAAAAATGGTACATTTGAATTGTACATAGTTGGTGACAATGGAGTTTTTGATGTAACACCCTTTAAAGGCATAAATGAGGCGTCATTTCTCATCCGTGTGAATGATCCATCATTGATTGATTATGAAAAGGTCACCGTTATGAACTTCAGTCTAGTTGCCAAGGAAGTTGTTACCAATAATCCTAAAATGAGGTATGTAGCATTATACTGTCTTTGTTTAATTGTCAAAAGCAGTTTAAAATCCTTATTACTCTCTACTCTAAACTTTCTCTCTACTCTTTTTACTTTAAATTTTAAACACATCGATAACAACTCCAATTTCATTTATCAGACTGTCTAATCCTTCTATATATTTATTTATTTAACAATAATTTACATGCACAAAGAATACCTGAAATAAAATCAATATCACTCAAAAAAGGTTACTTTTATTTATTTTATTTTATTATTTTCGGAAAGCATACAGTGATCTTAATATATTACAATTATTACTTTACGAGTTTATAACTAATAACACCTTTTAGCTGCTTTCGCATAGTGATTCTAGATTCCTAGCTTGTTTGTTTACAATAAAAATAATAATAATAATAATGAAACTAAAGTATAAGATTAACTAATATCAAAGGTAGATTATTTGCTCATAAAACGCAATAAAATCACAAATCACCTTGCAAATTAATACTTACATTTTTAATTATAGTAATAAATAGATATTTCACTTTTTAATATGTAAACTTGTACATATTCATTGCAGTGTAGTGCCAATAATGGTCCATATAAAGGATGAGAATGATAATTTCCCTGAGTTCACGGAATCGCTGTACACAGTCTCAGTGCCTGAAAACTGTGGCATGGGAACTACAGTGGCGTGGGTGCAAGCGCTCGATCAGGACTCTGACAACTATGGCACGAGGGGCATCCGATACACTAACCTTAGTGGGAGTATCGCACATCTGTAAGTATGTAAGGTGGATTTACATGTAAGGTGTATGAACATAACTTTGTTGAATAAGGGTAACTTTACACTGACGCTGTGAGAGTAAACAGTATATGTAGTTTTTTCTTCTAAATTTGTATGTATGTATTACGTATATTTAAAATTTATTGGAATTGTAAGTAATGAACATTCTCATTACTGTGAAAAATTTGAATAAATTTCCGAAATATTAATTGACTGAAAAAAAAAGTTAATGGAAAGGTACTGAAGTTTGACCCTTTGAAAAATGTCCCTTTTTACCAAATGTTTCGTAAAAAGGTTAACGTTTCATTGCAGACTCAGCCTCAATCCCATATCGGGGGTCATCACGGTGAAGCAAGCCGGCGACGGCAGTTTCGACCGAGAACAGGTCTCCAGACATTACCTCACCGTTGAAGCGAGAGATGATCAGGTAAAATAATTTTTGTAGCTTTTCATGTAAATATCTGCTGATCCCAGACGAGAAAATCTTTGCGGAAAATTTTTAGGACGATTGCAGATACCAGATAATTTTATTCTAAAGCCGGTTTTCATAACTTAATGTTCTGTTTTGACTATGCATACCTAAATTTCACAGACACCCGAGAACAAAATAAACATTTTTTTATATTTTGTTACCTCAGAATTCCTTCATTTATCAACCGTACCTGAAAATTTGAAAGGATATCTAGATTGATCAAAATTCACTATGGATAATTGGTTCCATGACGAATTTAGGGAACTCCTAGACTATAAAAAGTTAAAATTCTCCTTAAATATGTATGGTGATTTTTATACACCATGCTCCTGAGGATATGCATTATGCAGTAACCTTGGCCTGTTATTCAGATCATTAGTAATTTTTCATTGTAGGTCCAGAAAGCTTTAGAATAATTTAGTAATGTTACTGCATATCCTCAGAAGCATGTTGTATATGTTTAGCAATAATTTTAGCTGTAGTTCATATCTAACGATTTGTCGCTTTTGTTGCTTTGTTTTGAAGCCGGTTATTTTTTATTAAAGTTTTGTCATATTGCAGGGTAACGGCAACCGCAACACAGCACAACTGGTGGTAAACATAGAGGATGTAAACGACAACGCTCCTATGTTCCTCGCCAACCGGTACGAGGCACGGCTTATGGAGAACGAGCAACAGTTTGAGACGCCGTTGGTGTTGGAGGCCAGGGACGTCGACTTGAATGGTAACTTCATATTTAACATACTACTAGCGATCTGACCCCGGCTTTGCTCGCGTTCTTTCGGGATAATAAGTGGCAAGTGCCCTATGTCTTATTCCAGATTATGGTCTACTCGTGTGCTATATAACCTGTTATTTAATTATTTTATCTGTTTAATTATAATTTCAGGAACTCGTAACAGCCACATAGAATATTCCATAGTGGGCGGGGAGTATAAAAATAACTTTTCAATAGACCCCAACCTCGGCATCGTCTCACCGGTCGGCAAGCTCGACTTCGAACAGATCCCCGGTGA
Organism: Thymelicus sylvestris; assembly: GCA_911387775.1. Lineage (NCBI taxonomy): Eukaryota > Metazoa > Arthropoda > Insecta > Lepidoptera > Hesperiidae > Thymelicus > Thymelicus sylvestris. The sequence continues at coordinate 13,017,269 of OU426893.1, forward strand.
CAATACTAATATAAGGCCCATACATTTGACCGTAAGTAAGCAACAGAAAAAAAGCATTAGAATATAAGTATCTGTTATAGATTCCCATAATTTGTTTCTTTACTAATGTTCAAACTTTGAAATTCAAAAAACTTTAAATAGTAATATTAATAAATATCTTTTGAATTGCAAAGTCGTTTGTCCTTCCATTGTCCATACTGTCATCTGTGTTAACGTTAATGTATAACTACGCTGGAATGCGCCTTACTAAGCGCGTACTATTATGTATTACGTATACAGGGGTATAAACAGCATACCTAATAATATATTTAAAGGTCCAAGCCCGCGACTTCGGCGAGCCGTCCCTATCTTCGACCGTGCCCGTCACTATATACGTACAGGACGTCAACGACCACGCCCCCCAGTTCACACAGATGGTGTACAAGCGAGCGATCCCTGAGGACATGCCGGGGGGAACGAGTGTATTAGAGGTAATATTGTTAACACGACACTATACTCAGCGCGCGAAGCAGGAAGAAATTCGTACATTGACTTGGTAGTACCTGTCTCTGTCACTCCCGCGTAAATATAATGCGTCTCGCTCGCATAGAGCGGCGGCCATTGCACTATGCGAGCGAGCACGCATTATATTTACGCGGGAGTGATAGAGACACGTACTAACAAGTCAATGTACGAATTTCTTCCTGCTTCGCGCGCCGAGTATACACACTAACAACACACCTTTATTATTCAAGTTTTGCTGAATTATTCAAGTTTTTGCTGGTGGCAGCATTTAAGCTCCATGCCACTCATACGCACACACGGAAGTTTGTGTGCGTAGTAATGTACGAATTACATACGCACATTTTATTGTCGTGTCGTCCAATGAATGTAATATTTTTGGAATATTGCATTCATTGGACGACGGTTCACCGTCATGATTTTTTTATTTAGTGTGTTTATTTATTCGTCAACTATTGGAGTGATAGTTATTCCGATATCATATTATCTTCGGTGTGTTCTTGGTTCTCGACCTGTAGCCTAGTTGGTAGCGACCCTGCCTGCGAAGCGGGGAGTCCCGGGTTCGATTCCCGGCCGGGGCAGATATTTATCTGACAGATAAATATTTGTACTCGGGTCATGGGTGTTATTGCGATGTGTTATACGAGTATGTGTCTTCCATGCCAACCGCGACATTTAGCGTTTATTTATTTTATTTTTTAACTGACCGGTGTCAGGTAAAAGCCCGCGACGCGGACGGCTCGTCGCCCAACAACCGGGTGGTGTACCGCATCGCGCGCGGCGCGGGGGACAAGTTCGTGATGGACGCGCGCTCGGGGCTCGTGTCCGTCGCGGCCGGCGCCTCGCTCGACCCCGACCGCACCGAGCCCAAGAGCGAGCGGTACACGCTCACTGTGGTCAGTGGTTGTTTGTTTGTTTGTTTGTTTCAGCCACGATTTTTCGAACCGGGGCAGAAACTTGATAGTAGCGTTCCCTCTAGCGTTTGAGATAAATTATTTAAAAAACTCACAAATAAATAATAGTGGGAATTTTTCGTGAATGAGACAATAAGAACTCTTTTTTAACAAAAGTCCTCCCAACCAGGCTTCCGCTAGGCGCTTTGTGGAACAAGTTTTTTTTATTTTTAATCATACTATATTATGATTTTGCCGCCCCCTAAATTGCCGCCCGGGGTGGGTACCCCGGTTTGCCCCCACAATAGATCCGGGGCTGGTTTGTTTACTCATTATGACCTACCACAATATTTCATCGTCTAGGGTTGACTGTTGAATGCTACAAGACTAATCCGCCCATTTGTAAGTTAAGGCCCACGCCTATTGGCGGCACGGTATGTTAGGCGTTTTTATGCTACGAAAAGAAATATGTTCTAATTATATGACGATAAGGTTGAAATTTCAATGAAGCTCATCATAGCTACGATACAAAACAATAATTGCCGATTTACCTAGGCATGCCCGATGCCGTGCCGTCTGTCGACGTAGGTCCTTATAGTATGATTTTTCAATAAAGAATAACATAATATTAATATAATTCAATATAATAAGAATAGGTACAGAAAAAAGTAGCTAATGCAGTTAGAAATCACTGCTGTAAAATTGTCTTTAGGATCTAACTTACACAACAATATAACTGTTTTGCATTACAACAAAACAGGTATTATGTATTGAATAAAACACACAGCGTTGTGCTGAAGAAAGCTGCATGTGATAAACGCCTTTGCTAAATATCTATGGTAAAACTCACCGAATTCTCTCTGGTTTTACTACCTTTTCCGCTCACCAAAGGGCGCCCGTAAGTTTGGCGCCATTGTTGACAACCAACGTCATAGAGTCTTCAGAACAAACCAGCAAGGACCTTGCTCCAACGCTGTGTGTTTTATTCAATACATAATACCTGTTTTGTTGTAATGCAAAACAGTTATATTATGTATTTCGCTAAAACACACAGCGTTGTGCTGAAGACCTGTTTGGTATCTGCTGGTGAGATGTACATACGCTATGATGAATTAAATAAATACACAGTAGGTGAAAGGATTATTTATCATTATAATCATAAAAATAAAAACAAATTAGAGACATGCTTACTTAGCATATAACAAAAATAAATTTATTCTTTGAGATCAATTATTGAGATCAATTTAGTAATTAGCTTTTAAATCACATTGTTAATATCCATAAAATTAACATGTAATAACTCAAACTTAAGAAATTAAATAATAATAAAAACGAAAAATATATCAAATTATGAAATTAAATACTAATAAAATTTGCATGTAATAAATCAACATCAGTGTTTTCTTTAATCTTGTCCACAGGACGACAGTAGTATTTCCTAAAGGTTTCAATGCTCTTCCAATTGCCTCTGTTAAGGATCTCCTGTACTGGTCTATCCTCCAACCAACTTCTGGAGGCTACGGCAGATCTAATACTGCCCGGTGGAGCATCAATATGAGCCTCCTTGAAAATACTACGTATCCAACCTGCAATCATAGTCCTTGAAGCAGGTCTCAGTTTCCCAGACAGGGAAATAAACAGGCTAGTAATGGTTTTATCAGAGCTTCGTCTCTCATCAGAATGTGCCACTAGCTCAGTAATGTGCCTGACAGGACAAATTCTTCTGTCTGGATGTTTCCGTAACATCCAACCTGATTGTCTGTGTGTCTTTGAATCAGTTTTTGAACCAAACCTTGGCCATAGAGTGATTTCATCCTCCGAGGATAAGAAATTTTCTTTACTAACCTCTAATAATGTGAGATCGTGCAGTCGTCGACCTGAGGTTAATAGAAGTATTAGAGCTGTTCGTCTTGATATGTCAAATAATGACTTACAAGTTGCTGATGTTTTCAACCAGTTAAATAACTTGCTTGTGTCCCATATTGGAAGTTTTCTAACTGCAGGTCTAGCAAGAGCAATAGCTTTTAGAACTTGGTGAACAAAAAAATCTTTTGAAATATCTACTTTTGTAGTTGCACAGTAAGTAGCAATAGCTGATTTGTGCAACAAAATAGTTCTGTAAGCAAATTTGTCCTCCAAAAACAATTTAGCTAAAAATCTAGCAACATCATGACCCTCTGGTACTTTAGGACTTATGTTTTTGCTTTCACACCAGGCTATCCATCTTTTAATTGGAGCATTGTATGTAACCAAGGTAGATGTCCGCCAACTACTCTTTAGTAAACTTTGCTCTTTTGTGGACCAGTGGGCAACTTGGTCAGACCACCCCCAATTTTCCAAGCGAGTAGATTCAGTTTGTCTACTTGTGGAGGGCACTTGCCTGTCGTCTGATCTATTAACATGTTTCTCAGGTTCTGTATTGGGACTGGTTCCATCAAGGCCCGTGCTCTCAGATCTGGTAGCCAAAAGCACTTGGTCCACTGAGGTGCTATTAGAATATATATTCCCTTTGCACTGTTCAGATGGGATAGTACCCTTGGTATTAGACTGGGTGGAGGAAACACCCACGCCAGTTGGTAGTCCCACTGTCGGCTGAAAGCGTCGCAATAAAATGCGCAGCCATCTTTTGAGTCGATAGTTACATACCTTGGTACGACAGCGGTGTCCCTTGACGCAAATAAATCTATGTCTGGGACGCCCCACATTGTGAAAATAGCCTCCGCGGCCTGGGGCAGAAGATGCCACTCTGGTACTTTTCGACCCCTTGATAGGTGATCCGAAATTCCGTTTAGCCTCCCCGGGAGGTAAGTGGCTGATAGAGTTATGTTTAAACTCTCTGTGAGTTGCAGCAGTCTGGTAGTTAACCTCAGCAGGGTCATGGATCGGGTGCCTCCCTCGTTCCTGATATACGCTACCAGAGTTCTGTTGTCTGATTGCACGAGTACATGTGCATCTTTTAATGTCATCCGCTGACTGTTTAATGCTGCAAACACTGCATACATCTCCTTCATGTTGGAGTGCCAATGTTGTTGATGTGGGGCCCATCTCCCTGATAGGAGAGTGTTGTTCAGCTGGGCCCCCCAGCCCGCATCCGCTGCGTCTGTTGTCAAAAAGTGGGTTACACTTCTTTTGGCAATTGGTGTTGCGTTGTGACCTACTGTCGCCAACCACCAATTCAGATCTCGCTGAACAGGTAGAGGCAGAATTCTTTTTTCTCGGGGTCTGTTTTGTTTGAATTCTCTCAGGAAAAGTTGCATCTTGCGACATCGTAATCGACCTTTGGTCGTCGCGTAATTTGCAAAGTTTAGCAAACCTAATAAACTCTGAGCTTCTTTGAGAGAACTGCTTCCAGAGAACAGCATTCTTGTGATCATTGCTTTTATTTTCTCTACCTTCTTTGTTGGCAGTGTTACAAGATTTTTCTGAGAGTTCCAAACAAGACCAAGATATTCTGTCTCCTGAGCAGGCACCAGCATCGACTTGCTGTAGTTTATGTGCCATCCCAAGGTTTCTAACATTCTCAGAGTTTCCGCAACCTGAGAAATAAGTGCATCTCGGTCTTGGTGGACCAAAAGGAAATCGTCCAAATACACTATTACACGAAAACCTTGGGCTCGAAGGATTTCCGCAATCCAATTCGAGACGGTTGCAAACATCTTTGGGGCCGATGATAGGCCAAATGGTAGGGCTGTTAGTTGTAAAACCTCTCCATTGTATATTACACGGAGGAATCTCCTGTGTGTCTTTGCAATTGGTAAGTGAAAGTAAGCTTGCTGAATGTCTATCTTCACTAACCAATCGTTTATTTGCAGAAAATTTGCTACATCTATTTGAGAAATTAATTGGAAATTCTTTACTGCTACATATGCATTGAGCCCTCTCAGGTCGAATATGGGGCGGAGCCCCCCATCTGATTTTTTTACTAGGAACATTCGACAAAGGAAGCCCGGATTCAATATTGGTGGTGTCTCTAGAATTTTCATACTTTTTAATTTCAAAATCATCTTTGTCATCTCCGTTGTTACTTTGGTGGTAAATCTCTTTACCACATGATGGCCAGGAAATTGTAGTGGGGGTTTCCTTATGAATGGTATGCGAACACTGGTAATTAATCTCAGTATGGAATTGGTTGCTCCTTGATTTTTCCATATATCGACATAGTTTTGTAGGCACCCCCCCTCGAATTTCCTGTCCCGGCAGTCAAGTTTGTTTATTATTGGTGTTGGTGGATTTGTCTCCAGGTGTACTGTACTGACGAAAGGGCTGATTCTTCCTAAACTTTGTGTTTTGCCTTTTCTCTGGTTTGTGGGCTTTGAAAGAAGATTTAGGATTTTTTTTATATATTTGATAACTTGGAACAGATTTTTTCTCTTTTAAGTAGTTGGGCGTGTTCAACCACATCTGAGAACCGCCTAAGGAAGCAATTACAGGATGTAAAGCTTCTCTACTAAATAAATATTCCTGACTTGGTGGGATCTTTTGTAAGGTTGTCTTTAAATTAATATTATTAATTTCTTTTAAAATTCTATCACGTCTGACTTCAATACATTCTGCCCTTTTACCGCAGATTATTTGCATTGTGGTCTCTGAATTTTTATATGTAGCTGAACCTGGACCAAATAGAGTGGTGATCTTGTCAAACAATGTGTTAGAATTTAAAGTATTAGAATTTGCCGAAGCCCAGTCAATTAACTCTTGTAACCCAGACTTCAACAGTTGTCTTTGTTCTAGAATGTTATTAGACAACCCTGCTAGTAATTGCTCAGTAGAAGCTAAATAATCTTTACTCTTGTTAAAATGACACAACTCCTCATTGACTTTGAGACCTACAAAACCTGGTTGAGCTAAGCTAGATTGCAAAGCTTTTTTGTACCGAATCCCCTGCCATGCAGGTGTATCAAATTGTTGCAAACGTGCTAACTCCCCTAAAAGTTCTTTATTGGCTGGTGGAATAATCTTTTTATTATCAAAGTCCGTTTCGATATCACCTAAAGAAAGTTTGTTGTTAGGATATGATAAATCGGTTGGTCTATTCAAAAATTCCTGACCTGATGTCGATGGAATTGGTTCGGGACTCGGAGTATGCACGTTATGCGAAGTACTTGTCATAATTTGAGGAATTTGTGTCAAATATTGTGATATGTAATTAACTTGTTGAATAACAGTGTCTAAACGTGGGTCCGAACACGATTGAACCTGTTTGTACTTACGTGACACTTTCCGTCTTTTATTCGGTGGAGGTGACGCAATGCCTCTCTCATCCTCCGAGGATGAAGAAGATGAAGAATCATACGAATTCTTATCCCTCGAATGCTGGTCTCCCTCCGAAGCACCAGTTTTCGAACTTTGGTCACCTCCCATACTTACTCTCGTGTTTTCTTCCGAATCCATCACAAAAACACACTAAAACTATACTTTACGTATAAAACTGACGCTGTGTGATGTTTTTACACTAAAAACACTTCAATATCTATACTTTTTTCGAAAAAATATAACTTAGGAAAACTTATGAAAATTTTTGACGTTTACCGGCGAAAATTCACATACGCTATGACGTTGGTTGTCAACAATGGCGCCAAACTTACGGGCGCCCTTTGGTGAGCGGAAAAGGTAGTATAACCAGAGAGAATTCGGTGAGTTTTACCATAGATATTTAGCAAAGGCGTTTATCACATGCAGCTTTCTTCAGCACAACGCTGTGTGTTTTAGCGAAATACATAATAGAAAGTTGAAGTCTAAACAAAGTTTCTTGGTTCAAGTTCCACTGGTTTTGACTGTGTAGTCGGATATTTATTTTATTAGTGTTGTTGGTTTTGTCAGGTGGCGCTAGATGGCGGTATCGGTGAACAACAGCTGAGCGCCGCCGTGCTGGTCAACATTACGATAGTGGACGTCAACAACAAACCTCCCGTACTGGCTGAACCTCCCACCATTACCATACTGGAGAATGCTCAGGTTAGTAGAATGTCCTTTCTATTGGACAAAACATTCGGTAACGTAACTCTTAATGTATTCATATACTGACGAATAGCGTTAACAAATAAGCTATTTAATACGATTAAAATATATCTTTGGTCGCAGTGACCGTTAACATAACCTTTACTTACTTAACTATTTTATTATAATGTACTTACGTCCCAACTCAGAGTCACTAATGGTTACTTAAATCCTTAATACAGAATTTATATTGTGATTCTTTACTAAGGAGCGATTTATGTATGTTATTGTATGCAGGTGGGTAGCGTCATCTACCGCGCGATCGCTCACGATCCCGACGAGCAGCCAGTGTTACGTTACGCCATTGATAAGGTCAGCAGTTCAGCCAGGAACGAAGATGG